>BSBM01000549.1:7735000-8935000 GCA_027924585.1 Larix kaempferi | reverse complement strand
ATGAGGCAGGTTCATTCTCACTATTTGTAGTTTCACCAACTTGCAACCCTTTCATTCACATACATGCATCTAGTATCGTCACATGCTCTTTATTGTGGTATATTGGATTGGTCTAGAGTTATCTTCAAATTTGAAGTTGTTTGAGACAATTCCATATTGAGGTTGGATTTGTCATAGGTTCTTCTCATTAATTGAGTTACTTAGGTTCTTTAAGAAGAAGTATGATTTTTCCTAGAGTTATCTATATTATTTCATTTTTTATTGATTCCATTGTTGTGATTTTATGTACTCTTTATGTGAAGCTCTTGAAAGAAAACATGATTGTTTTGTAGTACTTTCCTTTTTTTATATCCCTTGGTTAAATTGATCTAGAATTAGATATGTTACAACAAAATCCATTAGTCCATTTTATGAGGATAACATTTAGTGGCAAAGCATCAATTTGAAAGTAAAATATTAATTACATTTTAGTAATTTTTAATCCATAATGTTGAAATCCAAATTAATTTATAGCATTTGTTTTGAGATATATGCATCAGTATCTAGGAAGTATAATATGTTATGCTAAGAGCTTGGGTGGGAAGATTGTATTGAATGGGGTTGAGGTTGGGTTGGCCTAAGGCCAAGTACATGTCATCCTTTCATGATCACCAAATACATGAGGGGTGACATCTAGTGTACCAGATGTCCCTTCAAGTGATGGACGTGGAAGCAGTTGGGAGTCCTATCTCATTTCGAGCACTCAACTAATTGAGATAAATGTTTATACCATCAAAGGACATAAAGCATGAATCTCATTCTCCACACCATAATTGAAAGTTGTATTTGGGCTAACTTAGTTGTATTTAAGGGTCACGCCCACCATAGACTCTTGATGATAGTTCAATAGTTGGATTTACTCCAAGGGGGTGCAATACTATAAGAGGGTAGATGAGAAAAACAACAAAGAAAACTTGTCTTGGAGGCACAAAAAATATGCAAGACACATGATTGAGGAGAATGGAAAGGGAACACTCCACATAGCTATAAAAACATCAAAATGAGCTACAGAAGTTCAACCACATCAATAGTTCAACCACCTCAATAGTAGTGAATATTAATTCCCTAAATAATGTGAGTGGGGGGTATGGAAAAAGAGGGATAAAGAGAGGGTCAAGGGAGGGAGAGGGGGGTGGTTAGGGAAATGTGCAAATAGAGATTTGGGTAGGGGGGAATGGAGAGGAAGGGGAAACAAAGAGGAGGGAGTATGAGGGAATAGAGAGAAGGAGAAAGGGAGAAAGGGAGAGAGAGATAGTGTGGGGGTAAGGGGGACATAGAGAAAGAAAAAGAGAGAGAGGGAGAGAGAGGGGGGGCGTGGGGAGGGAGGGAGAGAGAGGGGGGCGTGGGGAGGGAGGGAGAGAGAGGGGGGGGCGTGGGGAGGGAGGGAGAGAGAGGGGAGAGTTAGAAAGTGGGGGAGATATGGGGGTTTATAGAAAGAGATAGAGGGGGGTATAGAGGGAAGACATAGAGAGAGAGAGGTAAGGGGTACAGGGGGAGGGAGAGGGGGGTAGTTCATTAAAGGGGGGAAGAGAGAGGGGGGGGAGAGGGGAGAGGGAGAAAGAAAGGGAAAAAGAGAGGGGGGGTAGAGAGAGATAGAGAGGAAGGGTAGTTAAGTAAAGGTGTAAACGAAGAGGGGGTTAAGGGGAAAGAGAGAGAAAGAGAGAGAAAGATAAATGGAGAGAGGGAGAGATAGAGGCATATTTTAGGGCATTATACATGGACCATTAGTCACGGAGAAGCATATTTTAGGGCATACAACCTTAGTTTATGTTCCACATACATGATAAAGAACTTGATAATGATACGCATGAGACAAATCTTTGTAATGCCTCCTATATGACACATTTAGGCCAAAGAATCTCTTACTTGATTAATTATGTTGTGGTATTGGACCTTATGCATGGGATATGAGCCATAAGGAACCTACATACTTCTCAAACCCACATAATGTCATTAATATCCTTAATCATAGGACAATGAAAGCCTCAAGAGGCCATGCATGGTTGTTTGAGGTGATCTTAGCCTTGTATGGCTAGAGAATTCCTTTAGGGGCACAGGCTCATGTCTCCTCCTTGACCATGTTCAAGGCCCCAAGACATGGATATATAGTGGAAACATATCCATGCAAGGTCATGCATGGTGCTTCATGATTTGTTCATTTCTCTAGTTTCCTCAATGGTTCTTTAGGGCCAAAGGCATGGTCGTTTTCCCTGAAACATCATTCACAAGTCCTTGAGATATGTAGATACAACTCAAAACCACATAATGGAAATGACATAATCAATCATAGGCCAATGATACCCTCAAAAGGTTGTATGTGGTTGTTTGAGGCAATATTCTTATCCCTAAATGGATAGACAATTCCTTTAGAGATTGAGATTCAAGTCTCCTCCACTGACCATGTCCAATGCATTAAGGATGGTTTTTTTAGGGAAACATCTGCGGTATTATTTCCTAGAGAATCATTCCCAAATCCCTAAGACACATACATTCTTCTCAAAACCACCTAAAATAATTAATATTCTCAATCATGGGTCAGTGATACCTCAAGAGGTCATGTGTGGTTGGTGGAGGCAATATTCCTAGACTTGGATGGCTAAAAGATTATTTTTGGGGCCAAATATTCAAGTCTCCTCCCCCTACCATGTCCAAGGCCCCAAGGCCCGAAGGCATGGATGTACATTGTGCCACAAATATCTCTACAAAGCCATGCATGGTGCTTAGAGGCATTGCTCCATGGATACAAGACCTTAGGAGACAACTTGTTATTGGTGGAGAAAACCTTCTTAGCCGTAGATGGTTATAAGATTCCTTTAGGGCTTGAGTTGCAGGTCTCCTCTATTACCATGTCCAGGGTCCTAAGACCACAAGACCTAGATACATAGCACAATGGATACCCATGCAAAGTGATGTGTAGTTATTTGAGGCATTGTGCATGGATTTATATGCCTCAATGGTTCCTTTAGAGGCAAAGGTATGGTTTTCATCCCTATAATTCCATTCCAAAGTCTCTAAGACACCTTCATAATTCTTAAACCACCTAATGGCACCAACATCCTGAATCATAGGCCAATGATACCTTCAATAAGCCATGTGTGGTCGGTGGATGAAACCTACTTAGTTATAGATGCTTAGAAAATTCCTTTAGAGCCTGAGGTTTAGGTCTCCTCCACTAACTATGTCCAAGGACCTAAGGCCACAAGATTCAAATACATAACACTATAGATACCACTCCAAATTTGTGCATGGTGGTTTGAGGAAATGTTCGTGGCTTTGAATGCTAGTTTCTTTAGGGCCAAAGGCATGCTCTTCTTCCCTGGAACATCATTCCCAAGGCCCTAACACACTATATACTACCCAAAACAACTTGTTGTCACCAACATCATAAATCATAGGATAATAATACACTCAAATGGCCATGTGTGGTTGGTGGAGACCACCTCCTTAACCTTAGATGGCTAAATATTCCTTTAGGGATTGAGGATCAAGTGTCCTCTACTGACCATGTCCAATGCCCAAAGGAAAAAAACCTAGATACATATTGCCATGGATACCCCTATGAAGTTATGCATGATGCCTTGACACATTGTTCATTGCTCTAAATTCCATAAGAATTCAGTTAGGGCCAAACACATAGTCTTCTTGAATAGAATACCATTCCCAAGGCCTTGAAACAAGTAGATATTACTCAAAATATCTAATTGTACTAAGATCCTCAATCATAATCCAATGCTACCTTTAAGAGGCTATGTGTGGTTGGTTGAGGTATCCTTCTTATCCTTGGATGGATAGAAGATTCATTTAGAGCCTGAGGTTTAGGTCCCCTCCCTTGACCATGTCCAATTCCCCAAGTCCTACTGACCTGGATGCATAGTTCCATGGATACCTTCTGAAGCCATGTGTGGTGATTCTTGGCATTATTTATGGATTTGTATGCCTAAATGGTTTCTTTAGGGCCAAAGGCATGGTCCTCTTCTATAGAGTGTCATTCCCAAGGCCCCGAGACATGTGTATAATGCTCAAAACCAGCTATTGGCGTTAAAATCACTAATCATAGACCAATAATACCCTCAAGAGTCCATCTGTGGTTGGTGAAGGCATCCTTATTTGACACATATGGATAGAAGCTTCCTTTAGGGCCCTATTTTTAAGTCTCTGTCATTGACCATGACGGATTCCTTAAGGCCACATGACCTAGATACATAATGCCATGGATATCCCTACAAAGTCATGCGTGGCTCTTCGAGGCATTGTTCATGGTTGTGGAATCCTCAATGATTTATTTAGGGATAAAAGCATGATATTCCTCCCTAGAACTTCATTCACAACACCCTAAGACATGTACATACTCCTCAAAACACCCTAATGTAACTAATATCCTCAAACATAGGCCAATGACCCTTGAAAGTCGATATGTTGTTGGTGGATAGAACCTTCTTATCTCTAGATGGATACAAGATTCCATTAGAGCTTGAGCTTCATGCCTCCTCCCATGACCATTTCCAATCCCCCAAGTCCCCAAGACTTAGATACATAGTGCCATGGATACCCTTGCAAAGTCACGCATGGTGTTTCAAGGAATTGTTCATGGTTTGGGATGCCTTAATGGTTTCTTTAGGGCCAAATGAATGGTATTTCCCCTATAATGCCATTCCTAAGGCATTGAGACACATGCATATTTTCAAACCCACCTATTGGAATTGTCATCCTTAATCATAGGCCAATGATACCCTCAGGAGGCCATGTTTGGTTGGTGGAGGAAGCCTTCTTAGCCTTGGATGGATAAAAGATTTCTTTAAGGACCAAGGTTCAAAATTTTTCCACTGACCATGTCCAAGACCTCAAGTCCCTAAGACCTAGATATAAAGCTCAATGGATACCCTTGCAAAGTCATGCATTTTTCTTTGAGGCATTGTTCAGGGCTCTAGATTCCTTAGTGGTTTATTTAGGGACAAAGGCATGGTATTCTTCTCTATAGCATCATTCCTTAGGTCCTAAGACACCTACATACTTCTAAAAATCACATAATGGTGTTAATATCCTCAATCATAGGACAAGGATACCCTCAAGAGGTCATGTGTGGTTGGTTGAGGCGATATTCTTATACTTGGATGGCTATAAGATTCATTTATGGCTAGAGGTTCAAGTCTCCTCCCTTAACCATGTCCAAGTCCCCAAGGCCCCAAGAAATAGATACATAGTGGCATGGATATCCATGCAAGGTCATGCATGGTTCTCTAGGCATTTTTCATCACTGTAGATGCCCCAATTGTTTCTTTAAGGGCAAAGGCATGGTTTTTTTTCCCTATAAAATCATTCCCAAGGCCCTGAGACATGTAGATACTACTCAAAACCACCTAATGGAAATGACATAATCAATCATAGGCCAATGATACCCTCAGGAGGCCATGTGTTTTTAATGGAGGCAATCTTCTTATCCTTAGATGGATGGAAGAATGATTTAGAGCTCAAGATTTAGGTCTCCTCGACTAACCATGTGTAAGGCCTCAAGGCCACAATACATAGATACATAGTGCCATAGATACCTCTCTGAAGTAATCAATGCTTCTTTTAGGTAGTATTCATGGATCTAGATGCGGTAGTGATTTGTTTAGGGCCAAAAACATGGTCTTCTTCCATGGAACATAATTCCCAAGGGCTTAAGACATGTGCATGCTACTTAAAACCACATAACTATAAGAACGTCCTCAATCATAGTCAAATTATACAACTAGCAGGTTGTGTATGGTTGGTGGAGGCAAACTTCTTACCCCTAGATAGTTACAAGCTTCCTTTAGGGGGAAAGGTTAAGGTATCCTCCACTAACCATGTGTTGTTGTTGGAGGAAACCTTGTTATCCCTAGATGGCTAGAAGATTCTTTTAGTGGTCGATATTTAGGTCTCCTCCATTGATTTTATCTAAGGCTAAAAGGCCATAACACCTAGATACTTAGTGTCTCAATTGATTTGGATTCCTTAATGGTTTCTTTAAGGATAAATTCATGGTCATCTTCTATGTAATGTCATTACAAAGGCCTTGAGACACCTACGTAAGGCTCTTGCTTTACTTTTATGACTCCAATAAAGGACTTGAGATCCATCCCTCTATGCAAAAACTCTTGATTATGCTCATATCCAACTATTATGTCAAATATCAACTTTAAATGGTGTGTGTTATGGTTTATGGTCTTGATCATTTCCCATTACCTCAATAATATTATGCTAGGGTATAATTATTTCAATTTCTTCCCCAATTATTTACTCAAACCCATCGCTAGTACTCAAAACGACATATTTCCAGCCATATCCCACTTTGAGAATAATGATATATTATACATTGCATGATCTGCTAAGTGATAGTTTGAGTCATTGCTATTAGCCCGATATGCCTAAAATCGTCCTGTAGGGCCTAGTTCTTATAATTCCTCTCATGGCTATGTCTAAGGTTTGCATACCTAGTGTCACTTATATGAATGCTCAGATACCAAGGATAGTGTTTGGAGTTTATGGGTGTGGTTTAAAGTTTCCCTTAGGGTTTAAGGTCCAAGTTTCCTCCCATGACATTAAACAAAAATCTAAGACCCGTGCATACTAGCAAAAAAATCATAATGGTTTTGATTTCCTTACTTAGAGGTAAATAATAACCCCAATATGTCATGTGTAGTGCTTTGAGCTATTGTATTTTACCTTGGATGCACCAAATATTTTACTAGGGAATAAGGCCTAGGTTTCCTCTTTCAAACATGTTAAGGGCCTAAACACCCATATACATTACTTTAAACGAACCTCTTACTTACATTAATACCCCCAATATCAAGCCTAGGATACCCTTAGGAGGCCTTATTTGGTGTTTCAAGGTATACTTGTTAATCTTATATGCTTAGAGGTTTCCTCTAAGGTCCAATGCATGGGGTTCCTTCCTTAATCATCTTTATTCCCTAAAGACTTATACCTAGTTTTAGTTCCTCCAACTACCCCGATTATCCCTATTATAAGGCCATAGATCTTCTCAAAAATTTATTTGTGTTAACGTGACAAATCATTATATCCCTACATGCCTAGAAGTTTAATTTAGGCTAAGGCCTAGGTTTCTTTCCTTGACTAGGTCGAGGGCCAATAAACCTATCACTGGTGATCAAAACCTTATAATGCAATCAATATCCACACATAGATGTTAAGAATATTCTTAGGAATATATGTTTGTTGACCATATTTCTTGGTCCTAGATTCCTAAATATTCACTTAGGGCCCAAGGAAGAGGTTTCCTCCCTCGAACATCTCCAAGGATTTGAGACCCATGCCTTGTGCACAAAGCCTAGTAATGATATTAATATCCATTAGAAAAATTAATAATATCAATAAAAATATGCCCTATCAAGTAATGAAATCTCAATTCAAATCATTTTTATTAATATTTTATAATAGTAGTAAATTAAAAATGGCTATATTTAATTATTTGTCAAAATTAAGAATCATGGGTATTTATTTGCTTGAATAATATTGAAAAATGAATAGTCGACTTGAACTATTTAGAAAATAATTATTTGTGAACTTGTTATGTTTGTGGTGCAACATATCATAAATGAATCATGTGAGCTTGTTGGTTTAAATAGTGATAAAAATAAATAACTAAATTTGTTGTGATTGTGGTTTAAAACTTCATAAATTAATCATGGGCATTTATTTGAATGAAAAAAATTGAATTAAGTTATTACAAAATAATTATTTGTGATGTTTTAGTGTTTATGGTGCAAATCATCATAATTAAATAATTTGTGTACATGTCCATGTGACAAATATGAGCTTAGCCACACTATATGGTACTTGACAACATGACATTTCTTTAAATGCTTAGGATTCCTTTAGGCTAAGGCCTATGATTGTTCATTGAACAATGTTGAGGGCCATTGGACCTATCCCTAGTGATTAAAAACTTATAATAGTGTGAATGTCAATACTTAGAGGCTAAGAATACTCTTAGGAATATGTGTGGGGACCTTTGTGGTGTCTTTCTTGGTCCTATATTTCTAAAAGCTTCTTTTAGGGCCTTAGCTAGATGTTTTCTCCATTGATCATATAGATGGATCTAAGACCCATGCCTTGTGTTAAAAACCTAATAATAATACTAATTTCTATCAAAAAGATTTAAGAAGATAAAAATTTCTCAAATGAATAATCAAATTTAAATTTAAATAATTTTATTACTACTTTATAATAGTAACAAATTAAAAATAGTTGTTTTTATTTATTTGTCAAGTGTATTTATATGTTTAAATAATATAAAAAATGAATAAACGAATTGAGTTATTTTTCAATTTTTCTTTTTGAACTTGTTGTGCTTGTTGTGTAAACCTCATAAATGAATCACGTGAATTTATTTGCTTAAATATTCTAAATATAAATATTTGAACTTCTTGTAAGTATGGTGCAAAAACTCATAAATTAATATTTGATCATTTATTTTAATTGATATGAAAAAATAAATAAATATTGAATTGAGTTATTTTCAAAATAATTATTTGTGAATTTGTTTATAGTGCAAATCCACATAATTAAATCCTACGTGTACATGTCCATGTGGAAAATAATAGCTTAGCACCACTTTATCATACTTGCCAACATGGCATTTCTCATAAAGGTAAAATTCAATTTCCAATAATATTAACTAATATAACACCATATTAACACCACAAAATATTAGTTGTGCTAATACCACCACTTAAACAACACAAAATATAAATGGTGCTAATAGCACCACTTTAACACCACTTAAATGCAAGTGGTGCCAATACCACCACATTTACACCACAAACTATAACTGGTGCTAACTTGTGGTGCTAAAAGATGGATTTTCTTGTTGTGATATATTATTGTGGATATGAATAAAAAACTAAAAACATTTAGGCATATAGTTTTGGTTTATGTGAGAAAACATATCTACTCTCACAGATAACTATCTTGCTTAAGACAACCCAATCCAGTAAGATGACAGTAACATGATACTTAGAAAGGAAAAAACAATGAATTTAAACTCGAGATATCATTAAAAAATAGGATTAGATCTACAAAAAGTATTCTTACTATTTATTTTAATACCACCAATCCAAATCACTCGAAACAAATATATTAGAAATAGTGCATTTGCAATACAGTTCTGTATCAGCACGACATATTTATATATAGTAGCATGAGAGCTTACATATTATTTAATTATAGTAGTATAACAGCTCCATGGTTTCAACGAGATAGTAGGAGATAGTTAGGTCTGACTCTAGGAGGAATCGAAGTTGTAGAGATGAGAAGGCAGGCGAGGACGGGCCATTGCAACAAGCGGCTGTGTTTTAGGAGTGGACAACCCAAACGTCTCGCCCATATCCAACTTCTCGGGGCTCTGCCCATCAGGCAGATACCACTGGAATCCATGGATCAGATTGGCCAAACCCAAATGAACTACTTTGAGTCCGAGACTATACCCCGGGCACATCCTCCTCCCGGTCCCGAACGGTAGGAACTCGTAATCTCTGCCCTTCACGTCCAACGCGCTCCCTTGAAATCTCTCCGGTTGGAACTCGTCGGGCTTCTCCCAAAAACCGCCATTCCGGGCGATAGTCCACACGTTAACGTACAACCTCGTGTTCGCAGGAATGTCGTAACCGGCGACGTTGCAGGGCTCCGTGGAGAGACGAGGGACGAGCAAGGGGGCCACCGGGTGGAGCCTCATCATCTCCTTCACGATCGCCTGAAAATACTCGAGCCCAGGAATGTCCTTCTCCTCCACCCACCGCTCTCTGCCCACAATTCTGTCCAGCTCTTCCGTCGCCTTTTCAAAGGTTTCCGGTTTTCTCAGGAGCTCGGCTAAAGCCCACTCCAGGAGCGTGGCAGAGCTCTCGGTGCCGCCCGCTATGATGTCCTGCACACAGACAATTCAAACGTTTCAAAGAATTAAAAAAGATTTGTAACGACTTAAAGGAGCACGGAAACGAGAAAAGTTGTAAGTGCGCGTGCCTGCGTGAATGCTTTCACTTTGGTTCGACTCAGATTCAGCTGGGGATTGTCGGCCTGCTGCAGGAGAACGTCCACCATATCCTTGGCGACATAATTATCAACGCCCGCCCTTCGGTTTTCGTGCTCTTCCAACACTTCCTCCAGGAAAACATCCAACCGCTTGCTCAGTTTCTTCATACGCCTGACGTAACCCTGGAGATCCAGCCAGCCGAGCCACGGTATATAGTCTCCGATATTTAAAACTCCGTTGAGCACAAACAGCTCCTCCAACATCTCCCTGAATTCCGCCGGCTTTATCTTGTTCCCCGCCCTTTCATCTAAGTACCTTCGTCCCAAAACCATCCGAGAAATTATATTATTGCTAACATTAGTCGTCTCTTCCCGGATTTCTACAGGGAGGCCCCGCCGGCAGGTATCAAACACAGAACCTATCATCCGGGCCACCTCTTCTACTCTGATATACTCGAAGGATTCGAGTCGCTTTGCATTGAAAAGCTCCATGAGGCAGAGTTTCCTTCCGAGGCGCCAGAGCTCTCCGTAAGGAGACCAGGTGATATCGGAGTAGTTGTAGACGGTGTATTTTCCGGCTGCCATCCGAGGACGGGAACCGAAGATGAGGTCGTTCGTCTTGAGAAATTATTGAGCCATCTCGGCCGTGGAGGCAACCACGCATGGCACGGATCCCAGTCTCATATACATAAGTGAGCCGTACGTTTTGCAGAGTCGATCCAGGGATCTATGAGGTAGTTTCCCCATGAGATTCAGGTGCCCGATTATGGGCCAAGCACGGGGACCGGGCGGCAATTTCACAGAGGGGCGAAGTCGCCTGTAAATCACGTAAGCGGATACGATGGCCACTGTAACATAGCCGAGAATTCGCATATCTGCATTGGCAAACACCCTCTGTAAATCCATGGCAGGGCAGAAGATCATAACTCTCAACACTTAAAAAGTTCCTGCATGAACTAAGCCAGTGGTGTTGTTATATAGTTGGAAAAATAGAATGATTTGAGTGTACAATAATTTCATTTTCATTCCCCTGACTTTCTCGTCACCGTCCGAAGGCTACTTTCCATTAAAATATGAACTTAAATCGTTGAAGAATCTTACGAGAAATTGTTGAGGAATCCTAAATCGTTGAAGAATTTTAAATTGCTAAACATAAGCCTCTCTGTCATGCAAATCAAAATGTCTTCTATCGTAAGAGTTGTTTATTCTTTTCTTCTGCACTTCGGATCCGAAAACTTCGGTTTACGCAGTGCAATGTACCTCCGAAAACCGAGGCATAGGCAAAACTTTTCGAGTGAAAAGAGGCCTACTTACTAAGGTCAAGTATCACCATTTTTAAAAAGAAGTGTTCGCTCTTTGTTCAAAAATGCGAAAATATAGCACCGTTTTAATAGGGGTTGAGCGAGCATTGTCTTGAACGCGTTTATTTTAAGTGCGGCCGAAGTGATATACTTTGATACAAAATTTTGAAAAATAAAATAAAATTAATCTTCAAAGAAGATTTATGGCATCATTGGCTAATTAAAATAATGGTGATTTAGCAAATAATGGTTAGGTGCTAGTTGCAAGTTGCACCATCGTGGAGAGGTTGACATTAATGAATATTTCATTTTTTTTTTATTAATAGATTTAAAAATGGTTTTATTGTTTATTTTGTATTTTTATTATTATTTACTTTAAAAATAATATATATATATAATATGGTGGTTGACCATTTGTTAGAGAATTAGTTTATTGGAGAAATGACAATATATGCTAAAGTAGAAAATCAATATATGGTCAAAAATACAATCATTACAATAAGGGTTCAACGAGAGCAACATGTCACTTACAAGAATATACATTTTTTTATTCAAAGTCCTCTTTCCATGAAAGTAAAAAATAATCCCATAGATCACCACAATCAATGTTAAATGTAACAATAACTTATTTTTAAGTAATTAATTGATCAAATATTGTTAAGTAATTTATTTTTATAGAAAATAATATTAATTTATAAAGTTAATTTTTTTAATGGAATTAATTTATTTTTTAAATAAAATACTAATAATAATTAAAATTATATTTTTTTAATGTACAACTTAAGTATATTTAATAGTTAAAGTATTGTTTTGGTTGGGATAAATAATTGTTGTTTTCTCTAAAGTTCAATTCTTGTAAATGACATATTGCTCTAGTTAAGTACTTATTTCTCCACCACTTAGGTTCATAATATACAACCCAAGTATTCCAACCACTTAAGACAATATTATGTCCCTTTACTAAGCTAAATGTATATCTTTCACCTGCGAAATTTTAGTACTCATTAAATTAAGGGCCTCCTCTCACTCCACTCAAACCTGGTTAGTCTTCTTAAATTTAAAATTATATTAAATTCACAAAAAAAATATTAGTTATCCATTTTGAAAAAAAGGCCTCCTCTCACTCTACTAAAATCTGGTTAGTCTTTTTAAATTTAAAATTATATTAAATTCAAAAAAAAATATTAGTTATCCATTTTGCAAAATAAAGTTATTGGAAAAATATAAATTGAAGGTAAGTTTCTTATTACTAGGAGTGAATGGTTATGAGACGCATGCCAACATATCACAAGTAGTGGGATTGAGAGTAGGTGTAATAAGTGTTGTGGCAATGATGGTTGATTTCTATAACATGGAAGATGTTAAATTAAACAGGAATGTTAGAAATGCTAAGGGGAGTTATAGGGAAGGAGAGTGAGTGGAGGATCACATGGTTTGGGAGGAATTATAATGATGGTGGTTGTGGTGAATTTTAAATGTGAATTATAGTAATGGAGTTTTGATGTATAGTTTTGATGTTAACAACATTACTATATTGTAGGTATAGGTTATATATAAACCCTACTACACTAGGGTTGGTTTTAAGACATTTATTTAAGATAATAATCTTATTATAACTCTAACATGTTTAATTTATTTTATTTTTTGATTATTTGTAATTATTATATATTTTTTTGTCTCTAGGGTGATAAGTTATGGCTTTATTCTCTTTTTATTTTATTTTAATACTTTATCTCTATAGCCAAAAGTTATGGGAGGGAAGAAAATGGAAATTGTGGGTGTTTGTTCTCTGATATTGTATGGATAAAAGTTATCAAGGAGGAAGCTGGTAGATTTGAGATAGGGTTTGATCATGTTGCAACAAGTTATGCACTGAAAGTCAAAGGGAAATTGGGGGTCTTTGTTCTATAGTACTGTAAGTATAAACCTCACCCAAAACATTGTAGTGTGTAAATTCGATTGAGCCGGAAGGTAGATTCAAGCTAGGGTTTGAGGTGGAGGTCGTTAGTCTTACCTTAGGTTTCTTTGCTTTAGCCATACAATATTGCCTCATGCTAAATCTTAAAATAGTTTAGGGATTTTTATATTATTATTTTTGTTTATGGTTACAAGATTTGAGGAAGGGTTTGACATGGAGGTGGTCGTGAAACATCCAACTTGCAGGACCGTAACCATGATCTCTCCTCTTGGAGATGTGCTTTCGTAAAGGATGTTTGATGGATTGGAGAAAAACTCCAAGACCCTCTCATAAATGAAGGGACTAGTGATATTCAATATTTCCTGGATATAATGGAGTACCGAGTTGATGAAGAACAGAGAACCCCATGCATTGGATGTTTCCTCAAGGGCTACTCTAGTCAATGAACATATGACTTATATAAGAATGATATTCATGGATGTAGTGAGTGATATTGCAAGCTATTAGATGATTGAATTGCTCATTTCCCCCTCTTTCCATAGAATTTCGAATAAGCAGTAAAACACTTATAAAAGTAGGGATGGATTCAAGATTTTTCCATCCCAAAAGTAGGTCGTGAGAAAGTATGGTCCATACGATGTATGGCAGAAAGACATCATGCTTCTAAATGTCTGCGGTTGAGAGGAGGGTTTATAACTAACCCCTAGTAGGACCATTTCTAGGAAGACCGTCCATTGGAGTTGCGCAGGTGGAGGTCATGAGTCTACCCCTATGTTGCTTTGTTTTTTCCAAGAAATGCCTCATATTAAATCCTAAAATAGTTTACGGTTTATCTTTTCCATTTTTAAGGTTTCTTTTTTTCTATTTTGGGGTCCTTTCAGTTTTCTAACATTTGATGTGAAGAGACAGGGATGACCAACGAGACGACTAAGGAGTAGGGGCATGAGTTCCAAGTACCTTAAATATATGCTATGAGTGGGTGTTTAATAGTTTTTCTATGATCTCCTATGTTTTTAAGGGTTTATGGATTCTTCATTCTTCTTCCATGGTTCATGTTTATGGATTATTCATTTTGCACATTCTGATATCAATTGCAAACTAGAGCATTGCACCTAAGATATTGCACAAAGACCAGGTTACAAAAAGTTTGCACTAGTGTTAGGGTCAGTGCAAGCTAATGAGGGTCACTTTTGGCGTATTAGATGCAATAGAAAACTAAAAAATCAGGCATCCCTTAACTTACTTGGATTTTTTGAGATACTTATGCAAAATATCTTGCATTGAGTAAAAAAAATGAAATGTACGAAATTGAATCACGTTTCCAAATATATAACTTTTATGTATTGAAACTTTGCATAGCTATGTCAAGTTTCATTTTTCCTAACAGACACTTTTTATTTTTTAGGCAAATGATAAGGTATATGTTTTTGTGGGTGAAGCCTTTGAGGGCCTAAATGATGGAATCAAGCTACAAAAATGGGCATGCATGTAGAGAACATATAGCACTTTGCGCCATTATTTTTGGAAATTTTAATTTGTAATTTTATTATTTTTTTATAATTGTCTAAGTGATCAAACCTAAAAAATAGTACCTCTTTTGTGGGTGCAGCCTTTGAAGGTCTTAATGCAAAAATCTTGAAATGGGTTTTTCATAGAACGTGGAGGCTAGTGTCCTCTTGTGCACCATACAATTGTTTTTTTAAATGACCAAGAATTGAAAAAGTTATGGAAGAAACACTAACAGTGTGTTTTACGAGTTAAGGAAGGTAGGCCACAAAAGAAATTGAAAGAAAATAGGAAAAATTAATATTTTTAAATAAAAGTTACATATTTGGAATCTGCAGAAAAAATGCTATTTGTGTTTAAGATTTCATCAAAAATGACTATGTGCAGCATACTGTAACGAGTGGCTAAGCACAGGCTTCTCTAGAAATTGGAAGAAATACCCAATTAGCTTTGGTTTATCATTAACATAGCACAGGTTTGGAATTACCGAAGCAAACTCCAAAGCATACACAGAGGATTATTGTTGACATGCGAGCAAGTGAGTCGGCTTGGTTTAGGCTCTACAAAACACGTACTCGTTCTGTTTAAATTCAAAAATATTGCCACGCTTTTAGAATTACATAACGCGCACGCGTTATATAACTACATAACGCGTACGCGTTATGTAGTGCCAAAACGCGCTCACGTTATGTAAACCATAAAATATATGTTTAATACTTGAGAGAGAGGGGGTGTGGAAGACTCAAGGGAATTTTTGGTTAATATTTGAGAAGGGGTGGGGAAGGGTGAAGGGAATCTATGGTTAATATTTAATAGGGGTGGGAAAGGGTCAAGGGCTTAGAAGGATGTTGGAAGCTTGAGTGGGGAGAGATGAAGGGAATGAGAACATGATGGGCTGAAGGGAAGTGGAGCTTCAGAGCACTATTAGGAGTAGAAGAGGTTTTGAAGAGGAATAGGGTTAGAAGTTGAAAGTGAGACTTGAGTGACAAGGGGGAATGGATGGAGGCAAGGGGGATGTGAGAGAGAAATAAAGAATACAAGGTGGGGAGAGACATAGAGCAAGGGAGGGAGAGGGACAATGGGGAGGAATGTATTTAGAGGGAGTGAGAGATAGATGCGGATAGAATGAAATAAAGAGATAGCAAGGGAGGGACAAAAAGTGTTGGTGGGACACATGTAGGGAGTGGTGGCGATGGAGAGAGAGAGAGAGAGGAGGGGAAAGGGACAGAAAGTGTGAGAGAGAGGGAGTGATGGAGATATTGGGATAGGTTGAGGGAAAGATAACATGAGGGAGGGATAGAAGGTGAGAGAGAGAGAGGCGATGAGAGAGGGAGGGATAGAATTTAGGGTGAGGGATGGAGGGAGAAAGGTGGAGATAGTATGGATGGAGGGGGAATGGCTTTGAGAATGGAAAGGGACATAATGTGTGTGTGTGTGTGTTCAAGAGAGATATTTATTGTTGGGGAGAGAGAGACTAGAGAGAGGTGTGAGCCACAAAGAATGTGGGAGGTTGTGTGTGTGTGATAGGGAAGGAGGAATCGGTGGGGTGGAAGGGACGAAGATGACCTGTAAGGGAGAGAAAGCGACAAAGAGGGAGGGAGGTAAAGGGAGTGAGGGACATATCCAGGGACAGATCTAGAGAAAGAGATAGGGAGGGAGGGATACAAGGTGAGATAGAGAGGGTACGGGGGAGGGATAAAGGCACATAGGGAACTAGTGATTAAGGGCGAACGAAGGGAGAGAGTTCTATAGGGACTTGGATAATTGCGAATATATACATAAAGCGAATACCCTCCTCTTCATCATCTTCATCACCGTCACCATCATCATCACCATCTTCATCATCATCACCATCATCATCATTGTCATCTCTAGGTTCCTCATCAACATCTCCATCATCATCATCTTCATTATCATCATCATCATCATCATCATCATCATCATCATCATCATCTTCATCATTAGCATCATCATCTTCATCACCATCACCATCATCATCAACGTCTTCATCATCATCACCATAATCATCATCATCATCAACATCTTCATCATCATTTTCATCTCTAGGCTCTCCATCATCATCATCTTCTTCATCACTATCATCATCTTCATCACTATCATCATCATCATCAACATCTTCATCATCATCACCATCATCACCATCATCATCATCATCTTCCTCATCAAATCAACATCTCCATCATCATCATCATCATCTTCTGAACATCATCATCATCATCATATGAACATCAGCATCACCATCATCATCAACATCTTCATCATCATCACCATCATCATCATCATCATCTTCCTCATCAAATCAACATCTCCATCATCATCATCATCATCTTTTGAACATCATCATCATCATCATATGAACATCACCATCACCATCATCATCAACATCTTCATCATCATCACCATCACCATCATCATCAAAATCTTATTCGTCATCACCATCACCATCACCATCTTCATCATCATTGTCATCTCTAGGTTCCCCATCAACATCAACATCTCCATCATCATGATCTTCTTCATCATCATCATCTTCATCACCATCATCATCATCATCATCTTCATCACCATCATCATCATCATCATCATCTTCATCATCATCACCATCACCATCATCATCATCATCTTCCTCATCAAATCAACATCTCCATCATTTCACTATCATCTTCATCATCATCATCATCATCATCATCATCTTCATCACCATCATCATCATCATCGTCAACATCTTCATCATCATTGTCATATGTAGGTTCCTCATCAACATCTTCTTCTTCATCATCATCATCTTTGTCATCATCTTCATCATCTTCATCATCATCATCATGACTATCATCATGAACATCTCCATCATCATCACCATCACCATCACCATCACCATCATCATCACCATCAACATCACCATCATCACCATCATCATCATATTATATCCTCCTCTTCATCATCATTGACATCTCCCCCTTTCCCATCAACATCTCCATCATCGTCATCTTCTTCATCACCATCATCATCATACTCATCACCCTCATCATCATATTCAACATATCCATCGTCATCACCATCATCTTCATCAACATCATCATCTTTATCATCTTCATCTGCATCATGATCATCTTCATTGTCATCACCCTCCTCCTCCTCATCATCTTGTGCACTTATGCACTTAGGGATTAATGTTTAGGAGTGTCTAAAGGCCTTTATGGGGGAGCGGTTCTAGGAACAAGGTAAGAGAGAGAGGGCCAGGGGAGGGATAAAGGAATAGAGGGTTAGTGATTAAGGGAGAAGAAGGGAGAGAGTGCTATAGGGAGGGATAATGACGAAGATAAAGAGAAGGTGGAGAGATGGAGAGTGGGGTGGTAGGTACATGGATGGAGTAAGGGAGAGAAAGAAACATGTAGGGAGGGATGCAGAGAGAATGAGGGATAGATATTTAGAAAGATATAGGGGGTATCTAGGGATTATTGGGAGAGAGATAGGGGGGTATTAAACCATACAAAACATTTGTCCCACACTAAAAAAATTTGTTTTGTATGTAACCATACAAAACATTTGTTTTCTTTTGATTTTATTCGTTTCCCTAGCCGTGCACCTAACCTATTTATTGTGCTTAAGAATATCGCGTACGCATTTTATCTTTATATAACGCGTACACGTTTTGGATTTATATAACGCTTACACATTTTGTAACTCTATAAATAGTGGACTATCCTTGTCCGAGAGCAACTTTACTCTATCCAAACCAAAATAGCAAATCCTGCGACTTTTTCAAACAGCACGAGCCTGCCATTGGAAATACTCACCATTTACACCATCTCCATCATTATTTCTGTTATGCAGGTGCAGCATTGAGGACATCTTTCATGGTTGCTCAGTGTGGTGATGTGTCCTAGAAGAGAACCAGGTGGCCCTAGTCATGACATGTCGAAAGCTAGTAGGTTTGGTCTCTATGAAAAATAAATGAGTTTATCTTGTGTTGATGTAATTGTAACTTCGGAATGTATTTCACCTATGTATATTGTACTCCTATAGAGATGTTATTATTCCTCTATATAGAAGTGTCGTCATTTGTATTGACAATTGTCGCAAGTGTCGTAACTTGCAGGTGATAGGTTATTAGATCACCAAGTGTGGGGTCGGCCTTGATTAGTATTACCATGGGTTATTAGACTGAGTTAGACAAGTTGACCCTGCTAGTTACAGGCAGGTCAGGTCATGTATAAATAGAGTGCGGGAGGCACTCTATTTGATCATCTCATTATTCACTTCTACACTCACCAAAAAGTGGCGCACAAGTGAGGGAGGAGGAGTAGCTGCTAGGAGGACTATCTCTTGTACTTGGGTTGTATCATTGCTCTTTCTATCTTTGAGGAAGTTGTGGGGTTTTTCACCTTTATGGCTTTCCCCAGTGAAACTTTGTGTGTTTATTGACTCATGTGATTGCTTGGTGTGATTGATATGCATTGTTATGCTTGATATGTTGTACATGTTATTCTCTTAGTAAAGATCCTAGAGTATGTTGAATTATGCTCAAAAAATAACATGGTATCAGAGCTAACCTGAGAAGAAGACACTGTGCAGTTGCGGAAGCTAGGGTTTCTTGTTTATTGGGTTTCTCTCCACATATTTTGGAAAGGCAGGAAGGTATATTGAATCTACTCATCAAGGTGCATCTTTCTATCCAATCAGAATTCAATTATGGGCACTTTCATTTTTGGCCCTAAAACTTAGGGGTTTCCACAAAAATAGGAATTTCTGAATTCTAAGACCATAGCTGGAAGCTCCTTGGAAAAATTGAAGTTTAGAGCTTTGGACTGAACTTTTTGGTTGGGTGAAGCTCCGGGAAACGCAAACCCTAAGTCAGGGTCCTCCCTAGTGAATCTGGGAGACAAAAATCCATTTCTAAAGGGTGAAACTTTGCAGTTTTCAATTTCTGAGTATACCAAGCTGATCAGCTCATCAAGGTGCATCTTTCTATTCTTTCAGAAATTTTAAATTCACATTTTGAATTTTTAGGGTTTCTCTAACAAACCCTAATCCAGCACCAGATCCAAATTTCTGCAAATCAAGTGGTAAGACCTAAATCTTTTCTATTTCCATTTGAAGTACTCTTTAAGATGTCTCACCACACCAAGCTTGAGGATAAGCTTGAAATGGTTGATAACGTCCGAGCATGGAAGTATAGGATTGGGTTAATCCTAGAAGAAAATGAATTGGACACTTACATAAGTTCTGAGGTCCCTGTCCCAGAGGGAGAAGAGGCTAAGGATTTACATAAGAAGAACTTGGTCAAGGAAAAGAGGATCATTGTTGATTCTATCAAAGACCATCTCATACCACATGTGTCATCTCTAAAGATACCCAAGGAGATGTTTGATTCCCTGAACAAGCTATTTGAGGGGAAGAACATAAATCGAAGATGACTCTACGAAACCAATTGAAAGGGGTAAAACTTCAGAATGGAGAGACCATTCGATCATACTTTTCTAAGGTCTCTCATATCAAGGAACAACTTGAAGCTATGGATGAAGTGGTGGAAGATGGTGAAATTGTTATGACTACTTTGAATGGCCTACCTAGGTCATGGGATTCTTTCATCCAATCAATCTGTGCAAGAAGGAAGTTGATCTCCTTCATTAGACTATGGGAGGAATGTTCACAAGAAGAGGCTAGGATTGTAGCCTGAGAAGAAAAGATGGGGAATGAAGATCAAGCTCTCACAACACACACCAAGAAAGGAAGGTCCAAGGGGGAGCATTCTCATTCCAAGAAATCTTCACACCATCATAGAGATAAGAAAGATCTCAAATGCTTCACATGTAATGAGAAGGGACACTCTGCTTCAGATTGTCCTAAGAACAGCAAGGATAAAGACAACAACTACAACTTCAACAAGAAGAAGAACAACAACAAAAGAAGATATCATGCTCATGCTACTGAGGATGATGAACCTCCCAAGAAGAAGGCTAGAGCAGAAAGTGATGAATCATCTAGTGAAGATGAATATGTTCTAATCTTTTCTCTCACGGGTACTATCTCTCATGGATGTAATGATTGGCTTATTGATAGTGGGGCTTCCAAACACATGACTGGGTTTAAAGAATCTTTTGTAGATCTATCTGAACATGATTCACCCCATAAGGTGAAACTTGGGGATGACTATCAATACCCTATCAAAGGAAGTGGTGAAGCCTCCTACAACCTAAACTCTGGGAAGTCTTTGAAGATGAAAGAGGTTCTATATGTACCTAGGCTCAAGAAGAACCTACTCTTCATATTTGCATTCGATGCAAAAGGCATGAGGGTTGCATTTGTAGATGGCCAAGTCCTAATGTGGCCAAAGGGTAAAACTATAGACAATGTTGTGGTGATTGGAGAGCAAGAGGGAGGATTGTACAAATTAAAGGGACAACCTGAACATGCCATGGTACATGAATCCATGGAGCCAAGTGAACTTTGGCATAGAAGGCTTGCACATGTGCACTACAGAGCACTACCAATTGCAAGTAAAGCTGTAGAAGGTCTTCCTGAAATCAAGACAAAGCATGAAGGTATTGCAAAGGATGAGCAAAAGGAAAGAACATTAAGAAGGCACTTCCAAGCAGTGGAAGTAAAGCAAAAGGAATCTTGGAAATCATCCACTCTGATGTATGCGTTCCAATGTCATCCAGTTCTCTGAGTGGGTATGTATACTATGTCTCCTTCATTGATGATTTCTCTAGGAAGACTTGGGTTTACTTTTTGAATAACAAAGATGAAGTGTTTGATAAGTTCAAGGAATTCAAAGCCTTGATGGAAAATAAAACTGACAAGAAGATCAAGACATTCAGATCCGACAATGGCGGAGAATTCACCTCAGGTGACTTCAAGAAGCTATGCAATGATTCACGGATTAAGAGGGAGTTGAATGCTCCCTACAATCCACAACAGAATGGATTTGTAGAAAGGAAGAATAGAACAATCATGGAAGCAGCACGGGAAATGTTGCATGATCAGGATCTTCCTATGCATCTATGGGAAGAAGCAACTAGGATAGCTGTATATGTGCTGAACAGAACACCTCACAAGATATTGGACAACAAGACACCAGAAGAGGTCTTCTCTGGTAAGAAACCTGAAGTCAGCCATCTCAGAATATTTGGTTGTCCAGTATATATGCATGTTCTAAAGGAAAAGAGGACAAAGCTAGATCCTTCAGGAAAGAAGGGTATCTTTGTGGGGTACAGTGAAAGCTCGAAGGATTACAAAATATACTTTCCAGGGTTCAAGAAGATTGATGTTAGCAGGGATGTAACATTTGATGAAAACTCAGCTTATATCAAATCAAAGAAGGCACCCGTTGAAGATCATGAAGAACCAAAGGAAACCATATTTCAAGACACCACTATGACTGAAGCAATTCTAGATGCAGATCATGAAATGGAAGATCCGCAAGAACCTGTAGATCCACCCCGTGAGAAAAAATCTCACAAGAGGAAACCCACATGGGCTAGAGAGCTCATTCAAGATGCAGAAATATATGGCATTCCAAAAGAAGAACACAGAGAAAGGAAGAGGACTAGATCACATACCAGTTATGTTGCCTTACTTTGTGACATTATGAACAAAGAACCTTCCATTTATGAAGAAGTAGCGGAAAAGAAAGAATGGAAGGATGCCATGGTTGAGGAATACCAATCGATCATGAAGAATGATGTTTGGGATGTAGTCCTAAGACCTAAAGGGAAGTCTGTTGTGACTTTCAAATAGATCTACAAGATCAAGCATGTTGCAGATGGCAACATAGAGAAATACAAAGCGATATTTTTAGCTCGTGGCTTCTCCCAGAAAGAGGGGATAGACTATGAAGAAACTTTTGCTCCTGTAGCTAGGTACACTTCCATCAGATCAGTACTTGCCTTGGCTGTAGTGATGAAATATACTAGATGGATGTCAAGACAACTTTCTTAAATGGTGTAGTCGGAAAGGAAGTGTATGTGGAGCAGACACTTGGCTTTCAGACACATGACAAAGAGTCATATGTGTGCAGATTGAAGAAATCCTTGTACGGCTTGAAGCAAGATCCTAGGACTTAGTATGGTAGGATAGACAACTTTCTATCTAGTTTGGGATTTACCAAGAGTAAAGTAGATTCCAACCTTTAGTACAAGGTTGAGGAAGGCAATCCTGTGATACTCTTATTGTATATGGATGAACTGTTTGTTACGGGTAAGGATAGATTGATTTCCGACATGAGGAGGAAGCTTGTTGCCAAGTTCTAAATGAAGGAGTTGGGGATGATGCACTATTTTCTAGGCATGGAGGTGTGGTAGAGTGTAGATGGGATATTCCTTTGACAAGAGAAGTATGCAGTAGAGATCCTGAAGTGGCTTGAGATGACAGACTGCAAGGTCATGGCCACACCTATGGCATCGAACCTGAAGCTTCTGTGTGATGCTTCATTTGAGCTAGTTGATGTCACGTTGTATCGTCAGATGATTGGATCCTTGATGTACCTGATGAACACAAGACCAGATATTTGCTTTGCAGTGAACACATTGAGCCAGTTCATGACAGATCCGAGAAGCATTCACATGGTTGTTGTAAAGCATATTCTGAGGTACCTGAAGGGTACGGTTGATTATGGGCTCAAGTATGATGCGAATCAAAAGTTTAACCTATAGAGTTATGTTGATTCAGACTGGGTAGGCAGTACTGTAGATAGGAAGAGCACATCTGGGTGCTGCTTCAGTATGGGATCAGGTGTGATCTCTTGGTTTAGCAGGAAGCAGTCCTGTGTAGCATTGAGTATAGCCGAAGCAGAGTATGTTGCAGCTTGTTCGGCTAGTTGTGAGGCAGTATGGCTCCGGAAGCTATTGTCTGAGTTATTTGATCTTCCGTTGGATGCTACTGGTATCTTTTGTGACAACCAAAGTTGTGTGAAGCTTCTGAGAACCCGGTGTTCCACAACAGGTCGAAGCACATTGATATCAAATATCACTATATCAGGGATATGGTGCAGAGAGGAGCAGTGAAGCTCCTATATGTTGCAATGGATGAGCAGGTTGCAGATGTGTTGACGAAACCACTAGCCAGAGTGAAGTTTGAATACTTCAGAGAGAGGCTTGGTGTTCTTCAGATTGACGACACTTCGAGGAAGAAGTGATGTACACATTTGCAGGAGCCATTCTAAGCATGGTGAGAGGAGGATCCTTCCCATGGCTGTGGATGTAAGCGATGGATGATGAGCATCAGGACGCTGCTCCAACTACTTCTCTTGTATATGCATCATGTTGGATGCTTGCTATGATCAGTTGGATCATGCATATGTATATGCATCATGCTGGATGCTTGTTATGATCAGTTGGATCATGCATATGTATATGCATCATGCTGGATGCTTGTTATGATCAGTTGGATCATGTATATGTATATGCATCATGTTGGATGCTTGTTATGATCAGTTGGATCATGTATATGTATATGCATCATGTTGGATGCTTATTATGATCAGGTGGATCATGTATTTGTATATGCATCAGGTGGATACATTGTATGATCAGGTAGATCATGTATTTGCATATGTATCAGGTAGATACTTGGTATGCATTGTATGATCAGGATGATCATGGATGATGAGCTTCAGGATGTTGCTCCAGATGATATACATCAGGATGATGCTATGATGATGATCGGGATCATCATGTGATGATGTACATCAGGATGATGTATGGTGAGTATCAGGTTGATACTCTGTGGCCGTGGACAGGTTGTGCAGATGAGCATGTAACTAGACCCGGGAGATCTGATAGGTTGAGCAGTGCGCTCGTAATCAGTCCTAGGATACTCTTTCGAGGCATTTCTTTGGGAGGACATGTAACTAGACCTGGGAGATCTGATAGGTTGAGCAGTCTGCTCGTAATCAGTCCTGGGATGCTCTTTCGAGGCTTTGTCCTATGGCATGTAACTAGACCTAGGAGATCCGATAGGTTGAGTAGTATGCTCGTAATCAGTCCTGGGATGCTCTTTCGAGGCTTCACCATGACCACATGTAATATGTTCTGGAGATCCAGACAGGTTGTGCTAGTCACGTAAAAGGCCTCGGATTCTCTTTAGAGTTCTTACTAGTCAAGACACTCTTTTAAGGTTTTGTGGTGGGGATGACATGTAATATGTCCTGGAGATCCGGACAGGTTGTGCTAGTCACGTAAAAGGCCTTGGATGCTCTTTAGAGTTCTTGCTAGTCAAGACACTCTTTTAAGGTTTTGTGACAGTCACATGTAAATGGACCTGGGGGATCTTGTCGGTCATGCTTCGGCACATAAAGGATCCTGGGATACTCTTTTGAGGCATTGCGACGCATGTAATAAGTGCTGAGGATTCCACAGTATGGCCAGTGATGATGAATACCTACAGGTGGTGGGATTACATCCAGCGTGAAAAAGGGCTGGCTCTCTAGAACTTCCTATGACGAGTAGATTTGAGATTGATTGAGATAGTAGCAGCAATGACGATGACGATGATTCGATGACGATGATCCAGAGAAGAAGACTTGTGCTAGCAAATCTGTGTCGAGAAATACCTTCATAGTTAAGAGGGAGTGTTGATGTAATTGTAACTTCGGAATGTATTTCACCTATGTATATTGTACTCCTCTAGATATGTTATTATTCGTCTATACGGAAGTGTCATCATTTGTATTGATAAGTGTCGCAAGTGTCGTAGCTTGCAAGTGATGGGTTATTAGACCACCAAGTGTGGGGTTGAACCTAATTAGTATTACCATGGGTTATTAGACTGAGTTAGACAAGTCGGCCCTACTAGTTTATTAGGCAGGTCAGGTCATGTATAAATAGAGTGCAAGAGGCACTCTGTTTGATCATCTCATTATTCACTTCTACACTCACAAGAAAGTGGCACACAAGTGAGGAAGGAGGAGTAGCTGCTAGGAGGACTATCTCTTGTACTTGGGTTGTATCATTGCTCTATATATCTCTGAGGAAGTTGTGGGGTATTTCAACTTTATGGTTTTCCCCATTGAAACTCTGTGTGTCTATTGTCTCATGTGATTGCTTGGTGTGATTGATATGCATTGTTATGCTTGATATGCTGTACATGTCATTCTCTCAGTAAAGATCCTAGAGTATGTTGAATTAATGCTAAAAAATTAAAAATTTGGATATGTAATCTTGTGCTTGAGCACAAGTTGAACTAGCCATTCAATCTTGCTTGACCAAAAGGGAAGTTGATGCACATCCATATGGCATAGTTGAGTTGAGTCCCTAAAGTGAGAATATGTTCTATTTCCATGAAGGGGAAGGTTGTTTGTTATACATGGAGTAATTTGTATGTCGGTTGGGTGCTCTGTGAGTGGACCATATGTTGGTTGTTCACTATAGTTAATGTTATGAGACCAAGAGCCTATTGTTCCGTGTGTTAGAACAATGAAAGACTTGAAAGACACATGTCAACGAAGAGTCACGTGCATTATGTACATTGGTTGGCTCTCAAAAATTTATGAAGGAATTATTTGCACATTCAAGGGGCATTCATCAAGGGGTTAATTGAATGATGTATTTGATGAACATTCTATTAGACCGACAATTGCAATGGTTGAGTACCCATGTATTTCGATGCATGGTTGTTTACTTATATGGACGTTAACAATTTGGTGATATCTAATTGATTGAGGTGCATATGTCAATTCTAGGTTGGATGAAATGCAGACCTTGTTGATGATGAATACCTTACCTAAAAAAGCTTGAGACAAATATTCATTAAGGGGGAGTGTTGAAAATATTAACTCCTACTTGTCTTATCAATTATTTTTGATTCTTATGATATGAGGGGTTCATGATTTATTATTGTATTTGGTAATTGTAAAGTAGAGATTATTATATATGTGAGTGATTGATTGTTAATGTTTAGGAGGGTGTGAGATAAATGTGAGAGAGATTCTCTCTAACTAGTTTTTTATTTATTTTTCAACTAATTAAGATAGTATCTCATCTTGATATATATAAATATGCACTACAAGAAAAATGGCATTTTAGCCCCACATTAGCACCACTATTTGTAAAGGATTTGGGAAATCCTCAATTTTCAAATAGTGGTGCAAAAGTGGTGATAATGTGGGGATACGCAAGTGGTGCTAATATTTATGGTGCAAAAGTGGTGTTTGTAAAAAAATTGGTTTTGGTGTTAAATAGGTATGTGGCATTCCATGGTGTATGGTGCAAACCACCAAAACCAATCTTAGGTGGATTGAAGTTTTGTGGTGCAAAACACCAAAACCAATCCAACATGGATTGAGACTTTTTGGTGCAAAACACCAAAATTATTATTATTATTATACACGAACTTGTATATGGTGCAAAGCACCATAAAATAACAAGTGGTGCAAAGCACCATAAAATAATAAATGCTGCAAAAAAAATATAAATCACATATTATATATAAATTATATAATATGTTATTTATATTTTTTTGCACCACACACATGACTCAAGTGAGATATATACAAGGTAGTATAGGGTTTTCAGTTTTATCATAAAAACAAATCAACATGGAATTTGAGATGGTATAACCTCAATTCGAATTTTTCCATTTTTGTCCATGCGCCAACGAACTTTAACAACTCTGGTAGCGAACTTTAACAACTCTGGTAATTCTTAGAAGATTCAATCAATCTCTTTGATGTGGAAACATTGTATCATGTATCTAAAAAAAAACTAAAAACAACATGATTGATATTTTTGAATAATTAAAAGATATAAACATTAATGATACAAATAGTTAAGAACTATGGATTGAATGTTGCCTAAATTTCAATATATAATGCTTGACATCTGAACAACATTTTAGTTTTGTAAAAACAAAATAGTGTTGTTGAACTATTCACATGGAAATACATTTGAACACCATCCTAAAGTTATCACAATATACATGTTTATTCCATGAGGCAATTATCAAAACAATCATCTTGCCACCAACTAAATCTTGAATTATAAACATTTGTTGCACAAGTCCAAGTTGCAATGCAAATGTATTAAACTGTGTGAGAGCAATGATGAAAAGCAATCTCTATCCCAAATTGTGACTAGACCCAACACACCAACACTGCTTACTTTATTATAACTCGGTCGACAGAGAGCCCGACATGCTACAAAAACACAAGTATCGCGACAAATATTGAGATATAGGAGATCTATGAAGTCTGAACTGCCCTTTTTATATGCATACGGCTTCATGCGAATATAGAAGAAAACTTGACAATTGACAACGTCTTTCCGTAACAATCCATCCACTATCCTTTTCGTGGTTGGCCATGTTCACCATCGCCATCATTACTCTTCAACACTCATGGAAACTATGGTTCTTGCAATGTCCACCAAGGCCAAGAGCACCAGACAAAATGCAATGACATTGGCCAAAGTTTATGCTTGACTCTAGTTGATAAACCCAACAAGGTTTTTCACATTCAAAAGCATTGAGATCTATATTTTATGCTAATTATGACAGTCTAGCCAGGTATTAATAATCATTCAATGAGAATTATATATTGCTTAATGTTGCAATTTGAATTGAATAAGTGGTAAATCATTCTTAAAAGAATCCGAGAAGAAACTTATACTTTCAGTCTATGTGCTCCAATGGATTCGATCAAGACAATGAAGAAATTGAAGCACTGCAATCTGAAGTAGAGGAGCAAGTACTAGGTTGTGGAGGAAACTCAGTAACCTGATTGGAACTGCTACTGGTATCACTATTGTTGTTGGTATTAGCAATTCGTCCTGCACACATCATTTGACGCCTCTTTTTTCATGGAAACCACTCAAGACGTGGAAGGTCGTTGAAAGGGAGTTGCTTGTGTGCACAAAAGACCCACATGAATAAACCTCAACACTTCTTCTTCAGAGTAGCTCAAAAGCATGCTATTATGAACATCAAGGAATTCATTTTCTATTCTGATTCTTAGTTCCATATAGATTGACTGAATCAATATTAATTGTGACAGTGCATTGATACAGGAGAACTAAATAGGAAATGTTTGATACTCGAGATCGAGGTAGCCGAATGTGCTCTTCACATTGGTTGAGACATGGGTTGCTTCACTGGATGGCCCAAGCCTAGACAACCCAACGTTTGATAGCTTTGCTTCCATCTGTTCACTTAAAATAATATTAGTAGTTTTGATATCGCTGTGAATTATGAGAGGTTTGCAGCCATTATGCAAGTACTCCAGTCCTGATTATTATTTATACAGACATTCACATTAGTCACCATTGTGTATACAGACAATGTACTTCATTTTTTTTTTCAAGAAGGAAAGATGCTCACCTTGACCTGCATTTAGGGAAATATCAAGCCTTGTTTCCCAGTCAGGTAACTGCTCTAAAGAATTTGGTCCTGTACAGAAAGAAAAGCATAGTTGAAAAAGAGAAATATAATTTGGTTTAACTTGATTAAACATAAGGAAAAACAGGATTGCTCAGGATTTGAACCATACCATGGAGAATTTCGCCCAAGTTTCCCTTGGACATATACTGGTAAATCTATATTTGGTTTTCTCCTTCACAAGAATAGCCGACAAAGGACACAAGATTTTTATGGTGCACTTTCGAAAGCATAGCAACCTGCATTATATCAAATTTTTTTAGTATTATACATTCTCTTTCACATGCTTTTTAAAAGAATGTTCATTTATAAGTGAGATAAACCTAATATTTATAGGTCTAGGAATTTTTTTAACCGATGATAAAAAAAATTATAACGTTAACTTTTGTTTTTAATGTAGGAAAACATGACACCCTGATTTATTTAGCAACCACATATACCTCCGTTGAGAATTCCTTGTTTCTTTGTTTATATGTTTTTGATAGTACTTTCACGGCCACTTCCACTCCATTTTGAACAAAGCCATAGAATACAGGCCCAAATCCTCCTCTGTCGATTTTCCTTTCAAAGTCACTAGTTATTTCTTTGATCTCGTTATAACTAAATTCTGTACATTGTAGTGATGTGAAGTCGTGGCCCCTTGTGGGTTCAATCATGAAAGGATTTTTCCCTGCAAGAACAATAGTTGGATGTTGTTAAAAAAATTATTAAAATCATCTACAAAATATGTAGACCAATCGATTGATCGATACTCTTTAGGTAAAGAAAAACACAAAATCATATATATATACACACCAACATCCTTGTTCTGTTTCAACCTTCTGTGAATTATTGTTGCAACAATATAAGAGACAATAATTACTACTATCCCTCCAGCGATTGTTAAACCGATAACAAGACGTTTACTACTACCAGATTCAGATTTAGTGCACTGATTTATGTCCTCTTGACAAAGGAGTCGATTTCCGGAAAGTCTATTAAACATAAGACATGATCAGATTATCTAATCATAGATTTAAGAATCTCTAATAGTGTAGGAGTTCTCAATAATATCAAGGATGCTTAAGAGAATTACTTGATAAACAAGTTTTTGTTTTTTCCTAAAATAGCCAGTACTATACCACTTAGACTATTGTTCTCCATATTCCTGAAAATGCATTTCTCAATACAGGTGCATTATCATGATAATACATTACTTTATATGGTCCTGCTATATTGATAAAATAATTAGTAATTTAAGAAGTTGTCTTACAATAGAAGAAGTATAACAACTAAGTACCAAAAGAAAATCTACTCACAGTTCTGTCAAATTAGTCAAATTAGCTATAAATTCTGGTATTTGTCCATGTAAATTGTTTTGAGAGAAATCTCTGTACAAATATAATACCCAATGATCACATTAATTGCATTGGTCTTTGATATACAGAATTCTGATTAACTTATTATTTCTTTTGAAGCTGGAATTAGTATAAATAAAACAAAATGCATAAAGTTACATGTCTGAGATGTATGCATCCCTATTGAAATTGTGCTAGATGTTTTTTTTTAGCTTTTTATAAAATCCTATTCTAATTTAAATAGGAATACATAATCATAATCTAATTTTATATGCTGTAAATATATAGAAAATGAATTAACAATGGAAAAAACATTTTACAGTAACAAATCTTGAGCAAATTCTCTAAGAAAAGGATAATTCAGAAGATAAAAAAACTTACAGACGAACAAGGGATGTGAGATGAGTAATACTGGAAGGTATGTTTGTAATTCCTTTACTCGAGAGATTCCTGAAATCCAAATCAATTAAATAACATATACAGCTAATAAAATTTCAAAATTTGGACATGTGTATATATGTCTACGAGCATTGTAACTTGCGTGTGAAGATTTTCTATGCTAATTCTTTGATTTTATAATGCAGAGTAGAATGGTGATTGTAATCATTTTCTTTTTTTTGTATTGATCTCTGAATACCAGGACCCTAGATAAGATTTTGTGTTTGTAACGGGACCAATCTTTAAAGAAAGACGTAGGTTGAAATCTGACTTTGGGCGAACTAGATAAAAAGTGAGAACGCAGTTTCTATAAACTTCATCGAGTAGCGTAGATAAGAGCAAGTCGATGTAGAGTGGGCTTGGGGAAGAGTGGAACCCAAATCGAATTTGGGTATCTTGATTGCAGCAAGGGACACTCTCTACGTATATTTGGCTGAAGTCAAATCTTGTGGAACGCAGAGTAGTTAAATAAAATTAAATCAAACTATTGCTCAATAGATTTGATCAAATTAAATCAAATCAAATTACTACTGTGTTAGAATTGATCACTTGCCAAGATAGAATCGATCCATTGGTGAATGTTGGCAATTAATTGACCCACTTTCATGAAGTAAATCACTAGTGGGAGAATTGATTGATTTCTTAGGGATGCACCCAGCCTATTGAAGATCGTGTTCAGCGTTATCTAACCGAGAGGGAAATTGACAAGAAATATCTTTGCATCTAGCTCTTCATTCGCAGCTATATAATGTGATTTGTCAAAGTAAATTTGTCATTTTAATTGTTGGAAAACTGTAGTGGTTGGTCGCTAAAGTGTGAAAATGAATGTGTGGTTTTTAGTTGAGGAAAAGGAATAGCTCTACTCCATGTTTCCTGTATTTGAGAACAATTCAAATTATATAAATATGCATTGATAAAACCCCACAGAGCATAATCAATTTCCAGCACTGTCTCAGAGACAGTTTATACTCTTATAGATGTTTTTAAAGTAAGCCTTATAAGTACACAACGTTCTTTCATTTGAAAAAATGTACACAACGTTCCAATAAAGGTATCAGCGACAGAGGACAGGATTTTTTACAAATACTGTAGCAAAGTAATTGTTGGGTTTTATCTCCTCCACATTAACAGGTTCATAAAATGACAGGGCTTCACCCTCCATTCCACTTTCCCATAACACTCAACTTCCCCACCCAGGGAAGGTTTATCTACTCGGCCCTGCTAGTAGATATTTATCTATACATGGTGTTGGAATTGTTGGTTCTACTTAAACTAAAACAATGCCAACTTCCCACTTATTCCACCTTTTGTGATAGATCCAAACAAACCTTCTCCAAGGACATATGAATTTGGAATCCTACAATCTGTAAGAAATTGACATTAAATTGATACAACAAACAGTAACAGTCATGAAAGCGCATTTATTGTTGCTTGTGGATAGGACAACCATAGTCATACATGGTTAACTGCATGGAAAAAACTCACAATCTAAGAGAACCGCACAGACAAAGTACTCCATACCAAATTTGACCTATCCTTTGTCTTTGATCTACTCGTGGATCTCTATCTTTTGACCTTACATTTGATCTACCAGTAAAGTCTTCTTCAAATTATTTTGGGGCAAGTTAGATCTTTTTAACTCTCTTATGATGATGGAATTCATCATGCAAGAGATTTTGACTCAGAAGCATAATCATAATAAAATGAAGTAAAATACAATATGCTTACTACCGAAAGCATACATCCCAACTCTAATTCAAAATGCATAGAGAAATAAAAGCCTAAATATATACTATATTTAAACAAGATCCATGAGGTTTTCCCCTCACCATCTCTGATACATGCATATCCTTCTTTGGTACTGGTTCAACAATAACAAATCCCCTTCACCAGGGTTGATATATTTTGTATTAGAAGAACCTGATTCCATGGCAGAAAAACACCTCGACAAAGACACAGGGAAAATAATAAGATCATCAACAATGAAAAACTGTAAAAATTATACTGAGAGAGAACCTGGCCATAAAATCCATCAAGCACTACAAAATGTAGTCTTACGTAATCTTCTCTGTCATCCTCCTAACCTCCCAGGTGCAGCAGGTAGTTGGATTCTCAGTCGGATATGTGCTCCATGAACCATTTCTCAACCAGTGTGCACCCTCCTCCTAAACAAATGAACTGTTGGGAAGAAAAAATACAGTGAGTACTAGACCAAAGGAAACAATAATATATGTCCAAAACGTTTTCAACCCATACTAGAAGAAGTTAATGGTGTTGAAATCAGGTGGTCTGGTGTGTCCCCCTGATTGAGCAGCACAGTCTTTTTCAAAGTTACTTATTTGATTTGCATCTGAACAAGTTACAGTAGGCTTGTATGAAGTTCATGGCCAGAAAAAATAGCCCAAATAGCAGTGCTATAAACTTCCACGGCCTAGACAAAAACATCTCATAAGTTCAAAGTTGGTTATTCGATTTGCATCTGAACAAGTTACAGTAAATAGCAGCGCTATAAACTTCCATGGCTTAGACAAAAACTATAAGAACATAGTGTGTAGATAGACCAAAAAATATATTTGTACAAGAAGCCAAAATCCCCATATTATTCTAGTAGAACACATTTCCATCCCTCTATTATAGATTTCCAACACTCTTTCTAAAAACTATTTTGTCTATTGAAGAAAACACCAAAAAATAAAAACCTATGGAACAGAGTTATTACTTAGAGGAGAGAACAGGGTTTTACGATAGCTTGATTCTTCCTTTGGTCTGCACCATAATGGCATCTCCACGCTATGGCAAAGATCGATCCAAGATCCACGAATCTAATCTGCAGAAGTGCGGTCTATGTAAACAAAAATGGGCCTTTTTCCAATGCCCTTGTATGGGATCTGTAAAGTAATGAAATATGGTTTTCCCCCAATTTGGTTTCCCCCCCAATTTTATTTCAGTTCATGGTTTTCTCACTGGTTTATTGGGTCACAATTAAAATGGTTTTGAAAAAGTCTTTAGCCAACCCTATTTCATATTGAGCCATATGAAATTTTTTTACCGATCCCCAAACACCTCTACACCATACATTTAGCCTTAAGGATTATGTAATATAAAATATTTAAACATAAAAATATTGAAAATGAGGAGAGCTTTAAACTTTATAAAATAAATATTAAGAATGGTATAATCATTTATTAAGAATGAATTTGATAATTAACATTAAAAAAAACTAAAATTATTATAAAAACATAAATATAGATAAATAAGTCATAATATTTAAATGTCTTAAAAAAACAACTTTAAGTTTAGTGATAAACAATAATTAAAGGTCATTGTAAAAAGTTAAAATATTACAATTTACAAGTGTTTTCATGTTGCAGCTTAAAAGGGTGGACGTTAATTTATTGTTGCAATATTTTGGTCATATGATATTTTAGGTTTTGGTTTAGGCATGAGGCAGGTTCATTCTCACTATTTGTAGTTTCACCAACTTGCAACCCTTTCGTTCACATACATGCATCTAGTATTGTCACATGCTCTTTATTGTGGTATATTGGATTGGTCTAGAGTCATCTTCAAATTTGAAGTTGTTTGAGACAATTCCATATTGAGGTTGGATTTGTCATAGGTTCTTCTCATTAATTGAGTTACTTAGGTTCTTTAAGAAGAAGTATGATTTTTCCTAGAGTTATCTATATTATTTCAGTTTTTTATTGATTCCATTGTTGTGATTTTATGTACTCTTTATGTGAAGCTCTTGAAAGAAAACATGATTGTTTTGTAGTACTTTCCTTTTTTGATATCCCTTGGTTAGATTGATATAGAATTAGATATGTTACATCAAAATCCATTAGTCCATTTTATGAGGATAACATTTAGTGGCAAAGCATCAATTTTAAAGTAAAATATTAATTACATTTTAGTCATTTTTAATCCATAATGTTGAAATCCAAATTAATTTATAGCATTTGTTTTGAGATATATGCATTTGTATCTAGGAAGTATAATATGTTATGCTAAGAGCTTGGGTGGGAATATTGTATTGAATGGGGTTGAGGTTGGGTTGGCCTAAGGCCAAGTACATCTCGTCCTTTCATGATCACCAAATACATGAGGGGTGACATCTAGTGTACCAGATGTCCCTTCAAGTGATGGACGTGGAAGCAGTTGGGAGTCCTATCTCGTTTCGAGCACTCAACTAATTGAGATAAATGTTTAGACCATCAAAGGACATAAAGCATGAATCTCATTCTCCACACCATAATTGAAAGTTGTCTTTGGGATAACTTAGTTGTATTTAAGGGTCACGCCCACCATAGACTCTTGATGATAGTTCAATAGTTGGATTTACTCCAAGGGGGTGCAATACTATAACAGGGTAGATGAGAAAAACAAGAAAGAAAACTTGTCTTTGAGGCACAAAAAATATGCAAGACACATGATTGAGGAGAATGGAAAAAGAACACTCCACATAGCTATAAAAACATCAAAATGATCTAAAGAAGTTCAACCACATCAAGAGTTCAACCACCTCAATAGTAGTGAATATTATTTCCCTAAATAATGTGAGTGGGGGGTATGGAAGGAGAGGGATAAAGAGAGGGGCGAGGGAGGGAGATGGGGGTGCTTAGGGAAATGTGCAAATAGAGATTTGGGTTGGGGGGAATGGAGAGGAAGGGGAAACAAAGAGGAGGGAGTATGAGGGAATAGAGAGAAGGAGAAAGGGAGAGAGAGATAGTGTGGGGGTAGGGGGGACATAGAGAAAGAAAAAGAGAGAGAGGGAGAGAGAGGGGGGGGCATGGGGAGGGAGGGAGAGAGAGGGGGGGCGTGGGGAGGGAGGGAGAGAGGGGGGAGAGTTAGAAAGTGGGGGAGATATGGGGGTTTATAGAAAGAGATAGAGGGGGGTATAGAGGGAAGACATAGAGAGAGAGAGAGGTAAGGGGTACGGGGGGAGGGAGAGGGGGGTAATTCGTTAAAGGGGGGAAGAGAGAGGGGCGGGAGAGGGGAGAGGGAGAGAGAAAAGGAAAAAGAGAAGGGGGTTAGAGAGAGAGAGGAGGGGTATTTAAGTAAAGGTGGAAACGGAGAGGGGGTTAAGGGGAAAGAGAGAGAAATAGAGAGAAAGATAAATAGAGGGAGGGAGAGATAGAGGCATATTTTAGGGCATTATACATGGACCATTAGTCATGGAGAAGCATATTTTAGGGCATAAAACCTTAGTTTATGTTCCACATACATGAGAAAGAACTTGATAATGATACACATCAGACAAATCTTTGTAATGCCTCCTATATGACACATTTAGGCCAAAGAATCTCTTACTTGATTAATTATGTTGTGGTATTGGACCTTATGCATTGGATATGAGCCATAAGGAACCTACATCCTTCTCAAAGCCACATAATTTCATTAATTTCCTTAATCATAGGACAATGAAACCCTCAAGAGGCCATGCATGGTTGTTTGAGGTGATGTTCTTAGCCTTGTATGGCTAGAAGATTCCTTTAGGGGCACAGGCTCATGTCTCCTCCTTGACCATGTTTAAGGCCCCAAGACATGGATATATAGTGGAAACATATCCATGCAAGGTCATGCATGGTGCTTCATGCATTGTTCATTTCTCTAGTTGCCTCAATGGTTCTTTAGGGCCAAAGGCATACAACTCAAAACCACATAATGGAAATGACATAATCAATCATAGGCCAATGATACCCTCAAAAGGTTGTATGTGGTTGCTAGAGGCAATATTCTTATCCCTAAATGGATATACGATTCCTTTAGAGATTGAGATTCAAGTCTCCTCCACTGACCATGTCCAATGTGTTAAGGATGGTTTTTTTAGGGAAACATCCATGGTATTATTTCCTAGAGAATCATTCCCAAAACCCTACGACACACACATTCTGCTCATAACCACCTAAAATAATTAATATTCTCAATCATGGGCCAATGATACCTCAAGAGGTCATGTGTGGTTGGTGGAGGCAATATTCCTAGCCTTGGATGGCTAAAAGATTATTTTTGGGGCCAAATATTCAAGTCTCCTCCCCCTACCATGTCCAAGGCCGCAAGGCCCGAAGGCACGGATGTACATTGTGCCACAGATATCTCTACAAAGCCATGCATGGTGCTTAGAGGCATTGCTCCATGGATACAAGACCTTATGAGACAACTTGTTATTGGTGGAGAAAACCTTCTTAGCCGTAGATGGTTATAAGATTCCTTTAGGGCTTTAGTTGCAGGTCTCCTCTATTACAGGTCCTAAGACCACAAGACCTAGATACATAGCACAATGGATACCCATGCAAAGTCATGTTTAGTTATCTGAGGCATTGTGCATGGATTTATATGCCTCAATGGTTTCTTTAGAGCCAAATTTCATCCCTATAATTCCATTCCAAAGTCTCTAAGACACCTTCATAATTCTTAAACCACCTAATGGCACCAAAATCCTGAATCATAGGCCAATGATACCTTCAATAAGCCATGTGTGGTCGGTGGATGAAACCTACTTGGTTGTAGATGCTTAGAAAATTCCTTTAGTGCCTGAGGTTTAGGTATCCTCCACTAACCATGTCTAAGGCCCTAAGGCCACAAGATCCAAATGCATAACACTATAGATACCACTCCAAATTTGTGCATGGTGGTTTGAGGCAATGTTCGTGGCTTTGAATGCCTCAAAATTTTCTTTAGGGCCAAAGGCATGCTCTTCTTCCCTAGAACATCATTTCCAAGGCCCTAACACACTATATACTACCCAAAACAACTTGTTGTCACCACCATCATAAATCATAGGCTAATAATACACTCAAGTGGCCATGTGTGGTTGGTGGAGACCACCTCCTTAACCTTAGATGGCTAAATATTCCTTTAGGGATTGAGGATCAAGTGTCCTCTACTGACCATGTCCAATGCCCAAAGGAAAAAAACCTAGATACATAGTGCCATGGATACCCCTACGAATTTATGCATGATGCCTTGACACATTGTTCATTGCTCTAAATTCCCTAAGAATTTAGTTAGGGCCAAACACATAGTCTTCTTGCTTAGAATACCATTCCCAAGGCATTGAAACAAGTAGATATTACTCAAAATATCTAATTGTACTAAGATCCTCAATCATAATCCAATGCTACCTTTAAGAGGCTATGTGTGGTTGGTTGAGGTATCCTTCTTATCCTTGGATGGATAGAAGATTCATTTAGAGCCTGAGGTTCAGGTCCCCTCCCTTGACCATGTCCAATTCCCCAAGTCCTACTGACCTGGATGCATAGTGCCATGGATACCTTCTGAAGCCATGTGTGGTGATTCCTGGCATTATTTATGGATTTGTATGCGTAAATGGTTTCTTTAGGGCCAAAGGCATGGTCCTCTTCTATAGAGTGTCATTCCCAAGGCCCCGAGACATGTGTATAGTGCTCAAAACCAGTTATTTGCGTTAAAATCACTAATCATAGACCAATAATACCCTCAAGAGTCCATCTTTGGTTGGTGAAGGCATCCTTATTTGACACATATGGATAGAAGCTTCCTTTAGGGACCTATTTTTAAGTCTCTGTCATTGACCATGTCGAATTCCCTAAGGCCACAAGACCTAGATACATAATGCCATGGATATCCCTACAAAGTCATGCATGGCTCTTCGAGGCATTGTTCATGGTTGTGGAATCCTCAATGATTTATTTAGGGATAAAAGCATGATATTCCTCCCTAGAACTTCATTCACAACACCCTGAGACATGTACATACTCCTCAAAACACCCTAATGTAACTAATATCCTCAATTATAGGCCAATGACCCTTGAAAGGTGATATGTTGTTGGTGGATAGAACCTTCTTATCTCTAGATGGATAGAAGATTCCATTAGAGCTTGAGCTTCATGCCTCCTCCAATGACCATTTCCAATCCCCCAAGTCCCCAAGACTTGGATACATAGTGCCATGGATACCCTTGCAAAGTCACGCATGGTGCTTTAAGGAATTGTTCATGGTTTGGGATGCCTTAATGGTTTCTTTAGGGCCAAATGAATGGTATTTCCCCTATAATGTCATTCCTAAGGCATTGAGACACATGCATATTTTCAAACCCACCTATTGGAATTGTCATCCTTAATCATAGGCCAATGATACCCTCAGGAGGCCATGTTTGGTTGGTGGAGGAAACCTTCTTAGCCTTGGATGGATAAAAGATTTCTTTAAGGACCAAGGTTCAAAATTTTTCCACTGACCATGTCCAAGGCCTCAAGTCCCTAAGACCTAGATATAAAGCTCAATGGATACCCTTGCAAAGTCATGCATGTTGCTTTGAAGCATTGTTCAGGGCTCTAGATTCCTTAGTGGTTTATTTAGGGACAAAGGCATGGTATTCTTCTCTATAGCATCATTCCTGAGGTCCTAAGACACCTACATACTTCTCAAAATCACATAATGGTGTTAATATCGTCAATCATATGACAAGGATACCCTCAAGAGGTCATGTGTGGTTGGTTGAGGCGATATTCTTATACTTGGATGTCTATAAGATTCATTTATGGCTAGAGGTTCAAGTCTCCTCCCTTAACCATGTCCAAGTCCCCAAGGCCCCAAGAAATGAATACATAGTGGCATGGATATTGATGCAAGGTCATGCATGGTTCTCTAGGCATTTTTCATCACTCTAGATGCCCCAATTGTTTCTTTAAGGCCAAAGGCATGGTTTTTTTTTCCCTATAAAATCATTCCCAAGGCCCTAAGACATGTAGATACTACTTAAAACCACCTAATGGAAATGACATAATCAATCATAGGCCAATGATACCCTCAGGAGGCCATGTGTTTTTAATGGAGGCAATCTTCTTATCCTTAGATGGATGGAAGAATGATTTAGAGCTCAAGATTTAGGTCTCTTCGACTAACCATGTGTAAGGCCTCAAGGCCACAATACATAGATACATAGTGCCATAGATACCCCTCTGAAGTAATCAATGTTTCTTTTAGGTAGTATTCATGGATCTAGATGCGGCAGTGATTTCTTTAGGGCCAAAAACATGGTGTTCTTCCATGGAACATAATTCCCAAGGGCTTAAGACATGTGCATGCTACTTAAAACCACATAACTATAACAACATCCTCAATCATAGTCCAATTATACAACTAGCAGGTTGTGTATGGTTGGTGGAGGCAAACTTCTAACCCCTAGATAGTTACAAGCTTCCTTTAGGGGGAAAGGTTAAGGTATCCTCCACTAACCATGTGTTGTTGTTGGAGGAAACCTTCTTATCCCTGGATGGCTAGAAGATTCCTTTAGTGGTCGATATTTAGGTCTCCTCCATTGATCTTATCTAAGGCTAAAAGGCCATAAGACCTAGATACTTGGTGTCTGAATTGATTTGGATTCCTTAATGGTTTCTTTAGGGATAAAGTCATGGTCATCTTCTATGTAATATCATTACAAAGGCCTTGGGACATCTACATAAGGCTCTTGCTTTACTTTTATGACTCCAATAAAGGACTTGAGATCCATCCCTCTATGCAAAAACTCTTGATTATGCTCATATCCAACTATTATGTCAAATATCAACTTTGAATGGTGTGTGTTATGGTTTATGGTCTTGATCATTTCCCATTACCTCAATAATATTATGTTAGGGTATAATTCTTTCAATTTCTTCCCCAACTATTTACTCAAACCCATTGCTAGTACTCAAAACCACATATTTCCACCCATAGCCCACTTTGAGAATAATGATATCTTATACATTGCATGATCTGCTAAGTGATAGTTTGAGTCGTTGCTATTAGCCTGATATGCCTAAAATCGTCCTGTAGGGCCTAGTTCCTATAATTCCTCTCATGTCTATGTCTAAGGTTTGCATACCTAGTGTCACTTATATGAATGCTCAGATACCATGGATAGTGTTTGGAGTTTATGGGTGTGGTTTAAAGCTTCCCTTATGGTTTAAGGTCCAAGTTTCCTCCCATGACATTAAACAAAAATCTAAGACCTGTGCATACTAGCAAAAACATCATAATGGTTTTGATTTCCTTACTTAGAGGTAAATAATAACCCCAATATGTCATGTGTAGTGCTTTGAGCTGTTGTATTTTACCTTGGATGCACCAAATATTTTACTACGGAATAAGGCCTAGGTTTCCTCTTTCAAACATGTTAAGGGCCTAAACACCCATATACAGTACTTAAAAAAAAACCTCTTACTTACATTAATACCCCCAATATCAAGCCAAGGATACCCTTAGGAGGCCTTATTTGGTGTTTCAAGGTATACTTGTTAATCTTATATGCCTAAAGGTTTCCTCTAAGGTCCAAGGCACGGGGTTCCTTCCTTAATCATCTTTATTCCCTAAAGACTTATACCTAATTTTAGTTCCTCCAACTACCCCGATTATCCCTATTATAAGGCCATAGATCTTCTCAAAAATTTATTTGTGTTAATGTGACAAATCATTATATCCCTACATGCCTAGAAGTTTAATTTAGGCTAAGGCCTAGGTTTCTTCCCTTAACTAGGTCGAGGGCCAATAAACCTATCACTGGTGATCAAAACCTTATAATGCAATCAATATCCAGACATAGATGTTGAGAATATTCTTAGGAATATATGTGTGTTGACCATATTTCTTGGTCCTAGATTCCTAAAATATTCACTTAGGGCCCAAGGAAGAGGTTTCCTCCCTCGAACATCTCCAAGGATTTGAGACCCATGCCTTGTGCACAAAGCCTAGTAATGATATTAATATCCATTAGAAAAATTAATAATATCAATAAAAATATGCCCTATCAAATAATTAAATCTCAATTCAAATCATTTTTATTAATATTTTATAATAGTAGTAAATTAAAAATGGTTGTATTTAATTATTTGTCAAAATTAAGAATAATGGGTATTTATTTGCTTGAATAATATTGAAAAATGAATAGTCGACTTGAGCTATTTAGAAAATAATTATTTGTGAACTTGTTATGTTTGTGGTGCAACATATCATAAATGAATCATGTGAGCTTGTTGGTTTAAATAGTGATAAAAACAAATAATTGAATTTGTTGTGATTGTGGTTTAAAACCTTATAAATTAATCATGGGCATTTATTTGAATGAATTACAAAATAATTATTTGTGATGTTGTTGTGTTTATTGTGCAAATCATCATAGTTAAATAATTTTTGTACATGTCTATGTGACAAATATGAGCTTAGCCACACTATATGGTACTTGACAACATGACATTTCTTTAAATGCTTAGGATTCCTTTAGGCTAATTGAGGGCCATTGGACCTATCCCTAGTGATTAAAAACTTATAATAGTGTGAATGTCCATACTTAGAGGCTAAGAATACTCTTAGGAATATGTGTGGGGACCTTTGTGGTGTCTTTCTTGGTCCTATATTCCTAAAAGCTTCTTTTAGGGCCTTAGCTAGAGGTTTTCTCCATTGATCGTATAGATGGATCTAAGACTCATGTCTTGTGTTAAAAACCTAATAATAATACTAATTTCTATCAAAAAGATTTAAGAAGATACAAATTTCTCAAATGAATAATCAAATTTAAATTCAAATAATTTTATTACTACTTTATAATAGTAATAAATTAAAAATAGTTGTTTTTATTTATTTGTCAATTGTATTTATATGTTTAAATAATATAAAAAATGAATAAACGAATTGAGCTATTTTCCAATTTTTCTTTTTGAACTTGTTGTGCTTGTTGTGTAAGCCTCATAAATGAATCACGTGAATTTATTTGCTTAAATATTCTAAATATAAATATTTGAACTTCTTGTAAGTATGGTGCAAAAACTCATAAATTAATATTTGATCATTTATTTTAATTGATATGAAAAAATAAATAAATATTGAATTGAGTTATTTTCAAAATAATTATTTGTGAATTTGTTTATAGTGCAAATCCACATAATTAAATCCTATGTGTACATGTCTATGTGGAAAATAATTGCTTAACACCACTTTATCATACTTGCCAACATGACATTTCTCATAAAGATAAAATTCAATTTCCAATAATATTAACTAATATAACATCATATTAACACCACAAAATATTAGTGGTGCTAATACCAGCACTTAAACACCACAAAATAGAAATGGTACTAATAGCACCACTTTAACGCCACTTAAATGTAAATGGTGCCAATACCACCACATTTACACCACAAACTATAAATAGTGCTAACTTGTAGTGCTAAAAGATGGATTTTCTTATTGTGATGTATTATTGTGGATATTAATAAAAAACTAAAAACATTTAGGCATATAATTTTGGTTTATGTGAGAAAACATATGTACTCTCGCAGATAAATGTCTTGCTTAAGACAACCCAATCCTGTAAAATGACAGTAAGATGATACTTAGAAAGGAAAAAACAATGAATTTAAACTCGAGATATCATTAAAAAATAGGATTAGATATACAAAAAGTATTCTTACTATTTACTTTAATACCACCAATCCAAATCACTCAAAACAAATATATTAGAAATAGTGCATTTGCAATACAGTTCTATATCAGCACGACATATTTATATATAGTAGCATGAGAGCTTATATATTATTTAATTATAGTAGTATAACAGCTCCATGGTTTCAACGAGATAATAGGAGATACTTAGGTCTGACTCTAGGAGGAATCGAAGTTGTAGAGATGAGAAGGCAGGCGAGGACGGGCCATTGCAACAAGCGGCTGTGTTTTAGGAGTGGACAACCCAAACGTCTCGCCCATATCCAACTTCTCGGGGCTCTGCCCATCAGGCAGATACCACTGGAATCCATGGATCAGATTGGCCAAACCCAAATGAACTACTTTCAGTCCGAGACTATACCCCGGACACATCCTCCTCCCGGTCCCGAACGGCAGGAGCTCGTAATCTCTGCCCTTCACGTCCAACGCGCTCCCTTGAAATCTCTCCGGTCGGAATTCGTCGGGCTTCTCCCAAAAACCACCATTCCGACCGATAGTCCACACGTTAACGAACAACATCGTGTTCGCAGGAATGTCGTAACCTGCGACGTTGCAGGGCTCCGTGGAAAGACGAGGGACGAGCAAGGGAGCCACCGGGTGGAGCCTCATCATTTCCTTCACGATCGCCTGAAAGTACTCCAGCGCAGGAATGTCCTTCTCCTCCACCCACCGCTCTCTGCCCACAATTCTGTCCAGCTCTTTCGTCGCCTTTTCGAAGGTTTCCGGTTTTCTCAGGAGCTCGGCTAAAGCCCACTCCAGGAGCGTCGCAGAGCTCTCGGTGCCGGCCGCTATGACGTCCTGCACACAGACAATTCAAATGTTTCAAAGAATTAAAAAAGATTTGTAACGACTTAAAGGAGCACGGAAAAGAGAAAAGTTGTAAGTGCGCGTGCCTGCGTGAATGCTTTCACTTTGGTTCGACTCAGATTCAGCTGGGGATTGTCGGCCTGCTGCAGGAGAACGTCCACCATATCCTTGGCGACATAATTATCAACGCCCGCCCTTCGGTTTTCGTGCTCTTCCAACACTTCCTCCAGGAAAACATCCAACCGCTTGCTCAGTTTCTTCATACGCCTGACGTAACCCTGGAGATCCAGCCAGCCGAGCCACGGTATATAGTCTCCGATATTTAAAACCCCGTTGAGCACAAACAGCTCCTCCCACATCTCCCTGAATTCCGCCGGCTTTATCTTGTTCCCCGCCCTTTCATCTAAGTACCTTCGTCCGAAAACCATCCGAGAAATTATATTATTGCTAACATTAGTCGTCTCTTCTCGGATTTCTACAGGGAGGCCCCGCCGGCAGGTATCAAACACAGAACCTATCATCCGGGCCACCTCTTCTACTCTGATATACTCGAAGGATTCGAGTCGCTTTGCACTGAAAAGCTCCATGAGGCAGAGTTTCCTTCCGAGGCGCCAGAGCTCTCCGTAAGGAGACCAAGTGATATCGGAGTAGTTGTAGACGGTGTATTTTCCGGCTGCCATCCGAAGACGAGAACCGAAGATGAGGTCGTTCGTCTTGAGAAATTCTTTAGCCATCTCGGCCGTGGAGGCAACCACGCATGGCACGGATCCCAGTCTGATATACATAAGTGAGCCGTACGTTTTGCAGAGTCGATCGAGGGATCTATGAGGCAGTTTCCCCATGAGATTCAGGTGCCCGATTATGGGCCAAGCACGGGGACCGGGCGGCAATTTCACAGAGGGGCGAAGTCGCCTGTAAATCACGTAAGCGGATACGATGGCCACTGTAAGATAGCCGAGAATTCGCATATCTGCATTGGCAAACACCCTCTGTAAATCCATGGCAGGGCAGAAGATCACAACTCTCTACACTTACAAAGTTCCTGCATGAACTAAGCCAGCGGTGTTATATAGTCGGAAAAATAGAATGATTTGAGTGTACAATAATTTCATTATCATTCCCCGACTTTCTCGTCACCTTCCGAAGGCTACTTTCCATTAAAAATATGAACTTAAATCGTTGAAGAATCTTACGAGAAATTGTTGAGGAATCTTAAATCGTTGAAGAAACTTGGGAGAAATTGTTGAAGAATTTTAACAAATGAACTAAGCCAGCGGTGTTGTTATATAGTTGGAAAAATAGAATGATTTGAGTGTACAATAATTTCGTTTTCATTCCCCGACTTTCTCGTCACCTTCCTAAGGCTACTTTCCATTAAAAATATGAACTTAAATCGTTGAAAAATCTTAGGAGAAATTGTTGAGGAATCTTAAATCGTAGAAGAAACTTGTGAGAAATTGTTGAAGAATTTTAAATTGTTAAATATAAGCCTGTCTGTCATACAAATCAAAATGTCTTCTATCGTAAGAGTTGTTTATTCTTTTCTTCTGCACTTCGGATCCGAAAACTTAGGTTTCCGAAAACCGAGGCATAGGCAAAACTCCTCGAGTGAAGAGGACTAGTTTTAATAGGGAACATTGTCTCAATAACACCTTATAATTTTCATCTAGCATGCACTTGGAATGATTTTTTTTAAGTGCGGCTTAAGTTATATACTTTTATTAATGATATAATAAAAAATTTGAAAAATAAAATAAAATAAATCTTCGAAAACCTATGACATCATTGGCTAATTAAAATAATGGTGATTTAAAAAATCAAGTTAATTTCACGGATGAGTGGGCTTGGTGGAAACGATTTTACAAATCCATTATGCCATTTGCAAGTTGCACCATCGTGGAGAGGTTGAGATTAATGAGAATTTCGATTTTTGTTTTTTATTACTAAATTTAAGAGTGGTTTTATTGTTTATTTTGTATTTTTTCGATTATTTACTTTGCATATAATATTTTAATTATTAACTTACAAAAAATACTCTAACTATTTAATAGAGCCAAGTTGTACATTAAAAAAATAAAATTTTATAAATTATTATTTTATTTAAAAAATAAAATTAATTACATTTAAAAAATAAAATTAATTACAATAAAAAAATAATTTTATAAATTTATTATTACTTTTTATTTAAAAAATAAATTAACGGCATTGATCAGCATTAATTACTTAAAATAAGTTACTGTTACATTTAACATTGATCCATGATGGCCTATGGGATTATTTTCCATTTCCTCGTGATGAAGTTACTATTACATTTAACATTGATCCGTGATGACCTATGAGATTATTTTCCACTTCCTCGTGATGGAGAGAAGACTTTGAATATAAAAAAATGTATACACAACCCAAGTATGCCAATCACTTAAGACAATACCGTGTCCCTTTACTAGGCGAGATGTATATCTTTTACCCACGTGCGAAATTTTAGCCCTGCTTACATTCTTTTATCAATATACTTTGAAAGTCCTCGTTGGTTTAAAGTGAACCTCCTTCCATTATAAAAAAAAACAAAGAGATTTTCAATCTTTGTGACAATTTGAAATAGTTCTCATTAAATTAAGGGCCTCCTCTCACTCTACTCAAACCTAGTTAGTCTTCTTAAATTAAAAATTATATTAAATTAAAAAAAAATATTAGTTATCCTTTTTGAAAAAAAAGTTATTGGAATTTAATATAAATGGAAGGTAAGTTCCTTATGACTCGGAGTGAATGATTATGGGACCTATGCCAACATAGCACAAGCCAAGTAGTGGGATTGAGAGTAGGTGTAATAAGTGTTGTGGTAATGATGATTGATTTATATAACATGGAAGATGTTAAATTAAATGGAAATGTTAGAAATGCTATTAAGGGGAGTTATTAAGGGGATTTACAGGGAAGGAGAGTGAGGGGAGGATCACATGGTATGGGAGGAATTATAATGATGGTGGTTGTGGTGAATTTTAAATGTGAGTTGTAGTAATGGAGTTTTGATGTATAGTTTTGATGTTAACGACATTATTATATTATAGGTATAGGTTATATGTAGACAGTATTACATTAGGGGTGGTTTTAATACATTTATATAAGACAATAATCTAATCTCATTATGTCTCTAACCTGTCTAATTTATTTTATCTTTTGATTATTTTTAATTATTATATATTCTTTCATCTTTAGGGAGACAAGTTTTAACTTTATTCTCTTTTCCTTTATTTTTTAATCTTTTCTCTTTATGGCGAAAAGTTATGGGCGTGAAGAAAATGGAAATTATGGGTGTTTGTTCTATGATATTGTATGTATAAAATTTATCGAACGGGAAGCTGGTAGATTTGAGACAGGGTTTGATCAAGTTGCAATAAGTTATGGACTCCCGCAACAAGTTATGCACCGGAAGTCAAAGGGAAGTTGGGGGTCTTTTTTCTATAGTGATGTAAGTATAAACCTCACCAAAAACATTACAGTGTGTAAATTCAATTGAGCCGGAAGGTAGATTCGAGCTAGGGTTTGAGATGAAGGTCGTTAGTCTTACCTTAGGTTGCTTTGCTTTAGCCATACAATATTGCCTCTGGCTAAATCTTTAAATGGTTTAGGGATTTTTATATTATTATTTTTGTTTATTGTTACGATATTTGAGAAAGGGTTTGACATGGAGGTGGTCATGAAACATCCAAATTGCAGGACTGCAACCATGATCTCTCCTCTTGGCGATGTGCTTTCGTAAAGGATGTTTGATGGATTGGAGCAGAACTCCAAGACCCTCTCATATATGAAGGGACTAGTGATATTCAATATTTCCTCGATACAATGGAGTACCGAGTTGAGGAAGAACAGAGAACCCTAGGCATTGGATGTTGTGTCAAGGGCTACTCTAGTCAATGAATATATGACTTATACAAGAATGATATTCATGGATGTAGTGAGTGATATTGCAAGAAAGTGGATGTTTGAATTTCTCATTTCCCCCTCTTTCCCTAGAATTTCGAATAAGCAGTAAAATGCTTATAAAAGTAGGGATGGATTCGAGAGTTTTCCATCCCAAAAGTAGGTTGTGAGAAAGTATGGTAAATACGATGTATGGAAGATAGACATCATGCTACAAAGGAGCATCATGCTTTTAAATGTATGTGGTTGAGAGGAGGGTTTATACCTAACCCCCAGTAGGACCATTTCTAGGAAGATATTCCATTGGAGTTGCGCGGGTGGAGGTCATGAGTCTACCCATATGCTTATTTGTTTTTTCCAAGCAATGCATCATATTAAATCCTAAAATAGTTTAGGGTTTATCTTTTCTATTTTCAAGGTTTTTTTTTTCTATTTTGGGGTCCTTTCAGTTTTCTAACATTTGATGTGAAGAGACATGGATCACGACCAAGGAGACGGCTAAGGAACAGGGGCGTGAGTGCCAGGTACCTTCAATATATGCTATGAGTGGTTGTTTAATATTTTTTCTATGATCTCCTCTGTTTTTAAGGGTTTCTCGATTCTTCATTCTTCTTCCATGGTTCGTGTTTCTGGATTATTCATTTTGCACATTCTGATATCAATTGAAAACTAGAGCATTGCACCTAAGAAAGATAGTGCACAAAGACCAAGTTGCATAAAGTTTCCAATAGTGGAATTTCCCATCAATTGCCTTGATGCATGTGAGCATAATATGAGATGGATTTAGAACTGAAGATTGATAAGTGGTGAAATCTAACTACGAGAAATGAAAATGAAGCAAGCAATGGCATTAATGGAACAAGAAACAAGCGGCAAGGGTTTTTGGGATAAGAACGAACCCCCGCACTGTGCATATTATGAAAATAACATAATCCAAATCAATTTAAGACTAAAAAATAATATACAATATGTAATGTATCAATGTATAAATCCAATGACATTCGCATCATGTTTATGTGTGTTTTTTATTTGCTTATAATTTTATAGACATTTTTTCAAATGCTTCCATCGACAAAGAAATGCTCAACTTCTAAAACAATGAAGAGAGTGTTGATGTCTTTGTGGATCCTTATGAGTGTCAAAGTATTTTTACTTTCCCATACTTAGTTAGTGGTGAGGGATGGTACTGTACGATATTCAATAGATGTGTTTCAAGCATACGGTATCAATTCTCCCCACAAAAAATTTAGGGTTTGATGGGTAAAATTTTGGCACTATTGATCTTGTCAAGTCCAAATATTGAGTGCATTGACTCTTGTTGTATCAAGATGAAATTGGATGCTTTATATTGGCTGGAATTCCTTTCCAATTATAGTAAGAGATTGGTGAAGGGCCTTTGGAGATTGATAAGCAACCTCAAGATCCTAAACACAAGACACCAATTAATGAACCTTGTATTTGAGGTCACCTTGTGTCAACTAAGGGTATGGACTCTTCACATTTAGATAAGCAAGTGATTGAGGATGAAGTTTAGAAGAACAATTTAGGGTTTGTGGCGAAGACACTAGGTCTAAATTTTTGGAAGTGAAGGGGAAAATTGTTGGGATTTTTTCTTATGTTTGTTTGTAGGTGACCTCGCTGAATGGTTTACTAGAGAAAGGTTAAGGCATGATCCTTCACCTAAAATAAATAATATTATAGAGACCACGTATAGGCATTTCATGGGGTGTTGTTACAAGAGGCTTGGTGGGGGTGAAGGTAGAGTGCTCAAATAAATATTTTGAAGCTAATATGAAATTGAAGGATCATCCCTCGCAAGATCCTACAGAAGGGTGCACATTTATTGGTGGTTCCCTTGATGCAGATGTATTGTGTGTGGGGGAAGAAGTGGTTACTGAAGGTGTGGAAGTTCAAGGCCCTAGTAAGGCGAAGAAAGAGATGAGAGCAATTAAAAAGAATGATTTAAGGGTGAAGGTGGTCTTGGGAGAAGACATAGGCGTAGATCAAATATGGAACTCTTTGGGAACTCTCTTATTGGGAAATTTTTAGGGTGGCATATTACGGAGGATACCTTGAAATCTTGGGAACAAAATGTTTGGAGTCTTGTAATTGGTTACAACCAATTTTCTATAACCTATTGTGATGTTGATTAGGGTTCTTGTTTTGGTAGAATACAAATGCATTTTTGTTTCTTAATGGGAACAAGTTCTAGGGGTCCTCCTTTTTGTCATTGAAATAGCTTCTAGAGGGAATCTATTGGGAAAGCATACAATAGTGTGCAATTATTCTTCCCAATAATTATTTGGCACAACACTACACGTCAACAAACACATGGCATCTAAACACCTATACAATTACTAATTCTCACCATAACCAGAGTTTGTTTGGGAGTATATGGAACAAAAAAATTTCTTTGAAAGTCTTTTTCTTATAAAACTCAACAAAAATATTAAAATTAAATCCACATGTGACCTCCATTACTCAATACTTTTTTCATTGTTTTCATGAAATGTATGCCCACCTTTTGTTGTCGACACTCGAAATTTAAAGCTGGTGTTGTACTTCGAATTGTGTGTGGAATCTTACTTGAGTTATATGCTAGCAATTTCAATTTCTCTCTTCATAATTTTTGCTACAACTACTGCCAGTCTCCTTGGAATTGTTCTATGTTATGTGAATTCACGATACCTCAACTTCCTCATTGTGAATATTGGATGCATCCTTCACTTTGTGACTCTAATACCATATCAGAAATCACAAACACAGATAGAAAAAGTCAAAGAAGCAGACTAAGATAGAACAATTTGCACTAACTATTTCATTTTCCAAGATTCTTTATCTAGAAACATGGAAAGAATGGATATCACTTCATATTTGCTAAATTTGAAAAAAGTTTAGTCTAATTTAATTTCATCATAAATTGATTTTAATACATAACGTATTTCTAACGTAGTCACCTAAAGTACTAAATACAAATAATAAATGTCAAACTTTATCATTTCATCCAATATATGAACTAACATGGTCCAATATATGGACTAAAAGGGTGTGGTGAATCCCATTAAAGTTAAACAATTGAGGAAATAATTGATGAAGATATAAAGATGATAGTATAATGCAAGAGAATAAAATCAGGTTGTTTTGTTGAAATTAAATAATTGAGCAAAAATATTATGAATATATAAAGATGCTAGTAGAGGAGCAGATTAGCCAAATCTGATAATAAAGTCAGGTTTTTTTGTTTTAAATACTTCTGGTTAATCATGGTCAAGAAAGGTAAATGTGGATAAGCACTTTCAAGTTTCAACAACCGATGTATTTTCCTAATCAGGTATTTTTGTTATTCTTGTGCAATTTCAAACCATTTCACTGGATATGCAAAGGGTACTCTACTATTAAATTTTGTAGGTGGCTTGAATACATTATGAAACTAAACTTTAGAATAATTGTTGGCTCAACATTATAGTATATTTATCGACAAAAAACAAATATACATCTATTTTTTTGTAAAATCACATACTATGATACTGTTAGTCCTTCACAATTTGATTGTATAGGATGAATTTCATTAAGAGGTTCATCAACTCCTCGAGAATCACCATGGAGCAATCACTTGGTAAAGCACAAAAACAAAACTATTTTAGATTTTCAAGTGTATTCATATGAAAATGATAAATAGAAATTTGTAAGCTTCTTTATAATGTTCTTGCATTTAGTAATAATGGTGATGATGTTGGTAATGTGATATTTTAATTTATCTCAATTGTATAAAGATTTGAAAAACCTATGAAACATTAGTTCAAGTTTCCCATCTTGAATGCTTGTACCTCCAATGGCATGATCAACCAAAATTTAAAATTCAGCTTTGTCATCCATCATATAGATCCCAAGGTTAAGCTGTAGATACTCACAAAATTCAGTACTTTGTGAACCTTTTGTGATTGAAAAAGGGAAACGATATTTATACAAGATACTACAAGGTTTCCCAAAAGAACTGAAATCTCGAGTCAAACATGGATATTAATTTGGATTTGTTCTTTTGATTTTCATTATCCTTCAGAAATTGTGTACTATAAGCAACTTAGATGTTCAATTGCCTAAAAGGGATAACCCATTTATTTATCCTAAGAATACCAATCCATAAGATGTGTCATTTTACACCATATTTTTCTGAGCTCTTTCACTTCCTAAAAGGTTTAACTAGGAATTGGTTTCACATATTCTGCAAACAAGATGACTCAATAGTTGAGAAGTGATGCACCATATTACAATATTCATAATGATTGTAAGATCTTCATAATATTCCACTGAGATGTGTCCGTCTATAACATTGTTTGCTAAATATTTAATACCACCATAGGTCCATTATCACATACATAAAATAATATAAATAATTAATAAATAAATATACTTAATAATAATAAATAGATTAATTATAAAAAATTAAATGAAAGGTTGCATCCTTTCACATATATTCACGAGGGGACTATTTAAAGTTCATCTATGTATTTTCATATAAGCATCATCTATCTATTCAACTTATTTTAACTCATGTATTTATTGTAATATTGGAAGTCAGATTCGCTTCTACGTTCGTGATCCGGGCCTTTGGCCATATTATGGTTTTTAACTATTATCCTTGGGATTCCCTAAAGTTGTGGTCTTTGACCAAGTAGAAGAAAAAAAAAAGTAGAAGAGAGATTAAAAAAAAGAGAAGAATAAAAGGAGAGACAACAAAAGAAAGAAGAATGAAAAAAGAAAAAGAAAAAGAGAGTAAAATTTATTAAAAAAAAAGACAAGAAGAAAAGAAGAAGTATCAACACCTGGTTTTAGAAAAAACCAACACTTGGTTTTATTTGTGTGAAATCAAATCGCAAATTCAAGCACCCATTTTGTGTAGAGTCATAACGCTTGGGAGAACACTAAATTAAGTTGAAGTAATATAATAAGAGAAATTTAAAAACATATTAAGCGGGAGTAATATAAATAAGAAAGGCATTCACAAAAGGATCCAAAAGTAATTTTTTTAATAAAAAAATATGATACAAGGAGAAGTTCAAGATTTATATAATAATAATTATAATTATAATTCTTTTGAAAAGTTAATTCCTCAAATTTTTTCATGCATCATGAAGTCATTTAGTGAAGAATTGAGTGAGATCTTCAATCGACATAAGATAAATACAGAAGAAATATTTGACCGTATGGAACAATTAATGGAAAAAGATGTTGACGAAGCCTTCGATGAAATAATCAACAAGGAAAACCAAAGGCCGCCCAAAAGGAAAACTTAGAACTAAATCCAAATTTGTTTCTCAATCAGTTTTTCCAAATAATTCTATTGAATTGATTGATGGAGTTGGAATCTGTGAAAGTAGTCAATGAAATTTTTTTTTGATGAAAACCAAACAAAAAAAGATGATAATGAAGGTTCACAATTCCTCATAAATGGAATCCAAAAGATGATATGGAAAACAAATAAGTACAAGTTGTATTGTTTCGAAAACTCACCATTCAAGAAAGAACAGTTACAACATAAAATTCTAGGCTCACATCCAAGGATAGAAACCAATTCATAATATACATCTCAAGTAAGTGCTTCACCACAAATCTAGAATAAATTTGATATCAGTAAAATCAGATTTGAGGACAAAGTTGGCATTAAAGGGGGTGGCAATGTCACACACATAAAATAATATAAATAATTAATAAATAAATATACTTAATAATAATAAATAGATTAATTATAAAAAATTAAATGGAAGGTTGCATCCTTTCACATACAGTCACAAGACGACTATTTAATGTTCCGCTATGTATTTTCATATAAGCATCATCTATCTATTCAATTTACGTTTACTCATATATTTACTGTAATAATGGAAGTCGGATTCGCTTCTTTGGTCTAAACAACCAGATTGGTTGTAACATCCATCTTAACTCCAGATCTACCAAATGTCGATAGGGATCAAATCCCTTGAGATGCAAACCTTAACTTTATACATTGTTGCAATGTAGTATTAACTCTAGTGGGTCAACAATGTTGTTGTGAACATTGTATTCAACAATACACCTTTTGTGAGCTGTTATAACAAGATAGTCACCACAAATACTGCCATGTGCCTTCCCAAAAAAGCCTAGTTGATTTGCTAGGAAATCCCAAGCTTCAAAAAAATAAAAATATTTCATTTTATTTCAATTAAATTAAATATATCTTTTTGGGGTTTTATAAGATTATTTTGGCACTGCAGGTGTTTTTTTTATGAGTTGTATTTATTCTGATTTTTCTTTTAGGGATTAACTTGGATAGTGGCAATTTTTGCAACATATGTTGTATTTAATTCTTAGTCTTTTTAATCTAAAAGCAAGTACTACATGCTTAGATTAATTATGTTAGGTACCAATATCGATTGTTTTTTTATGGCTTTCTTTTCATTGCATGTTATTTTCTGCAATTTTAATATTGTAGAGTATTTCACATTATGAAATTGTTGATGTGTTACAGTTGAAAAGGATTTACAAGTTATTTTATGCCATTTTTTCTCATAAACAACTTTGCAAATGGAAACATACTTTTAACATTTGTGATTTTTATTATGGGATTGGCATTTTGGATGATGAAATAAAAAAAAAAACTTATTTGGGCCATGTACAGTTTTTCAGTTGGATCTATTTTTACTCATCATTGTCTTATAATTTTTCTACCATTGCTTGTAAATTAAATCTTCTTTTTCAACCTAGGTCTATATAGTTTGGTCCAATTACCATATGGTTTCTTTCCTTTTTATTTTTTTTTTCAAATTTTTCTCTCATATATAATCCTCTTAATTTTTTGGTTGTTTTGATTGGTAATATGATTTACCCAAATGCAGGCTAAGGTAGGTCTATGTTTCCCATTAGCTGAAAAAAGTACCTATAACAAGGATATTTGTCAAGGTGCATTGAGGTCAAGCAAATACACTTGTTTCATGATATTCAAACATGACTACACCTAGTGCTCACAGTCCACGAAACGAAGGAGAATCATGCTTTCCTCATCCTCCCCTGAATGAAGGAATAATTTCATCTCTGTCACGTAGATATGTTGTTGCGCATCCTTGGCATGATCTTGAGATTGGTAACTTCTAAGAACCCATTTTTTCTAATTGTTTAATCTGTTGATGATGACCATGATTTGGCCAGTCATTTGTCATATTTTTTTGTCAATGCAAGCATCACCCTGGATATAACTATTCATGCATTTAGAGATGTATCACAAAAACATAGGATCATTCATGTAGTATTCAACTGTAGGGATTACTTTCATGCATAACAAAAGTACATTGATAGCACATTATATAGAACATTATATTGATCATCTTGACGTGTCTCCAAGAGTTTACCTCAAGTTGTGAATAAAAGAATAAAAGTAGTGGCTATGTTTGAATAATGCATTTTATGTATCTGAAACTACCCTTTAAGTGGTGTATGTTGATTTCATGATGAATGTGTTTGACACTTGAATGGCTTGTCTATGTGAAGAAAAAACTTTTATAAAAGAGTAAACATGATTTTTAGAAAATCTAGCCACCTATCCTTTCATGCAATATGTCAATCATTATTACTTGGCTCTAAAGGGAATTTATCCTTAAGTGCTTTTATCTTGTGATTTATGGACCTATTTACGAGATCAACAACATATTGCATTATATTATTGTCTTAGTTGTCCATAAGATGTGGTAATAATTGGTCTCTTAAATTTTTTGCTTTGCTTTTTATGTTGGGATGATTGATATAAATGTCTAACCGCAGGACCTGAAGCTCCTTCATTGTCTACTTATGTAAGTACTTGTAACACTCTTCGATAATTATAGGACCATGAATATTGATGTCCTAAATCACTTTGAAGAATGGGATAAGGCCTAGGCACATAATTGATGATGTTATTTTTTATTTACTCCCTAGAGTAAGGCTTGAGCACATCAACCATTCTTCCTTTTTTGTTTAAAATCACTAGAGATTTCTTTTAGGATGTAATGCTTCCAATGTTCATACATTTGACAAAATTTTCATTCTTGAAAATATTATTGCCTCTAGTTTGAGTGTAGACTCACTCATGAGGTTAGAACAATTCTATAAACATGGTGGAACAAGTAATTGTCTCCTTAATATTGCTAGTAGAGGTTTGAGAATCTAGACACACATTGAATATTATATTAAGATAACACTAATGGGAAATTTTGTAGGATTAATGGGGAAGAGAGATTCCATTACATGTGGTTAATATTTAATTCTTAGAGAGGATAGTTGGTTGGTTGTATGAATAGGAAAAATCCAATGGGCTACTTAAAAGGGCACATGGTATTGAAATAGTAGAAACCCATGATGAAATATTACCACATTTGATTAAGCTCATTATTGCTTATCCTTGATTTCCCCTTTTAATCACTTTGGTCTTGTCAATCCATCTATAATCAGGCACTCGATAGATTTTTGATCCACTTGTAAGATGAGATAAAAAAAATTAATTTGTGATATGTTCATTGAATTGCCATTCATGTTGTTTTAGCACCTTGTTTATCTTTACAACAAAAATTGTGAGGTATTTACTTAGAAGGAATTACTCAGATTGATGCTACTATAGTTTCCATTTTACCACTTAGTTCATTACAATTACATGAGGACCTTTCATTTGGGTAAATAGGGAAGTTTTTCTAAATCTTTTTTTCTTCATGCATTCTTGCGATTCTTTTACGAGACATATGAGTTTATTCATCCAGGGTTGGGTATCCATCAGCATAGAGCATAAGTATTATCCCATAGATAGCATCTATTTGAAAGTGATATCAATATGTGGGGCTATTAGTTGGTTAGTCAGGGGGTGGGGTGAAGAATAAACTTAATTATATATATATGATGTTACGGTTTTATTTTTCAATGTGCCAAATCGAAGTGCATCGAAGTCTATCTCCTAGATTCTATCTTGTTGGTATTCAAGGTTTGAATTCAAACTTAATAGAAGAAAAAATAAAGGACAAATAGACAACATAAATTACACAAGAGTTTAACGTGGTAAAACCCCAATTTGGGGAAACATCCACCTGGAAAAGTATTGATGTCTTATTCCTTTCAATAACGAAGATTACAATCAAGAATTTCTTCATCCATACATTTCTCTCATTTATTTACTCCTCTCCAAGATTACATATAAATACATGTGCAACGAAGTTACGTATATGGGTGAACTGCCACCGGTTAGAGAAACTTCCAACCAACCAATGGTTAGACAAACCATCTTAATTATTGTTAATTATTTGTCAAAATTTTTAACAATCTCCACCTTGACAACAAATTATCTAATACTTTTCCAAAGACTATTTATCACTTATTTTTCAAGCCAAGAGAAGCCACACACCAGCACCATAGCTTCTCTAATAACATTGGTTTTGTAAACATATCTGCAGAATTTTCTTAAGTATGAACCTTTTGTCAGATCTACTCCACCTTCACTAATGGCTTGTCCTGCAAAATGATACTTTACATCAATATGTTTAGTCTTACTATGGTAAACAGTATTTGTAGCCAAATGTATAGCACTTTAATGGATATCACATAAAATAGGCACACTGCTCTGTAGCTTTCCAATTTCTCCAAGTAGACCTTTCAACCAAATTGTCCCTTTGCAAGCATGTGAGGCAGCAATGTATTCATCCTCTATAGTGGATAAAGCAATTGTTTTCTGAAGCTTTGACATCCAACTTATAGATCCACCTGCAAGAGTTTAAAAACATATCCATAAGTAGACCTTCTCTTTTCCAAATCACCTGCAAAATATGAATAAAAAAAACCGCATACAGAACCACTGTTATTATTAAAGTTGATACAATATTCACTTGTGCCTCTTAGATACCGAAGCACCCATTTCACTGCATTCCAGTGTTCTTTTCTTGAATTTTCCATGTATTTACTGACAACGCCTATTGCATGTAAAATATCAGGTCTAGTACACACCATCGCATACATTAAACATCCTTCTGCATTGGCATATGGAACACAAGACATATAATCCATTTATTCATCACTACAAGGAAATAAACCTAAATAAAGCTTAAAATGGGAAGCCAAAGGAACATTCACAGGTTTTACCTTATTCATTCTGAATCTTACAAATATTTTCTCAACATCCTTCTCTTGTGAAAAACTAAGCTTACCATTTATTATGTCTCTGTGTATTTCAATACCCAAAATTTGTTTTGCTGCTCCAAGATCTTTCATATGAAATTCCCTAGCCATCTGAGCCTTCAACATGTCAATCTCATACATGCTTTTACTCACAATAAGCATATCATCAACATGCAATACTAAGATAATGAATATGTCATCCAACCTTTTGAAGTACAAACAATGATCATACTCACTTCTAGTATAACCGTGCCTCACCATGAAAGAATCAAACTTCTTGTACCATTGCCTGGGTGACTGTTTCAGGCCATACAATGATTTTTTGAGCTTGCAATCTAATTTTTCTTTACGATGTTGCATAAAACTCTTTGGTTGTCCCATAAAAATCTCCTCATCTTAATCTCCATGTAAAAATGTTGTTTTAACATGTAGTTTCTCTAACTCCAAATCAAGCATTGCAACTAGTGCTAACACAATACGAATAGATACTAGTTTGAGAACTAATGAAAAAATATCATGATAATCAATACCTTCCATTTGAGAATACCCTTTCGCGACCAATTTGGATTTGTATCTTTCGATCTTACTATCAATGTGTTTCTTTAACTTGAAGACCCATTAACATCGAGCAATGTTTCTATCTTCAGGGAGTTCAACAAAGTTCTATGTCTCGTTCCTATTCAGAGAATCCATTTCTTCTTTCATTGCCATCTTCCATTTAGCATTGTCGACGCAATCAATGGCTTCCTAAAAACAAGAAGGTTCTCCATCATCAGTAAATAAAGAAATAGATGAAACAAAATCGGTATACCTTTTAGGAGGATTTCTCTCCCTCATAGATCTTATTGGTGTAGGTTGTGGAGTTTCCACAATTTCTTGATCTTCTATGACTTCTTTATCATCAAAAACTTCTTCTTGTTTCTTTGAGTCATGAGAATATGGGAACTTCAACTGAACTAGTTGTTTTGACGGTACATGTTCATGTTCCACATCAACTTTTACATTTTTTGATTTAATGAGAGAAGACTCATCAAAAATTACATATCTGCTAATGACTATTTTCCGAGCAGTAGGATCCCACAACCTATTTCCTTTCTTTATATCATCATAACCTACAAAGATGCATTTCTTTGATCTGGGGTCAAATTTAGAACGTTAATTTTTAGGAGTAAGTGCATAAGCTTCACAACTAAAAATTTTCAAATTTGAATAACTACAACACTGACTAGACCATACCTATTCCGGAATTTTACAATTTATTGCAATTGACGGTGACCGATTTATTAAATAACAAGCAATAGAAACTGCTTCTTCCCACAACTCTTGACCCAAATTAGCATCGCTGAGCATGCTCCTTGATCTCTCTAGAAGAGTCATGTTCATGCATTTTGCAATGCCATTTTGTTGAGGAGTGTATACATTTGCTCTATGTATTACTATCCCTTATTCTTTGCAATACTTTTCAAACTCTAAAGATGTAAACTCACCTCTGTTATCCATTCTTAAGCAATTGATTTTCCTACCAGTTCTTTTTTCAACCATAATTTTAAAACGTTTGAAAGTATCAAACACATCATCCTTTGTTTTTAAAACATAGACCCAAACTTTTCTTGAAAAATCATCCACAAACAACACAAAATATGTTGCTCCTCCATAGGAAACAATAGGAGATGGACCCCATACATCAGAATGAATGTATTCAAGAACACCTTTACTCGCATGAATCCCTACTTTGAATTTTTGTCTACACTGTTTCCCAAATATATAATGTCTACAAAACATCAAATCTAAAGCTTTCAGATTTAGAAGTAATTTATGATTCATTAATACCTGTAGTCCTCTCTCACTCATATGACCAAGACACTGATTCCATAATCGAGTGGATTTTGATGCCTCCTCAGATACCAATGTTGTTTCATTAACTTGAGTTCTTCCAACCAATTTGTAATGGTTTCATATTTTCAATCCCTTCATGACCACTAAATCACCCTTGGATACTTTCAGTACCCCATTTAAACCTATAAACCTATGACCACAAGAATCCAACATTCCCAAAGAGAGTAGGTTTTTATTTAATTCAGGCACAATTCCAACATTTGTTAGTGTTATTATAGCTCCATCAAACATTTTAATTTTAATACTTCCAACCCCAACAATCTTACATGAATAATTGCTTCCCGAAAGAACTACACCATCATTAACTGCTTGATAAGAAGTAAACCATTTTTTATGAGGACAGACATGGTGTGAAGCACCAGAATCTCACAACCATTCTTCATTGTATTCAGAAACATTACAAATGGACAAAACCTCAACAATCATACCTGAATCAGTTTCAACTGAATTTGCCTCAGATTTGGAGTCTTCCTTTTTGGATTCTTGTATTTTCCAACAATCCTTCTCGAGATGACCGCTCGTGTTGCAAAACCAATATTTGAGTTTGTTATTTTTTCCCTTTGAATTAGATCTGGAAAAACCTCTTGATTTTTCTCCTCTTTCTTTGGATCGACCTCTACCAATTAAAGCTTTAGGTGTAGAGGACTCAATACTACCTTTATTTCTTAATTCCTCAGACAACAAACATCCAACCACATTGTCAAATTCCAAAGTATTAGTTGTGCTAAAACCAATGGAAGATACTACATGACCCCAAGATTCAGGTAGAGTAACTAAAATATTTTCAACCTTATCGTCATCATCAATATTAACATCCATACTACTCAACTAGAAAATAAGAGTATTAAATACATTTAAATGATCTGCGATCTTTGTAACTTCTTTCATATTCATACCATATAGCTGTCTCTTCAAGTAAATTTTGTTTGTCAAATACGTCGTCATATATTGGCTTTCCAACTTGCTCCACAAACTTGCTGCTGACTTTTCTTTGGCAATATCAAAGAAGACATCATCCGCAAGGCATAATCAAATTTTGTTAAGTACTCTGGCATCTAGTTCCTCCCATTCATCATCTGTCATAGATATGGGTTGTTTTTTCTTTCCATCTAAGGCCTTCTGCAACCCTTGCTGGACTAACAGATCTCACATCTTAAGTTTCCACAATTCAAAGTTATTTTTTCCATTAAAATTCTCAATTTCGAATTTAGAATCAGACATTTTTTCCATCAATTTTTTTTTATTTTACTCAAACTTCCAAAATATTTTAGAATATTTTCATAGAAATTAAATAAACCAAAAATTACCTCTGGCTACACTAGGCAAACACTTCTTTCATGCAGGGGCTCTTTGTGGCTCACTACTACTCTGCTTCACACAGGCTGCAGGCTCTGCTTCTTTACCTTCACACAGAAATGCTCCAGTGTTCATCCGATCTCTCCATATGGGTAGACAGAAAAGAAGAAATGGCTAGCAATGCTCTACAGTGGCTCCATCTCCACGGAATTCTCCTCAAGAATGACGGCTAGCAGTTTTAATGGGCTCTACGACAACTCCAACACCATGGAATTCTCCTCAAGAATGGCAGCGCGGGCGTCTTCTTTTTTGCATACAGGCAACGGGAACAACAGCTCTCCTCTATGAACGGGTTCTTCCAGCGCCCACCAGTCTTCCTCGAGCATCTCTCTACAGTGGGCTCTTCCACGGGTTGGCTCTCGTCTAATCGACGACTCCACAAAATGTTGTCTGATCTCTCCTTCACGATGGCTCGCTCACCACCTTTGCAGTAGCTCCATGAAATGGATCTCCGCTAGCTCTGCTGATGCACAGGCATTTCTACATCCATACATTTCTCTCATATATTTACTCCTTTCCAATATTACATATAAATACATGTGTGAAGAAGTTACATATATGGGTGAACTACCACCGGTTAGAGAAACTTCCAACCAACGAATGGTTAGACAAACCATCTTAATTATTGTTAATTAGTTGTCACAATTTTTAACATAGTTGAGCTTCTAATCGAGGAAGTTTGATTCTCTTCTGATCAAATTTGGTTCTAAAGGTTTTGAACCTTTTGTTCCGATTGTTGATTTGAGTATCATGGTTTAATATTTTCATGTAGAAATTATGAAATTTATGACACAAATTCATCTTAACTTCATCTTACATAGGTAAAAGGTGGTTGGGCTGATCACATTGATTGGACTCCTTGAATATGTGTATCTTGCTAAGCCTTTTGTTACAAGATGCAACTTTTTTGTTATTAGAATTGTATTTGGGATGAGCATTTTAATATCTTGTCAATTTTCTGCTCTCATTAACGGGCCCAAAAGTATGCCCTTCACATATCTGCCCCTGAAATGATATTTTGCTTTTATGTTTACTATCACTGGTATTTTCTCATAGAGCACCAAAAAATGCCTTCAAACAAGCTCAAAATGCTTTCCTCACCAAGCACCAAAAGATGGCTTCAAACAATCTCAAAATGCTTCCTTACCTAGCGATGCATTTTCTCTCAATATAATATTTTGTCTTCCTACTTCTTTCCCTTCGCAGGATAACTTTCTATCATCTCCTTCAAAAATACACGTTTATGTGTGCATATTTGGCCACTATCTTGCCACTAAGTGGCCAAATCCTTAAATTGATACCCAAGGCGAGGGAATGTTTTTTAATGCTAATCCAACAATAGAAGGTTAGCACCGTGTTTTATCGCTGAGCTTGATAGAATATTGTTTTTAATGTCCTATACAATGAGCTTACTGTAGGTATGGAAAATTATCTCTTACACCATTGAGATTGGAAACTGTATTTCGCTAAGGAATACAAATCTCCGTCCATGATTGTTTTTAGATTACAAGGGCCACGATCATGCATGACTATAAATGCCATTATCCAGTCCATGATTTCATTTATCTTCCTCTAATATTTTTTTGTGCATTGCACATGTTTGATTTCTGAAAAACAATTCTCAAGATTTCCATTTTGAGCATAGTTGATGTATGTAGGTATCGAAATTCAAGATTCTTACATAATGCTTTGACTTGCAATGTTAATGTTCAAGCAGTGATTAAAAAGATGTCATGTTTTGTTATTGAGGGGGGTAATTTTTTTGCTCTTGACATTTGGGTTGTGGAAATTGGGAAAAGAAGTAAGGTGAAGTACGAAGTGGACAAAAAAACTGGTTTGATTAAGGTAAGCTTATTTATTTTGAGACTTAGAAAATTATATTTATTATCAAGTTTCCTTTTAGGGTAGTTGTTTTTGTAAGGATTGTGGATGAAAAAATAGCTTCATTTTTGCAAGCATGTTGTTGGAGAATCGTCATAAAGTTCGTATGGTATGTGGTTTGTAGTAGACTAAATGAACTCGTTTATAATTGATAGATATGTTTAGTGTGTTTTTCTTGTAAAATGTGCAATATGAGGCAATGCAACCCGTAATTGGTTCAAGGTCAAGAGCCTGCGTTACACTAATCATAATTGACACAATGGGATAATAGAAGATGGTTTTGTTAATGAACATATCCTTGATCTTATAAAAAAGGTACCAAATGCTTGATACCATATCCTTGATCTTATAAAAAAGGTACCAAATGCTTGATCATATTACAACTTCTTGTACATGACAGTATGCCAATTTTAATCTCACTTTGACAATGCTTAGGATTTGTAGTGGAAGTGTATTAGTTTATGATATTAATTTTTTTAATAATAGTTGGCATTATCATGGAATATTTCTCATGAACGAGACTATCGATGTTTTTCTTTATCTGTTTCACTTGGACGGTTATCGAGTTAATAAATTGGATATGCAATTCATAAGGCCATCCTTAATAGTTTTGGGCAACAAATATGGTGAAGGGGTTTAGTTGTTCTAACACATGCTCATTTGTCTCCACCAAATAGTTAAAGTATGCTAAATTTTTTGATAGAAAATCAGCTCTATTGCAAGTTGTAGTTCGTCAAGCAGCTGGATTCAAGAAAATTGAAACTCAGTTGTAGTTTATCAAGTAGTTGGATTCAACAAAACTGAAACTTGGGTGATTATATATAGCATACGCACTTTTTACAGAATTTGGAATCTTAAGGTTTGTGCTAGCTTTAGGTATATGGATATTTTTGTCATGGTAAATATTGGGTAGCAATGTTTTTTCATCAACAAATAACCGTTTATCAAATCTTTGGAGATAATTATTTGTGAAAGATGAGTAATTCTATTTTTTTTTAAAATGGGGTTTTCTAAATAATTGTAATGATTGTAATATTGATAATGCATATATTAATTATTTAATCATTGAATTTGTCTCGAGGAAGATGCATCTACGATAATACATTGTATTTTGGTTGATATTCTTAAGAGGATTACATTGTCTTTATCAGCATGAAAATTTCATGAAACTTACTGTTGTTACTCTGATTGTGGTTTCTAAGATATGAATTTTTTTTTAAGCAATATGTTAAACCAAGTCCATTTTATATCAAAGGAAAATTTGGGGAAATGCTAAATGTTATTTAAATATACAATCCTTAAATAATAGGATCAAAATCCATCATAATAGGTAGTAACTACCATCACTATTGTTTTACTCAATTAAACATAGCAAATTCACTAGTCATATCCTCTAAACCACTAGAAATAAGTTGACTCTTTGAATGATCCGATTATGTACCTAGTTGGATCCCATATTCATTGATCTTCATCAATTTCTGTATAGAGTTCCTGATCTTTGATCCTCCATTTGCTTCATTCATTGTAGCAAGTGTATAGAATGCCTGATTTTTTATCCTCCACTAGCTTCATTCATTGTAGGAAGATTATGTACTAACATGATTTTTTTTATCATTTTGATATATTTCTTTCTTGGAGACATCCAATTCATCTTGCATCAATTGTAAATCACCTTTAAATGCAATTTGGAACTTATTTGATGATGAACTCAAAAGTGGATAAGGACTAGCTTGAGCTTGAACATTTCTTTCATTGATGCACATTGTAGTGAGTGTGAATGTTGGAGTGTTAACACAACCCCTCCCTTAATTCTTTAAAGGGTGCTAGCTCAATGGAAGAGCACCTACCTTACAAGTAGGAGGTTGATGGTTCGATTTCACTATGCCTTGACATGAATTAATTTATGGTATTGTAGTTTATTTTTAAGAAAATACTTTTCAAAAAATATATTATTATTTCTGAAGAGTAAAAAATATTTGCATTCTATATTGTCTTTAAAGAGAATTTTTTTATTGTCTTTGTAGACACAATAACTGGGATTAAAAACATATCATCTCTATAGAGGCAATGCCTTTAATCTTAGCTATAGTCTCTATAGAGAAAAAAATGAAATTGTCTCTTAAGAGACAATAATGTATAGAGACAATGCCTTTAATCTTATCTATAGTCTCTATAGAGACAAAAATGAAATTGTCTCTTAAGAGACAATAATGCTTGTAACACCAATTTCATTAATTTTGGACTTATTCCTAGTCTAAATTGGATTTTAAATATGGTTAAGCTACATTTCTATAAGGCTTGGTACTATAAAATAATAGCGATTTGATCTAACTTCCATCTTATAATACCAAACCTAATGGAAATGTTTCTTAACCTTATTAAAAATCCATTTTAGACTAGGAATAAGTCCAACTTTAATGAAATCAGGGTTTTGTGCTCTTATTGTCTCTATAGAGACATTTTTTTAAAACAACAATTTGAGACACTCGCTTAAAGACAATATTTAAACCAATACACAAGTTTCTTTTTGTCTCAAGTTAAGACAATCTACTAAAACATTGTCTCAAATATTGTCTTAAAACATGTAATATTGACACAACAATGACAAAAATGATACAACATAGATGCAAAACACAATGAAAGGTATTAAAAACTAGATGCAAACAAAACAATGAAAATGCAACAGGACATAATTGAAAAAATAAAATAATAAAGCATACACAATATGTAAGTACAAAAAGAAAGAGTTGTGCATGTCACTTTAAAAAAGCCATTTGTGGCATAAACATTGTAGTAATGTCATGTGATTTCAACTTGTGACCTATTAATTACTAGTGATGTGACTTACCAACTATTATCTTTATATATTGGTAATTTATTGATAGGATAATTTTGACTTTCAACATGGTGTGATGCATCAATAAATGCTTAAACATAACATAATATATTTAATGTTTTGCATTCTAATGGTGGGTCCTCACAAAAAGATGGGGGACCTTTTAGTTGCAAAGGATGTTTTGCAAAAAATGTTCTTGTTGTGGAATTCAACAACGCGTGCGCATTTATTAAACATAGGAATGGGAAAGCCTGAGGCATCCAAGTGGGATGCCACGAAGGTAGGAGAACAAAACACATACTCATTTTGGTTCTCCAAAATGTGTACATGTTTTAGAGAACCAAAACGTGTACGTGTTTTGGAGAACCAAAATGCGTGCGTAGTTTAGAGAACCAAAATGCATGCGCGATTTGTAAATAATATTGTATTCCATAAATCTGACTCCTAACACCCCCTAACACCCCTCCCTAACCCACTAACATCCCCTCTCCAACTAGATACCACCCCTTCCTATCCCCTTAACATCCCCTCTCAAAATCCCTAACACCCCTACCCCTAATCACCCACACGACACTCTCCAACTCACTAACACCCCCAACCTCGTAACGTAACCCCCCAATACCTAAAAAACCCTCTCTAACTCCCTAACACCCCCTACCCCTAATTACCCACACCCTCCACCTACCCCTATCTCTCCTCCCAAGCCCCTAACACCCCCCTCCCTACTCTCTCTTTCTCTCTCTCTCTCTCTCTCTCTAACACCAACACCCACACTCCTGGCCTATACCACCTTTCTCTCTAATCTCCCTACTCCTCCCCAAACCCCTAACCACCCTCTCCCCTCTCTCTCCCCCCTATCCATTCTATATATTTTTCATTCTATATACCTATCCATTCAAATATTTTTCAGGTTAAATCATCACCAAGTCAAGTCTAACACACAAAGTCATATTCACTTTCTTCATGAAAGATGTTCATTTTATATACCTAGCCATTCAAATATTTTTAATGTTCTCATTTTTTATAATCACCAGGCCAAGTCCCACACTTATCCCCCCCCCTCTCTCTCTCTCTCTCTCTCTCTCTCTCCCCCATACTCCTCTACCTACCCATAACTCCTAACCCTCTCTAGATCTCCCCTAGTCCCCTAAAACCCCTTGCTCTCCCCCACTCTTACCCCCTATTCTCGCTACCTCTACCACCCCCCCTCCTCCTCCTCCTCTCTCTCTCTCTCTCTTGCCCCTAACTCTAACTAAACCCCTTTCTCACTCCTCCTCCTTCTCTCTCTCTCTCACCTATTCCCCCTAACCTTTATTAACCCCCTCTCTCCCTCTCTCTCTCCCCTACTCCTACACCTAGACTTAACCCACCACACCCCCTCTCTCCCTGTTAGCACCTATTTTTCACAGCGTTGGTATGGAGGTGAAATGAAGGGACAACCCTAAAAAATTTTATAACTAGGTGCTAAAAGGACAAAAAAGGATGAAAAAGGGGAGCATATTACTATGGTTTAAGGGAATATTGCACGAGGTATACCGCAGGAAGGTCCACACTGTCGGATGGGTGCAAGAGAGAGATCTGTGGCTATCATTGATCATCGCATAACCAAGTTGCGCAAGGAATAGAGGCACGAGTGGTTGTGATGGGCAGTACTGTCGGACAGATGGCAGCTGGAGGAAACATCGCAAAGACTATAAGAAGTGAACAGTATCATTTTAACAGCATTGTGATGGCACCAAGATGTAAAGGCAGGTGTTCGGCCACGTGGATGATCCGAAAAAGGCAGAGCGGTAGCCTATGGCCAAGGCCAAGGGTCACGCAGTAATAAATGCAATGTGACTAAGTAAATGGATGAGATTGCCCCTAGTTTGATCGACGGTCCTGGATGATCGTCACATCCAGAAGATGCAAGATGAATAGCGGCAGGGTAGATGCGATGGATCGGGTCCCACCAGACAAGTGTCAGCTCCACAGTTTGTCGCATAGAGAAAGGGTGATATAGGAGAAGCTTTTAGGGTGCATACGATGCCACCCTGTAGATGCATGCAAATGAGATCAACGACCCAGATAAGGACACATGGTGCACGAACGATGGTAGACAGATGGTAGTTGTCAAATCAAGTGGTTAAATAGAGGCCAAATCCAACGGCGAATATCGACACATGTGAAACCAACGGTAGAGATCGTTAGACAACTGACGGGAAAGATTAATGGATAAGGAAATGAGGCTTGTATATATATAGTCATCGGTGGTTAAAGGTGATGTTTTTCCCAGATCCCGTCTGGACCAGGGGTTTCAGGTCGTAGGGCGACGAGATTTTCTGAAGCGATCGGTGGAGGGAAGGACCTCAGCTATCACTAATAGATCCTGTTGAGTTTGCCCCTTTGGCGATATCAGCGTGCCTACCACAAAATGACCATTCCGAGTTTCCCCCCAGGCACATCGGTCATAGCCTTGTGTCGCCAGATTCCCCCCGAAAGTAGGCAAACCTCTGTGAAGGTTGCCTTGCTAACCCTTATGGGTGTTCAAAGGAAAGAATTATCTACCCAGGGACAAAAATGGACTAACATCGGACTCCAAAGTGGGATAGTATCTAACCAAAGGTATCCACCAGCAAGCGATAGGCTCCTCCTGTACTAGTGGCTCCAGTCCTCGGCCCCAGATAGCGGGCAGGGACTGAGACGAAGAAATAGTGAAGACATCGACCCCATCCATACAAGGGCGAGTGTATTGTTCTAAAGGAAATATAAACATGCTAGTGAGAGATTATACTTGTAGATAGGTCTCTCGTTGATCATTTTCCCTTTATAGCGTCTATCAAAGGTACGTTTCCCTCTAAGCTAGGAGGTTTTCTGAAGAGGCTCATCGTTATTGATCAGATGGGAGTTTCCTTAGTAGGAACCACTAGGACATCGGAAGGTAAAGGAAGTCAACTGCCAAATTTGGAGGCAAAACAAGCACTGGGATGAGGCTAGCAGATGTGTTGGCCACGTTTTGGTCGACGATCGAGGTATAGGCTTGAAGCAGCGGGTGATAAAATACAAGTAGAAAGAGAATTACACATGGAGACTATTGGGTAGCCTGAGTTGGATGCGAGGATGATGTGACTCATGTCCTTCGGAACGTGGGAGAAAACGTGAGGCTAAGTATTGTGACGTAGGTGAGATCATAGGGATAGGTGACTTAAGGACACCTTTCTACCACCCCAAATGATTGCCGATGCAAGGGAAGCTGCATCAACCTCCTTTTTTGCTGCGCCATCTATCTAATAAAAAAACTTTTCCAATCGTGTTGCATGTCATCTTGGACCATGGGCATCATGGTTACTTGATTTAGGAATCCGATCGAGTTATCATGGCGATTATGGCCACACGTAACCGTTGTCATCATCATAGCAGTTATGGGTATGGTATTCACGTCCCTTTCCCGAAGTTGGTATATGGGAAAGATGATACACCTGGCGGTTCGAGCATTTTTTTGTTGGGATTGGCTCATGGAGAAAGGGCAGGAGTCTGAAGTGGTGTTCATGCCAAAACAAAAATGGGCTTACTCCTCCATCTCTTATGGTATTTGAACTCATAGAATCTATCTCTACCAGCGAAGACGAGGAGCCTGATAGGTGACAAATGTCCAAAGGAATCCGATGACAAAGGAAGGAGGAGACCCTTGAAATCAAGGGAGGCATCCAGATGGATCCAGAAATGGTTCACGATTTTTTAATCTCCACTGAAGAAGCGACACCTATCCTTCCGGATGACACATCACATACTGACAGCTCATTGAAAGTGGAAGATTATTTGACTTGCAAGGTGATTTGTGAACCCAAGGTTAAGATGGCCCCCTGTCTATGATATTCCATTCCTTGTCTTAATCAGTCTGTTTGGAACATGACACGTATGTAATATTCCTGGATTTTTGGGTCAATGAGGTGTCACTCAGATATTACTATTTTGGTTTAGGAGAGTAGAGAAAAGGGCTCCCAGCATCTATATATATGCGATGTAATAGAATGATAAAGGGTTGAAAACTATTGTTGAAAACTTTTATGGGAATTTTTATGTATTTTGAGCTATATTTTGAATAAAGATTTGTAGAGCTGAGCCAATGTTTTCTCAGGGATTCTTGTGTAACTGGTCTTGTATTCTGTTCCTTCTTTTTCCATATGAATTGTGTATCTCTCATTGTTAATTCAGGTCTGTAACATTCTTTCATACTTGGTGTAGTGTGATAGCTAAGTAGAATTCATAGAAATTATGCTCTACTTATCTTTTTCCAAGTATTCCACCATTACTTTTCATCTAAAATTGATATAGGATTCATCATTGTATGCCTTATGTCAATGGATTGTTTCTTTCTCTTCTATTTCACCAATAAAAATCACTTTGACTACGAGCTGTTTGCTATCTCGCCCCTGTGTTAATGCATTTGTGAAGCATTTGTAAATGAATTTTTAGAGTTTGTTTGAATGTGACTCCATTTCCCAAATAAAGATTCATACGTTTCAACCAAGCTACATTTAAACCATTTTGTTTTCCCACAGAAATCTGATCTTCTGTCTTGTTGTAGTTGAATATCTTGAATGATGAATGTTGGTGCATGTTTTCATTATTGACAACTTTGATTATTCCAGTCTTTCATAGATCTGTAGAGAGAGCCCTCTCAGACTAAGTTGGGTCAGTAGCTTAAGTCTAAAGATTGGTTAGTGGTTACCCCCGTTTTCCCTCTCCCACAACCTAGGGGGTCATTTTGGGTGTTAACAAATTGGTGCTGTTGTCGGGGAAAGAAAATTAGTCCCATCGTCCCTTGAAGAATGAAAAAAGTTTCAAATCTGAAATACTGATGGTGAACAGTAGTCAGACATCGAGAAGGTTGTACCATTCACCTGGCGACTCCACTCAGGAGAAATTTCAGTACGAAGGTGACCCCACTGGGGAGATCGGTGATCTTGTATCAGAATTGAGATGTTGAAAGATTCTCATGGTGAATCCACTGGAGAATGAGTGCATATGCCTTAGACATGAAAGAATCAAGATTCAGGTATCAAAATGTCAATCTCTTCAAAGAAATCTTGTACTTCTGTATTAGTCTCCTTTTACCTTTATGTATATATATCAAGAAAAAATTTCTCCACCAAAGACCTCTAGGTCAGAGGAAAACCTCATTTGTATATCCCTCTCTAGATCTCTCAAATGTATATCGTCCTTCGACCCCTAGCACTGATCCCATCGTTTCTTTTGAACCTTGTAAGATCCATACCCAGCTTTGCAAATCCCATGAGTGTGAGGCCGAGGGGGTTCTCCCTTTACATAATCCTTTGCCTGCCAGATCTCAGTTGAGATATGATCCTTTGAAACTGCCCCCTATTCTTCATGACTATCCTCCCAAATACCATAAATACCTTCCTAGATTTGATGGATAATCCGAGAGCCTCACTACTGAGAAACATCTCCACGGCTTTGAACATTTTTTGGATCTTTTTGAAGTGGAGCATGATGATGTTTGTATGATGGATTTCGCCCAATCTTTCCAAGGACATGTGAAACAATGGTTTAGCCATTTGCAGCCTGGATCTATAGATACTTGGCAAGTGTTTTCTGATTTTTTCTTGGAGTTTTGGGGTAAGAGACGGTCATGGGACCTAATTCTTTCAGAGTTTTACTCCATGAAAATGCAAGAAGGGGAAGTCATGTCTGGTTTTAACAGAAGGTTTTCAAGATTCTATTATGATATGCCAAGGGAAATTCAGCCCCTAGAGAATGCTGCTAAGCTACACTGTGCATCTATCTTTCCTCCTAATCTATATTTGCTCCTATTGGAAAGAAGGTCCCCTAATTTGCATCATATGTTCATTGATGCTTTAGAGGTCGAAGACAATCTTAGGATGTCTAGAAAATTATCAAACAAGGATAAGGATGAAAGGATTGAAGAAGAAATAAGATTTTAGGAGAGGCACGAGAAAGGATAAGTTGCTCTACATCCCTGTTTTTCCCGGGATGCACAGGGAGTTAACTAGACCGGTGAAGTGCCAGAAGAGGGTAATCATGAGGTGTTTTATGTAAATTGCGATCATCCTACAAAAATTCCTGTGGGTAATGGTTTTAAAGAGGATTTCAATCCACCTAAATATGACAAATATGAAGGGGATTTCTTGGAAAACTTCATAAGTTTTTTCGAGATTGACAACGAGAAAAACGACCTAGTGTGCAAAAAATCTCAAGAAACGGAGGTTTGCCTAGAGGGAGCTTTTTCTTGCAATAAATTTGAAGACCAGAGTGTTATGTCTTTTGAAACCCAAGAAGAGCTACCGTTCTATGAGACTTATGTACATGGAATTGAGTGCCCAATATCTCCTACGAGTCAGAGCTTTTCACCTATTGAGCTATACATAGAAACAAATCTCCATAATGGTATGGATGTTTCGTCTGAGTATTGTCATAAAAAATTAATCCAAGTACTAGACACAAAGGAAAAAATAGAGGAGTATACCATTCAGAATCTTTCTGAAACGCAGTCTAATAAATTGCTAATGGAATTGCAATTTGAGCAGCCGTGTTGCAGCTTAGACGATGTGAGCAATCAGGAAGAACCAGGTGAAGACGCTCCCATGATTGGTCTTAAAGAAATAGGAATCTTTCATTCTTTTAAAGATCCTTTCGCTAAATTGTTGGAATCATAAAAAAGGATGGGGTTCGTGTTATTCAAGAAGGAAAGAAATGAAAAATATTTTCAGTCGGAGTTATCATTTGTTGAATTCCTCCTTCAGGCCTGAGAGGTCGACTGCGAATTTCGGTGAAGAAGCCATTTGCTTGACTAGATTCATTGGAAGTGTGAGATCACCTGAGTTTCCCTCTATGTTCAACGAATAGGGTAGGAGCATTTGTATATAAATAAGCTTGCAGTTCAACCATTTGCATTTATTTCAGTTAGCAGATTGTGCATTCAACTCGCAACATTTTCAGAAAAGTTCAATATGTTTTCAGCTTTAGGTTGCAGTTTTTAGGGTTGGAAGTCGCCTAATGGATCAGGCACTTGCTCTATAGGTTCTTTGCTACCTCGTAGGGAGGATAGCATCCCCAGTTGGAGCTAGTTGTTAGCACCTATTTTTCACAGTGTTGGTATGGAGGTGAAATGAAGGGATAACCCTAAAAATTTTGATAACTAGGTGCTAAAGGGACAAAAAAGGATGAAAAAGGGGAGCATATTACTATGGTTTAAGGGAATATTGCGCGAGGTATACCGCAGGAAGTTCCACACCGTCGGATGGGCACAAGAGAGAGATCTACAAATATCATTGATCATTGCATAACCAAGTTGCGCAAGGAATAGAGGCCCGAGTGGTTGCAATTGGAAGTACCGTCGAATAGATGGAAGCCGGAGGAAACATCACAAAGACTATAAGAAGTGAGCAATATCATTTTAATAGCATTGCAATGGTACCAAGATGTAAAGGCAGGTGTTCGGCCACGTGGATGATCTGGAAAAGGAAGAGTAGTAGCCTATGGTCAAGGCCAAGGGTCCCGCAATAATCAATGCAATGTGACTAAGTAAACGGATGAGATTGCCCCTATGTGGATCGACGGTCCTAGATGATTGTCGCATCCAGAAGATGCACGATGAATATCAGTAGGGTAGATGCGATGGATCGGTTCCCATCGGACAGGTGTCAGTTCCATAGCTTGTCGGATAGAGAAAGGGTGATATAGGAGAAGCTTTTAGGGTGCATGCGATGCTACCCTGTAGATGCATGTAAATGAGATGAATGGCCCAGATAAGGACACGTGGTGCATGGATGACGATATAAAGATGGTAGTTGTCAAATCAAGTAGTTAAATAGAGCCCAAATCTGACGACAGAGATCGGCGCATGTGAAACCAATGGCAGAGATCGTTAGACAAATGATGGGAAAGATTAATGGATAAGGAAATGAGGCTTGTATATATATAGTCATCGGTGGTTAAAGGTGATGTTTTTCCCAGAGCCCGTCTGGACCAAGGATTTCAGGTCGCAGGGTGACGAGATTTTCTGAAGCGGCCGATGTAGGGAAGGACCTCAGTTGTCACTGATAGACCCTGTTGAGTTCGCCTCTTTGGTGATATCAGCACGACTACCGTAAAGTGACAATTCTGAGTTTCCCCCCAGGCACATCGGTCGTCACCTTGTGTCGTCAGATTCCCCCTGAAAGTAGGAAAACCTCTATGAAGGTTGCCCTGCTAACCCTTATGGGTCTTCAAAGGAAAGAATTATCCACCCAGGGACGAAAATGGACTGACACCGAACTCCGAAGTGGGATAGTATCTGAGCAAAGGTATCCACCCACAAGCGATAGGCTCCTCCTGTACTAGTGCCTTCAGGCCTCGGCCCCAAACAGGGGCCAGGGACTGAGACGAAGAAACAATGAAGACATCGACCCCAGCCATACAGGGGTGAGGGTATTGTTCTAAAGGAAATATAAACATGCTAGTGAGAGATTATACTTGTATATAGGTCTCTGGTTAATCATTTTCCCTTTATAGCATCTGTCAAAGGTATGTTTCCTTTGAGCTAGGTGGTTTTTCGAAGAGGCTCGTCGTTATTGATCAGATGGGAGTTTCCTTAGTAGGAACCACCAGGACCTCGGAAGGTAAAGGAAGTCGACTACCAAATTTGGAGGCAAAACGAGCACTGGGATGAGGTTAGCAGACATGTTGGCTGCGTTTCGGTCGACGATCGAGGTATAGGCTTGAAGCAGCAGGTGATAAAAATACAGGTAGAAAGAGAATTACACATGGAGACTATTGGGTAGCTTGAGTTGGCTGCGAGGATGATGTAACTCATGTCCTTTGGCATGTGGTAGAAAACATGAGGCTAAGTATTGTGACGTAGGTGAGATCATAGGGATAGGCGACTTAAGGACACCTTTCTGCCACCCCAAATGATTGTCGATGCAAGGGAAGCCACATCAGCCTCCTTTTTTGTTGCATCGTTTATCTAAAAAAAATAAAAATTTTCCAAGCGTATTTCATGTCAGCTTGGACCATGGGCATCATCATTACTTGATTTAGGAATTCGATCGAGTTATCATGGCAATTATGGCCACACGTAACCGCTTTCATCATCATAGCAGTTATCGATATGGTCTTCACATCCCTTGCCCGAAGTTGTTATATGGGAAAGATGGTACACCTGGCGGTTCGAGCATCTTTTCTGTTGGGATTGGCTCATGGAGAAAGGGCAAGAGTCCGAAGTGGTGTTCATGCCAGAACAAACATGGGCTAAGGTGGAGGAAAAGCTTACTCCTCCATCTCTTATGGTATTTGACCTCATAGAATCCAGCTCTGCTAGTGAAGACGAGGAGCCTGATAAACAACAAGTTTCCAAGGGAATTCGATGATGAAGGAAGGAGGATACCCTTGAAATTAAGCAAGGCAGCCAGCTGGATACAGAAATGGTTCACGATTTTGTAATATCCACTGAAGAAGCGACACCTATCCTTTTAGATGACGCATCGCAGACTGACAACTCATTGAAAGTGGAAGATTTCTTTGACTCGCAAGGTCATTTGTGAACCCAGGGTTAAGACGGCCCCCTGTCTATGATATTCCATTCCTTGTCTTAATCAGTCTGTTTGGAACATGACACGTATGTAATATTCCTGGATTTTTGGGCCAATGAGGTGTCACTCATATATTATTGTTTTTGTTTAGGTGAGTCGAGGAAAGGGCTCCCAGCATCTATATATATGCAATGTAATAGAATGATAAAGGGTTGAAAATTATTGTTGAAAACTTTTATGGGAATTTTTGTGTATTTTGAGCTATATTTTGAATAAAGATTTGTTGAGTTGAGCCAAGGTTTTCTCAGGGATTCTTATGTAATTGGTCTTGTAGTCTGTTCCTTCTTTTTCTATGTGAATTGTGTATCTCTCATTGTTAATTCCAGTCTGTAACATTCTTTCATACTTGGTGCAGTGTGATAGCTAAGTAGAATTCATAGAATTATGCTCTACTTATCTTTTTCCAAGTATTCCACCATTACTTTTTAGCTAAAATTGATATAGGATTCATCATTGTATGCCTTATGTCAATGGATTGTTTCTTTCTCTTCTATTTCACTAATAAAAATCACTTTGACTACGAGCTGTTTGCTATCTCGTCCCTGTGTTAATGCATTTGTGAAGCATTTGTAAATGAATTTTCAGAGTTTGTTTGAATGTGAATCCATTGCCCAAATAAAGATTCATACGTTTTAGCAAAGCTACATTTAAAGCATTTTGTTTTCCCACAGAAATCTGATCTTCTGTATTGTTGTAATTGAATATCTTGAATGATGAATGTTGGTGCATGTTTTCATTGTTGACAACTTTGATTATTCTAGTCTTTCATAGATCTATAGAGAGAGCCCTCTCAGACTAAGCTGGGTCAGTAGCTTAAGTCTAAATATTGGTTAGTGGTTACGCCAATTTTCCCTCTCCCACAACCTAGGGGGTCATTTTGGGTGTTAGCACTCCCTAATTTCCCTAAAAATTCCATCTCTTTCTAACATTCTCACTACCCCTAAAACTACACTCTATCCCTTAACCCCCCTCCTACTATCCCTACCCATAACCACCCCCTCTTCCCCTCTCTCTCTCCCTATCTCTCTATCTATCTATCTCTCCTACTCCCCCCCTCTCTCCCTCTCTCTCTCTCTCTCCCCCATAATCCCCACCCCCTACCACTTAACACCCCCCATCTCTCTCTCTCTCTCTACCACTTATCACCACCCATCTCTCTCTCTCTCTCTCTCTCTCTCTCTCTCTCTACCCCCATCCTATACCCCCCCATTCTCTTTGGAATCCCTAATCCTTGCTATATCCCTACCCCCCTGACCATAATCTATATCTCTATCTCTCCCTCAACCCCCCTCCTTCCCCCTACCCCTAATCACCCACACCCTCCCCCCTTAACCCTCAAATCTCTCTCTCTCTCTCTCTCTCTCTCTCTCTCTCTCTCTCTCTCCCACACACACACACACACCTCTACTCCTCCACCTATCCCTAACCACCACATCTCTCTCTCTCTCTCTCTCTCTCACACACACACACACCTAATCCTACCCCTACCACTAACCTCCATTCTCCTCCCTCTCTCCCCTCCTCTCCCTAACCGTTACTAATCCCATCCCTCTCTCTCTCACCCACTACTCCTACTACCTCTAACACCCACTCCTCTCTCTCTCTCTCTCTCTCTCTCTCTCCCCCTAAGCCCCTCTCTCTTTGTCTCTCCTAATCCTGCTCCCCATACCACTTACTACACCTCTCTCTCTCTCTCTCTCTCTCTCTCTCTCTCTCTCTCTCTCTTCCCCCACCCCCTACATCCCTTCTCTCTAACTTCCCTAATCCTCCCTAACCCCTATCCCTCCCCCCACCTCAATCTCTATCTCTTTCTCTCCCCCAACATCACTCCTCCCTCTACACCTCCCCCCACCAAAATATCTATCTCTTTCTCCCTCCAACCCCCCTCCTCCCCATACCCCTAATAACCCACATGCTCCCCATGTCCACCCCTGTGCTCTCTCTCTATATACTCCTCCACCTACTTGTATACCCTACCCATCTCTCTCAGCACCAATCCCTTGACACTTCCCCCCCTCTCCCTCTCATGCAAATAACCCCTCTGTTATCTCTCTCTCTCTCTCTCATCTCCATAACCCTTACTAACTCCCTCTCTAACTCTATCACCCTCCTACTCCTCCCCCTACCTTTAACCCCCATCCTCATCTTTATCTCTCCCCACCTCTCGCCACTAACCCTTACTAACCTCATCTCTCACTCTTTCTCTCCCTTACTCCTCCACCTACACCTTACCCTTACCCCTACCCCTCTCTCTCTCCCACAACACCCTCGCCTCTCTCTCTCACTCTCATTACCCCTAACCATCCCTCTCTCTCCCTACCTCCCTCCTACTCTTCCTACCCATAAATACACCATCCGGCCACCTCCTTCTCTCTCCTACTTCACCTAACCCTACCCATCTCTCTATATATCTCATACTCCCCCTACCCCTACCCCTCTCACTCTCTGTCTGTTGTAATTTCCCTCCCCTTACCACTTACCACCTCCCCATATGTCTCTCTACCCCAACCACATACACTTTCTTCCATCTAACTACCCTAATCCTCCCTAAACCCATACCCCCCAACCCCCTCCTCCCCCTTACCCTTAAGGTAAATTTTATTTTTACCAAAACGCGCATGTGCTTTGGCTCCACAAAACGTGCATATGTTTTGTAGAGCTAAAACGCGTGCGCGTTTTGGTTTTCATATCACACAGATAGGAGAGAATGGAAAAATTGAATTTAAAATAAATGCCCTCGTGTTTCTTAGCACTAAGATCAAGCCTTGTCACCTGTCCAGGTGCTACCACTCTTCCTATATGTCTACTTCGGAATTAGCTTCGGGTTAACCAAACCTGTGGTATGGAATATGATAAACCATAGCCAATTATACATCTCATCGTTTTTCTCAATATGCCAATGTTTAGCCACTAGTTACAGTATGTTGCACACCATCATTTTTTATAAAAATTTAGACACAGGTTGCATTTTTTCTTCAGATTCCAAATATGTAATTTTTAAAAATAATATATATATTTTTCTATGTTTTTCTTATTTTTGTTGTGTCATGACTCCTTAACAAAAAAACACATTGTTAGTGTTTCGTCCATAACTCTTTTGTTTCTCAACCATTTTGGGAAAAAATTTTATGGTGCACTGAAGGACACCAACCTCTACATTCTGTAAAAAAAACCGTTACGAAATAATTGCATTAAGACCTTCAAAGTTGCACCCATAGTTGACGTACTGTTTTTGAGGTTCGATCAGTTAGATAATTAAAAAAAAATATTATTAATTTTTTTTTCGAGAAATAGCGGTGCACTAGGTTCGATCAGTTAGATGTTCTCTATATGTCTACCAATTTATGTAACTTGATTCCATCATTTAGATGCTCAAAAGATGTGCCGAAAAAAACATATACCTTGTAATTTGTCAAAAAAATTAAAAAAAATGTATGTTAAAAAAGATCAAACTTTAGATAGTTAAGAACATTTTCAATAGAAAAAATTTATATATTCGGAAACGCCATTCAATTTCCTGCATTTCATCGTTTTTACTCATCGTAAGATTCATTGTGTATGTGTCTCAAAATATCCATATAAGTTGATCTATGACTATTTTTAGTATTCTATTGCATCTAACGTGTCAAAAGAAACCCTCGTTAGCTTGCACACACCCTTGTCTAAGGATAAAATTTGAAAATACAATATAAATATTATATTCATATTAATATAATTTTTAATATTAAAATTTAAAAGTAAAACTTTTAATTTAGAATATTTGACAATGGAACCTATTTTGTCAAATAAAACAATGTCGAACAGTTATATTTCACAAAAGGATGTTTTGTTAATATTGTCAAACCTATTTTGTCTTGATAAAAGCGCTAGTCAATCGTATCGTGGTCTGAGCTAAAATAAGGTTTGTCTTGCTATCAAATGGCCACTGAGCGTGCTCTGTAACATGACCTATTCAGTTCGATTCATCAGTTGTTTTCCACGTGAGTATCGCTTTCTATGTATATAACATTATTTAGGTTCAGTTGGGTCCTAAGTGAGTTGTTTCCTCCTTAGGTTTATTACTAAACCTCTGTCATCCTATAGCTTAGTTATTTACCAGTAATTGCCCAATAATTAATTCACACTAAGCCGCATATTGGTTCGATACTGCATCTTATTATATAAGAGAAAACACATTTGTGTCATAAAACAATGTCGAAGAGTTATATTTTATACAAAAAGATGTTTTGTTAATATTGTCAAACTTATTTTGTCTTATATGGTAAGTGTACATGTATCATTGTTATAGACTAAGAATCATCATAAAACACTTCCCAAGTGTTGTATATGGTGCTAACTTAGAGTATCATTATATCTAATCCATTCATATAACCTTTGTAGCTAATCCATGCACCTAAATGCTATACATAAGTGGCACACATAGGTCGAACATATAAGTGATACATAGGTAATGGAGTGATGAACACAAGAAACACTTACACACATAAGCAATGTATTCACTCATACTGACCAGTTCATACATGAGCTACACTCATGCACATAAATGATGCACTTAACATCAATGACACACTCATGTGCATAACTTAGCTTGCAACCATACAAATGGATATGGATATTCAAGCCACAAAAGAAGTACAATAAATTAGCACCCAAATATTATGGTTACAATAAGGTGTTGCAAAGGATTGACATGCCTTATATAATGAAATTCTCTTTGTTTTTATGGGTACATTTGATTTTCCATATTTCTTCTTTAAAAAAAGTAATTGATGATGGAATTCCACTTCAAATTATTTTACTAAAATTAGATGTCGAGAAAAATATCATACTAAAACTTGAAATAATCATTGACATATAGATTAAATAACTATGTAATAAAAAAAATTAAATGTTTCATCAAATAAAAGAATATATAAAAAATTGCAATATGAAAAAAGTTGATTTATTCATACAAAAGCATCTACAATTAATTAATGTAATTAATTAATGTTGAGGGGAATACTAATTTGAAGACAAGGATCATGTTAAGTAAATAACCATAACCATTAACCATAAGTCTAATAGTCATTCCTTCCTTTAATATACAAATGTTTCTTAAATTTTTACCATCACTATTTTAGGCTTGATAGATATGGAAATAAGAATTTGAAATAACTAACATGAATCTAGACAAGAAAAACACACTCAAGATATCATTAACAAAAAGATCTCGGATGAGATATATATCAAAGTATTTATTACTCTTTATTTTAATTCTTCCAATACACATTTAGTAGAAATAGTGCGTTCACTGCGTTGCAAACATATTTTACCATGAGAGCTATATTAGTTAATTGTAGTATTATACGAGCACCCTGCTTTGAAAGAGTTGAAAGAGAAAATAGGAGATATTTAGCTCTGACTCTCGGAGGACTCGAAGGTGTAGAGATGAGTAGGCAGGTGAGGTCGGGCCATTGCAACAAGAGGGTCTGTTTTAGGAGTGGACAACCCAAAGGTCTCGCCCATATCCAAGTCCTTGGGACTCTGTCCATCAGGAAGCCCCCAGTGGAATCCATGGATGAGAATGGCCAAACCCAAATGAACTACTTTTAGTCCGAGACTATACCCCGGGCACATCCTCCTCCCAGTCCCGAACGGCAGGAGCTCGTAATCTCTGCCCTTCACGTCCAATGCGCTCCCTTGAAATCTCTCCGGGCGGAACTCGTCAGGCTTCTCCCAAAAACCGCCATTCCGGGCGATAGTCCACATGTTAACGTACAACCTCGTGTTCGCAGGAAGGTCGTAACTGGCAACATTGCAGGGTTCCGTGGAGAGACGAGGGACGAGCAAGGGCGCCACCCGGGTGGAGCCTCATCATCTCCTTCACAATCGCCTGAAGATACTCCAGCCCAGGAATGTCCTTCTCCTCCACCCACCGCTCTCTTCCCACAACTCTGTCTAGCTCTTCCGTCGCCTTTTTGAAAGTTTCCGGATTTTTCAGGAGCTCAGCCAACGCCCACTCCACGAGCGTCGCAGAACACTCGGTGCCTCCCGCTATGATGTCCTGCACAGAGACAATTCAAACCGTTAGAGAATTAAAAAAGATTGGTAACGCCATAAAAGAACATGGAAACGAGAAAAGTTGTAAGTGCGTGCCTGCGTGAATGCTTTGACTTTGGTTCGACTCAGATTCAGCTGGGGATCCTCGGCCTGCTACAGGAGAACGTCCACCATATCCTTTGCGACATAATTGTCCACACCCTTCCTTCGGATTTCGTGTTCTTCCAACACTTCTTCCAGAAAAACATCCAACCGCTTGCTCAGCTTCTTCATACGGCTGATGTAACCCTGGAAATCCAGCCAGCCGAGCCACGGTATAAAGTCTCCGATATTTAAAACCCCGTTCAGCACAAACAACTCCTCCCACATTTCCCTGAATTCCGCCGGCTTTATCTTGTTCCCCGCCTCTTCGTCTAAGTATCTTCGTCCCAAAACCATCCGAGAAATTATATTATTGCTCACATTAGTGGTCTCTTCCCTGATTTCTACAGGCAACCCCCGCCGGCAGGTATCGAAAACGGAACCTATCATACGGGCTACCTCTTCTACTCTGATATACTCGAAAGATTCGATTCGCTTGGCACTGAAAAGCTCCATGAGGCAGAGTTTCCTTCCGAGGCGCCAGAGTTCTCCGTATGGAGACCAGGTGATGTCGGAGTAGTTGTAGACGGTGTATTTCCCGGCTGCCACCCGTGGACGGGAAGGGAAGATGAGATCGTTCGTCTTGAGAAATTCTTGTGCCATCTCAGCCGTGGAGGCGACCACGCATGGCACGGATCCCAGTTTCATATACATGAGTGGGCCGTACGTTTTGCAGATTCGATCCAGGGATCTGTGAGGCAGTTTCCCCATGAGATGCAGGTGGCCGATTATGGGCCAAGCATGGGGACCGGGCGGCAATTTCACAGAGAGGCGAAATCGCCTATAAATCAGGTAAGCGGATACGATGGCCACTGACAGATAGCCGAGAATTCGCACATCTGTAGTGGCAAACACCCGCTGTAAATCCATGGCAGAGCAGAAGATCAGAACTCTCAACACTTACAAAGTTGCTGCAGTAACTGAGCTACTCTTGGTAACGGTTTGTGATAACCCTGGCAGTAGTGTGGCTATATAGTAAAAAAATGGAACAATATGCGTGTACACGTGTACAGTAAATCCATTTTCAATCCACCACTTTCTGTGCACTTTCCACAGGCTACATGTCCAGTCAAAATGTTACAGAAATATATAAATCCAATGTCTCGAGTTAATAGTACTTTCCTCATGGGTAAACTTGGACATAGTCCATAGACAATGCACTCCACCTCCGAAAACATAGGCATGACCAGAATTCTAAGGTGGCTTCTGGAGAGCAGATGCTCTCTCGTTTTCTTTAATATTTCAAAGTTTGAAAAAGCCACATCTCGTTTTTTTTACTTTAATATTTGAAGTTTGAAAAATCTTGCTCCATTCTATTTTGATCCACTGAAAAATCTTGCTCCACTCAGTTATGTCAAATCGCTTTACTTTTTAACAAAAGTGGTCGGATGACTCGCATCTTCGTTAGTAATAATGTCAAATCGCTTTATTTTTTAACAAAAAATGGTCGATCTCCTTAGATAAAAAGGCCATCTTTTAGCGTTTTGAAAGTTTGTCGGAACATGGAATAATAATTTTAAATCAGCCATGCATCTAAAAACTCGGTGTTTATTTATAAGTGCGCCATACATTATTTTTTATTAAGATATGATATAAAATTTGCTTAAAATAATATGATGTCACGACAAGCAGCCCTATCACATCTTACTATGACATAGTTGAAGAATATGTCATCATCGCTATTCATTCATATATTAATCACATTATGTACATCTAGATTGAGAAGTGGGCTAAACTCTCGACCTAATGCACCGTCTAGATGTGAGCCCTCCTCACGCCGTTTCGGTCTTCTTCGTCGAGACCTCACTCTCCGTCTCCGCCGTGGTCCCCACTGCCTAGCTCCCACGGCCCCGTCCCCTGACACCCCTTCTCGATCATGTAAGGATCTTCAGCGATCCACAGAGCCTGACACCTTATGCACCAGAGTACCTGTACTACGTCAGACATTAACGAAACCTCCATGGTTCTCTTATGTCCATCCATACAATGTATGTCAACACCATGTCCCGACGAACTATTTCTGGCATCCAAATCCCATCCCATCATTTTAGCGAACGCCAGCTTTATAATCGGTATGTACTGCCATAGCTCGCCATCAATTTTCCCTGCATATATTTGAATTTCAAAGCGCGAAAATTTAAATTTTGAATTTGAAGATGCTTTGAGCTATTTCACGTCAGAGGATGATTCACATGCCGAAAAGGAGAGTTCGGCAGTTTTATATTGACATATATTAGCAGGCTTGCCTGTCTAAAGCTGTGTATGCTCATTTCTGCTCAATTATCGTCCACATGGTTCTGTGCGTTACCGTGATTTCATGCGTGAAGTTGAAGAGCATACAGGGGTTGGAGCATGTGGTAAAGCTTGAATGTTTGGGTGTTGATTGGTGTATCGACTTAGAAGAGCTTCCAAATATGAAAACATTGGTATCTTTGAAGAAGTTGTGGGCAGAGGGATGCGTGAAGCTGAAGAGCATACAAGGGTTGGAGCACTCGACAAAGCTTCAAAAATTAGATTTTCGCCAGTGCACCGAGTTAGAAGAGGTACCAAATATGGAAACATTGGTATCTTGGGAGAAGTTGAGGGCCGAGGGATGTGTGAAGCTGAAATGCATACGGGGTTGGAAACATTGGTATCTTTGGAGAAGTTGAGGGCCGAGGGATGCGTGAAGCTGAAATGCATACGGGGTTGGAAACATTGGTATCTTTGGGGAAGTTGAGGGCCGAGGGATGCGTGAAGCTGAAATGCATACGGGGTTGGAAACATTGGTATCTTTGGGGAAGTTGAGGGCCGAGGATGCGTGAAGCTGAAGAGCATACAGGGGTTGGAGCACTCGACAAAGCTTCAAAAATTAGATTTTCGCCAGTGCACCGAGTTAGAAGAGGTACCAAATATGGAAACATTGGTATCTTGGGAGAAGTTGAGGGCTGAGGAATGTGTGAAGCTGAAATGCATATGGGGTTGGAAACATTGGTATGTTTGGAGAAGTTGAGGTCCGAGGGATGCATGAAGCTGAAATGCATACGGGGTTGGAAACATTGGTATCTTTGGGGAAGTTGAGGGCCGAGGATGCGTGAAGATGAATTGCATATGGGGGTTGGAGCAGGAGACAAAGATTCAAAAGTTAAATGTTCGCTGGTGCTTTAAGTTTGAGAAGGTGAAAGCTGTTGAACATTGTCTCCAGAGGTTGAAGAAGCTTGATGTCTCAGTCTAAGATTTCGACGATTTAGCCCGAAGAGCAAGATCGTCCGGCCATCTCTTCGTCAACCCCTTCAAACTCCGGCATTTGCTTTCAGTCCCATCGGTTTCCCTGCATGCAGCATTCATTACAAATACGGCTGCAATGTTAATCCAATGCCCCATGAACCATATGGCATGCATGACAAATATGGCGGCATTGATATCATTTGAAATTGAATTTTGCATTGAATAAACGTGCCATGTTAATTCAAATCGGATTTCAAATTTGTACGCAGTGCCCAGGTGTTGTGAGAGTCCTAATATCAAATGGGTTTCTCAGTGCACAAAAGAATCAGGCCTTGTAATCGATGGGGACGAGAATTCGAAAGTTGTTCTCGGGCAAGCATGGAAGGAAGTCTATCGCGTTATCAAAGAAGCCAAAGTTTATTTACAGGTTTGTTCCAGTGCACACTGGTGGAAGAGAGCTCTTGCATTAGTAGCCACTGGGGAAGGCCATCCTTCTTGACAAAGCCGATGTAGCTGTTAAGCTTGTTAAGCTCCTCGAGAAGACCAATTCTGAGAAATTTTGCAATGAAGTAACCGTGCTATCTTATCTTCACCATCCAAATATCATTCATCTGCGTGGGGTTTGCATTGGGCTTTCAAAATATTTACTATTCTACGATTACATGGCCATGGATCCCCTTGACAAAAGGCTTTTTAGTGCAACCATGTTTTAAACCTGGATCATGACAAGAAGGATTGGCCTAGGATTGGACAAAGGTCTGGCCTATCTTCACTAGGATCTCAGGAACAGAGTTCTCAAAGTAAAAATTGATGCAAACAGCATACTTTTAGATGAAAGGTTCACTGCCAAGCTTTAGATGAAAGGTTCACTGCCAAGCTCTCTGGATTTGGATCAGCAAGGTCTACGGATTTCAATTTCAAGCATGATAACTAGTCAATCGAAAATACTTGAAAATGGATGCAAATAGATATGGCCATAAAACATGATATGGATGAAAATAGATATGGCCATCGAAAATGATCACATATAGCCCCGGTGATAACGAATTGAGATCGATTGTAGATTACGCTGTGTAAAAAGAAAAATAAAAAATGAAAATGTTCTTATATCTCTGCATGATGATATAAAGAGGGTTGAGAAATTAATTGGCATGATCGTGTGCAACCATGCAAAATGATAGGATCAAAAGCACGGAATAGAATGCAGATAGAAATTTGAGAGATATAAATTGAGTGAACAAAATGGATGTGAATGGAAATATATAAATTAAATATCAGTGGAATGAATATATGATTATCAAAATCAAAAGTTAGTTCTAGATAGTTGTGTTAGATTGTAATAGTTTAAACTCTCATTTATTAACAATGATAAACAATGCATTTTCATTTTAATCCCTACAGAGATCAAACCCGTCAAAAATGCAAATCATTTCTCAAGATTTTACATCTTAAAAAATGTTGTATGGGACTGTAACAGGGTAGATCTATTTTAAACTCTCATTTATCAACAATTAAGATTCATTTCCATTTCTGCAACAATGTATATTCATTTTTATTTCTACAAAGTTGTGTTGGACTGGAATAGTGTATATCTATTTTAAAATTTCATTTCTCAATAATGTAGATTCATTTTAATCTTTCATTTATCAAGATGAAATCCATTAAAAGTGTAAATTATTTCTCATTATTTTACATTTTAAATAATGTTTATACTAAGGGATTTGGTTTCTCTAGATAATTGATAAATCTAGGTTAATATGAATTTGAGCTACTATTTGCTAAAATGAATAACTCACACTTGACTAAATGTGTGATTCATGGTAATATTGTGGTGCGTTATTAAGTTGGTCATCATGCTAAGTTGTCCTGACTTTTGTTGGATTTAAGAGATTCTCTTCAAGTCGTTCTCATATTTTTAGTGTGTGGTTGAGATTCTCAACAATTTGTTAGTATGATTAAGATATCATGTTGAGGGAAAGTTTGATATATAAATATATAACATTATTTGATGAGTATAACACTCACCTTATATTTGGTGTGTTAAGAAAGAATGTTTTTACTCTCATTTTCTATCATAGTATCATAGGGATAGATTAGGGTACGACAATAGATAGTTTGTTGTGAGTGTTGCTATGATTTTGTGCATTCTTGGTTTGGCCGTGGAAGTATGATTTTGTCCATGACATATGTTTGGAAAGTATTGTGTACCCCACAATGTAATAAATGAATGGAATGAGAAAATGCTATTTTGGAAATGCTCCCACATGTTGCTAAAGAGAAACACATTGCACCTCGCGAGGTGCTAAAGGGAAGCTCATGGGGGTAGGCAATATATATATATTTTTTAGAGGAATTCTTAGTGCTTTTAAAATCTCAAATGGACCATGGAATCTCTCAAGCAGCAGTGGACCTAATAATGCTATAACAAATGTTCCTTAATGTATGAGGTCAAAGGAGTAATTAATGAGTGACGTACATTATAAAAAAGGAACAAAAGTATGATAAGTGGACCTAGGTGAAGTGCACAGAGACTAGATCAGAAAAGGCACTTGTGGAAAAAGCCAAAGTATGAGATAACTCTTTTCCCCAAGGTGAGCATGCCCCTGCTTAGGTAGAAAACAAGCATGGAGACCAATTCAAGTACACTACAGATCCATGTAGAATGCAAAATCATGGCCACGAAAAAGATACAAAGTGAATCCATGTCGAATATAGATCATAGCCCTGAACATATACAATATGGACGTATGTCTCGGTATATAGTAGGAGAATGTTTAGTCATGGATGCGATCATAAGTTAATCCTCCCATCAAGTACCAAGGTTATAGAAATATGTGATATAGCTTGTGCAACTCAAGTATTAGTAAAGAGGGAGAGATACTATAGGCCTAAGGTATTCAATCCAAAGCCACAGAAATGTATGAATCTACATCATGTGAATAAATGATTTAAAGTCAAACATGGGAGAAACCATTTGATTACCAATCATTTAATTTATGAATACCATTAACAAATGCAATACAACCCACCAATAATGATAATGGGTGTCAAGGTACACCAGTACAATACAAAAAGTGTGAATAAGTGGGATGACATCAAACACTATTAGAACCTATCAAGTAGGGGACATTTATCAATTCCCACTGACACTAGCAAGGGAACCTACCACTAATGACTTCAAGCACCGATGTACCGAAAAATGACTCTAAATCCCAATCCCAAAGTAGATGAAACGTTGTTGATAGGATAAGGTCCATTGGAAGGAGTGAATTAGGGCATATCCCATCAACGAACACAAGTATAAATCAAGAACATGGTTTAAATTGAAAAGGTCTTGGACAAATTTTTCACTAATACACCATCGAGTACATCTCTCGCATGCACCAAGTGTAAATAATGCACAAAAAAGACCCTCTTAGTGATGATTGATAATGAAATCCATTGATAAAGGTGAGGAATTCCAACAATGATGAAAATAGAACCCAAGATAAACCACAGATCCCACTACGTGAATAGATGTCTTGATATCAAGCACAAAAGGAAACCACTCACTTAACAACTAATGGTTCGGTGTCATCTATTGAGTGCAAGGTAAATCACCAATGATGAAAGTGATCCCCTAGATGTTATCAATTCTAATTCTATCTCCTAGATAATGAGTTGAAGTCAATAGGAGAATACTTTCTAGCAAGAAATTCATGGAGACCTTTCTATACTAGAACTAATAAACATTGCATATGATTTATTGAGAACAACTTAGTAATGGGGAAGGTTGACACAAAAAAAAGGGAATCTGAGGCATGGATGACATAGGATTAAACTTCCTTTGAACATAAGCATGACACAATTTGTAACTTGAGAAACAATTGAGACCGATAGATAGAACATCGATATAATGCCAACAGTGCAGGAGGCAATGAAGGTTGCTCCATAGTTATTGGAAGAGTAACAAACTGGAGGAGTTACAAACTCTGGATCGTGGTTAAGCTTCTAAGGTCAATAATAAAACCCAATCATTTGTGAATATAGGCACGACACAAGTGCTTTTTTCAAAGACAAAACAACTTTGCTTCTACAATAATAGACATGGAACATCTAACTTCTTTCCCCGTCTTTTTTTATAAATATTTTATTTTTTGTCTTTTTCACATTAGTAAAGGGTCCCTACATGAAGATGGTATCCACTTTCATTGCAACAAAAGCGCGTGAGTGCTCAAATTCAACAACAGTGTGCATGCACTTTAAAAAATGTCCACGGGCGCTCGCACGAAGTTGGTTCCACTTTTTAGTGCCACTATAGAAATAAAAAACGCACATCCGAAATGGAAATCCTTAATGCATATGCGTTATTGTGGCTAGGTTCGGACAAACCCGAGCCGAAAACCGATGCTAAGCTTAGTTAGCCCAAATTGCATATGCAATATATCGGATTTGCGTTTTTTAATAGTTACAAATCGCAAGTGCGATATATCCCACTTGCGTTATAACATAAGTGCGATTTGGATCATGTGGATCATCTTAAATTTTATTTTCTTTCACAATGATCAAAATACAGTCTAAGAATCATGATCTGTAATGGTATATGTACTCCTAATTCCTCTCATTCCTCTAGAAGGATTTAATCCCTCCATATCTCTTCCATATTTCAAAGTTGTAGTTGAACTAGGGTTCGATTCATATGGTCTTCTTATTTCACCATCATTTGTGTTTTTGTTTTTTTTCTCCGTTTGTTTGAATGATTAGAGTTCCATTTATTGTACTAATTGTTTTGTCTCTATGCATATAATTTTACTTGCAAAAGCGTAGTTAGAGAGATTCAATTGATTTATGAGAGAGGGGACCATATACAAACTTTGTTTGTTCTCTAGATGTGAATACTAGAGATGATTTGAAACATTAATTTTCTTATCCATTAACCCCCTTGAAATCAGTGCCAAGTGTCACTCGATCCCATGTATCAACTGTATCTGTATACTCACAATTATCCCATTCATCTATGCTACAGGAACTGCAAAAGCAAGCCTTCAATCTTGTCCAAATTTGTAGGGCCAAGTTGTCTGAGCTTCTAATTGAATGAAAACCTCGAGTTCCATGCACTGTGTTCACCCGATGTGTTTGGGATCGGTCCACATCTGTCACCTCCCAGAATATTCTCCGCACTAGGTGTTTCCTTGTTGCTTGTTCTCCCATCATAGATGCACACCATTCGACTATAGATGAAGCGTCTCGAAGGCGAGCACCTGTAAAATTCATCTCTTCCCTTCGAAGGGCATTTTTTATGCATGCACCAACACCATCATGCTCTCCTTTGCCATGACCTATTTCAAAGTAGTTCCATGTATGTGGCACCTTGTATTTTATGTGCAACAAACACAACCATTGAAATACACGTGCATTCTTGAACTGTCCAGCACAACCATCTGACCAAATCAAATGACGATAAAATGGTATATCCATAGCTATCACATGATCATAGAACAACTAAAAGCAATGTTGCACGTAATGGATGTCATGGGTTAGGTCGTCACTGATGTAAAAGTTACTCTCTTTCAATATCACACGTTTCTCTTCATTGCTATCTGGCCCATGTTGATAAGTGATATGGATCATTATGCTCACCTGCTTTGAGTGATAGTATTGACTTTGTATTTCATTTTGTGGTTGTAGGGTGTAATTTTCGCAAAGTCAACCACTGATAGTATTGTTCCAAGAGGGAAGGTGTCCCGACATATTCTGAATTGCTCATCTTGCCACCGTGCCATATCGACATGCTGAATGTACTGTTGGATCTTTCCACGAAACTCTAGAATAAAATCACATACTTGCACCTGGTAGGAAAAAATAAACAATGTTATAAAGCAACATAAAAATATTTACATCAAAATTAAAATATACATCAATATTTAAAACAATGTTATAAAACAACATATAAACAATGTACACTCAGTTAAATGAACATTTTTCGTGTAGATTGTCACCTGTGAAGTCACCAATTTAATCTTCTTTCTTTCTTTCCCATCACGTAGCTGATATGTCTCATACTGAAAGTTTTGCTTCTCGACAATTGCATTACCGAATGCTTGATCTTCACTCTCATGGATGCAATTGGACCATAAAGATAGCCCACCACAATTGTTGCAAGAACCCTCTACACATTTTTTTAAGTAATGTGTCTGCCCATCTTGCCTCGGACACATTATGCTATGGATGAAATCTCTAGATGACATTGGCGGTACTGTACTTGAGCATTCCTGCACATGGTTAGGATGCAAAAAACGATGTATATGTGCAAATGTATGATAATATAGATCAAACTCTATGTGGTATCTACAACAACAAGTGTTTCGGATTCTATGGATTCTAACATACCAAGGCTTGCATTTTTCAAAAGATCTTTTCCCGAGCCTTAGCTCTACACGGGAAACTTGAAACATCTCGAACAATTGAGTTTGTGTCATGTCAAGGTAATGTTTAACATGCCTTTCATTGTTCATAGAACCCCTATAGTGTTTTAACACATCCTTTGTGTTAGAAGAAGGCCTAGTGTTATCGTGCCAAAAAGTGTGCACTAGTCCCTTCACTGCTTCGACCAACTTCATGTCTCTGCGGGGCAACCTACCGCTAAATGCCCATAATGTATCCATTTGTCCCTTTACATCAAGTTTGTCTCTTCTTACTGAATATTTTTTAAGTGTCTTTGGATGTAAAGGGACAATTTCTGATGTGCATTTAAGTAAACGACGTTGTCTTGTGGATCTAGATGCAATTGATTCAACCAATACGCGGCGAGCCACATTACAGTCTTTTGAATGAGTTTTTTTACCAATTGATGTGAATGCAGTTGCAAGAGATTTAACAATGTGATTACTTGATTCGGTATTCTTCAATGTTCTTATGCCTAACGTTTTTCTAACATTTTCCATACTTCTAGATTTAATCAAAGCTAAAAACAATTGACATTCACCGGCTTCAGATTTTGGTTCAAAATATTGTTTCATTATTTGATAACAATGACGAATAATTGTGCGTTTAGCCACCTTACCTTCCATGGAAGTCAATTCACTTTCATCCACTTGTATGCCTTTAGGAGTTCTCTTTCGTTTTGATGCAAGATTTCTTGTCGTTTGAAATGCTGGAGAGACGTTTACATCCACTGTAGGCTGACAACTTCGATTAGGAGGTTGAACCACCTGGCATGGTTGTTGCAAAGGCTCATCAGGAACATAATGATTGAGCTCTACAGAAGGTTGTCCGGTTAATAATGGACCAAAAATTTCATCTTGGTTATAACCAACTTGCATTAAAGTTGCAATATCTTCCTCAGGCTCTTCATCAAGTATCTGTTGAGCAGGAATGGGAAGTATTTGCTCATCCAATGAATGCCGACGATTTCTTGAATGTTCCCTCTTCTTTTCTTTTTTAATTTCAGCTTCTTCGGGTGTAAGCATCTTCCTCGCTAACTTCCAAACTCTATTACGTGGATTCCCCATTGAAATCCACCCAAAATTGTATAAAACCTATGGATCTGTGTAATAAATGATTTAATTGCAGGTTGAATAGTACGCTCTGCGCGGGTTTCAGGAGAATTATGTCTTTTCCTGTACAGTAAAAATGGCCCACAACCCGCAACCCAAGATTATTTCTTAAACAAATATCGCATATGCGATATAATGCATCTCTATTTTAACACATATTCGTTATATCGCATATGCGATATGAACTATATGCTTTTTATGCTTTTTACAAACGACCAGTTTGTTAAAAATGTGATCACTAAATCGCATATGCGATTTAGTGCATATCAACTATTGAAACCTCATTTAACCATGAACCATGAAAACATCATTTAATCCCTAGAAGATTGTATTTACCCTTGGACCATGGTACAATGTCTTCAGAACTATGTTTTGTCTGGAAATATTCGTAATGGTTCCTATATGACCATGGTCAATGCCTCGAGAACAATATTCAATGCATAAAATAATTTGATGGCACATATATCCCATATTAAGGCTAAATATCCCCTTTAAAGGGCATGTGTAGTGGTTTAAGACTTGTTTCTGTTACACTTTTGTCCCATTACCATGGTTAATACCCTGAGACCCATCCTTAGCGCATAAAACCTCATAATGACACCCATATCCCACTAAAGGCCAAAGATTCCATCTATAATGCATGTGTGTTGATTTAGAGACTCATTGGACCATATTTTCTTCCATGACTATGGTCAATGTCCAGAGACCCATCCCTACCATCCAAAACCCTATAATGTCACCCTTATCCCCTTATAATACAATTTAGACTCCCAAGATTCCATCCAGACGATCTATGGGGTGGCTCATGCCCAAACATTACATTGATTAAAAGCTAAAAGAGGTGTGGGGGGAGTCAAGGAGGGAGAGGAAGTTGTAGAGGGAATCATGGGAGGGAGGGATGGGTAGGGGAGAGATATGGGGGAGATGAAGGGAGGAGAAATATAAAGGGAAGGGAGGGATTTGTGTCTGGACATTGATATGAGGGGGAACTAAAGGGAGGAGAAATATAAAGGGAAGGGATTGGTGGGAGGGGAATAAATATAAATGAGCAAAAGGGAGGGAGGGAGGGAGGGAGGGGGGAGAGATATAGGGGAATAAATATAAGTGGTAGAGAAGAGGGTGATATATAAAAGGGAGGGATGATTGGGTGCAAGAAAGATATAGGATAATGGATGTAGGAAAGATATATAGCATAATGGATGGAGGGACAAATGGGGGGGGACCATTAAGGAGTGAGAGGTATGGATGGAGTGGTGGTATAGATAGAGGTATAGAGTGAGTGAATGAGAGAGACAAATGGGGGGTGGTTAAAGAGTGAGAGTGGGAGAGTCAGAGAGAGAGAGAGAGAGAGAGAGAGAGAGAGAGAGAATGATGGATGGAGGGATGGTTAGAGGGTGAGAGAGTGGGATAATAACAATGAGAGAGTAGGGATTTAGGGAAATGAAGGATGGTCAAGGATGGTTACACCGAGGGATAGAGATGAGGGATTGTGTGTGTGTGTGTGTGTGAGAGAGAGAGAGAGGGGGAGAGATCATGGATATTAAGGAAAGGATAGAAAGATGGAGAGATGAAGGAGGGATGAAGGCTTGAAGGTGGAGAGAGGAGGTAGGGGGAGAAAGGGAGGGATGGAGTAAGTGATAGGATGGAACACATGATTGGATGGAGGGAGGGAGGGAGGGAGGGAGAGGAAGAGAGAAAGAGTTTTGAAGGGAGCGAGGGGCAACAAAGGAATTATTTTAGAGGGTGTGTGGATGTGTGTGAGAGAGAAGGGGGTGGAGAAAGAGAGAAGGAATTATGGGGGGAGAGAGAAGGGGGTGGAGAGAGGAGGTAGGGGGAGAAAGTGAGGTATGGAGTGAGTGAGAGGATCAATCATCAAGATTTCTAGTTAAATTATTTGTTGAAAAATTTCTAGTTAAATGATTTGTTGTTTTTGAATCAATAGTGTAATGCAATTAAACTATTAAAGATCATATAGAAACAAATCACATTAAAATGTCATGTGTACACCCACATTTCATCCCAAATTCAAAATATTTGTTACAATACCAACCTTCCTAACATTTTAACTCATCAAAACTATGGTGATTTATGAATGTTTCTCTTAAACGTTTCGAGCACATAAATATAATTCCAAAGAAAACCAAATGACTCCTTACCTTTTTAAAGGTTTGATAGATCAAAATTGGTCTCAATGGACGTTAATAACAACCATAATCATCATCAACTCAAGTAGAGCATTATTGAGTTATATAATAAATTTGTCATTAAATAAAAAAAACCCTACTTGAAGTCATTTAACTACACTAATATCAAAGAAAGTTTGATTAACAAAATAAGTGCAAAGATATGTTGGTTCTCATCAATAAAATCACTCAATAGATGCATAGTGAACTATAGGTCGAAGCCACAAACTTCAACTATCTTAGTGTAGTAAGGTGAAGTTCTATACTAGGAGACTACACAATAGTGAAGATGGAATTCTCGAGATATATTTGAATCGATTTTTCTTTGGTGCCTATTAAATCTCATAACTAGGATAGGATACAAGGAAAATTATTAAAACGGTGAGGATGAAATCCCTAACCCTTGAAAATGGATTGAAAACCAAATTATACTCACCACGATATCCCAATTACTTCATCAATAACAATCCACCATTTGGCTTCTTAGATGTCCCATTCACTTTGATGTGAGTTTATACTTTATACCATACTACCCCATACTACCTAATATATCAAATATAAGTTAGTTGAAAATAGAGATGTATTGTTTCCAAACCCATTTTTCATGTTAAACAATGTTATATTAACCATGATGGGATGCTATCTTACATTTCAAAAGAATAATCTTTATGCCACTCTTTTATATAATAATCTTTATTCTCTATTTACTCTTTTGTACTAAACCAAAACACATATCCGTTATATCGCATATGCGATATGAATCGCATATGCGATATGAACAAGTCTAAACCACATATCCGTTATAACGCATATGCGTTAATTTAAAATTTAAAAACTCAACGGGAATAAGGCTTGGGATGATGTTCGGAAATAGCTTCAGATTGCCGAACCTATTGGCTAGAACAAAAAAACCAGTGCCATTGCCTATATTTTTGAACTCTATCAATATGCTCAGTTTCAATGGCGTGTTTTGCTATGAAAAACTCAATATTTTTTTTATGAAAATATAGAATATTGTAGAGTACAATTTGACGATTCTGAATATGTAATTTTTTCATAAAAATGTATGTTTTATTTATTTATTATTAATTTTCTAAATGACACACGTCGGTTTTCGAAAATACATACATCGATTCGTTTTTATATAACTTTTTATTGCCTTCACCATTTCCCAAGAAAACTATATGGTGCACTAGAGGAGACTGAGCTCTACAATCTCATATATAGAAAACAATGATTTCATTAAATTTTGCCCCTAAAGTGTTGCACCCACACATAAAATTTTAATTTCAAGGTTTTCTGACTTCAATAATTAATAATAAAAAAATCATTCATGGAAAGTTTTGAAAAACATAATGTTGCACTATGCCCATATGTCCTTTATATGTCTGCAAGATTTTATTCAAAATGGACATCATTTACCTCAATAAGTGCTGCACCCGCACAAACATATATGTTATGATGTGCTGCAATTTTGAAAACCCAATTTAACGGAAACTAATTTTATAATCATTTACACAAATTTTTTATAGATAAATGTTATATATTATAAAAGTTGATTCAATTACCTATCTTTTGTCTTTTTACTTTATCTTCAAATCCATTACGGAAGTACCCCTAATTGTCACCTAAAGTCAGAGGTTCCAGGTTTTTTCAGTATTATGTGGCATCTAAAGTGTCTTTAAAGGAGTCCATGATTGTGCTTCAGCCCGCACGCATTAATAACATGTCGAACCTTCACGCAAGAAGCCATGTGGATAAAGGAACACGTACATTCTGAAAGTGTGCACATGATATTAATGCATGCACATTCCCAAAGCGTGCATGCAATAATAATGCAAGCATGCTAATAATGCACACGCATTAATAACATGTGTGCACTCCTCTATATATTAAAAAACATCTGCGACCCATTTTCTCACCATTCTATCCCTTTTCCATGGCATATGCAGCTTCCATGACAATGATAGACAATGCGCACGTGCCTCCTCCACCAATCAAGCATCCCAACCATCCATCCATGTAATTTTCTTCCAATTTTTCTTTGATTTTTTTGTGACTCAATAAAAAAAATCAATTGTCAATGAATCATAATTTAATCAAAATAATTATTTTTACATGTAGATTGTCTCTCCTCCATCATAATGGAAGAAAACCAAGAACCAAACTCACACACAAACAAAAACCTTAAGGATAACCCAAGCACACAAAACCTCGAACCAAATCTAGAAGTAAACGTTAACCCCAAGGATAACCGAAGCACAGTAAGCCAAATAACCAACATTTAAACCAATTAAGAACCTTTTTTCGCGAGCTTAGAACCACAAGGGAACCATTGAGACTATCCTTAGCCACATCCCTTAATAACAGCATTTCCTTTGTTGACAATACCCATGGCCAATTGTTGAGTATAACTAAACATAGGTCCAAGATGAGACAATTCTATTCCACCAGTCTCAATGCAGAACAAATCTAAGATTTGAACATTTCAAAACAAACTATTTTTAGTTTTCTCATTGACCCCAGGACCAGCCAACACCCTTATTTGTACAAACGCCACCATTGAATGGATTGGTGCACATATAATCCATGGAAACAAAACTGGATGAGTTGATGGTTTATGGTTTTCAAAAAGTTATAGGTTCCACTAAATTTTCTTCATAAACTATATGTTGAGTTCGTGTTGGGTCTCCTCGTGAACTATTTTGACATTAGTGAGTTTCAAGGGGTTGGTCTTGGATCTTCCTAGGATATACCAATTCCTATGTATAACTCAATGAAAGGGCCACCTTATCCTAGGCATACACTTAACCCCCCCCCTTCCCCCCCACAGACAACGTAGTTACTAGATTGCCTAGCTGACACTGCCACTACCTTATCACATCTTACACATAGTGTATTACAACACAATTCATTTGTGGCATAGTCTAGACATGACCCATCAAAGCAATATCTAGGACCCACAGGTGCAAGTCTTATAGGCCCCACTAATCATGGACCTTCCATGACAACCAATCAGGAAAAGGATTCGTCCAATAGCCGAGGATTACCCCATCGATGCACTCACTACATGCATACTTGCCTTGGCGCTAACAGAGGATCATGTATGAGATAGTCTTTTGTCTAAGATTATTATGATTTGTACATGGTGTTAAATCATTGGGTATATATTTAACTTTACATTTGACAATTATTAGATAAACATTGCTTAAAGTCTTTATATGCAACTGATGTTTTTTGGTATGTAGAATTGTTCTGAGATGAAACAACTACATAATTGTGGGATGAAATTAGTTCCTGTTGGGAAAAGTTCCTGTCAGGCACAATTCCTGTTGGGAATAGTTTCTCTTGGGAAAATTTCCTATCAAGGTAGCATTAAAGTTCCTATCGAACGAAGTTCCTGTCAGGCACAGTTCCTGTCATGCACAGTTCCTATCATGCACAATTCCTGTCATGCACAGTTTCTATTGGGAAAAGTTCCTGTCAGGCACAGTTCCTATTGGGAAAATTCCTAACAGGCACAGTTCCTGTTGGGAAAATTTCTTGTCAGAACGGTTCCTGTTGGGAAAAGTTCCTAACAGGAAAAATTCCTGTTGGGCAAAGTTCCTGTCAGGCACAATTCTTATTGGGAAAAGTTACTAATCGGCATAGTTCCTCTTGGGCAAAGTTCCTAATAGGAACAGTTCCTATTGAGAAAAGTTCCTAACAAACACATGTCATGCACAATTTCTATTGGGAAAATTTCTTGTCAGGCACAGTTCCTGTTGGGAAAAGTTCCTGTCAGGCAGACTTCCTATTGGGAAAAGTTCCTGTCAGGCACAGTTCCTAATAGGCACGGTTCCTCTTGGGAAAATTTCCTATCAATGGTAGCATTAAAGTTCCTATCGACAAAGTTCCCGTCAGGCACAGTTCCTATCATGCACAGTTCCTGCCAGGCAAAGTTCCTATTGGGAAAAGTTCCTAACAAGCATAGTTCTTGTTAGGAAAAGTTCATAACATGCACAGTTCCTGTTGGGAAAAGTTCATGTCATGCACAGTTCCTGTTGGGAAAAGTTCCTAACAGGCACAGTTTCTATTGGGAAAAGTTCCTGTGAGGCACAGTTCCTGTTGGGAAAAGTTCCTAACAGGCACAGTTCCTATCATGCACAGTTTATGTTGAGGAAAGTTCCTGGCAGGCACAGTTCCTGTTGGGAAAAGTTCTAACAATAAAATTTCCTATTGGGAAAAGTTCCTATCAGGCACAGTTCTTGTTTGGAAAAGTTCCTGTCAGGAAGACTTCCTGTTTGGAAAAGTTCCTATTAGGCAAAGTTTTTAATAGGCATAATTCCTCTTGGGAAAAGTTCCTAACAGGCACAGTTCCTCTTGGGAAAAGTACCTATCAATGGTATCATTAAAGTTCCTCTCAGGAATAGTTCCTGTTGGGCAAAGTTCCTAACATGCACATCTCCTGTTGGGAAAAGTTCCTATCAGGCACAGTTCCTATTAGGAAATGCTCCTAATAGGCACAGTTCATGTTAGGCAAAGTTCCTAATAGGCACAATTGTTGTTTGATGTTTGCTTTCATCTATTCTTTGGTTCTCTTTTGTCAATCCTTGCAGACTTACTATTGGTAAAGTGTTTTGACCATCAAATTCCTTCTGACCTCACACTTTAGGGGGCAGCTGTTACACCTCAAATTGTCACACTATGGGTCATTGAGGGTCATCACGTCATATCAGCATGAGAAACATGATGTATCGTTACCTCTTATGGATGTTTTACCCTTTGGCATGTCATCATTCTAACCCTTGGTCATCTTTGTAACTTTCCATGACATGTGTAGCTCAAAAACCTACCAAATCAAACCTTATTTTGGCCTCCTAGGGATATTTTTGTGCCTTATCTAGTGTGCAAGGAGCGAAAATCCCTTATTTTTGCACCTTTCATGCTTGGGAGAGAGTGAAATTTCACTCCTTGCTTAGTTATAGAGGAGCAGAAATCCCTGTTAAGGCTTATTCCTTGTTTTTTGGATCTTGGATCTCGAAGATATTTTCTTAGGATGAAATCCCTCTTAGAATCATCTCTCATATTCCTCCCTTGGCATGTTGGACATCTTAGATCCACATCTCCCTCGCTTAGATCCATCATATATTAGAAACAACAAACCTATGGTCCTATAATTCTTGGAGAACACTCATAAGGAGGTCATCTTGATCCCATTATCTTGCAAGGGTGATATTAGAGAGCTTGGAAGGTGTTGTTGTCTTGGAGATCAAGTATAATCCATTTTGATGTACATGCCTTCATGGATTTCTTATTAATTTACTTGGCACATTCTCCCATGTCATGTGTCTCTTAGTGATATATGATATGTTATATTGGATCTTGTTAATGCACTTGTTTTCATAGGGTTGGTTTCCTATCTTTTGTTGCAGGTTCGAGAGACTTGGACATCAAGCTTGGAGCTAGAGTAAGGACAAGCCACAGATCTAAGGTAAGTCATCTACCTTTTCTCCTTCCTTTTCATGTTCAAATGCTTGTCAATTGTGCTAGATCTAGGAGTTTAGGGTTCCATTTTTTACCTTTCTGTCTTGGGTTAGGTGTCTAGGGACCTTTCTAATCCCATGTGAGATTCTAACTATCCATAGGAAGAATTCTCTAATACAAATATTCCTTTGTATCATTTTGGGTGGCAATGTCTTCATAAAGAGTATGTTGGAAATGGTTCGCTTAGAAAGAAGTAACACAATCATTTTCATAATCACTTTTGAAAATCCTCTTTGCTCCTAGTTAATTTAATTTATATATTTTATTCTATGAAATATCACATTTTAGTAGAAAAGGCTAATAATGCCCCCCATTCACCTTGATACTTCACATTTTGATCATGTTGAGCTTTAGGGATCGACAACTTTCCATGGGCCAACACATTTATCCCAGTGTAGGAGTTCTTCTTTTTCAAGGTAAATATAAAATATAGTTCATGTGTTTATAAATAGAAGATCTAGAAACAACTTCAATTTATGTTGACATATTGAAATACAAAAAGTTAAACAGGTTCCATTTGAAATTTGATAAAAAGTTAGAATCAATTTTGTTCATTGCATAAAAATCAATGAAATAATAATGATGGATTTTCTTCTTTACCCATTTACCTATGAAAACATGAAAATATTCCATCCAAGATTCAATTGATACAATTTTTAGGATTTTAAACAGTTTGATACCATCTTCCTCCAAGGAATGGCTAAACATCCTCACAATAAACATCAGGTTTACTATTTAGTTTGTATGTGTGGTCTTGGAATATTGCAATATGTTGATTTATCGTAACCCATTCATGTCCACTGAATCAAGGAAGGTTTTTAAGATATTTTGTAGCGATAGAAGGAAGGACTCATGGAATCCTTATGGGTTTATTTATGTTAATAACCAAACAATTGAGATTTTGAGGTAGCTCCTCACAATTGTTAATTTAAAGAGTATATTTAGAGTTTTTATGGAAGATCTAAGGACATGATTTCTATAAATAAGAGGCCTCAATATTGAAATGACTGCATCCCACACATCCATGGATTAACAAGGAAATTGGGACAACTCAAACCATAAACATGGTGAGTCAAGATGGAAAATTTCCAAAGAATTAATCAAAGCTAAGATTTAAAAAATTGGATCTTAAAATCTCCAATATATGCAACAATATAAAAAAATTGATGGCAATTCTAGAGAGCATGTTGGTACCCCTAGAGTGAGCTAACACTAACAAGGAATTTTGATTTCATGAAAGCTAGAGATAAAGAAGAGCAAAAGAGCTAAAGACAAAGAAGAGCAAAATAAATAACAAGAAAGCTCTACTAAAGTGGATACAAAGCCCTAAGTAAAAAGTTAAAGTAGATACCAAGTATTATCAATATCAAGATAACCCTTTAATGTTTGATGTTGAGAAGTTGTTGAATCGTTAATTGAAAATAACCCAATGATGTTGTGAAGTTGTTGAGTCATTGGTTATAAGAATTTATTACTTTAATATTTATAAATTTAATGAAGAGTAAGAATAACATTTACCAAATTATATTTAGAAGGTAAACAACTACATTAAAAGGCATTGCTATAATAACTATCCCAAATATTTTCATTACCACATTAAATTTTATTTTATTCTTATTTATTGACATATAAGTTACCAAAAGAATAAATTCATTACCACATTAAATTTTATTTTATTCTTATTTCTTGAAATATGAAGTGACCAAAAGAATAGATTGAATAATTCATTAAATTTTATTTTTATGTCATAAAATATGAAAATAAATAAATAAAAGAACAAAAATTTATTATAATATAAGATAATTAACAAGAATAAATTTTAGTTCAAGATAGGGTTTTGGTCTAATCCCATAAATGACCTTTTAGTAAAATCTAAATTTAGAAATGTTTAAATTGTGTATTTTTATCTATAAATAAAGATAATTACCAAGACTAAATTTTAGTTCAAGATATTGGAGTCGTCTATTTATTCTAAGTTTTGAATTTTATCGTTTTGGTGGATAAAATTTTTTTTAGTAAAATCTAAATTTAGAAATGTTTAAATTGTGTTTTTTTCACTATAAATAAATTTAGCATCCTTCAATAACCATGATACCCAAATTATAAAATTTTCATCACTAATATATATAATTCACCATGACACCAAAATTATAAAATTTTTATCACTAATATATATAATTCACCATAACACTTAAATTATAAAATTTTCATAACTAATATATATAATTCAAATGTAATATCCTTAAATAGTCATGACACCCAAAGTATAAATTTATAATTTTTTTATAACTAATATATATAATTATATGTAATATATATAATTATATATAATATATATAATTCTAATTTTTTTTTAAAGATTTTCAATAAAACTACAAGCCAAATAAGACAAAAATATATATATATATATTAAAAAAAATTGATTTCTAAAACATTGAGAAGATATAGTATTGTACAACATAAAAGAAATATGTCACGGACGACATGAAGCATGTTGTATATTATATATATTAAAATAATGTAAAACCAATCACAAGAGCACATAGCTTATTAAAAAATTATTTGCATATTACAATAAATATAACCCTAACCATTATACACGATAATTATTTTATATATGGTAATAAGACCTTTTTTTTTGCAAGAAAAAAAAGCATCCCTAACCATTACACACGTAAGCATGCATTAATGTGTTGTGTCTTGGACCAGGGTTTGAGGGTGATGTTATTATCTTACCAGGGTCCAATGGTGATGTTATTATCTTTGTTGTCTAAGAACGCATCAGGACTCATTCAATAATATAAGTAGAAAAAACTGTCGAGTCTATCACCTCCCTATCAAAAATGAAATCCACTAAATTCCTTTTATAATATAGAAAATACGTAATCCATTGCAATTCTTTTTCATCAAATGTGGCTTATGTTTTCTTTTTCCTCGTAATAAATAAAATATGTGCCGTATGTTTATGAACAACCATTACAGCTTACAAATATAAAATATGTAATCCACTGCAATCCTTTTGGAGTGGGCTAATCTCTCGACTAATCACATGATATAAATTGCGACGGCATTTTCATCTTCGCTACAATCGCCTTGTTTTAAATTTACATAAATAAAATCCAATCCAATTGTGAACCGCCGCATCTCTGTTTGATGTGCTTTCCATTAGTCAGGGGAGCTGGACCACTACTCCCACAGCTGACATTGTAATTTGGGAGACCCGGAGACATCAAGCTTCTTCAACCTCTAGAGACAATGTTCAACAGCTTTCACCTTCTCAAACTTAAAGCATCGGCGAACATTTAACTTTTGAAGCTTTGTCACCTACTCCAACCCTCATATGCATTTCAGCTTCACGCATCCCTTGGCCCTCAACTTCCCCAAAGATACCAATGTTTCCAACCCTGTATGCATTTCAGCTTCACGCATCCCTCGGCCCTCAACTTCTCCAAAGATACCAATGTTTCCAACCCGGTATGCATTTCAGCTTCATGCATCCCTTGGCCCTCAACTTCTCCAAAGATACCAATGTTTCCAACCCGGTATGCATTTCAGCTTCACGCATCCCTCGGCCCTCAACTTCTCCCAAGATACCAATGTTTTCATATTTGGTACCTCTTCTAACTCGGTGCACCGGCGAAAATCTAATTTTTGAATCTTTGTCGAGTGCTCCAACCCCCGTATGCTCTTCAACTTCACGCATCCCTCTGCCCACAACTTCTTCAAAGATACCAATGTTTCCATATTTGGCAACTCTTCTAAGTCGATACACCAATCAACACCCAAACATTCAAGCTTTACCGCCTGCTCCAACCCCCGTATGCTCTTCAGCTTCACGCATGAATTCACGGTAACGCACAGAACCATGTGGACGATAATTGCGCAGAAATGAGCATACACAGCTTTCGACAGGCGAGCCTGCCAATATATGTCAATATAACACTGCCGAACTCGCCTTTTTGGCATGTGAATCATCCTCTGACGTGAAATAGCTCAAAGCATCTTCAAATTCAAAATTCAAATTTCTGTGCTTTGAAATTCAAATATATGCAGGGAAAATCGATGGCGAGCTATGGCAGTACGTACCGATTATAAAGTTGGCGTTCCCTAAAATGATGGGATGGGATTTGGATGCCGGAAATAGTTCATCGGGACATGGTGTAGACATACATTGTATGGATGGACATAAGAGAACCATCGAGGTTTCGTTAATGTCTGACATAGTACAGGTACTCTGGTGCATAAGGTGTTAGGCTCTGTGGATGGCTGAAGATCCTTACATGATCGAGGAGGGGTGTCAGGGGATGGGGCCGCGGGAGCTAGGCAGTGGGGACCACGACGGAGATGGAGAGAGAGGTCTCGACGGAGAAGACCGAAACGGCGTGAGTAGGGCTCACATCTAGACGGTGCATTTGGTCGAGAGTTTAGCCCACTTCCTAGATTGATAATGATATTTCTCTAAAAATAAATGATCATAAATGTTATTGTATGTAGATTAAATTAAAAAACAATAATGTTCTAAATATTTTGAAATTAAAATTTAATATAAACATAAAACCTATTTTTTATTTTTTTTATTTTAATATTATTTATTTTTAATATTATAAAAAGGTTAAATTAATGATGATCATGAATCATTATAACAAACTTTACTCTACATATCTATAAGACACACTTTAGTATAAATATCTATAACGCTAAGTAATAAACTAAGTTACCATGAAGTGTATGGAGGATGGAGGGTTTGCTTCAAAGTGATGATGGAGGACTCGCAACATGCCTTCCAGTCAGAATTGGATGATGAGATCTCAGAAAGCATGGCACTGGAGCTCAAGTTGACCCTAAATGGTGGAATATTCTATTATAAAGAGGAATTGAAAAATCCATGGTTTGTTTGCAATGGTGGCAATTTATCTAGTTCTTCGTTATGTGTGGGTGTCGATGTGGAAGGGAACTGTCCGGTTTCGGGGACATCTAGGGGCCTTGTTCCTATTTACTCGGGTGACTGGACTTGGCCAGTGAAGGGGCATCTGTAGCTAGGGTTTTCATCCTAGCTTGTGCAAATGAGCACCAACTAAGGAGAAGGGACTCCTTAGTAGCAGTTCGAGAAAAATGGTAAAAACAAGACAGTAAAAAATAGTAAACTATTCTAAGCATGTGCATAAAAAGAAATGACAAGATAATGAAAATTTGTTTTGTATTAAGTATACCTCAAATGTGAGGTCGGTGGAGCCTTTGCAGTAGTCCAGGGGTTGCTCCAATGCTCCAGTGTTGTTCCTTCTCTTTCTTCCAAGGTGTTTTGGATATGGGCCAAAGGGGTTCTCAAGTGGGAAGTTAGCTCCAAATGGAGAGCTAGGGCTTCAAGAGAATTTTTAGCAGCATAAGGATGGGAGAAATTGTGGATGTGTAATGGGGATCCTCCATCACTTATTTATAGGTTGTTTAGTGGTGGAGTGTTGATGCATGGTTTTTGGCACCATATGGTTTAGGTCAACTGTATAGGGTTTTTGCTTTCTTTTTTTCCTCTTTTTTGTATTTTTTATTCCCTTTTTAGAGGGGTTTTGCTATTTTTGGAGGAATTTACATTATTTTGAGGGGAAAATGGGGTTTTTTGGCCTTTTGGAGGCTTTTTAATGGTTTTTTAAGGTTTTGGAGGCAAATATGGTAGGAAATATGAACGAATGAGTCATGCAATGGGGGAGATGAGGTAGTGAGCACTTTTTGGGTGTTAACAGATTGCCCCCTGATGTGTGAGGGAAGGAGCTCATCATATGGCCGATAGACATCATAGATCTTTTATGGTTTTCCTGGGATGTGGAGAGGAGAAGAAACGAACTAGAGCCCGGAACAATGGTCCTGAACAAACTGCAAAAACTAAAAATACATGACCTCAATAATGAATGAGGAATAATCTCAACATATGGACGAGGCGGGCATCCCCATGCTCATATCAAGATCTATAGTAATAACAATGAGGTCCAAAAAATGGGGACCGGAAAGATACACTGCCTCAAATAATGAATGAGGAAGAATCTCAATATATGGACGAGGCGGGCATACCCATGCTTGTATCAAGATATATATACAAAATAACAATGAGGCCCAAAAATGGGGACCTGAAAGATACATGGAGAACCACTGTGTACATCATAAGGGTCCGGAGGGGACACAGAATTTGGTACATACTGCTGGGATGACCATGTATGAGCTAAAGAACTGATATACTGGAATAACAATAGTGTTGGTGAGTGTGGTACCAAAGGAACTGATGAACTGCTGGATCACAGGAATAGAGAGTCATACCCTCAATGGTACACTGGACTGGAGCTGAACTGGGTACTCAAGGAAGCATATAAGTGGATGGCTTCCGAATACAATCGCCAACGCAACCCAGACATCTGTGGGAACATATAACTGGGTGTTCCAAGGTGACTCACCAATGTGCTAGATTCGGGGGAAATCCGGGGTCTTCGACCAAGAATTGAAGGGATATATACCCTACACGATTCTCAATGATGCGATCAAGGTGTTGAATTCGAGCGTGTGAGAAACAACCATTCGGAAAGGCACTGATGACTCCTCTTAAAATGGTCCGTAGGCACTCACCACAGATGGTGATGAGTCCAATGTACAGGGACCTCTAGGTCTATCCTCTAGAATAGATGGGCTGGCGTCGACAGAGGGAGACCTGCAACTAGCAAGGCAATGATGTTTCCTTGATAGGAGCACAAGGTGGAGAACCAAAGTGTGAGAGTACTGATGGTAGGACTGACATACTGTCGGGGTGGAGAATAACTGGGCGAGTAGAGTGGGTGGACTCAAACTTCCTTTGTTCAGAGTATGATGATGGGGATGATAGGGTAGCATATGAAACTGACTGGTGGGAAAGGGATCTTAGCTGTAATGGATCAAGGATGGTGAATGGGACGAGTGATACTCAAGTTGGTGTAATATGGCAGGAAACTGCAGAATACTTTGAACAAAGGCGACCTTATTGGGGGTGATGCTGAGATGATCGATCACAGTGCCGAGAGGCACGGGGGGGACTTTTTTATGGTTTGTAAGGAGCTGGAAGAAGTGTGCTCAAAATGGTACTGTCGTGTGGATTTATACAAGCCCAAGACTGTTACACAGAAATCTTCCACCCTGTGAGCATCAACATTCTTTGGCCTATAGGATCCATTTCAGTGACTCAGATCCATTTTCATCCTTCAGTGATACCAGTTTATCCTATTTTTTTTCCTACCTACATGTTGCATCACTATAGCATGCGTACCCGCTAGTTGCATCCCTATAGCCCGTGGGTATCAAGTAAAATGGTAAAAACCACTATTTTATTACTTTTTACTCCCAAAAAGCGGTCATTGGGTGACCTTTGGCTCTCCATCTGCCTAAGTAATGTCTCGACGAGTCCTTTCACCTACCTTTGAGAGGACTATATATTGAGCACATATGGCTTATGGACGGAAGGAAATGAAGAGAAGAGTAAAGACACTCTAGTGGATTTTTTCCCTATCTTGAGTCTGCACTTATTGATCCTTGTAGTTGTGAACCATTTATGTTCACCTTCCAGACTTCTTTCTAATTTGAGTTTTCCATTCATGGAGTATTGAAGTGGTGGAGGCACAAGTGGATTGATCTAGATCTTGGTTCAGATTGGTTGATGACAAAAGGTTGTATCACTTTGTACTTCTTCATGTTCATTAATAGAAATACTCATATTCTCATCCATTAATGGTGTGAATGTCATTTATTATACATTGGGTTGCATTTGCTTATGATATTATGGACCATTATTATTGATAATGTTAATGTGATTTATATATATCACATGTACTTTTTAGATATTGGTTGTCGAGATTAATTTGCAGATTACAAGTGCTTGGATGTGCGCGGATTGAAAAGCTCCAACGGGGATCTACATCAAATGTTGGATCGAGGTTGGTTACATTTCTCCATTGTTTTAACATTGTCATTTGTAATAGCATTGTTTTGACGATTGAGTAGATTTCTGGTAGTCATCCATCTGTTGTGGTATTCCCAAGCCATAGTGAGTTTTCTCCAGTACAGAAATGGCGACTCCGCTGGGGAAAACATCCATGTTTGGGAAAAAATTTTAGCATTAGTCCATAATTAGAGTTGTTGTTTATCGAATCTCTGTGTCACTGATTGGTCGTTAAGATACACTGTAGAAAACCTGCTTTTTCTGAGCCTTTGGACTCCTTATTTGACCATTTTCTTTTCCTCACCCGCGGGCTAGCTTAGTTCTTCACGCGTATACCCGCCTCTATTTACACTACTGCTCGCGGGTACTCACAGGTATTCCTTCAACAGTAGCGTGTAACTCCGTCTTTTGTTGGTTTATGGCTATTGGTTGTTGCTGGGTGAGTTTGGTTGGTCCCTGAGTCTTTGTTGGCCTATTTCTTGACTGTTTCATGCCTTGGTTGTGACCAAATCTCTTTGTTTCTCTTGGTTGAGCCTTGGTTTTTTACCAATCTTTGGTTTTAACCTCTTGGTTTCTTCCTTTTGAGCTCTTTCTTTTGGCTGAGTCTTGCTGTTTAGGATCTGCTGGGTTGTCTTAGTGATCTTCTCAGCACTTCAGTGACTGAATAGTAGGTTTTTGCTTGCATTTTTTCATTCCATATATATTGAAAAAATACAAAAATATTCATTTAGTTTTTGCATTTTCCTTTCTGTTTATAAGAGAAAATACAAAAATATTTTATTTCCATGTATTGCATTTTGCATTGAGTGCTTGTTGCCTTCATTTTAGGTTCTGCTTGTGCATTGAAAAGATAAAAGTTTGCATATTTATTTCCGAATTGTTGATTGACTTTGCATATTAGTGACATTGTTTTATTGGATAGATGAGTCTAGGATTGGACGATGGTGCATACTATTGAGTCTACAGATCACTAGTTTCACGACCATATCCCTTGAGTAATCACAGCCACTAAAATTAATGCTTAATCATAAAATTGATTAGACTTATTTTATTTATAAGGTACACCAACTAGCATAGGTTTAGAGTCTTGGAATAGATCATTGTGAGTTAACGATCCAAGACTACTGAACGAAACATTAGGTGTCTGAACAGGGAGTGGAGGAATCCATGGTATAGATCGGTGTTCTCAGGAAAGCTCTATTCAAACCAGAGTTAAGCACGAGGTCACGAGAGGTTGGTTGAGGAGATATTCCTATGATACCGGCTGAACGTGGGATATATATCCAGGATTTTTTCGTATCTAGGGGTACCAGAGATTCGTCCTCTTATGCTTTGGGCATAACTACCCTACCCATATGACGGATCCCACCTGCGACTATCCCCCTGAGCATTGGTTATATTGCGGTAGACATAGTTTCCTTACCTAGGTACCACACAGGGTACTTGCAGTGGTTATGTTGTTTGTGTCCTGAGTCAGATAGGGATTGGATAGCACAGTTGTGTTCGTGCAGTGGACTTGACCCTATCGACACAGTGAAGCCTGGGTGTCTCTATAACTGATTCTGTTACCTCCGACTATAGTTTGGGAGTCTCAAGCCTCTCCTAGGTGAGACATACCAACTCTAGTGTCGGGAGCTCATTTAGCCACTCTGTTTGTCTGCTCTTGGCTGTAGATTCTCTAGGTGCGTGCTTTTGATTTACTGTTTTTGATCGATAGTTGGCCTTTAGGAGATGCTGTGTCTCTCTCCGGAGAGAACGTGGCATGGAGCCTTACTCTCCGCCGGTCCCGTTGTTTGGCTGATTTAAAGCTAGCTTTGGTTACACAACATATTACTAGAGGACGCCGGAGGGCTCCCTGTGAGTCTTCAGATTCTTACACGACTTACGTTGAAGATTACATGGCTACACATCCCGATATTGGGCAAGACCTTTCTACTCCTTCAGGTAGAGTTGAGCATACTTCCGATCCCCAAACTCCTCATGAGGATTGGGGAGGTGATCCACCTGCAACCCAACCTGGTTCTATTTGTCCTAATCCACTATATAGAGATCCGTTTGATCCTTTGAATCCGGACAATTATCTTTACGGGATGCCCGACTTACCCGAGGAGGAAGAACAGGACGAGCCTTTCATTCCTTTGTTTCCATGTGATTCTAGATAAAGGAGGCCTGAGACTCATGATGATTTCGGCCCTATGGTTAACCCCACTGCACTCTCTTTTGGTATGCCTAGTCACAAAACTGTCAAACCTTCCACTATGGTTTGTACTCATGCTGGTACTAGTCAAAGTGTTAGCCATACTATACCCACTGGGGGCACTACCCTAGCTGGGGGCACTGCGTTATCCACCCACTCACATAGTATGGGGACTGGTCAGATTCCTAACCATGCTAATGTTGGAACGCGACCACCTACTAGGAATACCCAACCTAGTCGGAATGCTGTCCGAAACACGACTCGCCATCCACCACCCAATACGCATGTCGCTACTCTTCAACCTAGGACCACTTTCGCACATGATATCGTTCCTCCCAACCACGGGGGTGGACACATACCGCATACTTTTGCGTCCACTTCCGCCGCTAGTAATAGTAATGTAGGGGTTGGGAATATTTCCTATCCGCATGGACATCACACCACCAACCCTGCTACTGGTCACACCCATATTGGACCTGGGCATACTTCTCATGCTTATGGCCATCACACGATTGCTCAAGCTAATCCTAATATTAGGGGTGGGAACATACCATACCATTATGGTCAATACAACACGGTTCCCACTATGAATAGTACATACATTTCCCCATACCCATGGTGGCATCCCTTACTACAACATAGTCGATGCTGGCCACCAGTATCACCCACCACCCCAATACGGTGCTCAAAATGCACATATACCTGCTTACTCTCAAATGGGTCAGGCAGGGGGAAGTTATCCATCTTATGGCCATGGGAAAGCTTATGGACCGTCAGGTCCTCAGTATTAGCAGTTTAACCCTTATGGTCAAGATTTTGGTCCATCGTATAACACAGTTCCATTCAATCAACCTTTTATGGGAGATTATAATCAAGCTTTCTAGCCTCAGCTCATGTTCCTTGCATGCTTGAATCTCCCGGATCTTTCGAAGCTCACGAATGATTCGGTGTGTCACGACCCTACTTGGCCCCCGGTCCCTACCAAGCTCTCTTTGGACATTCCAAATTTTGAGGGGAAAGGGGGTGAGGACCCGGGAGATCATGTCATGACATTTCACCTTTGGTGCTACTACAACTCTTTGAATCATGATTCCATCTGATTACGACTATTTCAATGCACCCTCACGGAGGCAGCCGCGAAGTGGTATGTGGAGTTTCCTGGAAATACCTATAGGGGATTCAATGAGATTGATTTGGTTTTCTTAGACCATTTCTAGTTGCTGGTTCATTATGATACTGGTACTGAGTTGTTGTCCACCTTCCGTCAGAATAAGGCCACACATATTTCTAACCATGTTCAAGAGTGGCATCGGCAGAAGAGATTAGTGAAATCCAACATTCCTCCAGAGTTCCTATTGGAATGTTTCCTCAAGTCTTTACTTCCATACATTGCTAAGGATGTTTCGATGTCCGAAATTGTGACTGAGGAACAAGCTATCTTGAAAGTCCAGCAGTTAGATCTACTTTATTCTCAGTCTGGAATTTTGTATGACATTATTCCTGACTCACCAAGAACAAGACATGAGCCCATGTCAGTTCCTGGACCACATGTTGATGGCATTGTGGGGTCCGCATGCACTCGCCTTGTAGACTTGGTAGCTAATCAAATGCAAAATTTGTCGCTAAACCAGTCTGCACCCAGACAGGTTCACACCTTGTCCACTTCCACTCTGTCGTCTGATGTACACAATGTGCAATCAACGAAACCGTCGGGTAACCAACAACCTGGTGGTAAGAAAAAGGGGAGAAATAATCATAGGGGTGGAAACAATGGAAGTAACAACAATAGCAATCGTAATACTCCTCGTAAAGAGAATGCCAACCCTCCTCGGGAAGGCGGTAATGCTGGCGAGGATCATAAACCTAGGCGTAAGGTGAAATTCCCTTGTAAGCTTTGTGGGGAGGATCATCTTACTCACTTATATCCTCATATTGAAGAAGCATCAAAGCATTTGGCACAGAGCCCAACTGTGTTGAAGGATCCCCTACCTCATCACCAAAACATGGCTTCGCATGCTCACACCACTAGTTATGGTACTAATGAAATGACAACGTATTCTTCCAATAATAGTGGTTATGGATGCGTGAATATGGTTCAGTTGGAGGTTTGTGTTGCTAGTTTTCAACGTGATTATGGTGCACCACAACCGAATTTGGGGAATGAGCCTCCCCCTCCTCCTGATAATTCCTTGCATATCAAGAAGCCTTCTATTATGTCGCAGATATCGAAAGGTGTTCTCAAGTGCTCGACGCATAATCCTAATGCTCGAGCCACCCAAAACTACTCCATTGTAGAAGATTTGGGCCAAACTCCATGTGCCATGTCGGCTCTTGAATTTTTGCAAGATTGTCCTTCTCAGAAGCATGCCCTTTTGAGTGCGTTGGGAGTTCAGGATGGGGGATGTCCTAATGTTATCAAGTTCGATACTACTGATGTCCAGCCTCGCTTTCCTTACCACGTGGCTTTTCAAATCCAGTGGTTTGCCTTAAGAACTTCGTCAAACGTACTATGGTTTATGAAGGTGCCTCTGTGTTAGTAATGTCGCTAACTTGTTGGAAAGCTCTTGGCTCTGCTCCCTTACTCGCGTCTAGAACTACACTCACTGCATTCGATGGTAGATCTTTTACGCTGCATGGAATTATACCTTCCCTTGTTGACTCCTTGGGAGGTAAGTCCATGCCTATTGAAGCCAAAGTGGTTGATGCGCCCATCGACTACAACCTTTTACTGGGTCGAAACTAGATGTATGCTATGAAGGCTGTTGCGTCTACTGTATTTCGAGTTATTTGCTTTCCCCATGAATGCAAGATTGTGACGATCGATCAGCTGGATTATGTTGGCACTCCTTCCACAGCATCTACGGGATCAGTAGTCCCACAAGTTTCTGATTCTCATTCGGAAACTAGGAACATAGGTGTTGGAATGTACCCCTCGTTGATGGGAACCTTTAACCATTCTGCACCTATGAATTTTATTGGAACCATTTTCGACAGTGCGCCTCCTCCTTCGAATAGTATGCCATTCTGGACGTCCTATTCTGATGATCCTTGGATTTTTCCATCCATGGATTCTATGTCTGGAGACATTGTGCACGTCGGGATGTCTATGCCTTTATCTGTAGCGGAGCTCACTTATGATCACATCCAACAAACCACTACAGATCCGGATCTCTCTTCTCCCTAGACAGTTGAAGAAGATCCCATTACGCTGCCAGTTTGGGTAGCTAACTCATCTTGCTCTCACGATTTCCTTGATGATACTTTGCCATCGGATGAAGCTATCCTCGAAGCCATGTGTGGTAATGAGAGGCCTTGGGAAAATATGCATCATCGATCTTATTTCCTTCCCAACCTTGAGCTCATTGAGTAGGAGGAGTTTGGGATGACTCTAGCTGAGATGGTTGGTCACCCTGTGGCTTTTTTGCAGTCGCATGATGTTTTCTTGGAGGGGAATATGGCCAATATTTCCCCAACCACTTGGATCAACATCTCTCGCACTCCCGGAAAGATTGAAAATGTTTACGTCGGTGCCGATTGCACTCCTGAGGAGATTGCTATTTACACTGATGTGTTTACCGAAATCCGGGAAGCTTTTGCCTGGTCATATGAGGAGATGCCAGGAATAGACCCCCGCATTGTTGAATACGAGATTAAAATGTATCCTAATGCTAAACCGGTTCGACAACACTTACATGCTGTGAACCCTAGGAAGGCAGCTGCTATTAAGGATGAGGTGGAGAAACTGCTCAAAGCTGGTTTCATATACCCCATTCCTCTTACCGAATGGGTGTCAAACACCGTTCCTGTGGATAAGAAGCAGGGAACGATCCGTGTATGCACTGATTTCAGAGATTTGAACCATGCATGTCCGAAGGACAACTTCCCCATGCCATTCATTGATCAAATATTGGATGCTTGTGCGGGAAGTGAGATATTTTCATTCATGGACGGATTCTCGGGTTATAATCAGATTCAAATCAAACCCGCGGACCAACATAAAATGGAATTTATTTCTCCATGGGAAACTTTTGCATACCGGAAAATGCCCTTCGGCCTCAAGAACGTAGGAGCTACTTTTCAGCGAGCCATGACCTATGCCTTTCACGATCTTAAGAAGATTATGGAAGTTTTCTTGGATGATCTTGCTGGCCATTCTCGCAAGAGAGTGGACCACCCCAAGCACCTTCGTATGATTCTAGAATGATGTATCCACTACAAAATTCGATTGAATCCGAACAAATGCATCTTCACTGTTAGGACTGGTCGCCTTCTAGGTTTCATAGTTTCGAAGAAGGGTATTAGAGTCGATCCTCTTAAAGTTGAGGCAATACTTCAGTTGCCTCCTTCGCGTAATTTGTTTCAACTTCAGAGCCTCCAAGGGAGAGCTACTTTTTTGCGTCAGTTTATAGTTAACTATGCCAGTATTACTAAAGGTTTCACACACCTATTGAAGAAAGACACACCTTTTATCTGGGATGACCAAGCCCAGTAGTCTTTCGATGCCATTAAGAAAGCTTTGGTATCGGCCCCTGTGATTAGTCCGCTAGACTTTACATGCAATTTCATCCTTTATGTGGCTGCGTCTCAAGAGACTTTTGGCATGGTCTTGGTTCAGGTAGATGATGCGCTTGTTAAGCATGTTATCTATTATCTTAGTCGAAACTTAGTAGATGCTGAACTAAGATACACCCACGTAGAAAAGCTGGCACTAGTGACTGTTCACGCAGTCCAACAGTTACAGCATTACATTTTGCTTCGAACAACCACTATTGTAGCTCATATCAATCCGTTTCAGTTCGTGCTATCACAACGCCTTATCGGGGGTAAGTATAATAAATGGATTGTGATCCTTCAAGAATTTGATCTCGATTTTGCTTCTGCAAAATCGGTGAAATATTTGGTGTTCACTGAGCTTATGTCAGACCTTCCACGGCTTGATGAGGATGTCATTTATGAAGATACCTTTGTGAACGAACATTTATTTCTTATCTCGACCGAGGACCCTTGGTATGGGGATGTCATTCGATATCTCCAAACTTTGAAGTTTCCTCCGCATTATTCACGAGACGAGCGACGACGTGTGTGACATCATGATAAAGATTATACTATCGTCAGTGACACTTTGTATCGCCGAGGAAAGGATTCCATTCTCCATCATTGCTTGACTAACGAAGAAGCGGAACGGGTACTTAATGATTTCCATGCAGGGGCGTGTGGCGGTCATTTATTCGGGCTTGCTACAGCCCAATGTATTATGTGAGCGGGTTATTTTTGTCCTACTATCTTTAAAGATTGTATTAACGCCATGAAGAGATGTCACCCTGGCCAGTATTTTTCTCGGAACATACACTCGCATATAGCACCCCTCCATCTGGTCGTCATTGTTGGTCCCTTCACTAAGTGGGCGGTAGATTTCATGGATTACAAACCAACTTTGGCTGGGGCGCATCAGCATATTATTGTGGCCGTGGATTATTTTTCCAAATGGGATGAGGCCATGCCTACCGTTAAAGCCAATGGTGCTACTGCAGCCCATTTCGTGTTCAACCAGATTATCACTCAATTCGGTATCCCAAAAGAGATTGTCACTGACAATGGCAGTCACTTTCAAAATAAGAGGATGGAGGATTTGTCTCTCAAGCTTGGGTTTCATCAAGAACACTCATCTTCCTACTATCCTCAAGCGAATGGTCAGGTTGAAGCAGTAAATAAGTCTTTGAAGACCATTCTCCAACGTACCATCCAACGAAGCAAGACCAATTGGCATATCATGTTATATCCTGCTTTGTGGGCATATCGAACCGCAGTTAAGACTACCACCGGGTTCTCACCATTCCAGTTAGTTCATGGTGTGGAGTCACTTTTACCGATTGAATGCGAGATTCCTTCACTCAAGCTAGACATAGAGCTCCTCCTTGATACGACGGAGATTAAGCAACATTTAGTACACCTCGAGCAACTTGACGAACACCGTTAAGATGTCGATGTGGCCATTGATGTTAACAAGCGTTGTGTCAAGGTTCAATATGATAGGTCTGTCCGTCCCCGGAAATATGCTGAAGGTGACTTGGTACTCTTGTATGACCAAGCTAAAGAACCCCTGGGGGCAGGCAAGTTCAATCCCATGTGGCACGGTCCTTACATTGTGAGGTGTGTCCTTGAAAAAGGAGCTTATGAGTTATAAGATTACGAGGGGGTTGTCTTGAAGGAGCCTAGAAATGGGCTCTACCTCAAGCGATATTACGCTTGAATCTCTGGTTCAAGATGATACTTTTGTACACTATTGTATAGTTCTTCTGTACATAGTTTAGGTTGCATTTTTGGTTGTCGGGTCTGCTAATTAGTCTCTATTTGATTTACAGATGACAGCGGGATGTCCTACGTTCTTAGGTTTCATGGATGGTGCTAGCCGACATACACAGTAGCTTGCTTCTACTGCCTAGGTTATCTTTTCACCTGACCATCTAGTTGTGTCCTCAGGAGGTGATTGTCTCGGTCCTACATCTAACAATGTGGCTGAGTATAGTGCCGTTGTTGAGCTACTTCGGGATTCCATTTCACATAACATCCAATCTTTAGAAGTCTGCCTGGATTCACAACTAGTTGTGTCTCAGCTGACTAAGCAGTACTGTGTATGAGACCCTACATTACTACGGATATTCCTTAAGGTACGACTCTTGGAGAGACATTTTGTTTCCATTACATAAATTCACATTCTGAGAAGTCATAATTATATATCTGATGCATACGCTAACTATGTATTAGATTTGCATTTGTCACATTCATCATGAAGCACATAAATACAAAGACATTCATACATTTGTACCATACACATATATAGTAGAACCGAGAACCAAAGTTGTATATATATATAAATATGTCCAAAAATGGTAGTGTCATACAAGACTGGAGCCCGTAGCCCTCAAAAATATACATATCGATATGAAAATGATGAGACCCTGGGATATCTACTCCCTCTAAGGAGGTCTAGCTGCCAACTCGATGGGATGAGTCTCATAGTAGTACTGTACTGCGTTGGCCATCCGCTGCAATAGCCGCACCCACTCACCAGGAACACCCACTACCTGGTGCTACATTGCCTCAAGTAGTCGGGCTACCTCTATCAATGGTACTCAGGAAACCATCCGTGATATGTTGCGCCGCAACGTCGGTAGTGTGCGCCCTGCTGCAGGATCTGCTGCCACCTCATCTCTACTCCGACGACCATGTCTCGGGAAGCCCTCGGGTCTCACTGGGCCTTTGTCTACGAGCAAATAGTCACCAATTAGCACATGAAATTACCACCAAAAATATTTTTTTCATTTCAACTATGATAAAAAAATCCATAAAAATTTAAAAACACAAAACCAAAAGAGTACTCACCGATGTCTCCGAACGTTGAACCTAGTGGGAGCGACATGTCACGGTCCTGTCTGAAGTCTATCCCTGCATAGGGGTATTCCTCGATAGTAATCACCTACCGGTTCCACCAGCGAAAGAACTCCTCAGTATATGGTGATCCCAGATGGCCACCACCCTGTCGTGTCAGTATCTCAGCCCATCGGGTCAGGGCTGGATCTTGGAGACTGTGAGGAGGGACATCCACCCTCGGGCTAAGTCCCGGAACCCTCTCAAAGAAGAAACTGCAGAGGATGCTACCATACCCAAAGTGTTTGGCCTTCACCTCTTTGCATTCCGTCAGTTGTGTCTTCATAGACACCAGCAGAGTAGTACACCAGTCGAATATAGTAGGCTGCAAGCATTGTGATGCATAGAACATCACCGGTCTGGATGCCTGATGTAGTGCTTTAGATCCCGTGATCCGCACCAGAGTTGCCACTATGATCTTTGTGCTCAAGTCCACTATGATATTGATTGGCACTTGACTTCCCACTGGTCATGTGTTGGTGGGACAATACCGTGTTATGTAGTCTTGTACAGTGATCCCACCAACCACGGTCCGTGACTGAAGACTAGCCACTTCCCCTCTACGGGACAAACCTGTAATGAAATAGATATTCTCTACATCTAGTGTCAGTGTTTTCCCGTTGAGGATGAAGTGTTGAGCATCCACGTCCTAGTAGTTGATCAAATGTCGGAGTAGTAGGTTTTGGGCCCTTAAGCCCCCGAGACTCCAGTATTTATATAAGCCACATGCTTGCAATGCTTGTTGTGCTTGCAAATCGTTGCGCACGGTCTCATCTACCTGGTCATGCTCTCTCTCCTTCCACTCTAGAACCATCCTGGAGTGCAAAGCAAGAGATTTTTAGTCAGTTTCATGCTTAAAAACTTCTTCACGGTCGTACCCACGGGCTATATTGTAGACAGGTGCGGGTAAACGCGAGCAATCAGTTTTTTTACTGCGCATTTGATGCCCTACCCACGACCCACATACTTACAGCCCGTGGGTATCGCAGAAGCCATTTAGGGCTTGTCCAAACAAAATATCCCACCAACCAAAATTAAAATAAAAGCACTTAAATGAAAGGTATGGCAGTGACCACTAACCTGCTCTGGACGGTTCGCTAAACAGTTTCTCATAGCTTCCACGATCGACGCTTGAAGTTTCAGGTGCAAACTTACCACTCAACTCCAAAATGGTGAATAGTGCAAATGAATTGAAAGTTATTGAATTTTATTACTATTTATAATTTTCTGGACCCACTTTTCTATAGATTTGTCCATTTTGGGCCGTTATTAACTAATATCGTGTCATGGAGTAATGTTTTTTCAACACATTTCCTCAACGAGAGTTGTTCTGATCCATTTCACACCTACGGCAGGTACGTTTCACACCTGGCATATAGGTTAGATGCCATTTCCACATGCATTATGCATTTGACCTTTGACCACTTTTCATAAACCCTAGGTGCGACCTCGCTTCATGACTGACACGGAACCTTCATACTGTTATAGAAGTGTCATCATGTGGTGGTAGGGATTTCCCGAACATGGGTACCCTAGTTAGAACCCCATTATGCTTTTGGTGCCCATGCCATTGTCTGTCCTCAGGATTGGGAGTCCTTTGTAGTCATGCCATGACGTTGCGATGAAGACTCATACTCTACTTTGTCTTATGTTGGCCATCTCCCGTAAGGACTCCCTTCACTTATATCATGTTGTGATTGCATTGAATCATCCTGCTTGCCACTTGAACCTTGTGTCAGCTCCCGCTTACTCAATTGTTAGCCTAGTGCCTAAGCACTTTCTCTGTCGAGCCCTGCAGAGCTTATATATTTTCCCTCCACAATTTGATGACCCTTTGACCCTGAGGGAACACACCCCCGAGTGTCCACATCTTGCATGCACTTCCTTGCATTGAGCATAGGTATGTTCCACTGCTTGGGACTAGTTTGCTAGCTATTTGACACTCATTCCCTCACTTGTTGTATTATAAGCAATTTTATTCTTTTTCAAGCTTTTCCCAAATATGAAAAAAGACAAAAAAATCAAATATTCCAAAAAGTCGGACGGGATTATGGTCACTATTTCTTGTTGGCATCTATTGTGTCGCCTTTGAACAGAGCATTCATTCCACTCCGTACATTATGAGTCGGGACTATAGTTGAGCCTTAGGAGTTGTACTTGTTTCTCAGTTTTCTCCACCAATTGGTTAAGCTTCCAGTCATTATGGAGCCCTTTGTAATGCCTCCTGCATTGCATACTTTATGTCAGGTCTATGTTGCCTAAGTCTATCCATCTACTCATGCTCTTGTTCAAAGGAAGTCCTGAAACCAGTGTCGTCCACTCCTCAGATATCTTGACTATTGCATGTCGACCATCCTTATTGATTCAGTCCGTTTCACCTGAGATCTTCCAAATCTTTCAGCATTGCTGGTACCTCGTGCTAGTTGATGGGGGGTGCCTTAATTCCCTCCTTCCAGCGAGTCTCGTTCCATCGACTTCAACTCATTTATTCCAGGACTTAAGGCTTAGAGTTCGGTTGAGTACCTTGAGGCTTGCAGTCATTAGTGGCAGGTTCTCTTGCCATCGACAGTTTTGGGAATACATCAATGTCCCCTGATCGATGGATTCATCCTAGTGTTCGACTTCAACCCATTTATTCACACTCTGATGATTGTGCTTTGTGCCTTGATGCCCATTTTTTATTATTGGTGGGTCATCTTGTGTCTATTAAAGGCATACATCAATGATCGGTAATCAGACGATGTCTCATCAGGTTCGACCCCAACTCCTTTATTCACTTGATGGGACTTGTACCGTCGAAGACTTGTGTAGAAGACCCCAGGCGATTGTGGCATTCAATATGCTACATATGAATTTGAATTTACATCTGAGATATCACCTCTCAGATTTCAGCGGTTTGTACCTCTAGTTTGCACCAGTTGTCTTCTTTTCAGCAGAAGACCATATCTTACTATAGAGGGATCATGGCTATGATCACTTATGACATGTATCTACTTATGTACTACCTATTCATGGCCATTGTATCAGAATGTTGTACTATACCGACATGTATTCAAAGATACTATTGTATTATGACGAGTGAACCGTTCTTTCCACTTGTGTCTCCATCACTCCACTTCTGAGTTTTATAATGTATTTCGGCCATCGTAGCACATTTCAGTCTCTGACCTCACACATTAGGGGGCATTTGTTACACAGAAATTTTCCACCCTATGAGCATCAACATTCCTTGGCTGGTAGGATCCATTTCAGTGACTCAGATCCATTTTCATCCTTCAGTGATACCAGTTTATCCTATTTTTGTTTCTACCCACGTGTTGCATCACATGATAGCATGTGTACCCGCGAGTTGCATCCCTATAGCCCGCAGGTATCAAGTAAAATGGTAAAAACCACTATTTTATTACTTTTTACTCCCAAAAAGCAGTCCTTGGGTAACCTTTGGCTCTCCATCTGCCCAAGTAACGTCTCGATGAGTCCTTTCACCTACCTTTGAGAGGACTATATATTGAGCACATATGGCTTATGGATGGGAGGAAATGAAGAGAAGAGTAAATGCACTCTAGTGTATTTTTTCCCTATCTTGAGTCTACACTTATTGATCCTTGTAGTTGTGAACCATTTATGTTCACCTTCCAAACTCCTTTCTAGTTTGAGTTTGCCATTCATGGAGGATTGAAGTGGTGGAGGCACAAGTGGATTGATCTAAATCTTGGTTCAGATTGGTTGCCGGCAAGAGGTTGTATCACTATGTACTTCTTCTTGTTCATTAATAGAAATACTCATATTCTCGTCCATTAATGGTGTGAATGTCATTTATTATACATTGGGTTGCATTTGCTTATGATATTATGGACCATTGTTATTGATAATGTTAATGTGATTTATATATATCACATGTACTTGTTAGATATTGATTTTCGAGACTAATTTGTAGATTACAAGTGCTTGGATGTGTGCGGATTCAAAAGCTCCAACGGGGATCTACATCAAACGTTGGATCGAGGTTGGTTACATTTCTCCATTGTTTTAACATTGTCATTTGTAATAGCATTGTTTTGAGGATTGAGTAGATTTCTGGTAGTCATCTATTTGTTGTGGTATTCCCAAGCCATAGTGAGTTTTCTCCAATACAAAGACAGTTCATGCTCGTGATTGCTTTCAATTTTAAGGAGTCTGAAAGCAATAAGAAGACTCTGAAATAATGGAATGGTACCATCATGTGGATTTGTACGAGCCCAAGATGTTGCATGCTCGTGGTTGCTTTCAATTTTAGAGAGTCTGAAAGCAAAAAGAAGACTCCAGGGGGGTTATTTTTTGTGTGTTAGTCTCCAAGGCCCGAAAAAACATAAAAAGATACAATGAAGAACTCTTCTAGCCGGTGTGACTAGAGTATTCATTTTTCGTAATTATTCTACTAGGTCCGGAAAATGGTTAAACTTATACCAGATAGACACCCTTTCAGGTACTTTAACGAGCATGAAAGGAAGCAAGATTGCTCTGCGATCTTTTCATTTTTTTAGGAGTCAGAAAAGAGCTTAACAGAAACTCCCTAAGTGCCTTTTTCGTAAAGGACTTGTCCGGCCCGAAAAAGGGATAAAATTATACCGAACAAAAAGAATGGCCAAGCAAGGAGAGAGTGTTCAATCAAGGGTCATTGATGAGAACCAAGAACGAGGGTGGGGGGGGAACACTAGTGGGCCTCCTTGTGGGATGATGAATGGTGGAAAAACAATGCTATAACTACAGTATGGATGGAGTGAAGGGCTCATGTAAAAATGTGTAACAATTCGATGGTGGCCGATGTGGTGCGCAAACTGAGGTAGCAAGGTGTTGGGATAGGAAACAATATGTATTGCACATGGATGCAACACTATGTGTCAGGGTAGGCATGTGGATTCCCCTGTATAGTTGTTTGTTTATGTTATTGCACATGGATGCAAATATTAATTGATGATAAGCACGTTGATGCCCGTTGTTGTAAATGTAGTCTTTTTGGGATTTTTATATGTTTTTTGATGTGATGATATGGTATGATGATGCATGATAGATGGTTTACATGGTGTGATTTATATGCCAATCTAGGATGTTGTTAGCCATTTGATCTGTGACACTATTCTGAGCTCTTGGAACATGGGTGAATATTATGGATTCAAATTGTTGGCTAAGCTGTTTTGTGCGCAGGAACTTTCTAAAGAGGCAAGGATCATGCACCTAGTAGTAGTTGTTGAGCTGGCAGACAAGTAGCTGGGAGTCAAGAAACACATGAAGGTGACATATGCCCATCTAAAGGGCAACAGTCAGGAGACTGGTCACAGCATCATACTCCGCCTAGTTATTGGTAGCAGCGCCTATGCACATTCCATCAAGGTGAATCAACTCATGTGAAGGGGAATATAAGACCCATGCTGCGGAGGCCAGGTTAGGAGACCAGCGGCTTGCTCCATCAGCGAAGCCTATGTAATGAGGTGGAGGATGGTCCATCTATGTTCATGCAAAAAAGGACAAGTGTAAGGTTGCAGTAAAAAAGTGAAAAACAAAAAGAAAGCAAACTGTACAATACGGACTAATGGGGCCGCGGGTTTGTTTAAGGATAAAAGCATTTAAGATACAACCCATTACGGGGGTTGCGCAAAGGGTGGCCTTTTGAGTCAGTTAAAATATATGCCCCATGTCCGAGGCAGGTATGTACTATGTAAGGGCCTTGCCACATGGATTCGAACTTCCCTTTACTGGTCTTTTCATGGGCTTGGTCATAGGCGAGGACTAGGTCTCCTTCACGAAAAGTTTGTGGGTGGACATGTTTGTTGTAACCAGCTTTGGAGCAGTTCTTGGCAGCTTCAATGGTTTGGAGGGTGGTGCGACGGTCTTCGTCAGCTTGTTCCAATGATAGCAGACGTTGTTCGAGTGGGGAGGTGTCTGGGAGAAGCTCGATGGCGATGTGTAAGGCAGGAATCAGACACTCGATGGGGAGGACAGACTCTACACCGTGAACTAAATGAAACAGGGTAAAAATGGTGTCTTTCTTAGTTGATGTACGGTAATCCCATAATGCAGGGAAAAGCATGTGATGCCAATTGGACTTATGCCGGTCAACAGTGCATTTGAGGATGGTTTTTAAAATTTTGTTAATGGCCTCTACTTGGCTGTTCCCTTGGGTGTAGTAAGCAGAGGAATACTGATGTTCGAATTTCAGAAGAGTGGACAACTTGCGCCAAATGGCATCTTCAAAATGTGAACCATGGTCTGAGACCAGCTGTTTGGGGACCTCGAATTGTGTGATAACATGGTTAAGAAAGAAACAAGTAGCAGTGTCAGCTTTACAATTGAAGGTGGGCATGGCTTCAGCCCATTTGGTGAAGTAGTCGACAGTGACAATGATGTACTTATGGCCGTTTGCGTATGAGGGTTTACATTCCATGAAGTCAATGGCCCATTTACAGAAGGGACCAACGGTGACGACTGGGCGTAGCGAGGCGGGTGGTGTCCGAGCCTTGGGGGAAACAAGTTGGAAATTATGGAAATGTTTGACCGCTGTGATGCAGTTGGTAAAGAGTGTAGGCCAGAAGTATTCAGCGCGGATGACCTTTTGGGAGGTGGCCATTCCAGAGAAATGTCTACCGTAGGCACTGCTATGACAGTCATTGAGGACATGTTCAGCTTCCTCGTGTGTAAGACAATGACAAAGAATATAGTATCAACCCCTCGTCGGTAAAGGACATCACCCAAGAGGAGATATCGAGAGGCCTGGTGATGGATACGACGACGTCCATCACGATTTATGTCGAGTCGAAACTTCTGCGTGAGAAGGTATAGCAAAATATCACCGTACCATGGGTCATCGGACGAGATGATGAACAGGTGATTGTCGAGTAACTCATCGGATATTTGGGGGGAGCGACAAAAGGGATGGGATATCGGTTATGGGATGGGAAAGTGCGAGGGATTTAGTGCTCTTACGGGTTGTAAAAGGTAGGTCATATTCTTGGAGGATAATTACCCATTTAGCAACGCGACCTTGTAGACATCCCTGGTTCAAGAGATAGAGCATGGGGTTGGAGTCGGCGACAACTATGGTATGACTGAGTAAAATGTAATGTCACAATTTTTGTACGGAAAAGACGATGGCAAGGGCCAGCCTCTCTTCATATGGGTAATGTAGGGGTGGTCCAAACAAGGTTTGGCTAACATAATAAATGACATGCTCCTAGCGAGCAGCGTCTTCTTGAACCAGGACCCCTGACATGACGTGGTAGGATGCCAAGATGTAAGGGATGAAGTCCTGAGAGAAATCCGGAGGGGAGATCAAAGGGGCTTGCATGAGCGCCTTTTTAAGGGCTTTGAATGCAGCTTGCACCTGGTCATCCCAAACAAAGGGTATGTGAGTACGAAGAAGGTGTAAGAAACTATGAACTATGGTGGCATAATCGGGAATGAAGCGGCGGAGTAAATTAGATTTCCCCTGTAAACTCTGGAGCTGCCGGAGCGTACGTGGTGCGGGAAGGTCTATGATAGCTTGGACTTTGAGGGGATCAACAACGATTCCTTTGTGGGAAACAATGAAATCCAACAATCGGCCTGCTGGAACGTAAAAGACACACTTGAGTGGGTTCAAGTGGATCTGATACTTGCGACAATGCAGAAAGACTTGCTGGAGGTTGTTAAGGTGGTCTGATCGTTTCCTGGAAAGTGTTGTGAGGTCGTCAAGATAGACTAGTAGGATATGGACCAAGTCATGAAAACAATAGGTCATGGCCCGATGGAAGGTGGCACCAGCATTTTTAAGGCCGAAAGGCATGACACAATAGGAAAAGGTGCCCCATGGGGTGGTAAAGGCAGTTTTCTATTGATCTTCCTTGCGGATTTGAATTTGGTTGTATCCAGAGAAACCGTCCATGAAGGAGAGGACTTTATGCCCTGCACACGCATCGATGAGCTAGCCAATAAATGGCGTGGGGAAGTTGTCTTTGCTACATGCTCGGTTTAAATCATGGAATTCAGTACATACTCGGATGGTGCCTTGTTTCTTGTTAACAGGGACGGGGTTAGAAACTCAGGTGGTATATGCAATAGGATAAATGAATCCTGTTGTGCGAAGTTTCTCAATCTCTACTTTAACGGAGGGGAGATTTGATGGGTGTATGGGACGTTGTTTCTAGCGAACGGGGGGTACATCTGGCCATGTGCCAATGTGGTGCTCTATGATAGCGGGGTCAAGACCAGGCATTTTCATATAGGACCAGGCAAAGACATCGCAGAACTCTTGGAAAAGTTTTTTGTACTCTCCGATCTCGTACTCAGTGCAGGAGGCTCCTAACGAAATGAGTTTAGGAGCACCGGTGGGGGCAGATATATCAATGTGGATTATGGGTGAGATATTGGCCATGTTTCCTTCCTCAAAGGCATCGGGAGCGGGAATGGGATCTTTAAACCAGTCGAATTTGGTGGGGAGGAAATCTTTGGACTCAACCAAAAATTGGGCGGCTGTGGTGGGGGAGGACTCTTCCGGGAGGAAATAGGAACGATGGTGAATATCTTCCTAGGGGTAATCAGGTGCAGTAAGACCCTCGAGAATCTCCTCATCATTGTGGAAACTTTGGGTTTTCAAATCGGTTGACGAGGGAGTGCTAGTAGAAGAGATCATATAAATGGTATTAATCTCTCCTGTTGGCGGGGATGTTGGGGGGTGGATCTCTTCAATGGTGGGAGGAGCCGTCTCAAGGTCCAAGTTATTCATCTCGTAAAGAGTTGCTTTGTAATATGGGAGATCTGGACAGTGATGTGAGTAATGGCCGTAAATACCGCATATTGCACAAGGGTGGTTGGTACGCAGTGATTTATCACAAGGCTTAGGGGTAGGGTCGAGTTGGACAACCGGGATGTTGGGGTCATCGTCAAGCAATTGCATGTGCTCTTGTAATGCGGGTAATTGTGGACATTGATGGGTAGGATGGCCCAATTCATCACACAATGATAATTTGGGAGGAGCATGAAACATGGGGGGTTTTTCAACCATTTTGGGTGGGGGTAAAGAAGTGTATGGTTGTGGGCCTCTACCCCTAGTGTGCTTGATAAGAGGGGATGGATTAGTGGACGAGGAAGGAGTAGTGACACTAGGAGTTGGTTGACTAGTAGTGGTGATGGGTTGCACTAGTTGTAGTATGACATTTGGTGTCGGGGGGGAAACAGGAGGCATGATGTACCATATAGGTAATCCTAAAGTTAAACCGAGGAAGCTGAGGGTAGCCATAACCGGGGTGCTTACTACTCTCGAAGGGGGGAATAGGAAGGGGATTGTATGGATGGGTGTAACACCCACATGACTAGGTACCAATGGTGGTTGAGGTAGCAAGGGCAGTTGATGGTTGGGTGTTGGCGGATTGTGGGAAAGCGTACATAAGTCAGATATTTCAGTCATTGGTGACAGGGGTGGAATGGCTTGGAATGTTGAGGTCATCGACGTATCTAAGTAAACTCTGGGTCCACTGAGGAAACCAATGAGGTAGATGCACCGCAAACAGTTTGTTCGACCATGGGAAGAATGTTTTCAGGTGCAGCGGGGGCATTGGGATCATAGTAGGTGAGTTGATCAACCTTGACCATGCCTCCGTCATGGGGGAACATCATGGTACGAAAAATGGATGAGGAAACCATCTGCATGGTGTACATGTAACTGCGGCCAAGTAAGAGGTTATAATCTAGTTGGGCGTTGATGACCTCTATGTCAATAAGCACTATTTTACCAACCAACTGGATGGGGACATTAGCTAAGAGACCTTGGGGTTGAGCCGAACGGCCGTCGTAGGATCGCAACGTAGTGGTGGACTGCTGGAGAGTAGGGGATCCCAACTTCTGCCAAATGAATGTGGACATAATGCATGTAGAGGCACCCTAATCGATGATACACCGAGATGACAAGATTTCAAACGGATACAGAAACTTGGAACACTAAAGTGGAAGGCAAGCGTGGTTTGGATTGGTCCAAATAGAAGGCCATCATTCGTGAATCAGTTGGGTCAATAGCACCAATGGCTAAGAGAAAAGTCTTGTGTTGTGAAGGATAGTTTTTTAATACCTCTAACGTAGACATGGCTATGGGGGACTAAGCTAAATAATCTACAATGTTGTAATTAGATGCAGCGCGAGCATTGGGGTTATTGTTGATGCGACGAAGTGGGAAGCGAGGGGCTTTGGAGGCGCCATCTAGTGGAGCTGGAGGTATTCGTAACCACTTATCAATGGGAAGAGCATTGGTGTTTTTGTCGGCGAGAGGGGCTTCAGGGGTGGAGCCATATTGGTTCCGACGGGTTTGAAGGTTGACATCTGCGGATGACATCATTAAGAAGTGATGGGTACCCGAGTCTATCATGGGTTGATCAGGAGCGGCATAAGTGATTTGTTGTTGTGGTGACGCGTTTCCTTGAGGGGGAGCCAATGGTTGAGTGTTCACTATGCCTTGGGTTGGTAAAGGGTTTTGTAACACCAAGGGTTGAGTCTGAGGTAGTGGGGGGTTGGGTGGCACCTGAGGAGCCGCGTGCCCTTGGTGGTGGGCATCATCAGTCCAGAGTTGTCGAGCCCGCTCCAAATGTGGGAAAGCATGTGTGTAATGGCCATAGACCCCACAAATAGAACAAGGACTGTTTGTTCACAAATTAATATTTTTGGTTTGCTTGGGCAGCCTGTCAAGGTTTTGGTTGGCAGGTGCCACATTATTATTGTTCGGGGGATTAGGAGGTTGTCCTCCTTGGTCTGGAGGGGGATTATTCCTGCGGTTACGTCCTTTGTTGCAGTTTTGCTGGCCTTGTTGGCATTGGTTATTTTGGTTAGGCTGCGGATTTTGTTGCTCATATACTTGCTCTTGGGCAGCAGGTGGGTTCTGGGGTTGTGTAGGTGTGGGAGCAGGCTGCGGTGGATAATAAATGGGTGGAGGCAGCGCAGGTGCTGAACCTTGTGGGGGTTGCTGATACATCTGTGTGATAGGTTGTGGGTTTTTCGCAGGTGCTGCCTGTGGCAGATAATAAGCAGGGGGGTTGAGAGGATACAGGAGCTTGCACTGTCTGCGGGTGGTAATATGGCAGAGGTGCGATCGGGGGGGCGTAAGCAGGGGATGCATGACCAAAGCACTAAGGTGGAGATGAGGGTCCATGGGAATGGTGGTGGCTTGCCATGGGAGCATACGAATTGGTTGCTCCAGAGTGGGATGTAGCCCGCGAAAGGTCGGGGCCATGGCCAGGATGTGCTATGGAAAAAGGCTAGTTATGTGAGGCAATGCGGCCAATGATGCCATCTGCGGCATGGGATGCCCCCAACACATCGTGTCGGGAGGAATCACCACGGGGGGTGTCAGGTATGATGGTATAGAGGTAACTAGACTGGGCGTAAATAAGTTCAAATTGCTGGGCTTTGAGGATGGCCTCTTCCTCGGACTGGGGTCACTCGGATGCCACATCCTTGGCAATGACAGGAAGGAGATATTTTAGAAACCAATCTAAGAAGATACGGTCATCTAACTTGATTTTGCAGAGGCTTCAGTGTCGACGCCACTCATGAATATGGTCAGTTATGTGGGTGGTCGTATTCTGTTTGCAAGACAGTAGGATCTCAACTCCCGCGTCATAGCAGACAGGTAACTAAAAGAACTGCAGGAAGGTCGAGTTAAGGGAAGTAAAGGTGGCATGGGTCCCATGGGGCTACTTGATGTACCATTTGGCTGCAGAGCTAGTGAGAGTGTGTTGTAACGGACGAAGGCAGACAGAGTTGTCCACTATGGAGTTGGAGGAACACCATAGATGGAATGACATAATGTGGTTCTGGGGGTCTTCACCTGCCTTTCCCTCAAACTTAGGGATGTCTAATGGGAGTTTGGTAGGCATGTGAGGCCACGCATGGTCGTGTCTGATGGGATCATTGGTCAGTCTGGCCAGATCAGGAAGGTTGAGACTAGCCATGAATGGCAAACTAGTAAAAGGATGTGACATACTGGTGGTCGTGACCACATTGGGGCCAATGCCCCCAAGTGGAGGGGTTGGGTTCAGGTTGGGGATGTTGCCCCCAGGGGGAAGAACGAAGGTGGTATGGGATGGTGCTGCACCGCCAAGGGTAGCGTGAGTCACTGGTGGAGTTGGGTTAGGTATGCTAGTCACTGGAAGGGGCACAGTGATCGAAATGGTGGGTGTGGGCCCCATCGAGGGCATACCCAAAGCGGGTGTGGTAGTTGGGGTGGCGGTGGACACTCAACCAGTGGTTCCTCCAAAAAAAGGGTTAGAAGTCATGCCAGCCATGGGGCTGGTTGGTGTAGTGTAAGTGGGGTTCTCAGACTCTACATTAGAATCAGATGTAAAATAAGGGGCGTCCGAGTCGGGTGATGGAGCTCTATGTCATCGACGAGTAGAGTCAAGTGACAAAGCTCGAGATCTATGATGAGTGGTACCAAGTGATGAAGATATACGTTTATGACGGGTGATGTCAAGTGAACCATGTTGCAGGGGCTCACCCCAGAGGCGCCGAGAATGTCTCGGGGACTCAGTGGTGACAGATGATGTCAAGTATCTTGGGGTTGTGTCGAGTGAAAAACAACTCAAAAACCCTAATGCAGTCGAGTGTGCAGAAGGAGAGCGCAAAAAATATGGCACTTAGGCCAGCAACGAGCTCAAATCACTCACTGTAACAGTTGTACTACAATAAGCAGAGCATCAACAATAATGGTCAGAATACCAACAAGCAGCAGGTTTCCTAAAAAATAAAAATAGTGGACTCGCTAGAACAAAGGGAGGTAAGGGAGCATGCAAACACCTAGCTAAATAGTATTCTGACTCAACCAGACATATCCTCAACAAGGTGATGAAATCCAAGTCATACAATATGGATAGTAGAGCCAAGTGGCTAAAGATATCCCCCTACCGGGAGGGACACCGGGTAAGACAATCCTAGAACAAAGGAAACTGAGATACCCCATTCATGACACGTCCAGAAAAGGTGAATCTACAGCTCTATTCCTATCACCATTGTGGCCTAAAGAGAACACCACATACAAACCAATGAGTAGGTAACCTTCGGTTACTGAATGGATTGCGGTATTCCACTCAGGCCTCCAGAACCAGTCTAGCTACTTCAACCCTCCTAAGGGAGAGGCCCTCTGAAAAACTGGTTGTGACCGTGCCCAAAAATACTACGGTATTTTGGTTCCCTAATGGACAACAACTATGTCTCAAGTGTAAGTGACCGAGGGGTGTTATTTGGATGCCTATCCCCCCTGTCCTACCTAACTAAAATATTCTTATGTGTTCCCCAAGTGCGATTAGAATGTTGGTTGTGTTAAGTCGTATTTTAGGGATCACTTGAATTAGGTGACAGATTGTGTGCGTGTGAGGTAATGAACCCAATCAAAAGTGCCACGGGGTGGGCAACTTTCTAACTAATGATAATGCATAAATTAATCTTGTAGTGCAAAATTTTCTTTTTTCAATTGAAATGCTTAAACTGTAAAAAAATTATGTAAATGGAACAGAAAGAAAACTGCAGAAGAAGGCTATAGGTAAGTATGGCTACAGATAGAACAGGTGGCTGTGCAAGTGCATAAAATATTGCAGCAAAGTGCTGGGTTCAAAACAGGGTAAAAAAGTGCAGAAAACAGATCGCGGGTTTGTGGCAAAACTGAACGGGCGGATCACGGGAAACAGGCTGAAAGCCATAGGGCGATCACAGGAAATAGGGTGAAATACACGGGGAGATCGCAAGAAACAAGCTGAAAGCCACGAGGAGATCGCTGGAAATAGGCTGAAAGCCACAGGGAGATCGTAGGAAACAGACTGAAAGCTGCGGGGAGATCGTAGGAAACAGGCTGAAAACCGCGGGGAGATCACAGGAAACAAGTTGAAAGCCGCAGGGAGATCGCAAGAAACAGGCTGAAAGCCGCGGTCGGATCGTAGGAACCAGGCTAAAAGCCGCGGTTGAATCGCAAGAGATAGACTGAAAGCCACGGGGAGATTGCGGGAAACAGACTGAAAGCCGTGGTTAGATCGCAGGAAGTAGACTAAAAGTCGCGGTCGGATTGCAACTGTGGAAAAAAAATATGCGATCTACGGCATCAAACCCAACTGTCAAAAGGGGGAAAACAGAAAAATATTGCAGAAAACTAAAAACTTCTAAAAATTATAACCAAAAATTCAAAGGAACACTAGGGGAGTTGCCAAAACTGTAGCTAGGGTTTTCACCCTAGCTTGTGCAAATGAGCACCTACTAAGGAAAAGGGACTCCTTAGTAGGAGTTCAATAAAAATGGTAAAAAAAAGACAGTAAAAAAAAGTAAACTATTCTAAGCATGTGCATAAAAAAGAAATGACAAGATAATGAAAATTTGTTTTGTATTAAGTATACCTCAAATGTGAGGTTGGTGGAGCCTTTGCAGTAGTCCAGAGGCTGCTCCAATGCTCTAGTGTTGTTCCTTCTCCTTCTTCCAAGGTGTTTTGGATATGGGCCAAAGGGGTTCTCAAGTGGGAACTTAGCTCTAAATGGAGAGCTAGGGCTTCAAGAGAATTTTTGGCAGCATAAGAATGGTGTAGCTAGGGTTTTACCCCTAGCTTGTGCCAATGAGCACCTACTAAGGAGAATGGACTCCTTAGTAGCAGTTCAATAATGATTAAATGATTAAGCTAAAACAACAATTAAATTACTTCTAAAATATTGCATGAAACATGAACATCAAATGAAAATAATGACTTTTACTATTAATGTTACCTTGAGTGTCAAGGTTTGATGAAGCCCTTTGCAGTGTCCAAGAGGATGCTCCAAGCTTCAATATGCTCCTTTCTCCTTCTCCAATGATGAGAATGGGCCAAAGGTGGCTCTCAAGGTGAAAATAGTTCAAAGGTGAACTAGGGTTTCGAGAGAGATTTTGGCAGAGTAAGGGTGCTTGTGATTGTGGATATGGAATAAGGGATCTCCATCACCTATTTATAGTTTTTTGGTGGTGGAGTGCTGACCCATGGTTTTGGGAAACACATGGTTTTAGGCAGCTGTATAAGGTTTTTTCCTCCTTTTCCTCATTATTTTCTATTTTTTATTCCCTTTTTAGGGGATTTTGCTATTTTTGGAGGAAAAGGGGGGTTTTTTAGCATTTTTTAGGCTATTTTGAGGGTTTTATGGCCTTTTGGAGGCATTTTAGGCCTTTTGGAGGCTTTTTAATGGGATTTTTTGGGATTTTAATGGAAATATGGTAGGAAAATGGACAAATGAGCCATATAATGTGGTAAATGAGCTAGTGAGCACTTTTTGGGTGTTAACAGATTGCCCCCTGATGTGCGAGGGCAGGAGCTCATCGTATGGCCGATGGACATCATAAGTCATGAATTGTTTTCCTTGGGAGTGGAGAGAAGAGAAGAAACAAACTGGAGCCCGGAACAACGATCCCGAACAACTGCAAGAACTAAAAGTACATAACCTCAATAATGGATGAGGAATCATCTGATCATATGGACGAGGCGGGCATACCCATGCTCGTATCAGGATATAATATAACAATAACAATGGGGTCCAAAAAATGGGGACCGGAAATATACATGACCTCAAATACTGACTGAGGAATAATCTCAATATATGGACGAGGCGGGCATACCCATGCTCGTATCAAGATACATAAACATAACTGTGAGGCCCGAAAAGGGGGACCTGTAAGATACATAGTCACTGTGTACATCATAAGTGTCCAGAGGAGACACAAATCTGGGACATACTGCTGGGCGGACCATGTCTGAGCTGAAAAACTGATACACTGGAACAATCAACAGTGCTACTGAGTGTGGTACCACAGGGGCTGATAAGCTGCTGGATCAGAGTGACAAGGGGTATACTCACAATGGTACACTGAACTGGAACTGATCTGGGACTGAAACTGGGTACTCAAGGAAGCATGTAACTGGATGGCTTCCGAATACAAACGCCAACGCAGCCCGGACATCCACAGGAACATAGAACTGGGCGTTCCGAAATGACTCACCAATGTGCTAGAGTCGGGGGAAATCCGGGGTCTTCGACAAAAAACTGATGGGATATAATCCTACGCGATCCTCAACGATGCGATCAAGGTGCTGAAGTCGAGCATGTGAGGAACAACCACTCGGAGAGGCAATGATGTCTCCTCTCAGAATGATCCGTAGGCACTTACCACAGATGGTGATAAGTCCAAGGCGTAGGGACCTCTGGGCCTATCCTCTGGAATAGAGGAGCTGTCGTCGACAGAGGGAGACCTGCAACTATCAAGGCAATGATGTTTCCTTGACAGGAGCGCGAGGTACAAGACCGAAATGTGATAGTGCTGATGGCAGGACTGATAAACTGTGGAGGGACAACTGGGCGAGTAGAGTGGGTGGACTCAAACTTCCTTTGTTCAGAGTATGATAATGGGAATGATCTGGCAGCATATGAAACTGACTGAGGGGAAAGGGATCATAGCTGTAATGGATCTGGGAGGATAACTGGGCTGAGGGAGACTCAAGCTGTGGTAAAATGGCAGGAGACTGCTGAATACTCTGAACAAAGGCGACCTGATTGGGGGTGCTGCCGAGATGATCGATCATAGTGCCAGGAGGCATAGGAGGGTACTTCTTCATGGGTTAGGGAACTAGAAGAAGCGTATGTAAAATGGTACTGTTGTGTGGATTTTACGAGCCCAGGACAGTTCATGCTCGTGGTTGCTTTCAATTTTAAGGAGTCTGAAAGCGATAAGAAGACTCTGAAATGATGGAATGGTACTGTCGTGTGGATTTTACGAGCCCAGGACAGTGCATGCTCGTGGTTGCTTTCAATTTTAGAGAGTCTGAAAGCAAGTAAGAAGACTCCAGGGGGTTGCTTTTTCGTAGATTTAGTCTCTAAGGCCCAAAGAAGCATAAAAGGATGCAATGAAGAACTCTTCTAGCCGGTGTGACTAGAGTATTCCTTTTTCGTAATTAGTCTACCAGGTCCGGAAAAGGGTTAAACTTATACCAGATAGACGCCCTTTCAGGTACTTTAGCGAGCATGAAAGGAAGCAAGATTGCTCGGCGATCTTTTCATTCTTTTAGGAGTCAGAAAAGAGCTTAACGGAAACTCCCTAAGTGCCTTTTTCGTAAAGGAGTTGTCCGGCCCAAAAAAGGGATAAAATTATACCGAACAAAAGGAATGGCCGAGCAAGGAGGAAGTGTTCAATCAAGGATCAGTAATGATGATCAAGAACGAGGGTAGTGGGGAACACTGGTGGGCCTCCTTGCGGGGTGGTTGAAATGGTGGCAAAATAACGAAACATTTGCAGTATGACAGGAGTGAAGGGCTCATGTAATAGTGTGGAACAATCCGATGGCGGCCGATGTGGTGCGCAAACCGAGGCAACAAGGTGTTTGGGACACAATGTAAAAATTGTACCAAGTGAGAGCGAGAAATGATCTCAAGCATCATCACGAGCTCGGAAAAATGAATCCGGCGATATAAAGGATGTCAAAAACGGGTAACGGCCGATGTGGCACGCAAACCGGGTCGACAAGGTGTCGGGACACAATGGTGATATTGGTCCTGGTGAGAGCGAGAAATGATCTCAAGCATCATCACGAGCACGGAAAAATGAATCCGGCAGTGCAAATGGTGCGAAAAAAGGAGGTCATATGGACTCCGGAATGGTCAAAGGAAAGAACTATGCGTATCATATGAAATCAAATCTACAAGTGATATGTGACCTCAAAAATGGTTGAGATCACAAGTGGGAAACAGTGAGCAGGTTTAATGACTTGCCCCCATGCTATGTGCATGGGGTTTGTGATTATGGATCACATATGTGTGGGTTTGAACAATGGGTTCATTGACGTGCTGAGATAGATGTGATGGGGAAGGTTCAAAATGATTGATCATGCCCCCTATCCCAGGCTCGAGGGAATCTATTATGCCCCTTGACTCAGAGGTGTTACTGTGGTGCTCTATGAGAGCGGGGTCAAGACCAGGCATTTCGGTATAGGACCAGGCAAAGACATCACGGAATTCTTTGAAAAGGATAATGTAGTCCTTGATCTCTTGTTTACTGCAGAATGCTCCTAAAGTGATGAGTTCAGGGGCACGTCCTGGGGCAGCGATATCAACTTGGATGACAGGTGAGATGTTGGCCATGTTACCTTCCTCGAAGGCATCCGGAGCAGGAAGAGGGTCCTTGAACCAGTCGACCTTGGTGGGGAGGAAGTCTTTGGATTCAACCGCATATTGGGTAGCGGTGCTAGAGGAGGATTCTTCTGGGATGAAATAGGAACGGTGGTGCATATCATCCCAAGTATAATACGGGGCAGTAAGGGCCTCAAGAATCTCCTCATCAGTACGGAAAGTCTGCGTCGTCAAATCGGTTGACGAGGGGGTAGTGGTTGAGGAGATCATGTAGATGGTATTAACCTCTCCGGAAGGTGAAGAGTCTGGGGGGTAGATCTCCTCAATGGTAGGTGGTGCCGTCTCAAGATCCAGATTGTTCATCTCATAGAGAGCCGCTCTGTAATCCGGGAGATCGGGACAATGATGTGAATAATGCCCGTAAACACCGCATATGGCGCAGGAGTGGTTGGTACGTAGGGACTTATCTTTAGGCTTAGGAGTGGGGTTTAATTCGACAACTGGGATGTTAGGGTCATCGTCGAGCATCTGCATGTGCTTCTGCAATGCTGGTAACTGTGGGCATTGGTGGGTCGCATGGCCCAACTCGTCGCACAGCGAGCATTTGGGAGGAGCACGAAACACTGGAGGTTTTTTGATTGTCTTGGGAGGTGGTACAACAGTGTAAGGTTGCGGACCTCTGCCCCCAGTGGGTTGAGGAGGAGGAGGAGGTGTCGTGGAGGACGAAGGGGTAGAGACCCCGGGAGGTGGGTGGGTGGTAGTAGCCATGGGTTGCACCGGCTGGAGGACGACATCTGGTGTCGGCGGGCGAACGGGAGGCGAAAGGTACCATACAGGTAATCCCAAGGTTAACCCAGGGAGGCTAAGGGTAGCCATGACCGGGGCACTTACTACTCCTGCTGGAGGAACTAGGAAGGGGATCGTATGGATCGGTGTAACACCAATGTGACTAGGTACCAATGGTGGTTTAGGCAACAAGGATGGTTGATTGTTAGGTGGTAGGATGTCATGGGACAAGGTACATAAGTCAGACATTTCGGGCGTAGATGACGGCGGAGGAATGGAGTGAAAGGTAGAGGTCATCGGCGCGTCTGAGTAGACTCCAGGCCCCGTAGAGGAAACAAACGAGGTGGTGGCACTAGAAACAGGTTGTTCAACCATGGGGAGAACATTTTTAGGTGCCGCGGGAGCACTGGGATCATAGTAAGTGAGCTGGTCAATCTTAACCACGCGTCCTTCATGGGGGAACATCATGGTGCGAAAGACAGAAGAGGCAACCGCCCGCATGGCATACATGTAGCTGCGGCCAAGTAGAAGGTTGTAATCCAATTGGGCATTGATTACCTCTATGTCAATAAGGACCGTTTTACCACCTAACTGGACAGGAACGTTGGGCAGGAGGCCTTGGGGCTGGGCCGAATGACCGTCGTAGGCACGTAAGGCAGTGGTGGACTGCTGGAGAGGAGGGGATCCTAGCTTCTGCCATACAAATGTAGACATAACGCATGTGGAGGCACCCTCATCGATGATGCACCGATGGATAACAAGGTTCCTAACGGAGACAGTAACTTGGAAGGCTAAGCTGGAAGGTAGGCGTGGTTCAGACTGGTCTAAATCAAACGCCATCAAATGTGAATCAGTTGGGTCAATCCCCCCAATGGCGGAAAGTAAAGTCTTGCGCTGGGAAGGGCAGTTCTTCAAGACTTCCAACGCAGACATGGCTGCGGGAGATTGGGCTAGGTCGTCTACGATGTTGTAGTTTGACGCAGCGCGCGCGTTAGGGTTATTGTTGATTCGGCGAAGTGGGAAACGAGGTGCTTTCACAGCGCCGTCTATGGGCGGCGGAGGTATACGTAACGCCTGATCGGTGGGATGGGCATTAGTAGGTTTATCCGTGGGAGTGGCTTCAGAAGTGGAGCCATATTGGTTCCGACGGGTCTGGAGGTTGACGTCAGCGGATGACATCATCAATAAGTGGTGGGTACCTGAGTCAAACATGGGTTGATCAGGAGCAGCGTAAGTGATCTGTTGTTGTTGGGGTGCATTGGCTTGCTGGGGAGCCAACGGCTGAGTGTTCACTACGCCTTGGGTCGGTAATGGGTTTTGCAGCACCAAAGGGGGTTGTTGAGGTTGGGGGGGGTTGGGTGGCGCTTGGGGAGCCGCATGCCCTTGGCGATGGGCCTCGTCAACCCAGAGCTGCCGAGCTCGCTCCAAGTGTGGGCAAGCATGTGTGTAATGTCCATAGACCCCGCAAATAGAACAAGGGTGGTTTGTTCGCATATTGGGGTTTTTGGCCTGCTTGGGCGGGCGATCAGGATTTTGATTAGCGGGGGCCGCGTTGTTATTGTCAGGGGGATTAGCCGGTTGACCAGCTTGGTCTGCAGGTTGGTTGTTTCCCCGATTACGGCCCTTGCCGCGGTTCTGTTGGCCCTGGTTACGTTGGTTGTTCTGGTTTTGCTGCGGGTTCTGTTGGGCGTAAACTTGCCCTTGGGAAGCAGGTGGATTTTGAGGTTGCGCAGGTGCTGGAACAGGCTGCGGAGGATGATATGCAGGTTGAGGCTGAGCAGGTGCAGCAACTTGAGGGGGTTGCTGATAGGACTGCGGAGCAAGTTGTGGATGTGCCGCAGGGGCTGCCTGGGGCGGATAATAAGCTGGTGGGGCTTGTGAAGGCGCAGGAGCTGGGGCAGTCTGCTGATGGTAGTAAGGCTGAGGGGCGACTGGAGGAGCATAAGCAGGAGTCGCATACCCGAAGCACTGAGGTGGACATGAAGGTCCATGGGAATGGTGATGTGTCATGGGAGCATATGAGTTGGTTGCTCCAGACTGGGAGGTAGCCCTCGACAGGTCGAGGCCAGGGGTAGGACGTGCTATAGAAAACGGTTGGGGATGCGAAGAAACACGGCCAATGATACCATCTGCAGCGTGGGATGCCCCCGGCGCATCATGATGGGAGGACTCGCCGCGAGGGGCGTCAGGTATAATGGTATAAAGGTAACCCGACTGGGCGTAAATGAGGTCGAACTGTTGGGCCTTAAGGATGGCTTCTTCTTCAGACTGGGGTCTTTCTGAGGCTACATCCTTAGCGATTACAGGGAGAAGGGATTTGAGGAACCAATCTAGGAAGATACGGTCGTCAAGTTTGATCTTGCATAAGCTACGACGTCGACGCCACTCATGGATGTGGTCCGTGATATGGGTAGCCGTGTTTTGTCTGCAGGATAGGAGGATCTCAACGCCCGCGTCATAGCGGACAGGCAACTGGAAGAACTGCAGGAAGGTAGAGGCGAGGGAGGCAAAGGTGGCGTGGGTCCCATGCGGTTGCTCAATATACCATTTGGCTGCAGAGCCAGTAAAGGTGCGCTGTAAGAGACGGAGGCGAATAGAGTCATCCACTATGGAGTTAGAGGAACACCATAGGTGGAAAGACATGATGTGGTTCTGTGGGTCCTCACCGGCCTTGCCCTCGAACTTAGGGATGTCCGAGGGGAGCTTGGAAGGCATATGAGGCCATGTAGGGTCATGTCGAATAGGATCGTTGGTCAATCTGGCCAGGTCAGGTAGGTTGAGGCTAGCCATGAATGGCAAACTGGAAGAGGGCTGTGACAAAGTAGTGCTATGGACCAAGTTGGGGCCAGTGCCCCCAAGTGGAGGGACAAAATTAAGAGTGGTGCCCCCAAGTGGGGGAACTGAGGTAGTGGAGGATGGTCCAGCACCACCATTGGTAGTGTGAGCCACTGATGTAGTGGGGATAGGTATTCCCACTGCGGGAATAGGTACCGTGAGGGGTACAGTAGATGGGTTCCCCATGGAGGGCATACCCAAAACAGGTGTAGTAACTGGTGTAGTGGTGGATGTGCCACCAATGGTCCCTATGACAAACGGAGTGGAAGTTGTGCCAGCCATGGGGCTAGTAGGGGCAGTGTAAATAGGGTTTTCAGACTCTTCGTCAGAATCTGAGGTAAAGTAAGGTGCGTCACTATCTGGTGACAGAGACCTACGTCGCTGACGAGTGGAGTCAGGTGACAAGGCTCTAGATCTGTGATGAGTGGTATCAACGGATAATGATCGGAATCTACGACGTGTGGTGTCAAGAGAACCGTGCTGTGGGGGTTCGCCCCTGAGGCGCCGAGAATGTCTCGGGGACTCAATGGTGACAGATGGTGTCTAAATCTCTGTGGGTTGAGGTGAGTATAAAAACAGCTCAAAAATCCTAATGCAACCGAGTGTGCAGAAGGAGAGCTAAAAAGCAAGGCACTCAGGCCAACAACCAACTCAAAACACCCACTGCAACAGCTGTGCTACAATAGGTGGAGTAACAACAAAGATGGTCAGAATACCAACAAGCAGCAGGTTTCCTAAAAAGGAAAAATGGTGGACTCACTAGACCAAAGGGAGGTAAAGGAGCATGCAAACACCTAACTAAAAGTATTCTGACTCAACTAAACATATCCTCTGCAAGGTGATGAAATCCAAGTCAGACAATATGAGTAGGAAAGCCAAGTGGCTATGATATCCCCCTACCGGGAGGGATACCGGGTAGTCAATCCTAGAAGAATGGCAACTAAGATACCCCGTTCATGACACGTCCAGAAAGGTGAATCTGCCGTTTAGTTCGTTGACCGCAATACCCCTATACAGGGATATCCCGCGAACCGCGAAAGGTAGCCCTTCGGTTACTGAATGGAGTGCGGTATTCCACTCAGGCCTCCGGAACCAGTCTCCCGACTTCAACCCTCCTAAGGGAGAGGCCCTCTGATAAACTGGTCGTGACCGTGCCAAAAAGTACTAGGGGATTTTGGTTCCCTATTTGGACAACAACTATGTCTCAAGTGAAATAACCAAGGGGTGTTATTGGAAGCCTATCCCCCTGATCCTACCTAACTACAATGATTCTTTTGTGTTCCCCAAGTGGGGTTAGAATGTTGGTTTAGTTAGGTACTTTTTAAGGCTCACTTGATTTTATGTGACAGAGTGTGTGCTCGTGAGGTGTTGAACCCAAAAATAGAAGTGCCACAAGGGAGGGCAACTTCCAATCTATCAATAATGCTGAAATTGATTCTTTGAACTTGCAAAATTTTCTGAATTAAAAAATACTGAAATTTTAAAAAGACTCTGTAAAGGGAACAGAAATTTGGTTGTAGAAAGGCTGTAAGGAAGTAGGCTGCAGGTAGGACAGAGGGCTGTTCACATGCAGAAAATATTGCAGCAAGAGGGGCTGGGCTCAAAACAGGAAAAGAGCAGAAATCAGACCGCGGGTCTGTGGCGGATCAGAACAGGCCGACCGCGGGTTTGAGGGAAACAGCGGCGGTCAGGTCGCGGCTATCGGGCCAACAGAGGCAGTCGGGACGCAGGAAACAGGGGAAAAGACACAGTCGGGTCGCGGCTATCGGGCCAACAGTGGCAGTCGGGACGCAGGAAAAATGGAAAAAGACACAGTCGGGTCGCGGCAAAAGGGCTAACAGGCGCAGTCGGGATGGACGAAAGGGGCAGAAAGCCGCAGTCGGGACGCGTGAAAAAGGCCGACAGGCGCAGTCAGATCGCGGCAAACAGGCTGATTAGCCACGGTCGGATCGCAGGTAACAGACTTGAATCCGCCGGCGGAGCGTCGGAAGCAGTCTGAGAGCCACGGTCGGATCGCCGGTAAAGGTCTGAAAGGCGCGGTCGGGACGCGACTGCAGAGGGAAAAAACGCAGTATGCGGCGGCCGAAAGGGACAGCCGAAAAGAAAAAAATTAAAAAACGGAAACCAGAAATTCGAAAACTAGGGGAGTCGCCAAAACTGTAGCTAGGGTTTTACCCCTAGCTTGTGCCAATGAGCACCTACTAAGGAGAATGGACTCCTTAGTAGCAGTTCAATAATGATTAAATGATTAAGCTAAAACAACAATTAAATTACTTCTAAAATATTGCATGAAACATGAACATCAAATGAAAAGAATGACTTTTACTATTAATGTTACCTTGAGTGTCAAGGTTTGATGAAGCCCTTTGCAGTGTCCAAGAGGATGCTCCAAGCTTCAATATGCTCCTTTCTCCTTCTCCAATGATGGGAATGGGCCAAAGGTGGCTCTCAAGGTGAAAATAGTTCAAAGGTGAACTAGGGTTTCGAGAGAGATTTTGGCAGAGTAAGGGTGCTTGTGATTGTGGATATGGAATAAGGGATCTCCATCACCTATTTATAGTTTTTTGGTGGTGGAGTGCTGACCCATGGTTTTGGGAAACACATGGTTTTAGGCAGCTGTATAAGGTTTTTTTCCTCCTTTTCCTCATTATTTTCTATTTTTTATTCCCTTTTTAGGGGATTTTGCTATTTTTGGAGGAAAAGGGGGGTTTTTTTAGCCTTTTTTAGGCTATTTTGAGGGTTTTATGGCCTTTTGGAGGCATTTTAGGCCTTTTGGAGGCTTTTTAATGGGATTTTTTGGGATTTTAATGGAAATATGGTAGGAAAATGGACAAATGAGCCATATAATGTGGTAAATGAGCTAGTGAGCACTTTTTGGGTGTTAACAAATGGGAGAAATTGTGGATGTGTAATGGGGAGTCTCCATCACCTATTTATAGGTTGTTTAGTGGTGGAGTGTTGACCCATGGTTTTTGGCACCATATGGTTTAGGTCAACTGTATAGGGTTTTTGCTTCATTTTTTCCCTCTTTTTCCTAATTTTTGTATTTTTTATTCCCTTTTTAGAGGGTTTTTGCTATTTTTGGAGGAATTTACATTATTTTGGGGAAAAAAAGGGGGCTTTTTGGCCTTTTGGAGGCTTTTTAATGGTTTTTTGAGGTTTTGGAGGCAAATATGGTAGAAAATATGAATGAATGAGTCATGTAATGAGGGAGATGAGGTAGTGAGCACATTTTCAGTGTTAACAGCATCAGGCCAGTAATTTGTTGCCTACACATGACAAGAATTTGGTTCCAAGTTGTTGTTTACTTCGAACTCGTTTTTGGCACAAGAACTAGTGGTTGGGAAGCAACCAGAGGGGTTTGGTTCTAATCCTAGGGTTTTAGTTACCAAAAACCCTAGATCAGGGAGTGGTAAAAAGTATAATATTTCTAGAGTGAAAGAGGTTAAACACAATAGTGGCAAACAAAGATTTGGGAAGAAACCTAGGGTGAACATGGAACATAAGGCTTTCAAATTTTTGGTAGAGCCAATTTGATGCAGGAAAATCAGGGCCTAGGCAGAGTAGTCGAAGTTAATCGACAAAAGGAACGCTGACCAGAGGGAGTGCCGATGACCACCGCAACGAAAGAGCGTATTGGTTATCGCAGTCAATAAGTCGTGCAGGAGCAGTTGATATGCGATTGATAGAAGATGCACAGGTCAAGAGTTGACATGTCAGAGGCCAAAAGATGATAGAGTAGTAGCAGAGACGTCGAGGGTCGACATGTTGTCTAACTACGGCTCCGACAGGTTTGGGATTGATCTAAGCGAGGAAGAAGGGGCGGATTGGTGAAGCCTGAAAGTGCGAAGGAAGCCGGCGGGTATGTCGAAGGTTGACTAAAGACAGTATGGTCGAGGCAGTGATAAGACCGACTACTGTAGTAGTGTCAGAAGGACGCAGAGCAAGTCAAGGAGAGTACTTAGTAGCCATTTGGGGTTTCTAAGGAAGTTATTAGCAGTTATTGCAGGTGGTTGGGATCATGGCAGATGTTGCCATAGGTGGAGATTTTACAGCATGACAGAGGCACTGATAGTTGCAGGTATGCATGATCAGGGAGATCGACGGATAGAGGGAGAGTGTTTAAGGATTTGGAGTAGACCTTAGGATGCACAACAGCAGAGTAGAAGGCCAGGGAGTTTCCAGCTCAGTTGGGGGACTTGGCAATTCGCTCAGCAGAGGATCAAGAGAACAGAGCCCTGTGAGAAGTTTTGTATATTGGATAGGAGAGTCACACATCTACAGAGCGGGAGGAAGATCAAGCCATATCTCAGAGTTCCACAGTGGACCCGGAGAGGGTGAATATCAACACACTGAGATAGAACACAGTTACTTTTGTATTATAACGGCTAAGGTTCGGTTACGATTGCGAGTGGGAGTTTCAGCCGAATTTGAAAATGGGTCACAGAGGCATTAATGTTTGAGGTGTTGGACAAAGAGCACGTGGCGTAACAGTCACAATTGATCATGAGATGTTCGATGAGTGCGTCTAAACAATGCAAACTTTGACTAATGAAGTCACATCAATCAAAGAAAGCCAAAGGTGTGGTTGTATTCCTGATGCGTTAAACCACAGCGACGAGGAGGTCGAAGAGGTGGAAGCTCAAGAAGTGGCAAGAGAAGAAATAGAAGATAAACTGATCAAAATTCTATTAGAGATGAGAGGTTGGATGAAGATAGATGTATGTACCTACTCAGGAAGTCTGGACCCAGAAGACTTGATCGACTAGTTTAGAGAAATGAAGAAATACTTCAACATAGAGCAGATCGAGGATCCTAAACGGGTTAAGACTGCATGTATGAGGTTGAAGGGTCATGCCTCATTGTGGTTAGACAATGTGCAAGATGAGAAAGTAAAGAAGGGAAAGGAGAAAATCAAGTCTTGGGATAGGATGGTCGCCAAACTGAAGGGAAAGTTCTTACCGAATGACTATGCGATTTCCTAGTTATGGAAGTTACAGAACTTTCGACAAAAAGAGATGACCATGAAGGAATACACGGAAGTGTTCTACAGATTGTCGATAAGGTCGGGACAAACCGACGAAGGCGAAGATGCTATTGCAAGATATGTCAACGGCTTGAAATATGACATTCAAGACGAGTTGAGCATGTCAATATTCAGAGCAGTCGATGAAGCCTACCAGTTAGCTCTAAAGGCAGAAGAGAAACGATCGAGGAAATTTGCATCGACCAGAGGTAGGATGACAAGTAGGGGTGCGAAGACTGTTTCCGCGAAAGGCCAAAGTAGTGGATATAGGAGAGAATCCATCGAAGACAACTGACGTGCGGAAGGGACATCAACTAGAGAAAAGGCATAAGAAAATAGATGCAATGGTCGACAGACACGCGGTCGAGGTGCGTATGGTCGAAGTGGTCCATCCAACAGAAAAGGAGCTGACAGACTAACCATAATATGTTACAAGTGTCGAGGAGTTCAACACAAGGATTATGAATTCCCAGAGAACCTACGTCGGGATATTTTTCTATCATTCTGAAAGGGCCATGTGTTGAGAGGTCAACAATGGAGAAGATTCCAGTCGAAGTCGAAAAGATACTTGAAGAGTTTCGGAGCATAATAGTCGATGAGGCACCGACGACATTGCTAGGGACGAGACACATATCGCATCAGATCGACTTGATTCCAGGGTCGAGTTTTCCAAACAAAGCACTGCATAGGATGAGTCCGACAGAAGTTCAGGAACTCAATCAACAGGTCCAGGAGTTGTTGGACAGGGGATTGATCAGAGAAATTCTAAGTCCATGCGCGGTACCAGCTATATTAGCCCTAAAGAAAGGTGGAGAATGGAGGATGTGTATAAAGCCCAGAGCCATCAACAAGATCACAATAAAGTACTGGTTTGCATTACCGAGAATGGACGACTTGATGGATTGATTGAGTGGAGCGAAGTACTTCACGGAGATTGACCTGAAGAGCGGCTATCAACAATTTTGGGTTAAAGAAGGAGATGAATGGAAAACAACATTCAAGATGAAAGAAGGGATGTATGAGTGGTTAGTCGTGCCATTTGGATTGACTAATGCACCTAGTACATTCATGCGGTTTGTGAATGAGGTACTGAAGCCATTCTTGGGTAAGTTCATCATAGTGTATCTAAACGACATCCTAATATTTATTTGAACCAAGATAGAGCACTTGGGACACATTCGACAAGTATTGTAGAAGTTGCAGGAAGAGAGGTTGATGGTGAACCTGCAAAAGTGTTTCTTCATGAAGGAAAAACTGGTGTATTTGGGATTCATAATTTCGAGTAAAGGGTTAGTGATGGATGCAGAAAAGGTGAAGGAAATATTGGATTGGTCGGAATCAAAAAGTACGACTGGAGTAAGGAGTTTCCATGGACTTTCCTGTTTCTATAGGAATTTCATCTAGGGATTCAGTCATATTTGTGCACCTTTGATAGAGTGCATGAGAAAAGGGGAGTTCAAGTGGATAGAAGTTGCCCAATGAGCTTTCGACAAGTTGAAGGAAAAGGTCATTGAGAGCCCGATGTTGGCACTCCCAGATTTTGACAAGGTTTTACAGGTTGATTGCGATGCGAGTGGAATGGAAATTGGATAAGTGTTGATCTATGAGGGCTAACCAATTGCATTCGTCAGTGAGAAGTTGGATGATGAGAAGTGGAAATATTCGATCTATGACCAGGAATTTTATGCTATTGTCCAAGCATTGAAGAAGTGGAGGCATTATTTGTTTCCTAAGGAATTTGTGTTATACACAGATCACCAAGCACTGAGGTATCTGAATACTCAGTTGAAGTTGAATAAGTGGCACATGAAATGGGTCGAGTTCTTGCAAGGATATACTTTCATGTTGCAACATAAGTCAGGAAAGTTGAACAAGGTTGCCGACGCACTGAGTCAAAGATTTGCATTGTTAAACATGACAATAGTTCAGGAAACAGGAATAGAGTCGGTGAAGGTAGAGTATGCAACCGACAAGGATTTTGTGAAAGCATGGGAGGATTTTCATGAACTGTGGAGTGTCGACAGAACTCCATAATTGGATTATTTCATTCAAGAGGGATACCTATTCAAGGGACATCAATTTTGTATTCTTAGAGGATCCATAATAGAGAACCTAATCCGAGAATTGCATAGTGATGGGTTAGCAGGTCATTTTGGCATCGACAAGACCAAGGCATTGGTCGAAGAGAAGTATTATTGGCCAGGAATGACGACGGATATCAGGAAGTGGGTACGATAGTGTTGATTTTTCCAGTTGGAAAAAGGAAGAAGTGAGAATATGGGGTTGTATACACCATTACCTGTACCGGATACCCCATGGGAGCACCTGAGCATGGATTTTGTGCTAGGATTGTCGAAGACACAGCAGGGAAGCGAATCAATCTTTGTTGTAGTTGACATATTTTCAAATATGGCACACTTTATTTCGTGTCAGAAGACAAGTGACGCCACAGGCATTACTGTACTATTCTTCAAGGAGGTAGTCAAATTGCATGGGTTGCCGAATATTTTCACATCGAACAAAGATACCAAGTTTATGGGACATTTGTGGAGAACCTTAATGAATAAACTGGACACGAGGTTACAGTTTAGCTCGGCCTATCATCCGCAGAAAAACAAACAAACCGAGGTGGTGAATAGAAGTTTGGGAAACCTTCTAAGGTGTTTGAATACCGACAGACCCAAGCAGTGGGAGAACATGTTGGCGCAATTAGATTTTGCATACAACAATTCTATGAATCGGTCGACAGGCTTGAGCCCATTCCAGATTGTTCAGGGAAGAATCCCACATGGAGTGGTGGATTTGGTCGAGTTACTGACAAAAATCAGGAAAAACACGAATGCAAAATCATTAGCAGAGAACATGAAAGAAGTTCATGAAGATGTGCGAAAGCGCATAGAAAAGAGTAACACGACATACAAGTTGAGATCCGACGGGAAGAAGAGGCTACAGTCGTTCAGCAAATGAGACATAGTCTATGCACATTTGCGGAAGGAGAGATTTTCGACAAGAACATATAACAAGTTGAAGCTGAAGAAGATTGGACCATGTAAGATTCTGAAGAATATTTCAGATAACGCTTATGTGTTGGAGCTACCGAAGGACTTGAGCATTTCACCAATGTTCAATGTCTCGGATCTGTACAAGTTTGAAGAGGGTTCAAGCAGTAGAAGTATGGAAGTGTTGAACATCGACTGGACGGTGCAGATTCCAAATCAACACAAAGAGGAAATCACAAAACTAATAGAGGAACGTGAAGTCAGATGTACGCGCAGTTCGCGAAGGAAGGAATACTTAGTGCGATGGAAAAATGATGAGTTGCAAGATGCGACATGGGTTTCCTAAGAAGAGTTCACGAGACTGACGGATCAGTCGAGTTCTTTTTCACCTCAGGAGTTTGATGCAGGAGCATCGGGACCTAGGAAGAATAGTTGAAGGTAATTGATAGAAGGAAGGCCAAGCAGGGGGTTTTTCGATGATGGAATAACAAATTGGTTGTTGCAGTCAATAAGTTGTGCAGGAGCAGTCGATATGCGATCGATAGAAGATGTGAAGATCGAGAGTTGACATGTCAGAGGCTGACAGACGACAGAGTTGTAGACAAGACATCGAGGGCCGACATGTTGTCGAATCATGACTCTGACAGGTTTGGGCGTGAGCCAAGCAAGGAGGAAGAGGCGGACTGGAGAAGCCTGAAAGTGGGAAGGAAGCCAATGGGTATGTCGAAGGATGACAGAAGACAATATGGTCGAGGCAATGATAAGACCAATTACTGTAGCAGTGTCAGAAGGACGCGCAGAAAATCAAGGAGAGTACTTGGCAGCCGTTCGAGGTTTCTAAGGAAGTTATTAGTAGTTATTGCAGGTGGTTAGGATCATGATAGATGTCACCATAGGTGGAGATTGTGCAGCATGGCAGAGGCACTGACAGTTGCAGTTCTTTAGGATTAGGGAGATCGGTGGACAGAGGAAGAGTGCTTTGGGAGTCGGAGTAGACCATGGGATGCGCATCAGCAGAGTAGAAGGCTAGGTAGTTTGGATCAGTTGGGGGACATGGAAGTTCGGTCAGCATAGGATCGAGAGAACAAATCCATGTGAGAATTTTTGTAGATTGGATAGGAGAGTCACACATCTACAGAATGGGAGGAAGATCGAGCCATAGCTCAGAGTTCCACAGTGAACCAGGAGAGGTTGAATATCGACACACTGAGATAGCACATGGTTACTTTTGTATTGTAATGGTTGAGGTCCACAATAGTTAGTTGTTAACATTCCTTTCATTTTTCATTGTAACCGTTTTCGGTAGAAGTAATATAAGCCAGCTTCTGGCATCCTATTTACATATGGTTTATGTGAACGCCTGTGTTGTGTGTAACCGTTAAGCAACAACCCTTGTCGGGGTGATCTTGCATCACAATTTAAATGAAAATTGGGTGGTGATGTGTAGATGGATAGAGTGGCTAGTTTGATGGTGAGATCCCTCATTGATCAGTGATCTAAAATTTTCAGGATCTTTTTAACCAAAAACTTGCATGTGAAATTTGCATGTAAGATTCATTCTAATGGCTTAAAAGACGATTTTTAAATGCTTTAAAATCAACACATAAGAAAATTAAAGAGAGATCCAAACCAAAAAATGAAAACAAGAACTAATAACAGAGTTCACCCTTCTTGGGCTACGTCTCTGGGATGCTTCTAATGGAAAGGTCGATCTTATTAAGTCTTCAAAGCTTACAAAATGAGTGTTTTGGAAACACTTCTGAGTTTTGTCTGTCAGACTCAGAAACAAATTGCACCATTGCGTTCCTCTCGAAATTCTAAGAAAAATGAGTATAAATTTGACTATGTATTCTTGAGGCCTCCTTTGGCACACAAATCGAGATAATCTTCCTGCAAATAAGGAAAAATAGTACAAAATGTGTACGGATTCCACCTCGGGATCTATGCCCATTAATGGACTGTGCACCTCGGGAACTGTGCATGTACCTTGTCTCGATTCCTGTGCAACTCTGCGCTCTGTAGCTCCAAAATCTATCTCATGGTTGGAAACTTCTGTTTATATAGTTTCAACACTTTACTTCTTAAGGGTTTAACACCGTTGTTCACTCAATTGGTGGGGCCCAATGGTAAAGCTTAGCAATATTTGGGGAGAGGTTCCAGGGTCAAGCTCGTGGGCCTCTCCTCCTTCCACACTCTTTTGGATTGAAGTTTGAATATGGCACATAATGTATAGTTCCACGTTGATATTTAGTGATATAGTATGGTTTGTTGGCATTATATTATGGTTTGTTTGTTGCATGGTTCAATTTTATGGGATAGTGTGTGGTGTTGGCTCCATGTTGATATGTGACTTGGCTCCTCCATTGTTTTGTTGGCATACAGTTCCAATAATGGCGGTCTCGGTGTTCTGCCCCATTTCAAAACATTAATTCAATTCAAACTTAAATAAAACCTTAACCCTATGCTTGTTAAGTGACATCGATGGGAAGCTTGGCTATTAAAGATTTGTGGAGACTTTGGTGGGTTATGGAGGTCTTGGGTTTGGTTCCCAGAGAATCCATCTACCTTTTACCAATTATTATATAAACCGTTTTTTTCCATTTGACCGCATTTTTACAATTTTTAACCATTTTTTTATGAAACTTCAGATGCTGACAACTTCTTCATCTGGAACTCGTTTCGCACGAAACAAGCATTGACGAAAAGTTCTCGACGAGCTCTTTACCATTGTAACCTTTGTTCTGTTGTTTGAAGACTTTTTAACTGATTGATCCTTGAATATACTCCTGGATAAATCAACTTGAATATACTTCCTTAAACTAGATGGAGTTTGTGGAGTGGATTAGGGATAAATGGAAGCCAGAGGTTGGTTATTTCCTTAAATTCAATATGATGGTCAATGGGTGTTTTTGTTTCCATTTTATGTCAATCGAAGTGGCCACAAAGATTCTTTCTAAGCCATGGATTATGGGGGATGGATTGTTGGTGCTTAGCAGGTGGCATCCTCCTTTCAATCCATTGAAATATTTGGTGGTTTCGCATCACCTACGGTGTTTGATGTAGGGATTTCCCTTTCATCTCTGGTCACGACCGGTGTTCAAAGACATGGCTAGAAAAATAGGGAGACTCATTCATATGGAGAAGGGCATGCTTTATGGGAATACAAGCGGTTGACAACAATCCTTATGGATATGGATGCATCAAAAGGGTTACTAGTAGAAGTAGTGATTCAATGGGGGGAAGAGGCCTTTATTTAGAGGTTAGATTACAAGCATAGTCCCTTCATATGTTTTCCTCATAGATAGACTCGGCATTTAAGGAACTTGTTCCCAAGGAAAAGAACTAACGAAGACAACAATGATGCATTTGAAAAGAATGGTTGTTTTCTCTCTAAGTATTCAACTGCTACTGAAGTGATTTGATCCCCTCCCAGATCGAACCTTCTAATAGTCGTATTGAAGGATCCCACTAGTGGCCTACAAGGTTTTTTTGGTTCTATGGTTTCATCATTACTCAATAAGATTAATAATCTATCATCCTTTGTTTTGAAGTCTCTCTGTTTGAAAGAAATAGAATTAATCAAATCGTGTATTCTATTGGGGAATGGTTCTTCTGAAAATCAAGATGTGGGGAATGGTATTGGGTCAAAACCTTTTCCTTCTAATGACATTGGGGGTTGAGGGGTTAAGGGTTCAGATTTGTAGCAAGAGGTAGGGATTGTGGGGGTGGGTTTGTCAGATGAGGTTGATCGTCCTTTAGAATTTATGGATCCCAACCATGACCTTTTCTCAGGAGATAAACCTACTGAGCTAGCCTTGTGTGAATATCCAGGACTTATTAGAATCCCTAGTTTTGGGGATGTGGGGACTAAGGTAGATAGCCAGACTCTAATCTTTATTGATGATTCTTTCTCTATAGGTTTGGCTGAAGGGGACCTTGTTCTTCCAGAGGTATTCAATTGTCAAGAAGGGGGCACTGGGAAGAGAGGGTTGTCAAGTCTGTCTTATAAGGATGCTTTGGTCAAGAAATCATTACATGTTTTGTTTGTTGAAATATTGTAACTTCAAAGAATATTATATTTGTATATTATTTATTCTGGAGATGTTCCATACCTCCGATGTGATTATACTATAAATCCAGAGATGTTTATTCCTCCAAGTTGGTTGTGGTAACTAGGGTTATTATACCCACCATGTCGGGTTCGGCCCAGTCAGTTATAATGGGGTATTTAACCTAATGGTTAAATACGATCCTACATGTACTTGTGTAAAATACATATCAGAGTAGTGTATAAATAGAGGAGGTGTGTTCCTCATTATACACACTCACTCACTTGAGGATAGCGCACTTGTGGAGGAGAGGTCTGCTATTGTGGAGGAGGAGATCATGTCTCAGGGTTTCATCTTTGTATATTGCTGGTCATCTATATTGAGGAAGCTTTGCTGGGTTTTCTACCCCATGAGGGTTTCCCAGGATAAATCTCTGTCTCTTGTGTTTATGTTGTGCTTGTTGTTTCTTCAGTGATCCTGTATATGTTATTATTGTGAAATGGAATGTAATGCTGCTATTTTCTGTCTTAGAATATTGAATTTTAACATGGTATCAGAGCTAACCTGAAGGAATACAAGGTATGGCACTAACGACACTTGCTTTACTTACGACAATTTGAAGGATAGGGTTTTACATAGAAAAAACCCGTCATCGTAGCACTTTCGCTATAAATCCATTTTGGTGAAGTTTTCGGATCTTAAATTGTTACAGGACGAATATTAAATCTCCAGGTACCTTGTGTCCAAAGGAGAACCTCTAATTCGTTGTACTTTGTGATTTATGATTTGTACAATATAGGGTTTCTGCCTCTTCCAGATCTGAGTCAAAATCAGGTGACCTTGGGAAAAAGGTCATATCTTGGGCTAGGAAGCTCCAAATGAAATTTCGTAAAAAGTGACAGGTAGTACACAGTCTGTACTATCTCAGAAAACGTTTTCAGAGGCCGAAGTTGAACCAGTGACACGTGTCACTCCGTACAAGTTCGCTCCCCTGTATTATCCCATAAAAAGGTCATGTTGCGACACTTGGCATAACTCTCTCTCAGAGAGTCCAATTGAGGTCATACCTGTTAGGATGGAAAGATAACAGGCCGAGCTATCTCAGGAAAGTTTTTCAGAGGCCGAAGTTCAAACAGTGACACGTGGCACGCCATACAAGTTTGCTATTCTGTTTTATCCCAAAACAGGTCACGTTGCGACATTTGACATAACTCTCTCTCAGAGAATCCAATTGAGGTCAGACCTGTCAGGATGGAAAGATAATAGGTCAGGCTATCTCAGAAAACGTTTTCAGACCCTGTGGATTGAAAAGTTTGGAGTTACACCAGAAACAATCAGGTACATATTTATGTCAAAACAGAATTATTTTTGAGTACCTTCATTCATGGCTTCCGGAATTTAGGGCTTTGAAGAAAGTTGGAATTTTTGTAAATGGAGACCACGGCTGAATGCTACTCATCAAAATAGAAATTTAGAGACCAAAATCATATTTTTTGGTTGGGCAGGAGGTCGGGCATGATCAAACCCTAGTTCGGGACTTTGATCAGAAAAGTGGAAAATTAGGGCTTCTGTAAAAAATGGGAATTTTTGAAGTCTGTAACCATGGCTGGAATCTCCTAAGAAAAATAAGAGTTTAGAGCCTTGGATCGAACCTTTTGTTTGGGCAGAAGGGTGGGATTCATCAAACCCTAGTTCAGGATCCTGTCTAGAAGATCCAGAAGTTTCAAAGGCAATTTTGAGGGGTCAAATTTTGGAAATTCCAAAATTGAAGTATGCTAGTTTGATCAGCTCAGCAAGACATATTCTTTCATCCATTCAGAAGTGTGAAAGTCAAAGATTGAATTTTTAGGGTTTCTCTAGAAAACCCTAATCAAGCTCCAGATCAAGTTTCAGGGGGAGTTGAGGCTAAGGCCTTACATAAGAAGACTACAAGAAGTCTCGACAGGTATGTCTTGAAATCTAATTCTTGATTAATTTCATGATGTGTTTGTCTTCATATTATTTATTAGTACAATCTTGATTAATGTTAGAATTGTCTTATCACCCTAGTAACAGTATGAATGCATGTGAATGATCAAAGACATTCATTGATTAGGTCTATATGATTGTACTAATGCATTATGATGTTGTGTGAGGTTGATGTTGTCTGCTAACAAGGCTCAGGTACATCACAAAAGACAAATCAGGTTCCATGACCATGAAAACATGAAGACAAAGACTCATCCATAATCTTTGTTCTACTTACGAGGTATGTATGACTTTGTTATATTATGCTTAACCTATGAGACATGCAGGTTCTAGCTCAGGATCTCTAAATCATTGAAGAGATTGTTTAGGTATGTTGTACATAACCAAGTAGGTATACTAATCCAGGTATGTTTCCCATGAATCTTACCTTTTGTTAGGATCCCTTATATAAGTATACTTGGAATGATTGGTTATGCTTATTCATAAAGTTAGTAATCAAGGGATTATGCATATTATATCTTTTATCTTGATTGATGATATGCATGAGTAAAAGAAGACTTCCCTGAAATCTTGAATACTAATGTTTATTAACTATAATCATGACTATACATTCTCAAGATTATTTAGAACTATAATGTTTTGATAACATTTAGAACATACTAATGGGTGTATGTTTGTGTATGAGATCATGAGGATGACACTTGAACATGCACAGTGGTACATAATGAATAGAAGTTCAAAAGACATACAGAAGATCAAGCGGGAGGCAACCACACAAACATAAAAGATAAGTATTTGAGTTGTTATTTGAAATAGTAAATGATATTGCCTGTAATAGGTTGTATGCATATTTGTATTCCTATAATATATCATGCTAAGTGTAAATATTCATAGAACATTGAACATTATACTACTAATATGCATATGATTGGTAAGTTGGACAAACATTCCATTGTTGCTTGTCTAGAATGAAACCTCTTTGCTGACATGCTGAGAGTTGTGCACACTCTCGATAGTATGTTCTGGTAGAGATGGAAGGCATCTAGATAGCTACTGTATGCATACAGGATATGGGAAAGTGTTGTGCCAAAGTATTGGTCAAGATAGATGCATAACTATGTAAATGATATCTGTATGCATAATAGGTTATCATGTCAATATGATTTCATGATTATGAAGTATTACTAATCATGTACCTAATTTTGATTTGTAGGAAAAATCATGATGAATGATGAACAAGTGATGGATGTTCAACAAAAGAATTTACAAATCAAACACACTATAGAAAGCTTGTGGTTAAGAGATTCTCTTAGAAAGAGGAAGAGAATCATGATGAGATGTTTTGACCATTCTCTTAATAATGTAATAAGGTTGAATATGGGTTCTATACACATATGACATGGATGCAAGAAGGAACTCACCACAGAGTTCGAATGATTTTGAGACTCATATTAGTAGACCCATCTGACGAGAGATGGCACAGATAGATATGCAGAAGATCACTCAATGCTGAGTGAGAATAATGGACAATTGATAGCTTCATGACAAAGCTTGGGCTTTACCAGAAGTAAAACTGTTCCTAACCCTTACCTTAAGGTTGTGGATGATGAACCTATCATACCATTATTGTATGACGATGATCTCTTTCTGACAAGGAATGAGAAACAGGTCTTGAAAATGGCTGCAAAAATGAAAATGAAAGATCTCGGATTAATGCACTACTTCTTAGGTCTAGAAGTATGGCAAGATCCAAAAGGAATCTTTTAAATCAAGGTAAGTATGCTGTGAAGTTTCTAAAAATATTTGATATGTTGGAATATAAAGCCATGGCCACTCCCATGGACTCCAACTTGAAGTTGTTAGTTAATGACTCATCGTATTTAATGGACCTAACCCTATATAGACAAATCATTGGGTCATTGATGTACTTAACAAATACTAGGCTAGATATATGCTTTGCTGTAAATACCCTAAGTCAGTATCTAGTAGAACCTAGAAAGGTGCACTTAATAGCTACAAAGCATGTAGTGAGGTACCTAAAAGGTACATTAGATTTTGGTCTATATTATCTTGGAGGTCATGAACTCTGTTTACATGGTTACTCAGATTCTGATTGGGAAGGAAGTGCCTCAGACAGAAAGAGTACATCAGGTGGATGTTATAGTCTTGAATCTGCCATGATATCATGGTTCAGCAAGGAACAATCTAGTGTGGCTCTCAGTACCGCTGAAGCAGAATATATATATATATAACTGTCTGCTCTGCCAGCTGTGAAGCAGTGTGGCTTCAGAAGCTATTATATGGAGTGTTTGACTTAGAAATGAATCAAGATAGAAAATCTTGTATTCCACGATAAGTCAATAACACATAGAGATCCGATACTTCTATATACGAGATATGGTGCAGAGAGGAGCTATCAAGCTCGAGTATATAAGCACTAAGGATCAGATTGCCGATATCCTGACTAAACCTTTGTCTCGAGTAAAGTTTGAATACTTCTGAGACAAGCTTGGTATAGTCCAGAAGGACCCTCCTCGAAAGGGGGAGTAGTATAGTATTTGATAACAATTCTATCCCTTAAATTTTATTTTGTTGTACTTAGCTACTTACAAATATTTAGATTTAGAACTCTTATATATCTTTTATTTTAGATGTATACATGTTTTGATGTGATGTATACATGTTTTGATGTTAGATGTATTAGTGAGAATACATGATAGATGTATACATGTTTTGAGGTGATGTATACATGCTTTGATGTTAGATGTATTAGTGAGAATACATGCTAGCTGTATACATGTTTTGATGTTAGATGTATTAGTGAGAATACATGATAGATGTATACATGTTTTGAGGTGATGTATACATGCTTTGATGTTAGATGTATTAGTGAGAATACATGCTATATGTATACATGTTTTGATGTGATGTATACATGTTTTGATTAGTAATGTATACATGTTTTGATGTGATACATGCTCTTGGACATTTGTACTTGTATAGATGTGAATATAGATGAGGATTGGATCATCCCTGGACTTTCAGTCCTAAAGAGAGCCGTAGACGTGAGGTCTCCAAAAATGAAGTCCTTAGTGGACAGTTGAGGGGATTGGATCATCCCTGGACTTTCAGTCCTAAAGAGAGCCGTAGACATGAGGTCTCCGAAAATGAAGTCCTTAGTGGACAGTTGAGGGGATTGGATCATCCCTGGACTTTCAGTCCTAAAGAGAGCCGTAGATGTGAGGTCTTCGAGAATGAAGTCCTTGGTGGACTTGAGGGGATTGGATCATCCCTGGACTTTCTGTCCTAAAGAGATCCGTAGACATGAGGTCTCCGAGATTGAAGTCCTTGGTGGACTTGAGGGGATTGGATCATCCCTGGACTTTCATCCCTAAAGAGAGATGTAGATGTGAGGTCTCCGAGAATGAAGTTCTTGGTGGACTTGAGGGGATTGGATCATCCCTGGACTTTCAGTCCTAAAGAGAGCCGTAGACGTGAGGTCTCCGAGAATGAAGTCCTTGGTGGACTTGAGAGGATTGGATCATCCTTGAACTCAAGTTCTAAAGTGAGCCGTAGACAGGTGTCTCCGAGAATAGAGGATAGGACTGCATCGTCCCTGGACCTTGGTTCAAAATGCACGTGATTGGATTAATCATCCTTAGACAGTAAATCCAGGAAGGATAGTCTTAAATGTGATTGTGATTGGATTAATCATCCTTAGACAGTAAATCCACGAAGGATAGTCTTAAATGCGATTGTGGTTGGATTAATCATCCTTAGACAGTAAATCCAGGAAGGATAGTCTTAAATGCAATTGTGGTTGGATTAATCATCCTTAGACAGTAAATCTAGGAAGGATAGTCTTAAATGCGATTGTGGTTGGATTAATCATCCTTAGACAGTAAATCCAGGAAGGATAGTCTTAAATGCGATTGTGGTTGGATTAATCATCCTTAGACAGTAAATCCAGGAAGGATAGTCTTAAATGCGATTGTGGTTGGATTAATCATCCTTAGACAGTAAATCCAGGAAGGATAATCTTAAATGCGATTGTGGTTGGATTAATCATCCTTAGACAGTAAATCCAGGAAGGATAGTCTTAAATGCGATTGTGGTTGGATTAATCATCCTTAGACAGTAAATCCAGGAAGGATAGTCTTAAATGCGATTGTGGTTGGATTGATCATCCTTAGACAGTAAATCCAGTAATTCCGAAAGGAAGGATAGTCTTAAAATATGATTGTGGTTGGACTAATCATCCTTAGACAGTAAATCCAGTAATTCCGAAAGGAAGGATAGTCTTAAATATGATTGTGATGAGATTGATCCAGTAATTCCGAAAGGAAGGATAGTCTTAAATATGATTGTGATGAGATTGATCCAATAATTCCGAAAGGAAGGATCATGTATATAGATGATGATGTTGCTGATCGTGTGATGACGATGCTACTGATCGTGTGATGACGATGCTGCTGATCGTGTGATGACGATGCTGATGATCATGTGATGACGATGCTGCTGATGGTGTGATGACGATGCTGCTAATCGTGATATGACGATGCTGATGATCATGTGATGATGATGCTGTTGATCGTGTGATGACGATGCTGATGATCGTGTGATGACGATGCTGCTGATCGTGTGATGACGATGCTGCTAATCATGATATGACGATGCTGATGATCGTGTGATGACGATGCTGCTGATCGTGTGATGACGATGCTGCTGATCGTGTGATGACGATGTTGATGATCGTGTGATGACAATGCTGCTGATCGTGTGATGACGATGCTGATGATCGTGTAATGACGATGCTGATGATCGTATGATGACGATGATGCTGATCGTGATGGTCTAGATGACGATGTTGATGATTGTGAGGATCCAGACGTTGATGTTGCTATAGTTGTTCGACTGCTGCAGAAGATAAAGACTCAGTACTGAAGATGTTGATGTTCCAGTAACTGGTTGAGTTACTGATGATGATAAGAAAGCTTCCAATGATTTATAGATGTATCATGTATGATGTTGATGACTCCTTGCTCATGCAGATATTGTTATAATATCCTTCTCGTTAAGGGGGAGTGTTGAAATATTGTAACTTCAAAGAATATTATATTTGTATATTATTTATTCCGGAGATGTTCCATACCTCCGATGTGATTATACTATAAATCCAGAGATGTTTATTCCTCCAAGTTGGTTGTGGTAACTAGGGTTATTAGACCCACCATGTGGGGGTCGGCCCAGTCAGTTATAATGGGGTATTTAACCTAATGGTTAAATACAAGCCTACATGTACTTGTGTAAAATACATATCAGAGTAGTGTATAAATAGAGGAGGTGTGTTCCTCATTATACACACTCACTCACTTGAGGATAGCGCACTTGTGGAGGAGAGGTCTGCTATTGTGGAGGAGGAGATCATGTCTCAGGGTTTCATCTTTGTATATTGCTGGTCATCTATATTGAGGAAGCTTTGCTGGGTTTTCTACCCCATGAGGGTTTCCCAGGATAAATATCTGTCTCTTGTGTTTATGCTGTGCTTGTTGTTTCTTCAGTGATCTTGTATATGTTATTATTGTGAAATGGAATGTAATGCTGCTATTTTCTGTCTTAGCATATTGAATTTTAACATTTTTGATAAGCCATCCAGGGAGGGGTTTTCCCATGTAAAATCCACATGCTCCAAAGATGTTACACTCAAGAAGAATAAATCCAAGAAGGTAACTTTGAATGAGACTCCTCTGCATCTTGGTGGGAATGGGAGCCAGGAAAGCCCTTACATTCCAGTTTCTACTAGGATGAAAGTGGTTACTAAACAATCTTTATTTTCTCTTTTTCTTGGCCCCTTAGGCCACAAAATATGGGGATTAATGCTTATGTTATCCTACAATTTAAGGGGGGTAGGCGGCTCCCCCAATTTTAATTCGTTAAAATGATTGTTTGAGACTATTTTTCCAGATATAGTGATGATCGAAGAGACAATTAGGCTCGTTGGAAAGGCCTGTGAGTTTTTTTTTCCATTTTATCCCGGGATGGGAATGTTGTGCGTCTGATGCTGATGGGCTATCTAGGGGTTTACTGGTGGCGTGGAACCCTGTAGTGGTTGACTTGAGGCATTATATCACTATTGTAGGTATCTTAATGGAGGGGAATATTAGGGGGATGGAGGAGTGGATGACAATTTTAAATTGATATAGCCCTTATTTGAAGAGGAAACATTTTTCGGAATCGATGGAGTTGAGTGGTATTCAACGGGATCCTTTCTTGATTTCAAGGAGTGATATGAATCTTACTATGCATGTGAGTGAGATTTGGGGAAATTTTCCAAAAGATGATCCTCTTTCTAGTTTCTTTTGTCATTTTTTTCAAGAAAAAATTATTATTGATGTGGTTCTTGATCCGGTCTCTCCTACTTGGAGAAATGGGAGGGAGGGGTATTCAGCCATTTCCAAGTAGATGGATCATTTTTTCATTATAGAAGGGCTAGAAGATTTGGTTCTTCGGTACCGTTCCTGGTCCTTTAGCTTGGGCATGTCTAATCATATTCCCATCATTTTGCAACTGGATCTAGAAAAAAAGAAACAATACTATTCATTCAAATTTAACCATGTGTGGTTAGAAGATGAATATTTTATTAGGTTGACTAAGGTTTTATGGAGGTCATTTGAATCATATCCAATAGATACAGCTATGCACGATTTGGTGAGGAAACTTAATAAGCTCGAGCAGGTGGTAACTAGTTGGGAGAAAAAGAAAAAATTTAGGCTGAAGCAGGAATTGTATATTACAAAGGAGAAGATATCTTACTTATTCAATGATAACATGTCATGCATTTTCACTAAGGATGAAAAATGGGCCTTAAAATATTTGGAGGATATAAAAAGTAATATTTTGAAAATTGAAACATAATCACGATTTCTAAAAAGTAGACCAATTTGGATCAAGTAAGGGGACTGCGATTCCAAATGTTTTCATAAATTCGTCAACCATTGTAGGATTGTTAACTCTATTTGGGATTTGAAGGATTCAAATGGTTCGGTGATTAGTTCCCAATATGATATGGAAATATAAGTTGTCCATCATTTTGAGAAAAAATTTAAAGACCTCAGTTTATCCAACATTGATGCTCATATGGAGGTGCTTCAGCATTATGGCGGGTTTTTCTCTAAGGAGGAAAGAATTCTGGTGGGGAAGGATGTCCTTTGGGTGAAATTGAAGCACTCTTGAATAAACATTCCAAGGACAAGATCCCAGGGTCTGATGGCTAGACTATGGAATTTTTTTCTAATTTCTTTGATATTGCAAGGAAGGACTTGGGAAATGGTCGATGAATCTCAAACAAAAGGGTATGTATTAGGTGTCTTAAATTGAACTTATATTGCTCTTATTCCCAATAATTCTAATCCAGATTCATATAATGAGTACATACTGATATCCCTTTGCAATCTGATATACAAGATTATTGCAAAATTTATTTCTAATAGGATCGAGCCCATCCTTACCAAGAATATATCCTTGGAACAATTCGGGTTTCTAACCAACAAGAAAATCATGGATGATTTTGGAGTGGCTAAGGAGAACCTCTACTCAATTAAAATTAAGAAGTTGAAATCTATGATCCTCAAAATGGATTTAATCAAATCGTATGATCGTGTGGATTGGGTATTTCTAAAGCTAGTTCTCTTCTAGGTTGGGCTTTCTCTTGAGGTAATTGAATGGATTATTTCATGTATCTTCTCATCCATATTCAATGTTTTGTTTAATGGGGTCCCTTCAATTTCTTTTAAGAGCTCTCAACATCTTAGAAAGGGGTGTCCCCTATCGCCCATGCTCTTTCTCTTGCTGTCAAAATGCCTTAGCATAATGATTTTGGAAGGTAAATAGAACAATAGACTTAAGAGGCTAAAGGTCTCTTCAAGGCGTCATATATCTCATCTTTTATTCATAGATGATGTTTTATTATTTGGGGATAGTATAGGTGAAGAATGGGATACCTATTACGACATTATTAAATTTTTCTATTTAGCCTTGAGGATGGAGGCAAGCATCCAGAAATCTTGTCTATTTAAAAGCGACGTTAATGAGGAAGAGCTTGGGAATATTATTTGTCTCTTTCCTTTTCAATTGGATCCAGTCGACAAAGGGCTCAAGTACTTGGGCTACCTTTGAAAACCCAATTTCTATCAAATAAGTGATTAGCAATGGCTTCTTCCAAAGGTAGATATCATAATCAAATGATGGTGCTTTAAATGGTTGTATTTGGGAGTAAGGTTAATGCTGGTGAAGTCCATCCTAGAAACCATTCCGGTGTTCTGGATGTTCATGGAAAATATCCCACTTTCCCTCCTTGAAAATATAAGAAGGAATATGATGAATTTATTATGGTAGAACCAATTAGATGGGGGCAAGTATCATCTGTCCTGATGAGATAAGAAATTTCTACCCAAAGCGGTGGGAGGTTGGGCGATTAAAAATTTGAGATGGTATTGTCAGGATCCGAGTCTAAAATCTCTTTGGTGTGGCTTGTTTGGATCAATATTGTGGTGTGATGTCTTTAGAACAAAATATTTAAAGAACTCTTTGGTTGAAGAGTGGGAAAGGAAAGAGAATAAACATGTTTCCCAAGATTCTAACAATTGGCTTGGACTTTCCAATTCCTTTACTTGGCTTGGAAAATGGATCTCGTGGCATATTGGATATGGTTACAGAGTGGTGTTGGGAGTTGATCCTTTCATCGGGGGAGGGGGGCGGGTGGGGGGTATTTTTACAAATTATCTATTGCTCTAATCTCACATTTATAAGAATTCAGTATTAGCAGACTTGCACTTATTAGAAATTATAGCTCTGATTCTTATGATTCTTACTCGTTTTCTACTTCAGATTTGAGGCTCTTCGGTGAATTGATTGTTGAATGGCCAAACTATATTACATATCTGCATCACCAATGCACCAAGCTCAAGAATAGGAATATTCTCTTGTGTGGGCATGGAATAAAAGAAATGGCGTGTTAACAATAAAATAAGTATATGATGCTATTATCAATTCCACCACTACTGGAGAGCCAATACAGTGGTATTCTCACTTATGGAAATGCGACACTCCATTGAATATTAAGTGTTCCTCCTCGATGAGTCTACAAAACCTCATACTAACCTAGGATAATCTGTGTAAGTGGGTTTTTATCGGTCCCAAATTCTATGTATTACAAAGAAAGGATGAAGAAAGAACTACCCACCTCTTTGGTAACTTCTCTTTCTGATAGAAATTCTGGGAAGGAGTGCTTAATGATTTGGGGGTTGTTTTTAGGTGGAATATTCTAAAGTTGGGAAGGAATGTACACTGCTGGATAAATAGCTTCCCTCATTGGAAAACTAATCTATTTTTCATTATGTGGGGCACTTGGAGAACCTGAAATGCATTCATTTTTGACAACATCTCCAGGTTCCCTTTCACAATTGGTTTTTCAGTCTTGAGATAATTTAAAGAATTTGTTAAGCCTCGGTCTTGCAATAGGATTCCTTTGGTCTCTTATCGAACATGAGGACGAAAATTCTTTTCCTTGTGGTTATTTTGATGGAGCATCCAAAAGGGATGGTTGTGGGGGAGGGATGGTCCTGAAGTTGACTAAGGATCACTTCATTTTGTTAATATTGGGGTATGGTTCTAGCACAAAATCCAAGGAGGAACTATTGGCACTTTGGGAGCTATTGAGTTTTGCAGTGATGAAAATATTTGGTCTTTGCAAGTTTATGGTTACTCTAAGATCATTGTTGATTGGGTCATAAGTGCTTCTACTTTTCAATTGATGTTATTGGATCATCGGTGTTCTAGTACTAGAAGTCTAGTGGAAGGATTTGACAGGTTTTCAATTAAACACATCTCCAGGAAATTCAATTCACTAGCAGATAGCTTGTCCAAACAAGCTATGGGAATGTTTGAAGGCTTGATCAGTTTTGAAGAGTTTAAAAAATTTAACTTATTTAGTTACGGCTCCTTCCATATTTACTAGTATTTGTATGTAAATTATTTCAAGACAAATAGTGTTGTTGAACTGTTATTTTTTTAGGCTACTTTTAATTTTCATTTTGTTCTATAGTATGATGTTAAAAGTTATTTTCAAGCATGGTGATAGTCTCGATCATTCCAAGCTATTGATGACTTTGTTTAGTCTCTTTCCAGATGTAAATAATTTTACAACTTTGATTCTCACTTTAAATAGTAATTTTTTTTTTTTTTTTTTTTTTCCTGAGTAATTCTGGTTAATGGATTCAGTATTTTTATGAAACAAATTCGAAATCAAGTGTCAATGTTTTTTTACCACGAAAGTTTAGGGCTTATCCCAACGATGATAAAGTGATAAATTGTGAAAACCGTAACTCTGGGTCTTCAAACCTTGCTATGATTTACTATGTTTTTCCTGTCTACGGTCTAGGGTTTTGTTTGATCTTCCAAATATTTTCTAAAACTATTGTATTGCATTTATCGTTGAGTTTGGAAAAAAAAAGGTTTTGAATCAAATCATTGTTACTGGGATTTGAATGTTCAGATAGGAATATATTATTAACACAGTAAAATAATAGACTGTCGAACAATGATACTTTGATTTTCAACCAGGGTTTATTTTGCGAAATGATATGAATTATTACATACATATATAATATATCGTATTGGTTTACAATTATAATGTTTGCAATACATTTCTTGTAGTGAAAAGCTAAACATATTTGAAGAAATATTAGAGCATGAAATACTATATGTCTATTGTAATAATAGTATTTGTATGATTTATAAGAGGGTTTATTCTGATGTTAATACTAAAATGAAATCTAGTCTATAATAAACCCGGTTCTAAGATAGATAGAAACGATACCAGAACTTGTTCGTAAATATGTATGTAGTGTTTGTTAAACAAAAAGAATCCGGTTTACATAGGGTCTATTTATTTTTAAAAGACTACTCTTACTATTGTTGGGCAAAAGATTCTTTGATACTATTACTGTTTACAATTCTAAATGATATATTTTAAAATAAAACCAATGATACAGATTTGAAATGCGATAACTCTATTATAAAACAATCATTTAAATTTATCTATTGCATGTGATCATTTTGATGTACTTTAATTAACCCTTTCTGTACTAGAGTATGACACTATTACCGTGTGTGGAAAAACGCTGAAAGGTGATTTTATAATCAGTCATTCTATCCTTTTTAACTACATGATTCATACTGCATTTTAATTCATCAATACAATTTATAGAAATAAAATAATCATTAACTCAAACAGAATCTCTTAGATTAAATGGGAAAAGTAGATAACCATTGCATTCCTATTTAATTTTACTAATATAACAGAAGTAGAAAAGATAACACAATATGAACCTGGAACTGTAGAAGAAGAAACAAACAGCCAAAGGAGCCCGTTCCACCCAACCAACTCCTAAAGACAGCCAAGCTACTTTCCTTAGGACCCCCAAGCCTATTCATTGAACCACTAGGACGAAGATGATGTGTGGAATAATGGAATAAATTCCCTTGCAACTCAGCAGTAGTACTTAGCAACAACACTACCCACCTTTAGAAATATTGAACTCAGCAATGTGGCTGCACTAGTTTAGAATGTAGTCTTAGTTCAGTCATTCACTTCTAACTTTCCCCTCATCAAATCTCTTGTGCTCAGAAAATTATCACCAGGTAAGAATGAACAGTCTCCTGCTGAATTTGATGGATAGATAAATAGCATGCCTAGGTTTTTTGGTCAGTTTATTTCAGTAAATGAGCCACCTGCTCAGTTCCATTTTCTTGGGGAACATGGCCACAAAAGTAGGGATGTTTCCCCCTGCAACAGTTAGAAGTGAGTTGAGGATGCTGCCAAGTGTCAATTTTCTCTCCACCACAGTCCATTCCCCCTAGTGGGTCAGTGAACACTCATTCAACAGTCTCCTTTGGATATTTGTCTCCACTTTTATTTATTAATAATAAAATATTCAGAATAATCAATTACAGTTATCCATGACCCCACTTGGTCAATAGTCATAAAACTTTAACATAAAAATAAAACATAATGTTTTCTCAAAATCATAAAATGTCTAGAACTTGGGGTATGTGACACATCTTTACAAACACTAAGAAGTACATTGTCTAGTCGAAATAGTTCATACTACAATAAGTTGAGCATAACATTAATTATTAAATGATATCTAACAACCTAATCAAATTTAAGAACATATAAAGTCTCATTTTTATTAATTTTAAGTTTTTAAATAAGTATAGATTATAATAATAAAATAAAAGATAAGATGGTTTTTCAATATCTAAAGCAATAAAATTAAATAATAGAAAATATATTATACAAATAAATAATTATAGTAAATAAATTATGAAAATGAAATTAATATTGAAAAATTTAATATATATTTTTAGAGTAAATACAAATAAATAAAATAAAGTAGAAAAAACAAAGCATAAAATTATAATATTTGGATTCATTATTTAAACAAAAAAATTATATTGATTGAAACAATCTCTATAAAATAATTATGTATAAAATATCATTATATTTATTATAAATATTAATTTATTATAAATATTAATCACCATAGATAAAGTTTTTAAATTTAATATATATTTTTTCCTATAAAAAAACCTAAGAAATAAATTAAATAATAGATAAAATTATAATATTTATATTTATTATCTTAACTAAAAACTAGATCATATAATTTCCATAAAATAAATATGTATAGAATTATGTTTAATAAATATTAATAATCATAACTAAATTTTTTAAATTTAATAACTATCCTTTAACCCTTATCACAAAGAAATTACATCTAATTTTAAGATTTTAAATATTATTTAACACGTATGTTTTAGTTACAAAATAAATATATATAAATTATTATATATTTATGATAAAATATTATTATATTTATTGTAGATATCTATGATCATAAATAATTTTTTTAAATTTAATATGTATTTTAAAAAAAAAATATTATTATATTTATTATAAATATTAATTATCATAAATAAATAAATAAAGTTATATTTAATTTTAACTTTTTAACTATGTTTTACTATAGTCTTTTTACAATATTTTTTATTAATTTTATTTAATATATATTATTGTTTATTTTATTTAAAAAAGTAGATGAAGGGTATTATTTACCCTAGGGAGAAAAGAATAAAGTAAAGAATGGAATATAGTCCTATTTTTATCTCTAGTTAACCCTATAATCTCCTAAATAAGAGTCACTCCATCAAACCAAATAAGGATTAATACTTTTAGTTTAAAAATTGAAAATATATAAATGTAGAATTATTAATAACAACTAAAATGGCACATATAACCAAAAAAGAAAGGAAACCATTAAGAACTCATCAGAAAATGAAGATTATTCATCTAAATCATATTAAGTAGGATGAAAATTTCAAATTACAATAATATGTGTACACATCCATTTTGTATAAATTTTATAACTATAACAAAATAGATCAGATGTAGACCCGATGTATAAACATTACATTAAATTTCCCTACCACTAACATGGATATGAATTTTTTGAAATCATAATATAATTTGGTAAATATTTTTTTTTAAATGATTATCTATGTGATTATGTGAAAACTACATCTCCATATATATTTTTTTGTTTATGCTCACTTATATGCATGGTTCACAAAAGAGACTTACACACTATTATGTATAAGTATTGGTAGCAAGATATGTCAATTACAGAGAAGAGAACGCATGCTCTGTGTATTGAATAAAAAATACGGTCCAAGTTCATTCTATACCTAGACCTTTGGATCGTGGCCGATAAATGAGGCCATTGTTATAGCAAAACTAAATTATAATAATTGTTACAATAAAGATTTGCGTGGTTATACTCAACTTAACTTCGTGAAATTCAGATATGATAACGAAAATGACCCAACTCCAAATGATTTTTTTAACAGTTACTATAATAATAAACATTGTTATTTTACATTTATAAATGGAATAACAATTCCTTCCATTCATATTTATTACACAATCATTTTCTATCACTGCAAAATAAAATCGTTGGGACAAACTACAGGGAGGTGCATTGTCTATCATCAAATGTAACCTTCAAGGTGAGAGCCAGGTAGTAAAATAGCCCGATAATTCACACTTATAGTGAACCCATCCACCGAAGAACAGTGAGAGCCTCAAGATCACTACTCTACAAATGTAGAGCACCACATGAAATAAGCAAAAATGAGGGAACCACATGAAATAAGAAAAAATGAGGGGTAGATGTGGTGAATCTGACTTCGTAAGTTTCAAAACTGTGAGGCAATCGCAGGAAAAGAGAGAAGTCGGAACCTTCATGAAGAAACATTTTTCAGAATATTTGTTCACTCGTTTTAAAGATGCGCACCTCATCCATTTCGACATCGCCAAATGAGGTAAAAAGTCCAAAGACATCGCCATCTACTTGATAGCACAGAACAGTTCATTGCATGTCAAAGCTGAGAAAGCTTCGATAGAATAATGAGAGCCAAGATTCCAATTCGCGGCTGTATTTTGGGTTGGGCACGCAGCTGTAAGACTTGGCGGGCTACAAATTCAAAATCTAAATTTGAATGTCTTTGTATCTATCCGCCTTCGGTGAATTCAAAATTTAAATGAGCATGGTTGCATTAATGTTGACCGTAGTAGTCATCGGCGTGGTGTTTCGTATGAGCACATTGAGATGAGGTGGATGATGGTCATGGCCGTAGATCCATAGGAATGGTGGGCATGGATTGTTGGGCCAACGAAGAAAGCCGAAATTTTTTGCCGTAAAATAAGATACACAGAGAGTCAGAAAATGTCAGAGGCCCCTGCAGCAAACTTAATTAGTCTGCTGCGGGGTGCATATGGCTTGCCTAAATTCAATATCTCAAATTAATAATACTTTTTTCATTAATAAATTTGGACTTTTACATTTATTAATAATACTCCTCTTATTAATAGTATGCTCTTTTTCTTTTCCTTCAATATAGTACATAGGCATAACCAAAATTCTAAGGTGGCTTCTGGAAATGCTCTATCGTTTTCTTTAATATTTCAAAGTTTGAAAAATACGCATCTCATCTCGTTTTTTCTACTTTAATATTTGAAGTTTGAAAAATCTTGCTCCATTCTATGCACCGCCAGTGCCAATATTCGACCATCTGAAAAGGACTCCACTTAGTAAGCTCAAATCGCTTTGTTTTTTAACAAAAGTGGTCGAATCTTCTTTAGTAGTAATGTCATCTCGCTTTATTTTTTAACAAAAATGGTCGATCTTCCTTAAATAAAAAGGCGATCTTTTAGCATTTTGAAAGTTTGTCGGAACATGCATCTAAAAACTCGCTGATTATTTATAAGTACGCCATAAATTAGTTTTTATTAAGATGTGATATATTAATATGTCATCACCGTTATTCATTCATATATTAATCACATTATTTTCTAAAATTGAATGATCATAAATGTTATTATATGTAAATTAAATTAAAAAAAATAATAATGTTATAACTAGCATTTGTTTTTGGAGGAGTAAAAGTGAACCCCGTAGGAAAAGAGCAAAGTTTGTAACAATCTCAGATTACAAAGATATAGGCACTCAACCCATAACAAAAAATAATGTTAAGTTCATCAACACAATGAGGCAACTACAATTTCTTTTCTCACAATCTCTGTAGTAGTAAGCTCAACACTATTGATTACTATTATATCTGGAATATATAAGCAGTTTAAGACTTAAATATTTTTTCATTTGCAAACTAGTTGTCTATTCACATAATCATTTGTTGTTGGTTCCACATTTGTTAATGTTTAGAATGAGTATGCTTTGTTGCAGATGAAGAAGGAAACGAATGAATGTATATGTAGTTATACACTCTAGTGACACTTGGACTTCAAATGGTCTTTCCTTGTAAATTATAGTAGTTGGTTTGATCTTCAAACAAATTACTTGATGCCACTCTATTTCATCTAGCAATGTGAATGGGTAATCCTCCTGGTTCCTTCGATGGGAGAATAGAAATCAAGGTTGAGGTTTATTCAACATTCAATAAATACCATTGGAGTTATCTATCTCAACTACTACCCAAGATAGGTTGATTCAACACCTTATATAGTATTAATAGGACTCTAGTATTGAATGGTTACATAAAAATATTGAACTAAGACACCAATTGAACCAATGCACTAATTAATATGGCAGTGTATTGATTTTTGCATCATATAAGGATAAACTTTCATATCCATAACACTAATAATGAGGAAATCTCCAAGGAACAATTCCATATCCATATAAGTCACTGTGGCGAGTGCCTCAACGTATAAAATTGAACTCGTCTTGGGGGGTTTGCTCCTTGGTTTTATCATTCATTGCATTGAGAGGGAATTCTCAGAACAAATTCCCATGCACATGGAACTTCCTACATCAAAAGGGTATATGTGCATAATCGATTGGTTGAATCCACTGTGAATCTTGGTGGCTTAGGCATATTCCTTTCAACGAGACTTGAGAGATGTGCATATATATGTAAAGATAAGCATATGTGGCATTTGAGGCCTTGAAAAATATTCCCCAAGTATTAACTATGCCTACCAGGGTGTCATTTTGCCAGTACTCTATAGGCAACGAGTCAAGCTTGACCAAGAACAACGCATAAGTAATGTCTTGTTTTTTAGGGTAAATTTTTGCAACCTAGTTTTTCAATATAATCCAGTTGAGTTGAATAAGTATGAGTCATTATCAAAAGTTGAATTTTTGTCTTCCATATTGTAAAAAATTACAGTGAGAATCCCTTAGATCTAAGGCAGAGGTTAGAATGCCCTTTGGGTTTCCATTTGGTATTGTTTTATCCCACAAGGGATCATTCCGAAGGCCATAGGCCCAATTTTTTTTTCTATTAGAGCATAATCCTTCATATCTTGAATATTCTGGCTTAGATAGGTGGAAGTGATTTCGTACCTTGGTACTTTCGATGTTTTTGGTATGCACTTTCCTAGTCCTCTGGTGGCTTTCCTGTGATGAGAAGCTCTGAATTCCTTCATCATCGACTCTTTCCCATTGAGTATATTTCCTTCACCTACCACTCCTTCAATTAGTTGTGTTTGTTGGTTGTTTACCTCTTGTTGACGATTCAATTTTTCACCGGTTAAGGAGAGAGGCTATCTAGAAGCAACAACATCTCTAAAGGAGGGGGCAGATCCACCCCTTTCATTGATTCCATGGCGATCACAACTATGGCTACCTAAAAGGCATCAAAATAGAAACCCTAATCGCAAATCAGAACCCTAGTAAAGCATAACAATTTTTCACCTAACAAGAGCATTACTCGATTATGCTACGTAATTTTAATTCTTATGTTTAGTCTATATCCAAAATTATATTTTCACTATAAATCATTGTCAATGTTCATGTTTAAGATACAATGATTTTCATGGATACTAAACTATCAAGGGATGGGCATAATGAAATTTATATATCCTTTCCAAGGCAAGGAAACACCCCATTCAACAATACTTGAAGTATTGGAATTATCATAGAAGTTATAGCATTTGTTTCTAGTTTTGATGTGATCAACGATTAATGGGGATTTTCTTGTTGTAGGTCGATTCTTCAAAATAGAGCAAGATGGGTCTTGCCTTCAACCAGCCAAGCATGTGTCGACGGTCGACACGACCAACCTTACCATCATGCCAATGGTCGAAGGGTATAGATAAACACAAATATTTTTCTTGGAACAAAATTATAACTCCATCCCTTGTAAAACAAGTTGTCGGGAAGTCTGCTAGTAGTGAAGAATATCTTGGCTAGAGTCGGCAGTCAATGCTCAAAGTAGAAAGGAAGCCTCTATGCAAATCAGAAAGGTAACTATGGTATTATATCATAATACAATTATTGTAACAGTTTGGGAAAAAGATGAGAATGACACTTCTATTGCCTATTACCATCTATTACCAACCAAAGAAGTTGACGATCATAATGGTTCAACCGAACTTATCAATCGACCGACTTAGAACATCGACTAGTCTTAATATCCTATCGACCGACTCAAAAAAATATAATACAAAATATGATATCGGTCGGGGTCAGGGATAGTATAGTTGACATATATATGTGGTAGGGGGTCGACTTACTTATGACTTCTTTATTCTACGGTGGTTTGTTCTACTTTCTTACATTCAAGTGATCTTTATGGATGCCCCGGTCGATAGAGCTCAAGAAAGGAAAACTCAGTATTGACTAACAAACTCTCCACGTCGACGAGAAGGATGGAATAGTCGACATCTTATCATAAAATTTGTCATGTATTCAATAAGTCGGTGACCTGAACATTCATCCACGAGCAAGAAAGTTTACATCCATGAACAACATACGGTTACATCCTTCAATTATTTATCTCTGCGTTCCCAAAATCAACTTTATTCATTCTCCATTTGGTCGAAGGCAGTCGGTGTATTGGTCACCAAATAGTCTTGTACTTGATTTATATTGAAGTAATACAAAGGATGACTATGGCCAAATGATAAAATGTGTTGTCGGCTTGAACAGTTAGTCGACTCATCAACCATCACATTTCTGGATGGATTTGAATATCATAGATGGTGACAAGAAGTCAATAGAACTCTAAGTTGGTTGATAAAAGTTGTCCCGTCGATATGAAATGGTCGACCTTATGTTCATTATTATTAAAAGTTGTCGGCATTGTATTTTTTTTTGTAAACTATGGTTGGTTCAATGAGTCATTCTATTGTAAATAAGGTCAATGTAGTTGTGTCGATACTAATTAGTCGAGAGTCATCTTCAATTGATTATAGATCATAAATTTCTATGTGGACTAGATATATCAATTCTTTAGTGAAATTGTTGGTGCAACGTGCACAACTACTATGAAATTGTCAGTGCAGATTCATCAAAATGATGCAAAAACTCACAAATAAAAATGCGGCATGTTGCGGGGTAAAAACCTGAATTGTACTTAGCCAAAATCTCACCCTTTTTTTGAAACTCTTAGGCCAAAATCTATATTACAAGACATTTGGGCATTATACTTGTGTTTGTTTGTAAAATTTAAGTAGTTAGGCCTAAGAAAATACGAAAGATCACCAACTAGGACTTTGAGTCGAATAGGTTCTCAAGAAGATGGATTACCATTTCTGATTCCCCTCCCATAACCAATCTTTGTTTCCTCAACATAAAGCCCATATGTTTTTTATAATAGGAATAACTTGAAGCTGCGATGTGGTTTCACCTTTTTCTATCATGTGCACAAGTTTTTTTGTTATAGCTTCGGACTCTTTCTCCCCTCCGAGAACCAGATTATTTTTCTTAACCTTTAGAAGGATTTCTATGAGTCTTCATTTCTATTGCTTGTGGCTTCAGCACCAACCCCTAAACTTTGAGGTCGCAACCTACCACGCCTGGCGCAAAAGGAAAGCCCATAGAAAAAACGTGAAATTTCTTCATGAAACAAATTATTTGTTTGCGTCATTCACCTGAAATGGAACTATGCCAGTAAATGTCACTTCCATCATACTTCACAAAATTACGAGTTTCACAAAAAACGTATTCATTCTACAAACCCATCCCAAATCCATTTTAGGGACAAATTTATTTAGGGTATGTTTCCCAATTTATTCCTGTATATACCTAGAGCTAATACAGCTCTAGGACATTCCATTCCAAGAAGAAAATGTAATTATTCCCATGAAAATTCCTTATCAAAAATTAATTGTAGAATGCAACCAGGATTCTCTATAATTGATGGATGTCGCTTGTTCTCTGCACATAAAGATCACTCTTGTCCAAATGGGCAGTATAAGTCAAATTTAGACTGTCCCCATTTGTTTATGCATAATGTGTCTCACCAACAACCACAATAGCCATGATAGACAATATCAACAGCAAGTTCATTGATCACTGTACACACTCACTTCAATTCATTTCATCTTGAAAGTTCCTTGATGTGATCTTCCTCTAACAGTCCATTTCCTAGCAATCACTCTTAGATATGTGATCTTCTGAATATGAGAGTGCAGAAAAATATCCATATGCACATTAAAAGGAAAATATATCTAATCAAATATTCCTAGATGTTTTGAACTGCATACCTAATCCTTGAATTTATTGAAATACATTATATCCTTGTGCTCATTTACGAGTGAAACCATGCATTCCAACAACAGAATAGTCATTAGGAACAAATGCAACTAAAAATCCAGAATACTTTATATCCTTGTGCTCATCTATGAGTAAAACCATGCACGCCAACACTAGAATATCCAGCCCCATAAATCTAGCCCTCTTGCACTATGATAAAGAGGCCAAATTAGTTGCGGTTCTTCTAAAAGATTGATGTGATAAAGAACTTGAAGGGAAAAAACATTACAAAAGTGAGTATGAAAAATATTTTCAAGAAGACAAAAATCAACAAACATTTGTGGAAGTTACTGTCCCATATTATCATCAAGAAACCTTTATCCAAGAAGAATACCAAGAGACTCAAATGCCTTATAAGACAACACTAAATTTCTCGTCAAACTACACCACGAAATCCAATCCACGATCAAGCCAAGACTTCATCTGCATTGTAATGTTGGCAACGACTATGAACACCATAGCACACCATAATGAAAACTATGCCACCCATAACAATATGAAATTGAAACAAATCACAAAGCACCTTATGCTTTTGAAAGGAAGGGAAATGCTTTTTTAGGAATAAATAATCAAAAAGTATAGGAAAAAAGAGTTTATAATGAACACCATGTCAATCGTAATAATCTGAAATTGAAACAAATCACTAAGCACAGTATGCTTTTGAAAGGAATGGAAATGCTTCTCTAGGAATTTTTAAATTCAAATTCTTGGAAAAACTAAGTTCTAAGCCTTCTCTAGATATATAGGCTGAGAGCATCATTCACTTTCACTTGATTCAAGGCCACTTCAATTCCCTCTATTTCATCAAAAGCTCTGTATCTGCATATGCAACAAACAATCTATCAATAAATCGCAATCAATATCAAAAGACCCACTTCTAATTACTCAAAGGTCTACAAAGATCCAGAAATAAAGTTTGTTGAACACATTTTCTCCTTCTCCTTGTTGATCTATATGATAGGATATAGATATTTGTGATTAGACAAGTCCTCTACAAACTTCTACAAAAAGTTTCTCATATTCTATATATGAAAAAGTTATAACTTTAATTTATTGCTTTGATTATATCCCTTAAACCAAAATTACTCTCACCTTCATTACTTTCGAAGAAAACATCAAAGGTGGTAAACTTTTTTAAGTTGTTAGGCACGATCATCGTTTAATTCAAAAATAAGTTTTTTCATTTTATTTAATTTTTTATTGAAAATTAATTTATCTTAATTTTTAAAATGAATCAAATAATCTTCAAATTTAATGTTTGTGATTTTTGGCTTGATCACAAACATCAAGTCAAAGAATTATGATCCTTTATGAGACGTTGTTCAATAGAGTGGATTCAAAGGAGAAAGATATTGTTATTATTAGAGGGATTTTATTAATGACTTTGTTGGAATTAATTCAAACTATAAACTCCCTCATCCACATGGCTTTGCCAATGGCATATCCCATTGAAATATTTTTAACAATACATTAATTAAATAATAGTTGACCATAGGGTTTCATGGGTAACAAAAACCCTGCGTGTCCAAAGACGAAGTCTTCCTCGGGAGAGGTTCGTGGCCTTGGAACCATGATCTTACCAGGTAAAGAACCATTGAATTCAACCCTGTGAGCTTCACTCCATATCTTCGTAACCATGTTACAAAACCAAAACAAATAACATTAATATGGTGAACATATCTTGCCAAATAGAAACCAAGTGTACAGGAAAATACAAAGTAGCAACAAGCTTACCTTAACATAGGTTTCCAAGGTGTTGAAGCTCTTTGGAATGAATTGGGATTTCTAAACCTCCTCCTCAGACAAAAAAACTCACACAACTCTGTTTTAAATGCAACCAAGATGGATATATGTTAAACCTCTACGTGAACCCTCTCAAAAAACAAAGTCAACAACCTGATAACAAGACTATAACAAGACAATGATTGGGGTGAATGAAACCCCCTGAGCTCGAAGAACTCTCTTTGCTATGTATAGCCCGTACTAAAGGCAAATGGGTAAGTTGTGCGTTTCACATTTGCAAAACTCGAAGTGCTTGGATTACTTTCGCTTCATAAGATAGGATTAATTTTTATATAAAGGTGTTGAGATAGGATGCTGCCTTATATTAATTATCACATTTTATCATAAGATTATTGAGAGTTTGGGAAAACACTTCCCAAGAAAAGGTTTATTAGTTGATAATTTTATTTTATTTATTCAAGTCCATTTTCGGCGAGAAGGCTAATTTGGGTGGTAGCTACTTGCGTGCATTTACTTAATGTGAAAAATACAATTGAATGAAGAAAAAAAACTCTTGATTTCCTTTCTGGTTATTGCATGACTTTCAACTTGTACACAACTTATGGGGGTCGGTCATCCGTGGTTAATGTGAAAAATACAATGGAATGGAGAAAAAAAACTCTTTATTTCCTTTATGGTTATTGCATGACTTTCAACTTGTACACAACTTATGGGGGTCGGCGGTCGGCATCAAGGGTTAAAATGAATTAATTCCACTACTCTCAACAACAACATGGGCATGCAGGAGGAGGACTGAGGCTACTCATGTAGGATTAAGAAAAATATCGCACACTCCAATGTGCTACATCAAACAGGAATCTCCAGTGATCGGTCAACCTCACATTTCTTCTTCTCCATGTCAACTCTTGTTTATGTCACTGCAAGTGATCTGAATAAACACCATAAAACAAGAAAAATTAAAACTATTATGTTTAATTTCACAAAATATACAAAATATGGATGTCCTGGGTGGTTTGTGGATAAATCTATTAAATCTATTTATATATTTAGAATAGCTATTTAAATAAGGAAGAATTCAAATTTCAAAAAAGCATAACTGAATATCTGTCGGCGGCGGTCTGCGTCGGGAGAAAGCAAGGAGGAGGTCGGCGAAGGTCATAGGTTGAGGAGGTCAGAGGAGGTCGGACATCGGAGGAGGTCGGACATCAGAGGAGGTCGAGGTCGAGGAGGTCGGAGGAGGTCAGAGAGGTCGGAGGAGGTAGAGGAGGTGGGAGTAGGTCGAGGAGGTTAGAGGAGGTCAAGGAGGTCCTCGTGTAGATTAACTGGATAAGTTTCACCACTCATCCGACTTCTACTTAGTCGAAAGTTCATCCCTATAATCAAAGGCATCAAATAAATCAAAGGTTTCTTAGCCCCATCTTTCTTCATAACATTATAACTGTAATGAGACAAAAAATTCAGGATAAAAAATCTTTTAACTAATAAAAACAATAAATTTATAACACGAATATTGAAAATTGAAAATTGAAAGCTGGAATGTTAAAACTTAAACATTAGCTGCAAAAATATGAATAATGGTAGTGAAAAATAGAAATTTGAATTAACTGTCGGCGGTGGTCTGCGTCGGGAGAGAGAAGGGAGGAGGTCGGCAGAGGTCGGAGGTCGAGGAGGTGAGCGGTCGAATCTGGCAGTGAAATATTTGATCATTAGCAGTTTGACAGAAAGAAACGTAGCTTATGGACCCCTAAGGAATGGGAGGAATACTAGGTAGTAGGTAGCCAGCCGAAAGAACTGATCTGCCTGAATTATTGCCAAGACGCAGGCTGCAAGAGAACGAATACTGTGATGTAGTTTTTGATGCTGCAGTAAAGATACCTATGAAGAAATTGTTTCATTCTAATATGGAACACCTAAATGCAGTAGCTTCCCAAGCCTCTTCTTCACTTTATGGAGTTAGCATGGTCAAGTATGGAGATGTTGGCGTCAACTCAATGATGGCGTTGATGACCCAACATGAGCCTCATGAGAGCGAGAGCATTATGATGACGAGTATTCCAAGTTCGTTTTCATCGTTCCACGGCCATGCTGAATTCCTTCTCTCAGCTGCAATGTTACAGGCTTGTCAGGGAGATCATAAGTTAAAATGACAGCCTGGGATGGACCGGTTAGCTTATGAGCAGGCAGTCATGTCAGATTCGTCCATGCCGTCGGTTAAGACAGAAGGTTGCTCTAGTATTCGTAATCAATTTGAATTTCGCAGGGAACAAATAGGAAACTGTTACACAGATCAGTCCTCAAATACTTCGGTGAATCCGTTAGTCACATCGTTAGCTTCACAGGCTGGAGGAGAAGCGCGGATGATAATGTCCTTCGAGCCAGATAGTTCTCATTTCAGTGGGGGGAATGAGGTGGATGCAATAAAAGCCAAAATATTAACCCATCCATAGTCGATCGAAGGTGTTTTAGTCAAGGCAGACATGTCGAGCAGACGAAATGAATGGAATGTGTAGTCGGGCGATACCAGTCGAGCATACTATCGACCAATTGAAGTGTCGAATCAATGTTTTAACTTCGACCACAACTAAAATTAATGTCTCGACCAAAAAATCAGCTATAATAAGATGACCGCCGACAACTGATGGCGCTGATGACCCAACATGGAGTATGCCAAATTTTTTTTCATCGTTCCATGGCCATGCTGAATGCCTTCTCTCAGCTGCAATGTTCTAGGCTTCTAAGGGAGATCATAAGTTAAAACGACAGCCTAGGATGGACTAGTTAGTGTTTGAGCAAGCAGTCATGTCAGATTCGTCCATGCCGTCAGTCAAGACAGAAGTTTTCTCTAGTCTTCGTAATCAATTTGAATTTCACAGGGAACAAATAGGAAACTGTTACATAGATCAGTCCTCAAATACTCTGGTGAATCCATTAGTCACATTGTTAGCTTTGCAGGCTGGAGGAGAAGTGCGGATGATAACGTCCTTCGAGCCAGATAGTTCTCATTTCAGTGGGGGGAAGGAGGCGGATGCAATAAAAGCCAAAATATTAGCCCATCCACAGTCAGTCGAAGGTGTTTTAGTCGAGGAAGACATGTCGAGCAGACGAAATGAATGGAATGTGTAGTCGGGTGATACCGGTTGAGCATACTGTCAACCAATTGAAGTGTCGACTCAATGTTTGAATTTCGACCACAACTAAAATGAATGGGTCGACCAAAAAATCAGCTATAATAAGATGACCGTCGACCAAAATAGTATTGGCCAAGCATATTATACCATTTTATTTGCAACTTCCTATCTATTGTTTGAAATTGTGCCATTTTATCCCCATAGTCTTCTGGTCGACGGATGTGTGGGTCGGTCCAAGCTGTCATTGCAGATTAGAATGCAACACTTGCTTCTATAGTGGCAACTTGAATGTGGCATGGAGACAAAGAAATTGGCCGCAGAATGTGATCAATTAGCTCTGGGAAATTAAGCAACGCGTGCTTCTTTCCCTTCAAATAGACCTCAGTGATGTTCAAGCCTTAATAGTAAAAAATCTGTAGGGCAATGCGTTCTTTTTGCCCTTCAAATAGACCTCAGCGATGTCTAAGCCATAATAGTAAAAAAAATCTGTAGGGCCAAAGTGGAAAAACACGTTCCAGGATTCGATTGGATCTATAGACAAGGAATCTATCCGAGGTGGAAGGCCACGCTTCTCGTTGGTGAACAACTATGGCGTAAATATTTTGAAATTAAAATTTAATATAAACATAAAACCTATTTTTTATATTTTATATTTTAATAATATAAAAACGATAAATATATAAATTCTCATTATATATGATAATGATGATCATGAATCATTATAACAAACTTTACTCTAGATATCTATAAGACACACTTTACTATACATATCTATAAGGCAAAGTATTAAACTAAGTTACCATGAAGTCTATGGCAGGTGAGGATCGAGGGTTTGCTGTGAGGTTACGGTTTGCTTCAAAGTGATGATGGAGGATTCTCAACATCCCTTCCACTCAGAATTGGATGATGAGATCTCAGAAAGGTAGGCATTGGAGTTCGAGTTGACCCCAAAGGGTGGAATATTCTATTATGAAGAGGAATTCAAAAATCGACGGTTTGTTTGCAATGGTGGCAATTTATCTAATTCTTCGTTATGTGCGGGTGTTGATGTCAAAGGGAACTGTCCAGTTTCAGGGACATCTGGGGGCCTTGTCCCTATTCACTCGGGTGACCGGACTTGGCCGGTGAAGGGGCATCATGCCAGTAATTTGTTGCCTAGACATGACAATAATTTGGTTCCAAAGTTGTGTTTACTCCGAACTCGGGTTTGGCACAGGAATTGGTGGTTGGGATGCAACGAGAGAGGTTTGGTTCTAATCCTAGGACTTTAGTTACCAAAAACCTTAGATTAGGGAGTGGTGAATTTAAGTATGACATTTCTAGATTGAAAGAGGGTAAACACAGTAGTGGAAAACACATATTTGGGAAGAAAGCTAGGGCAAACATGGCACATAAGAATTTTAAATTTCTCGTAGAGACAATTTAAATGAAAAATGGGTGGTGATGTGTAGATGGACAAAGTGGCTAGTTTGAGGGCGAGATCCCTCAACGATCAGTGATCTGAAATTTTCAGGATCTTTTTAACCAAAAACTTGCATGTGAAATTTGCATGTAACATTCATTAAAATGGTTTAAATGATGATTTTTAAATGCTTTAAAATCGACACATAAGCAAATTAAAGAGAGATGCAAACCAAAAAATGAAGACAAGAATTGATAACGGAGTTCACCCTTCTTGGGATACGTCTTCGGGCCGCTTCCAATGGAAAGGCCGATCTTATTAAGTCTTCAAAGCTTACAAAATGAGTGTTTTGGAAACAGTTCCGAGTTTTGTCTATGAGAATCAGAAACAGACTGCACCAGTGGGTTCCTCTCTAAATTCTGAGAAAAATGAGTATAAATTTGACTATGTATGCCTGAGGCCCCCTCTTGCACACAAATTGAGATAATCTTCCTGCAAATAAGAAAAAATAGTGCAGACTGTGTACAGATTCTGCCTCAAGATCCATGCCCATTAATGGCCTGTGTGCCTCGGGAACTATTCCTCTACTCTGTCTCTATTCCTGTGCAACTTTGTGCTCTGTACCTCCAAACTCTGTCTCGTGGTTGGCAACTTCTGTTTATATAGTTTCAGCACTTTAACTTCTTAAGGGTTTGATGTCGTTGTTCACTCAATCGGTGGGGTCGTGGTCCAATGGTAAAGCTTAGCAATATTTGGAGAGAGGTCCTGGGGTCAAGCCCACGGGCCTCTCCTCCTTCCATGCTCTTTTGGATTGAAGTTTGAATATGGCACATAATGTATAGTTCCACATTGATATTCGGTGATATAGTATGGTTTGTTGGCATTATATTATGGTGTGTTTGTTGCATGGTTTGATTTTATGGCATAGTGTCTGGTGTTGGCTCCACATTGATATGTGACTTGGCTCCTCCGTTGTTTTGTTGGCATACAGTTCCAATAATGGGGTTGTTGGCATACAGTTCCAATAATGGGGTCTTGGTGTTTCGCCCCATTTCAAAAAATTAATTCAATTGAAACTTAAATAAAACCTTAACCCTATGCTTGTTAAGTGACATCGATGGGCAGCTTGGCTAGTAGAGCTTTGTGGAGACTTTGGTGGATTATGGAGGTCTTGGGTTTGATTCCCATAGACTCCATCCACCTTTTACCAATTATTTTATAAACCATTTTTTCCATTTAACCATATTTTTACCATTTTTTAGGAAACTTCAGATGCTTAGTCAATGGGTGTTTTTTATTCCATTTTATGTCAATCGAAGTGGCCAAAAATATTCCTCTAGGCCATGGATTATGGGGGATGGCTTGTTGGCTCTTAGTAGGTGGCATCCTCCTTTCAATCCATTGAAAGAGTTGGTGGTTTCGCATCACCTGTGGTGTTTGATGTGGGGATTTTCCCCTCATCTCTGGTCACAACCGGTGTTCAAAGACTCGGCTATCAAAATAGGGAGACTCATTCATATGGAAAAGTGCATGCTTGACGGGGGAGACAAGCATTTGACAACGATCCTTGTGGATATGGATGTGTCGAAAGGGTTACTAGCAAAAATAGTGATTCAATGGGGGGAAGAGACCTTTATTTAGAGGCTAGATTACAAACATATTCCCTTCATATATTTTCTTCATAGATAGACTCGGCATTTAAGGAACCAGTTCCCAAGGAAAAGAACTGACAAAGACAACAATGATGCATTTGAAAAGAATGGTTTTTTTCTCTCTGAGTCTTCGACTGCTACTAAAGTGATTGGATCCCCTCTCAGATCAAACCTTCTTACAGTCGTATTGAAGGATCCCACTAGTGGTCGGCAAGTTTTTTTTTGTTATATGGTTTCATCATTACTCAATAAGCTTAATACTCTATCTTCCTCTATTTTGAAGTCTCTCTCTTTGAAAGAAATAGAATTAATCAAATCATGTATTCTATTAGGGAATGGTTCTTCTGAAAATCAAGATGTGTGGAATGGTATTGGGTAAAAACCTTTTCCTTCTAATGACATTGGGGGCCGAGGGGTTAAGGGTTCGGATTTGGAGCAAGAGGCAGGGATTGTGGGGGTGGGTTTGTCAGATGATTTTGATCGTCCTTTAGAATTTATGGATCCCAACCATGAACTTTTCTCAGGATATAAACCTACTGAGTCGGCCTCATGTGAATATCTAGGACTTCTTAGAATCCCTAGTTTCGGGGATTTGAGGACTAAGGTAGATAGTCAGACTCTAATTATTTTTTATGATTCTTTCTCTGTAGGTTTGGCTGAAGGGGAACTTGTTCTTCCTGAGGTAGTCAGTTGTCAAGAAGGGGGCACTAAGCAGAGAGGGTCATCAGGTTTGTCCTATAGGGATGCTTTGGTCAAAATATCATTACATGTTTTTTTGATAAGCCGTCCAGGGAGGGGGTTTCCCATGTAAAATCTGCATGCTCCCGAGATGTTACCCTCGAGAAGAATAAATCCAAAGAAGTAACTTTGAATGAGACTCCTCTGCATCTTGGTGGGAATGGGAGCCAGGAAATCCCTTACATTCTCCTTTCTACTAGGATGAAAGTGGTTACTAAAAATCTTTAGTTTCTCTTTTTTTTGGCCTCTTAGAGTTGAGAAGGCCACAAAATATGCGGATTAATGCTTCTGTTATCCTACAATTTAAGGGGGGTAGGGGGCTCCCCCAATTGCAATTCCTTAAAATGGCTGTTTGAGACTATTTTCCCAGATCAAGTGATGATCCAAGAGACAATCTGTCTCGTTGGCAAGGCCTGTGAGTTTTTTTTTGCATTTTCTCCCGGGATGGAATGTTGTGCATATGATGCTGATGGGCTATATAGGGGTTTATTGGTGGCGTGGAACCCTGTAGTGGCTGACTTGAGCCCTATATCACTGTTGTAGGTATCTTAATGGAGGGGAAGCTCAAGGGGGTGGAGGAGTGGATGACAATTTTAAATTGCGATAGCCCTTATTTAAAGAGGAAAAGGTTTTGGGAATCAGTGGAATTGAGTGGTATTGTATAGGATCCTTTCTTGATTTCAGGGAGTGATTTGAATCTTAATATGCATGCGAGTGATATTTGGGGAAATTGTTCAAAATACGATACTCTTTCAAGTTTATTTTGTCAGTTTTTTCAAGAAAAATTTATTATTGATGTGGTTCCTGATCCGATCTCTCCTACTTGGAGAAATGGGAGGGAGGGGTATTCGGCCATTTCCAAGTATATGGATCATTTTTTCATTACAGAAGGGTTGGAATATTTGGTTCTTCAGTACCATTCCTAGTCCTTTAGCTTGGGCATGTCTAATCATATTCCCATCTTTTTGCAACTGGATCTGGAAAAAAAGAAACAATATTACTCATTCAAATTTAACCATGTGTGGTTAGAAGATGAATATTTTATTAGGTTGACTGAGGAGTTATGGAGGTCATTTGAATCAGATCCAATAGATACATCTATGCATGGTTTGGTGAGGAAAATTAATAAGCTCGAGCATGTGGTAATTAGTTGGGAGAAAAAGAAAAAATGTAGACTAAAGCAAGAACTGCATCTTACAAAAGAGAAGATATCTTACTTATTCAATGATATCAGGTCATGCATTTTCACTAAGGATGAAAAGGGGGCCTTAAAATATTTGGAGGATATAAAAAGTAAGATTCTGAAAATTGAAACATAATCACGACGTTTAAAAAGTAGACCAATTTGGATCAAGTAGGGGTACTTCAATTCCAAATGTTTTCATAAATTCGTCAACCATTGTAGGATTGTTAACTCTATTTGGGATTTGAAGGATTCAAATGGTTCGGTGATTAGTTCCCAAGATGATGTAGAAATTTAAGTTGTCCATCATTTCGAGAAAAAATTTAAAGACCTCAGTTTATCCAACATTGATGCTCATATGGAGGTGCTTCATCATTATCCCAAGTTTTTCTCTGAGGAGGAAGGACTTCTAGTGGGGAAGGAGGTCTCTTTGGGTGAAATTGAAGTAGTCTTGAATAAATTTTCCAAGGACAAGGGCCCAAGGTCTGATGGCTAGACTATGGAATTTTTTTCCAAGTTCTTTGATATTGCAAGGAAGGACTTGGGAAATGGTGGATGAATCTCAAACAAAAGGGTATGTATTAGGTTCCTTAAAGTCAACTTATCTTGCTCTTATTCCCAATAATTCTAATCCAGAGTCATATAATGAGTACGTATTGATATCCCTTTGCAATCCGATATACAAGATTATTGCAAAAGTTATTTCTAATAGGATCGCGCCCATACTTACTAAGAATATATCCTTGGAACAATTTGGGTTTCTAACCAAGAAGAAAATCATAGATGATTTTGGAGTGGCTCAGGAGAGCCTCTACTCAATCAAAATTAAGAAGTTGAAATCTATGATCCTCAAAATGGATTTAATTAAATCGTATGAACCTGTGGACTGGGTATTTCTAAAGCTATTTCTATTCCAGGTTGGGCTTCCTCTTGAGGTAATTGAATGGATTGTTTCACGTATTTCCTTGGCCATATTCAATGTTTTGGTTAATGGAGTCCCTTCAAATTTTTTTAAGAGCTCTCAAGGTCTTAGAAAGGGGTGTCCCCTATCACCCATGCTCTTTCTCTTGGTGTTAAAAGGCCTTAGCATAATGATTTTGGAAGGTAAATAGAACGATAGACTTAAGAGGGTAAATGTCTCTTCAAAGCGTCATATATCTCATCTCTTATTCGTAGATGATGTTTTATTATTTGGGGATAGTACAGGTGAAGAATGGGATACCTATTATGACATTAATAAATTTTTCTATTTAGCCTCGAGGATGGAGGTGAGAAACCATAAATCTTGTCTATTTCAAAGTGACGTTAATGAGGAAGAGATTGGGAAGATTCTTTGTCTCTTTCCTTTTTAGTTGGATCCAATCGACAAAGGGATTAAGTACTTGGGCTACCTTCGAAAACCCAATTGCTATCAAATCAATGATTAGCAATGGCTTATTCAGTGGGTAGATAGCATAATAAAAGGATGGTGCTTTAGAGGGTTGTATTTGGGAGGAAGGTTAGTGCTGGTGAAGTCCATCCTAGAAACCATTCCGGTGTTCTGGATTTTCATGGAAAATATCCCACTTTCCCTCCTTGAAAATATAAGAAGGAATATGATGAATTTATTATGGGAGAGCCAATTAGATGGGGACAAGTATCATTTGTCCTGATGAGATAAAATTTGTCTACCAAAAGTGGTGGGAGGTTGGGGGATTAAAAACTTGAAATGGTTATGTCAGGATCTGAGTCTAAAATCTCTTTGGTGTGGCTTGTTTGGATCAATATTGTGGTGTGATGTCTTCAGAACAAAATATTTAAAGAACTCCTTGGTTGAAGAGTGGGCAAGGAAAGAGAATAAACATGTTTCCCAAGATTCTAACAATTGGCTTGGAATTTCCAAGTCCTTGACTTGGCTTGGAAAATGGCTCGCGTGGCATATTGGAGATGGCTATAGAGTGGTGTTGGGAGTTGATCCTTTCATCGGGGGGGGCAGGGCGGTGGGTGGGGCAGGTTACAAATTATCTATTGCTCTGATGTCACATTTATCAGAATTCAGTATTAACAGACTTGCACATATTAGAAATTCTAGCTCTGATTCTTATGATTCTTACTTGTTTTCTACTTCAGATTTGAGGCTCTTCGGTGAATTAATTGTTGACTGGTCAAACTATATTACATATCTGCATCACCTATGCACCAAGTTGAGGAATATGGAATATTCTCTTGTGTGGGGATGGAATAAAAGAACTAGCATGGTAACAATAAAATAAGCATATGATGCGATTATCAATTCCACCACTACCAAAGAGCCAATGTAGTGGTATTCTCACTTATGGAAATGCGGCACTCCATTGAATATTAAGTGTTCATCCTCAATGATTCTAGAAAACCTCATATTAACCTCAGATAATCTATGTAAGTAGGGTTTTATGGGTCCCAAATTCTATGTGCTATGTAGAAAGGATGAAGAAAGCACTAACCACCTCTTTGGTAACCATTCTTTCTGATAGAAATTCCAGGAAGGAGTGCTCAATGATTTGGGGGTTGTTTTTAGGTGGAATATTCTAAAGTTGGAAAGGAATGTACAGTGCTTGATAAATAGCTTCCCTCATTGGAAAACTATTCCATTTTTCATTATGTGGGGCATTTGGAGGGCCTGAAATGCATTCATTTTTTACAACATCTCCAGGTTTCCTACGACAATTGGTTTTTCATCCTTGAGATAATTTAAAGAATTCTTTAAGCCTTGGTCCTGCAGTAGGCTGCCTTCGGTCTCTTATCGAACGTGTACATGAAAATTCTTTTCCTTGTGGTTATTTTGATGGAGAATCCAAAAGGGATGGCTGTGGTGGAGGGATGGTCTTGAAGTTGACTAAGGATCACTTCATTTTGTTAATATTGGTGTATGGTTCTAGCACAAAATCTAGGGCGGAACTATTGGCACTTTGGGAGTTGTTGAGTTTTGCAGCGATGAAAATATTCGTTCTTTGCAAGTTTATGGTGACTCTAAGATAATTGTTGATTGGGTCATAAGTGCTTCTACTTTTCAATTGATGCTATTGGATCATTGGTGTTCTAGTAATAGAAGTCTAGTGGAAGGATTTGACAGGTTTTCAATTAAACACATCTATAGGAAATTCAATTCACTAGATGATAGCTTGTCTAAACAAGCTGTGGGAATGTTTGAAGGCTTGATCAGTTTTGAGGAGTTTAAAAACTTTAACTTATTTAGTTATGGCTCCTTCCATATTTACTAGTATTTATATGTAAATTCTTTCAAGACAAATAGTGTTGTTGAACTATTATTTTTTAGGCTACTTGTAATTTTCATGTTGTTCTGTAGTATGATGTTAAAAGTTATTTTTAAGCATGGTGATAGTTTTGATCATTACAAGCTATTGATGACTTTGTTTAATCTCTCTCCATATGTAAATAATTTTACAAATTTGTTTCTCACTTTAAATAGCAATTTGTTGGTTTTTTTCTCCTTAAAAAATTATCTATAACACACTTTACTCTAAACACAAATACACTTACAGTTTACTATAAATATCTATAACACACTTTACTCTAAACGAACATACACTTACACTTTACTCTAAATATCTATATAACATGCACATAAAAAAAATTTATATGCAAGATTCAATTGCTACAATCATCAAATATTGACTAACAAAAATATACTTCAACATGTTTGCGTTGTTTATTATTTTGTGGCTAAGAGATATCATTCTCCTCTTTATTTATAATAATGAAATGTTGTCTCACTACCATCTAAAAATACCACAATCATGAATATGCCAAAAGTGCCTCATCTATGAAGGGTTAACAATTTATACATGAGCTAGGGATTTGTAATATTTTGTGGCTAAGAGATCTCATGTTTGTCTTTATTTATCTCTGCTAAAGCAGTAGGGATTCTTGAAATCATCCAGGAAAAATTGTATTATTCTTGCACATTGTTTTAGGCATTTTACCCTAATTTTTTGCTATGCATTTTCCTTGGGACCAATAATTGGTTTGGAGGCCATATTTGGCGTCATATCAAGTCCAAGGTATTCTAGGTGTGGATGAAAACTAGGAGCATGGCATGTAGTGAGCGTGGCAAGATGCATAGCATGTACGGAGCTAGGCTGAGGCAAGTGGGACAATGGATAGGAGTGTGGAAATATAACAAGGATTTGATGATCACCATTGTTATTAGTCAAATTGGAACTTCTCTGTTCATGACCACACTGCTTTGTCGGTCACACAAAAAGACCTTATTCATGGAAGAGCCTTAGTGACTATAGATGCATTTGCCCTGAACCTTGCAATATCACCTCTAGTTTATCTGTTTTTGTGAACTATTTTAAGACTTAACCGTGACTCTCACATATTTCAACTCGCGGGTCACTCGCTGGAGTTTCCATTGACTACCCACTTCCCCCAAAATTTGCACCGCTAGTTGTTTGACACTATACTCACAAGTCACTCGCATGTTGTCAAGTGCTATACATGCGAGTGTTGATGTATATGTAACTTCGGAATGTATTTCATCTATGTATTTCATATATATATTTATTGTACTCTTATTAGAGATGTGTTATTCCTCTATAAAGAAGTGTCGTCATGTGGATTGACAAGTGTCGCAAGTGCGTGTACTTGCCGATGGGTTATTAGACCACCATGTGTGGGGTCGGTCCTGAAATATATATATTATAATGTGGATGTACCTAGCTAGACAAGTCGGCCCCATAAGGTCACTGGGCAAACAAGTTAGTATAAATAGAGATCACGTGAACTCTATTTAGATCATTCGGAAAAGTGTATCTCTCTCACTCAGAAAGTGGTGCACTAGTGAGGAGGAGGATCATCTGCTCCTAGGAGACTATCTCAGTGTATTTTGGTTGTACTTTGGTTGAGCCATTGCTCTCTCTATCTCTAAGGAAGTTGTGGGGTTTTTCACCTTAGGGTTTTCGCCACGGAAACTCTATGTCTCTTGTCTCTCATGCTTTTGATTCTTGTGATGCTTGCGATGCTTATTGTGATTGCCATGCATTGATATACTGTATATGTTATTCTCTCAGTGAAGATCCTAGAGTATTGTGAATTAATGCTCAAAATTTAACATGGTATTAGAGCTAACCTGAGAAAAAGACATTTTGCAGTGACAGAAACTTAAGTTTCTTGTTTATTGGGTTTCTCTCTACATATTTTGGAAAAGCAGTATAGTAGATTGACTCTACTCATCAAGGTGCATCTATCTGTCCAATCAAAATTCAATTCCTAACATTTTCAGATTTGGCCCTAAAAATTAGGGTTTCCACAAAAATAGGAATTTCTGAAACCTGAAGACATAGTTGGAAGCTCCTTGCAAAAATCGAAGTTTAGAGATTTGGATCGAGATTTTTGGCTGGGTAGATCTCCGGGAAACTCAAACCCTAATTTAGGGCTCTCACTAATGAACCCGGGAGGATAAAAAGGAAAATCTAAAGGGTAAAACTTTGCTGATCTCAAATTCTAAATGCACCAGGCTGATCAGCTCATCAAAGCGCATCTTTCTATCCTTTTAGAAAATTGAAATTCACATTTTGAATTTTTAGGGTTTTTCCAACAAACCCTAATCTGGGACCAGATCCAGTTTTCAGCATTTCAAGTGGTAAGACCTAAATCTTTTCTATTTCCATTTGAAGTACTCTTTAAGATGTCTCATCACACCAAGCTTGAGGATAAGCTTAAAGGGGTTGATAACTTCCGAGCTTGGAAGTATAGGATTGGGTTAATCCTGGAAGAGAATGAGTTGGACTCATATATAAACGAAGACATCCCTATCCCAGAGGATGAAGAGGCCAAGGTATTGCATAAGAAGAACTTGGTCAAGGAAAAGAGAATCATTTTTGATTCTATCAAAGACCATCTCATACCCCATGTGTCTTCTCTAAAGACACCCAAGGAGATGTTTGACTCTTTGACCAAGCGATTTGAAGGAAAGAACATAAATCGGAAGATGACTCTGCGGAATCAATTGAAAGGGGTCAAGATGTTGAATGGAGAAACCATTCAATCTTACTTCTTCAAGGTCTCTCAGATCAAGGAGCAACTTGAAGCTGTAGATGAAGTAGTGGACAATGGTGAAGTTGTTATGACCACTCTGAATGGCCTACCTAGGTCATGGGACTCCTTTATTCAAGGAATCTGTGCAAGAAAGAAATTGATCTCTTTCAGTAACGTATGGGAGGAATGCTATCAAGAAGAAGCTAGACTTGTAGCTCGTGAGGAAAAGATGGGAGGTGAAGATCAAGCTCTCGCAACCCACACCAAAAGAAGCAAGCCCAAGAAGGAGCACTCTCGCTACAAAAGAATAAGAACGATTTAAGATGCTTCACATGCAATGAGAAGGGTCACTTTGCTTCAGATTGTCCCAAGAACAAAAGGGATAATAACAACAACTTCAGCAAGAATAAGAAGGGCAACAAAAGAAAGTTCCATGCTCATGCTGCCGAGGATGATGAACCTCCAAAGAAGAAGGATAGGGAAGAAAGTAGTGATGATGACTCATCAAGTGAAGAAGAGTATGTTCTAATCTCTACTCTCACAGGTACTATCTCCCATGCTTGTAATGATTGGTTGATTGATAGTGGGGCTTCCAAACACATGACTGGGTTTAAGGAATATTTTGTGAATCTTTCTGAACATTAATCACCCCATAAGGTGAAACTTGGGGATGATTATCAATACCCAATCAAAGGAAGTGGTGAAGCCTCCTACAACCTAGATTTTGGAAAATCTTTGAAGATGAAAGAAGTCCTTTATGTACCTGGGATCAAGAAGAACTTACTCTCCATCTTTGCATTGGACGCAAAAGGTACGAGGGTTGCATTTGTGGATGGCCAAGTCCTAATGTGGCCAAAGGGAAAGACCATAGATGATGCAGTAGTGATTGGAGAGCAAGAGGGAGGATTGTACAAATTGAAGGGACAACCTGAACATGCCATGGTGCATGAATCCATGGAGCCAAGTGAACTTTGGCATAGAAGACTTGCTCATATGCACTATAGGGCACTTCCAATTGCAATCAAGGCTGTAGAAGGTCGTCCTGAAATCAAGACCAAACATGAAGTTGTTTGCAAAGGATGTGCAAAAGGTAAGAACATTAAGAAGGCTTTCCCAAGCAGTGAAAGCAAGGCCAAAGATATCCTGGAAATCATCCACTCAGATGTATGTGGTCCTATGTCATCCAGTTCTCTTAGTGGGTATGTTTACTATGTCTCATTTATTGATGACTTCTCCAAGAAGACTTCGGTATACTTCTTGAAGAACAAAGATGAGGTGTTTGATAAGTTCAAGGAATTCAAAACCTTGATGGAGAATCAAACTGACAAGAAGATCAAAACATTTAGATCCGACAATGGTGGAGAATTCACCTCAGGTGACTTCAAGAAGTTTTGTAGTGATTCAAGGATTAAGAGGGAGTTGACTGCTCCTTATAATCCTCAACAAAATGGAGTTGTAGAAAGGAAGAACATAACTGTCATGGAAGCAGCAAGGGAAATGCTGCATGACCAGGATCTACCTATGCATCTATGGGTAGAAGAAGCTAGAACAGCTGTATATGTGCAGAACAGAACACCCGACAAGATATTGGACAACAAGACACCAGAAGAGGTCTTTTCTGGTAAGAAACCTGAAGTCAGCCATCTCAGAATATTTGGTTGTCCAGTATACACTCATGTCCCAAAGGAAAAGAGGACTAAACTAGATCCTTTAGGGAAGAAGGGTATCTTTGTGGGTTACAGTGAAAGCTCGAAGGCTTACAGAATATACTTTCCAGGGTTCAAGAAGATTGATGTCAGCAGGGATGTAACCTTTGATGAAAACTCAGCATTCATCAAATCAAGGAAGGCACCTATCGAAGTTTATGAAGAACCTAAGGAAACTAGATTTCAAGACACTACCATGACTGAAGTAGTTCTAGAAGTTGTTCATGAGTTTGAAGATCCACAAGAACCTGTAGATCCACCCTGTTAGGATAACCCTCACAAGAGGAAACCTGCATGGGCTAGAGAGCTCATTCAAGATGCAGAAAGATTTTGCATTCCAGAAGAAGAACACAGAGGAAAGAAGAGAACCAGATCACATACTAGCTATGTTGCTTTACTCTGTTACATTATGAACAAAGAGCCTTCCAGTTATGAAGAAGCAGTGGAAGAGAGAGAATGGAAGGATGCCATGGTTGAGGAATACCAATCAATAATTAAGAATGATGTTTGGGATGTTGTCCTATGATGTAAAGAGAAGTCTGTTGTGACTTCCAAATGGATCTACAAAATCAAGCATGCTGCAGATGGCAGTCTAGAGAAATACAAGGCAAGATTCGTAGCTTGTGGCTTCTCTTAGAAAGAGGGAATAGATTATGAAGAAACTTTTGCACCTGTAGCCAGGTATACTTCCATCAGAACAGTACTTTCCCTGGCTACAACAATGAAATGGAAAATACACCAGATGGATGTCAAGACTGCTTTCTTGAATGGTGTAGTTGAAGAGGAAGTATATGTGGAGCAGCCACTTGGTTTTGAGATACATGACAGGGAGTCATATGTGTGCAGATTGAAGAAAGCCTTGTACGGCTTGAAATGAGCTCCCAGAACTTGGTATGGTAGGATGGATAGTTTCCTATCTAGTTTGGGCTTTACCAAGAGTAAAGCAGATTCCAACCTTTACTACAAGGTTGAGGAAGGGAATCCTGTGATTCTACTCCTGTATGTTGATGACTTATTTGTAACAGGAATGATAGATTGATTGCAGATACAAAGAGGAAGCTTGCTGCTGAGTTCGATATGAAAGATTTGGGAATGATGCATTATTTCCAAGGTATGGAGTTGTGGCAGAGTGCAGGTGGGATCTTCCTTGGTCAAGGGAAGTACATAGTAGATATCCTGAAGAGATTTGGGATGATGGATTGCAAGGCCATAGCCACACCTATGGCATCGAATCTGAAGCTTCTATGTGATGCTTCATCTGAGCCAGTTGATGTCTCTATGTATCGTCAGATGATTGGGTCCTTGATGTACCTGACGAACATGAGACCGGATATTTGCTTTGCGATGAACACATTGATTCAATTCCTGATAGATCCAAGGAGTGTTCATCTTGTTGCTATAAAGCATGTTCTGAGGTACCTGAAGGGTACAGTGGATTATGGGCTCAAGTATGAAGCGAATCAAAAGTTTAACCTGCAGGGTTATGTTGATTCAGATTGGGCTGGCAGTGCTACAGATATGAAGAGCACACATGGGTGCTGCTTCAGTATGGGATCAGGTGTGATCTCTTGGTTTAGCAGGAAGCAGTCCTGCGTAGCACTGAGTACAGCTGAGGCAGAGTATGTTGCAGCCTGCTCAGCTAGTTGTGAGGAAGTATGGCTATAGAAGCTACTGTCTGAGTTATTTAATCTCCTGTTGGATGCTACTGGTATCTTCTATGATAACCAGAGTTGTGTGAAGCTATCTGAGAACCCAGTGTTTCATGACAGGTTGAAACACATAGAGATCAAATATCACTATATCAGGGATATGGTGCAGAGAGAAGCTGTGAAGCTCCTATATGTTGCGACGGATGAGCAGATTGTAGATGTGCTGACGAAGCCACTAGCCAGGGTGAAGTTCGAGTACTTCAGAGAGAGGCTTGGTGTTCTTCAGATTGATGAAACTTCGAGGAAGAAGTGATGGACACATTTGCTGAAGCCATTCCAAGCATGTTGGAAGGAGGATCCTTCACATGGTCATGGATGTAAGCGCTGGATGATGAGCATCAGGATGATGTTCTGGTTTCTGCTTTGTATGATCAGTTGGATGATTTTTATATGCCGGTATGTATGTATGCATCATGTTGGATGTTGGATATGATCAGTTGGATCATTTATATGTATGTACACATCATGTTGGATGCTGGATATGATTAGTTGGATCATTTATATGTATGTACGCATCATGTTGGATGCTAGATATGATTGGTTGGATCATGTGTATGTATTTTTGTATATGCATCATGTTGGATGCTTGGACCATGTATCTGTATATGTATTAGGTGGATACATTGTATGATCAGGTGGATCATGTATGGTGATATGTATCATGTATTTGTTTTTGTATCAGGTGGATACACTGTATGATCAGGTGGATCATGTATGATGATATGTATCAGGTAGATACTTGGTATGCATCTGGTAGATGCATTGTATGATCAGGATGATCAGGGATGACGAGCTTCAGGATGTTGCTCCAGATGACATGCAGCAGGATGTTGCGGTGATGATGATCAGGATGATCATGTGTATATCAGGATGATGTATGGTGATTATCAGGTTGATACTCTATGGCCGTGGATCAGGTTGTGCAGATGAGCATATAATTTGGCCCTGAGAGATTTGCGGATATTCTTTCGAGGTTTTTCCTATGGCATATAATTTGGCCCTGGGATATCTGGCAAATTCTCTTTCGAGGTTTTTCTCTAGGAGAACATATAATTTGGCCCTGGGAGATCTGCAGATAGTCTTTCGAGGTTTTTCCTATGGCATGTAATTTGGCCCTGGGATATCTGGTAGATGCTCTTTCGAGGTTTTGTCCTATTGCATATAATATGTCCCTAGGAGATCCGATAGGTTGGGCTATGTGCCCGTAATAAGTCCTGGGATGCTCTTTTGAGGTTTTTCCATGACCACATATAATCTATCCTTGGGAGATCCTATAGGTAGAGCTATGTGCTCGTAACAGCTTGGGATGCTCTTGCGAGGTTTTGTGGTGACCACATATAATCTATCCTTGGGAGATCCTATAGGTAGAGCTGTGTGCTCATAACAACTTGGGACACTCTTGCGAGGTTTTGTGGTGAGGTCACATATAATATGGACCTGGGAGATCCTATAGGTAGAGCCGTGTGCTCGTAACAGCCTGGGATGCTCTTTCGAGGTTTTGTGATGCACGTAATAAGTCCTGAGGATTCCACAGTATGGCCAGTGATGACGAAGACCTATAGGTGGTGGGCCTACATCCAGTATGAAAAAGGACTGGCTCTGTAGAACTTCCTATGACGAGTAGAGTCAGAGATTGGTTGAGATAGCAGCAACAATGATGGTGACGATGACGATGCATCGATGATGATGATCTCGAGAAGAAGACTTGTCTAGCAGATTTGTGGCGAGAAATACCTTCCTAGTTAAGAGGGAGTGTTGATGTATATGTAACTTCGGAATGTATTTCATCTATGTATTTCATATATGTATTTATTGTACCCTTATTAGAGATGTGTTATTCCTCTAAAAGTAAGTGTCATCATGTGGATTGACAAGTGTCGCAAGTGTGTGTACTTTCCGATGGGTTATTAGACCACCATGTGTGGGGTCGGCCCTGAAATATATATATGATAATGTGGATGTACCTAGCTAGACAAGTCGGCCCCATAAGGTCACTGGGAAAATAGGTTAGTATAAATAGAGATCAGGTGATCTCTATTTAGATAATTTGGAAAAGTGTATCTCTTTCACTCAGAAAGTGGCACACTAGTGAGGAGGAGGATCATCTGCTACTAGGAGACTATCTCAGTGTATTTTGGTTGTACTTTGGTTGAGCCATTGCTCTCTCTATCTCTGAGGAAGTTATGGGGTTTTTCACCTTAGGGTTTTCCCCACGGAAACTCTGTGTCTCTTGTCTCTCATGCTTTTGATTCTTTTGATGCTTGTCATGCTTATTGTGATTGTCATGCATTGCTATACTGTATATGTTATTCTCTCAGTGAAGATCCTAGAGTATTGTGAATTAATGCTCAAAATTTAACAGCGGGTATCTCTTAAATCATGAAAAAATAATTAAAATATTGGTTAAGGATTAGTTATGGTAGTTATTCTAAGTGCCACAACTTCCCTAACCATTTACCTTTTGATCCTATCCTCTCAACCTTGCTATAAATACAAGGAGAGGACATTGAGAAAAGGAGAACCATTTTGAGTAAGGTTATGCTAGAGAAATAACCATCAAAGAAGAGGAGCAAGGAGCCCAAGATCAGGTTTCAATAGTGCAGGTTATAGAGCAGGTATAACTAGCCACCATTGATGATTATGATACAGATATTTTCTTTCCCATTAAATAATTTGTCTATATTGTGTATCTAGATAAATGAATTTTTCATATCATGTTTAGATATGAGTTTCATGCTAGTTTATTGATCTCTTTATAGTCAAAAGCTTTGAGGAAGGTATCTTTTGTGTTCCAGGTTTATGATCTGGATCGTGGATTCCAGGATTGAAGTTTAAAGCTTGGATCAGACTTCATTTCTTCAGGTATGTATTTTGGCTTCAAACCCTAGTTATTTCTTAATCAAAGAAATAATGAATGTTGTGCTTGTTTATCATTTAGACTTTGTATCCTAGGAATAGCATGTTGGCGATCCCTTGAAATTCCCTATCAGAGGTTAATTTACTGTAAAATAGAACTAGCGACTCCATTGGGGAGTTCTTTTTTTTTCTCTGGGAACTTTTGGTTTGTTTTTCCTCAGTTTAATTAGTCCTTTAGTCTTCTAGGAGAGTTTACAGGGTGTTTTCACCTTTGTGTCAAACTCAGACTTGGTCCTTATTGAGATTTAATTCATTTATTTATTTATTTTTGAAGCAGAATTGTGACCTTCATTTAGTTACAGTCGCTACTTTTATCCATACCCGCGAGTTGTTGTGATAGGAACCTACGAGTAACCCCCGCGATGTTGTACTTACAGTTGTGGTTTTTGCTGTAGGATTTTATTTCCTTCTAGGGTTAAACTTTTGGGTCTCTACTTTGTTTGTGGAAGTTTGTCTCTGCTTAGTGTTGGATCATTTGGACGTTTCGCTAGGTTGTTACTGGGTCTTTTCTCTCTCTTATTTGATTATTTTTGGTTTTCATTCACTCATTTGAGGGTGTACTTAGGTCTACTGAGTTAAAAGTTTGTTTGGTTGACATTTGGAATGTTTCTTTATATCATTGACTTGTTTAAGAACGGTTTTGCTTCTTGTAAAATATCTTAGTTTTCTTTTCAAGTTGGTTGTTTCCATTTTTTTCTTTTTTCCAAAGTTGGTTACTTCTTTGCATGGATTGAAGAAACCTCTTGAACTTGCTATTTTCATATTTCATTTGGGGGTAGTGATTCTGTTTATTATAGGCTTAGGTGCAGTTAGTTTATACTTATATTTCTGAGTGTTACTTCCTTGTTCATATTTAGTTTGTTATTTTGTTTCATTTTAAAGAAATTTGCAAAAAGAACAAGCCCTTTTTCTCTTAGTAAGAGCATCATTTTTTCAAATTAATTGTTAGTTGCATATACTAGTCTTTTGGAAAAAGACAAACAAAATTTTTAAGTTGTTTTAGGTTTAGTTTGCAAACTTTTGATTTTGAAAGACAATAAGTGAAAAAGAAAAGTACTGAAAATCATCTTACATTTTTATATACATTTCACTTTTTCAGTTATAATAATATTACACACACACTCACTCCTTTTTGAGTAAACAACATACCTAACAAGAATATTCAAGTCAAAATATAATAGCAACTTTTCTTTCTAGGAAACACACACCAACTAGCTTAGGCTAGGATTTTGGATTAGATCATTCGACAATCCAAAGACATTTAAACTTGAAATCATAGTGAACCATCATTAAGTAAATCCACCTTTGTGGAAGTCGTGTCGGGAAGATCCACTAAAACCAGTGTCAAGAACGAGATCTTGTGAGATTGACTAGTTGGGGATACCCCTATGCTTTTCAATCAAGCATCTACGAGAACCGATACGCATACAGGGATCCACTAGTACTTTTGGTGCTTTTGGATTTCCGGCGTAGTTACCCTGCTCATGCGTGTTGGTTCGACCTGCAACTCTCCCCCTGGACTCTTTTTACATTGTCGGTAGCCTTATTATCTTGACCATTAGGGCTCTACACAGGTGATAGTGAAAGGAAATTTTCACTTCTCTGAGGAAATATTCGGGCGGAAATCCTTTGCAGCTCATTGGGAAGGTGGTTAGGTGATTCCAGCACTTGGCTGCATCGTGACTATATTGTGCACTCCGAATAATTGTTCTTCATCACTTCACTAGTTTGTTCTAGGCCCTAATCATCCCAGAATTTCCATTGGAATTTCACCTATTTTTCCTGGTTGGATTCCTATAGGATTTTTTAGTAGTGTGTTGTGTGCTTATTCTTGTTCTATTTGGCCTTAGGTTGTTTTATGTAGAATATTTTTTGTTGTAGCTGTGGAGGACCAACCTCCTCGTAGGTCACGATGGTTGAGAAACCTTCCTCCACTCACTATGGAGCCTCCACCGCAACCTCAATGGCGTAGAACAAATACAAGTGATTCTTTTGAGCCAACTGGTGAGACTAAACCACCTGGAGAATGTTCGGGGACATAGGGTACTACCAAAGGACCGAACACCAAGAGAAACCACTTCACACAAACAGATCACAGATCAACACACCGATGTTTTGACATGGTTTAAACCCTCTTGAGGGAAACACTCCATGGCCCCGGCCAAATAGCTTCTATGGGACAATTTATTATGCAAAGAAAGAAAGTTACAAATGAGATTCTCATAATCGATCAACTTAACAATGACCCTCCATGCTCTTTAAATATAGATCATGGACCAATCGGTTGTTAATCCACGGATCAAGGTTAGGTATGATCTAAGAGAAGTTGATCTGTCATATCACACTATGTCGGGAACATATCGTGACCGTCGGATTAAGTATTTACAAATCCATACTAATGCATACTAAAGAAACAAACTATACCTAACGAATATATTCCACAAGTTGATCTTAACTAACTCCTAAGTGTCTAAATATTATAACATCCCCCCTTAAGAACAACTTGGGATAGGATTGAAGGATTTACAAAAGTGACACTATTAGGAGAAGGAAGGAGGCATTAGAGCCTATCCCCCATTAATGACAAGTTCTTGGACTCCTAACATAGATCGAAGTTTAGAAAACTTCGCTTCTGTAAGAGACTTGGTGAAGATGTCTGCAACTTGATCATCTGTAGGGAAAAATAGCACTTCAAGAACACGATCATGAACAAGATTTTTGATGAAGTGCATATGTAGCTCAATGTGTTTGTTGTGTTGATGTAGAACTGGATCTTAGGCAAGCTTGATGGCACTTTGATTGTTGCACCAAAGTGGAGTAGGCTGCTGCTGCTTGAATCCAAACTCTGAAAGGATCTGTCGAAGCCATAAAGCTTCCTGACTGGCATTAATTGTTGCTCGATATTTTGCCTCTGCTGAAGAAAGAGCAAGAGCTTGTTGTTTCTTATAAGCCCAAGTAATAGGTCTAGATCCCAGATTGAAAACATAACCTGCAATAGAATTTCGGTCATCGGGATCACCGGACCAATCTGAATCAGTGAAACCAACCAACAAAGGTTTCCCCCATGTACTGTAATGAATCCTGAACTGAATTATACCTTGAATATATCAAAGTATTCTTTTAGCTGCTTTCCAGTGACTTTCATGAGGTGTTTGCATATAACGGGAAACACGACCAACGGCAAAGGAAAGGTCGGGACAGGAATGAGTCAAGTATGAGAGACTACTAACAAGCTGACGATACAAGGTGGCATCTACTTCAGGTGAAAGACAAGTGGCAGAAAGTTTGACTCTAGACTGGAAGGGAGAAGGGGCTGGTGTACAATCTTCCATGTGAAAGCGACAAAGAAGGTCACAAGCATACTGAGACTGGGAAAGAAAGATTCCTTCTTTGGTTTGCAGGACTTGGAGACCAAGAAAATAATGCAAATGTCCTAAGTCTGACATTTCAAAATTTTGTTTAAGACTGGATTTCACATGGGTTATAAGCTTAGGGTCACTACCAGTAAGAATAAGGTAATCAACATATAGAACAAGTATGATGAGATGGTTTCCTACTTTCTTGGTATAGACATTGGGGTCAGAATGGCATCTAGAAAAACCAGTGTCAAGGAGAAAGTTATCCATTTTGGAATACCAAGCTCTAGGAGCGTGCTTAAGGCCATATAAGGATTTCTTAAGGCAGCAGACAAGGCTAGAGTTATTCTAAACATATCCAGAAGGTTGTTCCATGTAAATTTCCTCCTGTAAATCACCATGTAAGAAGGCAGACTTAACATCCATTTGATGGACTTCCTAGTTATGTAAGGTTGCAAGGGAAAGAACAAGGCGGATGGAGTTCATTTTTGCGATGGGAGCAAAGGTTTCATTGTAGTCAATCCCTTCAACATGGGAAAAACCTTTGGAAACTAACCTTGCCTTAAGTCTTTCAACACTTCCATCTGATGCATACTTAGTTCTGTAGACCAATTTACATCTGACAAGTTTTCTTCCTTTTGGAAGAGGTACAAGATCCCAAGTATCGTTCGCCATTAATGAATGATATTCTTCATCCATGGCTACATCCCAATCTGGATTCCCTGAAGCTTATGTAAAATTTTCTGGATCATGATTCTCGAAAACTTGAGCCAAAAGAGAAGAGACTCACTGAAACTGAGAACGTGTTCGACATTGATCTCTAGGATCATTGGCAAGATCACCAGCTGCTTCACATGTTGAATGGACCTATCGAGGAAGCACTTGTGATCGTGCAACTGGAGGAACATGAGCAGGCGGAGGTGGATTTTCATCCTCACTGTCATCATCAGAAATTGGATTTGGAAATCTGTCAAGGAAGTTGGAAGAAGAAGAAGAAGGCAAAAACGCCGAATCAGACTTGCGGGCCAAAGATGGCACAATCGCCAAGTTAGGCTCGTAGGCTAAGAGATTTTCATCAAATTTAACATCTCTTCTAATGATTATATCATGAGAATGTGGTTTAAGAAGTCTATAACCTTTTACATCTTCAGAATATCCATCAAATATGCACTTTTCACTTTTAGGCTACAATGCTTTCCATTTTTCATCCGGAATGTGAGCCCATGCTTCACTACCAATCACTCGGAAGTGACTTACATCAGGTTTAGTTTTACTCCATGCTTCTTCTGGTGTTATACCTTGTAATGCTTTAGTGGGGGTGTGATTAACTATGTAATTTGCACAATTTGTGGCTTCAGCCCAAAATTGAAGACTTAGTCCCTTAGATTGGATCATACAATTAGCCATTTATTTTAAAGTGCGGTTCTTCCACTCAGCTACACCATTTTATTGTGGTGTATATGGAACAATGTGTTGTTGTTGGATGCCTTGTTTAGTGCAGAAGGTAGTGAAATTTTTGTTAACATATTCTCCTCCATTGTCATATCTTAACTTAATAATTTGATGACCATATTGTTTTTCAACAAGGGCCTTATAGGCCAAGAACATGTTAAATACTTCGCTCTTAAGTTTTAGGAAATAAACCCAAGTGCGTCTGGTGTAATCATCAATGAAAGTTAATAAATATTTGGAACCAGAAAATGAAGCAGATGGAAGAGGACCACACAAGTCACTATGCACAAGCTCCAAGGGAACCAAGGCATGCCAAGAGGCATGTTTGTCAAAATTGTCCTGATGATGTTTTCCGAGTACACAACCAGAGCAAACACCATCCCTGCAAGATACCATCGGAAAACTTGTCACCATATTTTATTTACATAATTGTTGCAATGAGCGATAATTTAAGTGACCAAATCGCTCATGCCAAAGTTTTCTCAAGTTATCACTATGAGCAACAAAAACTGAAGGGAAAGGTGATGACCCAAAGTTGTTAAACTTGTACAATCTAGTAATATCATCAACAATTCCGGTAATTAAGACCTGTTGAGGATCTTTAAAATCCTTGATTACAACTTGGTGAGGTGTAAAGGTCACAATTTTACCTTCACCAGAATGAGTGATCTGATAGACTGATAACAAATTGCAAGAAATCCTTGGAACACATAGTACATCACTAAAATGACCATTATCTACTGGAACTGTTCTAGCTCCTATAACACTTAGAGATCTATCATCACCAACAAATATTTGTTTGGTGGTACATTCATGCATAGTAGAAAAGATGGCTTGATCCTTAACCATATGATAAGATGCTCCAGAATCAATGAGCCATTCATTTGAAGTAGAAGAAGAAGATGCATTATAAGAATAACCAGAAGCACAAAGTGCATGTCCATGAGAGGCAGATTCTGAAGGCGAATCTAGGCTGATATGGTGCTTATTCATTGCTGCTTCCAACGCTGCCATCTTCTTGAAACACTTAGATTCATCATGATTATCTTTCCAGCAATAGTTGCAATGACGCTCAGTCTTCTTTCCTTTTGGCTTGGATCATTTGTCGGTTTTTAAAGAAGGAGCTGACTGAGAGGGTTTTGGACCCTTGTTTGACTTATGATTGGAAAAATTTTGTTTCTTGGGAGGCTTGGACTTTTCTTTCTGTTGGGACAATAAGGCTTTCCCAGATGTATCTGCATTGTTGATTATTCCAAGATGAATGAGTTTAGCTTGCTCTCTAATCAAGGAATCACAAAAGGATTCAAGACTAGGCTCTTGATAGATAGCTGCATTCAAGGATTCTTTCATGGAGTAAAATGTAGATACAAAAACAAAATATGTAGGTCCAAGTTTGGAAAGAATATGATAAATGCATTGTTTGTCTTTCCTCTTAATCTTACATTCTGCACATAAGAGTTTAAGAGTTTTGTACTTATATAAATAATCTTGAATGCATGAAAAGTCACTTGGATTTAAAAAAATCAACTCATTTTCGAGTTGGTGACCTCGAATTTCATTGTGTTTACCAAACACAGATTCCAACTTGTCCCAAGCAGCATCAAGTTCATCAATTCCATATATGTCAAATCGTAAATTAGTAGAGATTGACATCCCAATCAATCCACGAGCTTCGTCACATCTATTTGCCCATTTGATTTTCTTATCATCATCAATAGGTTTTGTTTCTTTCCCTAAGGTAATTCTGAAAAGTCCTCTACTTTGTAGAACATCCTCCATAGGGGATTTCCATGTGAAATAGTTGGAACTGGTAAGTAGAATATCACAAGGGGTAACCATATTTGTAAATTAATGGCTGTAAAAGTAGAAACCAATAGTTTGAATGTGAAGAGCTCAAAAAAATGGACGGTTTAAAAAAAAACGGCACTGAAAAATGACTTCAGATGATAAAGTTATGATTGAACAAAGAAATTGTTGAAGATGTCCTCAATAGTGACGTCGCACATAGAGAATGATCAGCTAAATAAAAAAAAGGACCACCCTCTTCCCAAGATCAACCTTTTACAATCACTTTACAAGAAAGTTGTTTTAAGTGAATCACTTTTGTAAAATAAGTGTTTTCACTTTTACAATGATATTACTTTTAAATAGTGCAACAATAGAAAAGAACTTAAGTGACTCACTTGTATTTGTATTTTTTATTATTTAAGTGAGATGCACTTTTACAATAAAGTAACTTGAAAATAAAAATTGCATGCACTTTTTCTTTTAAAAGTAACTTCCTAAAACTTGAACTCAAGGCCTATTAAGGAATAAAGCAACTTTGAACCAAGTGAGTTAGATTAAAATGTATGTAAAATATGGGAATGAGGAAGGGGGCTTTTTCTTTCTTTTTTACTCTTCTTGCTCAGTTTGCGTGCTTTCCTTTTTTCCTGCAAAACACACCACAAATCGAAACAAAAAAACCTTTTCCACACTTGTGGAGTTAGATCTCGTTAGCTTTCCCGGAAAGTCTACGTTTTCTCTCTGTTTCTGATTTGCCAAGATCACGCAAAGTGCACGGCAAAGAGCATACGTAGCCGAAAAAGACCTTTTCCCTTTCTGTTTCTGATTTGCTGAGATTGCTCAAGGTGCATGGCAAAGAGCATGCATAGAAAAGGAAAGCAACAATCTGAAACCCAAAAAAAATCTAATATTAAATAAATGATAAAATATGAGATTTTTTTCTTTTAAAACAGAAAATAAAAAAAATGCATCATTGTAACATTATACCTTCAGATCTGATGAAATATGCATTTCTAGAGCAACCAAGAACCGTTTTCGATCAAACAAAAACTATTTCCCAATGGAGACGACGCTCTGGATGCAATAGAACACCTCCCACAGCCCAGAAATGCACAGAAATGCACAGAAATACCAGAACTAGAAACTCTTTCAAGTTTCGACAACAACAGTTCAAGATCTTGATCATAACCGGAAGCGGCTCTTCATAAAAGCTATGATACCATGTTCGGGTACACAGGGTACTACCAAAGGACCGAACACCAAGAGCAACCACTTCACACAAACAGATCACAGATCAACACACCGATGTTTTGACGTGGTTTAAAGCCTCTTGAGGGAAACACTCCACGGCCTCGGCCAAATAGCTTCTACGAGACAATTTATTATGCAAAGAAAGAAAGTTACAAATGAGCTTCTCATAATCGATCAACTAAACAATAACCCTTCATGCTCTTTAAATAGAGATCATGGACTAATCGGGTGTTAAGCCACGGATCAAGGTTAGGTATGATCTAAGAGAAGTTGAGCCGTCAGATCACTCTATGTCGGGAACATATCGTGACCGTCGGATTAAGTATTTACAAATGCATATTAATGCATACTAAAGAAACACACTATCCCTAACGGATATATTACACAAGTTAATCTTAACTAACTCCTAAGTGTCTAAATATCCTAACAGATAACCCCAATTCATCACTCCAACTTCGTCGGTCCTAAAGACCATAGAGGTTGAATACTTTCCAACTGAAGACCTTGCAAGTCACTTTAACCCTCCCTTAACAGGACCTAACGATCCATTGTTAGTGAGAGGTGTATGTTTAGGTTTACCTGAGTTTAATGTATATAGGTTTACATCTGGATTTACCATGGATAACAGTGGGAACGGATCTTGAGTTCCACAGACTCCCACATCTGCAATTATACCAGGAGGTATTTCTCCTCCTCAAGTGAACAACTTGATAGCAGGTTTGTTGCAGATGTCTTCAGCTTTGTTCACCTTACCAACCTTTAGCACAGGATCCTTAGGTTTTCCAAGTACTCATATTGCTTCGACCTCTTTACCTTTTGGATCTACTATTGGTTTATCTAATGTCCCTTTTAGCGGGATACCTACGGTATCATTCACTTCTTCCCTGTTTCTTCAACAGTTCCAGGCTAACCCTACTGGTCAAGCTCCTTTAACTCAATGTTTCCCTTGGCATGGATGGAATATTTTTTGTTCACCCCCATTCATAGGATCAATGCCTATCACTTCCATTGCACAATTACTGAGTTTGAACCCCTTTACAGGATTTAATTGGAAAAAATAAAATGTTCAAACATCTAATGTGCCTATAGGGAACACTCCTTTTTCACTTTTTGGTGGAGGAGGAGGAAATGTTCAAACTTTAACTCTTGTTGGAGCACTTATACTCAACCACAATGGAGTGGTCCCCAAGGAAGCAATCCACTAGCTTATGAGTGGAGTAATTTCCAAAATTCATTTTCATCACAACCGATGGCTGCGGGAAACCCCAACCAACCTTACAGAGGTCAGGTTTTGGGTTCTTCCTGCTACTAGATCCCTCAAACCCATATTCCATTGGCAAGGCCTCGCTTACCTTTTTAGCGACATTGAATTTACTCGATATTTCAAAGTTAATGAATTATCCAGTGCACCATAATCCTTCTTGGCCTCCAGTTCCAACCAAACTCCCTTCCAACATTCCTAAGTTTGAAGGTAAAACTAGTGAAGACCCAGGGGACCATGTCACAACATTTCATATGCGGTGTTCCTCTCACTTGTTGAATGATGAATCGATATGTGTGAGGCTCTTTCAAATAACCTTGACTAGTGTTGCTTCCAAATGGTATATCGAGTTAGCGACCGCATCTTATAACAATTTCTATGATTTAGCGACAGTTTTCCTAAACCATTTCCAACTTCCTCTCCAGTATGAGGTCGACATGGACCTTATATCTACTTTTAGACACAATAAAGGAACTCACATATTTGATCTCACATTCAGGAGTGGAGAAGACGAAAACGACTCACTAAAGATGAGAACCCCTAACTGTTACCATACATCTCTAAGGATTTCTCGACTTATGGGGTTACTTCTGAGGAGGAAGTCATCTAAAGGACCCAACAACTAGACCTGATTTATGCACAATCTGGGATCCTTTATGAAATTATTCTAGATGCACCTAGGTCAAACATTGATCTTGATAAACCTAAACCTGGACCACATGCTCATGGAATTGTAGGTTTAGTCGATTCATATGCTTTAGAATATTTGACTAAGCAAGTCCATGCACTTTCGATAAAGCATTATGTTGCGGAAGCAACTACTATTGATTCCTTCCCTTCGCAAATAGAAACTATACAAAATGTGCATTCAAATCAAAAGGGTTCTTGGCAACCCTATAACAAGAAAAAGGGAAATAAATGGGAAGGAAACCAACAAAAGCCCAAAACTATAGAAAATTTCGGGGAGGGCAAAAGAGAAAAGAAGAAGGTGAAGTTTCCATGCAAAAATTGTAAATAAGATCACTTGACTCATCAATGTCCTCTTATTGACGAATCCCAGAAGCTATTAAATCAAAAGAAACCAGGTGTCCTCAAGGATCCTTTTCCCAAAGGACAAAACCCAGCTTCCGGTAGCTCTAATACTGCGGGCACTCAGCGTGCCACACAGGCTGATCAATTTTATATCAATATGGTTAACTCACACTCTTTATTGCAAATGAGAGCCAGGAATTATAACCCATATTTGACACTGAAAGATAAAGAAATCCATGAGTCATATGTTCCTCTTCATAGAGAGAGACCTACATATCCTATGTCGAAGGTACCGAAAGGTGTCTATAAACGGGAAATGGATAACCCTAATGCACATGCTGCTCCTAACTACTCAGCTGTAGAGGAGCTATCCAAAACGCCATGTGCTATGTCTACTCTAGAAGTTTTGCAAAGCTTCCCATCACAACGAAATGCACTTTTAGCAGCAATAAAAAATATGGATTCGTCAAGTATGTTGGCTAGATTTGATATGTCAAATGTCAAACCCCGGTTTTTCCTATCATGTGGCCTTCCAAATCGAGGTAGTACATGGTTCTAAAACCATTCGACAAACAGTAGTGGATGAAGGCGCGTCAATGTGCATAATGTCTATTTCTTGTTGGCAAGCCCTAGGCTCTCTAGAGTTAGCACCCTCAGTTACATTTCTTATCGATTTCAATGGGAGATCCTTCCATCCACATGGAATCTTATTCTCTTTTGAGATCCAGCTAGCGGGAAAAGTAGTGTCCATAGAAGTAAAATTTGTAGATGCTTCTTTTGATTAAAATTTGTTGTTGCGAAGAAGTTGGATGTATGCAATGCAATCCATTCCTTCATCTGTTTTTCAGGTACTTATGTTCCCCCATGAAGGAAAGATAGTCACGATTGAAAAACTTGCCTTTTCCCAAAAAAATAACACAACTCCTTTCGACTCAAAGATCCCTTGGATTGATTAGGACTATCCACCCAGTGATATTTTAGGATTAAGTATGTACTCGTCATTGATGGGAACCTTTGATTTAACTGCTCCCGTTAATTATATTTGTTCACCAACTAACTCTAGTATGTTATCTAAGGAGATCTTCATAGTTGCTCATTAAACAACCTATCCTTGGATCCTTCCTACTCAAGGAGAACCAATTGGGCCCCTATCTGTCGTAGAGGTGGCTTACCAATATTCACAAAAGTTTGCAATAGATTATATCTTGACTTCTTTGGTCTCCATGGAGTCATATATCGATTATGCACCTGCATGGGAAATAGACTCTACCCATTCCTTCGATTGTTTAGGCATGGTATTACCATCGGATGAAGCTATTCTGGAAGCTATGATAAGTATGGATCAACCTTAGGAACACATGTATCACAGATCCTATTTCCTTCCAGACTTAAACAAAATAGAGAATGGAGAGTTCTCTATGAGACCCAATGGAAATGTTGTCTTGTCCATCAATTCTTTAATGAAACAAGGGATTTTCGTTGAATTTAATATGGCTAACATTTCAACAAATATCCCAATCAATATTTCCACCAAACCTGATGTCGTGGAAAACATTTTTGTTGGAGCAAATTGTTCTCCTGAAGAGTTCAGTTTGTGCACCAACCTATTTAAGGAATTCCATGATGTTTTTGTCTGGTCATATGCAGAGATGCCAGACATTGACCCTTCCATCGTCAAACACATCATTACGACATATCCTAATGTGAAACTAATTTGGAAACGAATCCGTCCATACTAAATAAAAAATGACATAACTAAATAGTTTTCATAAATTAAAAACCTAAAACCTTGAATTTCTGATCTAAAACCCTAACACCTGCACATACACACAGTAAACAATCCAAAAGTTAGTACAAAATTGGGGATGTTTATTTGTAATTTTATGTACAATTAATGTGCTAATTTGTGGTCAAATTTCTACTTGGAGGAAGTGAGTTATATCACTAAAAAGTAGATCTAAAATCACTTCAACCAGCTTCCATATTAATGATTTTTTTTATAAGTTTGAAATCTTATACTTTTGTGGTTAAGAAGTACTCTGAAATTTAACCTTAGAAGAGGTCTAGAAAGGTCTCATTGTAGACAACACATTACTTTACATTTTAATGCATGATAAACTTGAATATTGAAGTGGCTTGAGGGATAATTGATTTTATTTACCTTTTTTCCTTATGTCTAGTGACAACATATTGCTGCTAACAAGTCTGGAAATACATGTTTTTGCTATTCTGACAGATTTGAAAATTACTGCACTTTGCTATATTGGTAATTCCAAGGTTTGATACTTTGATTGGTTCATCATAAGCATATCTTTAGGCTTTGTTGTTTGTCGACTTGACATCTGTTGGGAACAACTTGTTGTCGATATACATTGCTACATATCTCTATATGCAAATAAAAAATACATAATTCTTGACTTATTTAAATTGATAAAACTAGTGGAATATGGATTTGAATTAGTTGGTTATTTTTGTTTGTCCAAATAGCAATTAATAATAACACCTTGCCATATATTCGATAATTTACATTGATAAATATTTTGAATGATAGACATTTATATATGCTCCTGGAGTTCTATGAGTATTTTGTTTGTGGTATACAAGTGCTAGTTTGATATTGGTAACATCTTGATGATATTTGTACTAACCAAAACCATACTCTCCCGTAAAGTGCTATGCTATAAAGTGTTTTGGTATTGAAATTGCATGCTTTGATTAGATATTGTGAGGACAACTAAGTTTATTTGGGAATTTCATATGAAACTTATTGATTGATTCTCACATTGATTGATTCTCCTTAGGTTGATAAACATTGGATGATAAAGTAGTATGTCTTCTTCACTCTCTTAATGTCGAAATCTAGGGAATTGGCTGGCTAAGGTGACAGTGGTCATTTCTCTCATATTGTTCAGTGGGAGACTAGCCGTGCTAGTTCATCCGGTAACACATAGCACTAATCCTCTATGAGAACCAGATCGAAGATCCATTATTCTTTGAATGAATATTGAAATTTGTATTACATATTACTATCCCTTGGATTGAATTGGATCGAAGATCCATTATCCTTTTGAATAATTATCGCAAACTATATTATATATCACTATCCCTTTGTATCGAATTGGATCGTAGATCCATTTGAATAAATGTTGTAAATGCAATACGTTGGTTCAAATTTATTTTTAAACTGTGCAATGGGTATATTTATGCTCGGATCTTATTCAGACCATGTGGATTGTGATTATATTATTTTAAGTGGCGTAATAGTTTTGATTTTTGGCTCCGATCTCATCTAGAACGGGCAGATGCAAAAACGCTAGTTAAATTTCATTTAAAAATTGTATAATGGTTTTACCTTGGACTCAAATCTTATTCAGATCGAGCGAAGGCATTCACTCTAATTCAACTTATTTGAAACTATGTATTAGTTTACCTTGGCTCCGATCTTATTTAAATCAAGCGGATGCAACACGCTTGTTAACTCTAATTGACTGTCTTTTAATTTGTAACAAATCTGGTATTACATTAAGTGCAATCCGATGTGTTCAGATTGGATGATCCTTAACGTTAGTCCCTAAATCATCTTACTGTCTATTAAGTCGTATGGGAACAAGTATTGCTTTGACTGTCCCTCAGTTTGTATTTGAAACCGGTATTCTGTGGCTTCCATCCCAATCGTTGTCCCTCACCCAAAATAGATGTCTAGAATTAGTCCTAGTGACCACTACATAGTGTTTTGATCATGACCAAGTCTGAGTGTAACTTGACAGTAAGTCGATCGTCAGTATAGAGTCGTCTGTATATGGATTATGGCAAAAATGTAGACTATGTTGCCTTAGTTACAATCCTATGATCGATCCCTTGTGGATTGAACGTAATGCAAAATAGTGTAGAGATCGATTGCCGTTGCCCTGAACTAAAGAATTAATGCTTCCATACTTAACAGCTCTTCTGTACTGCTCGCTGTCCCTATTGGACTACTAGTCGTGGTAGTTGTTCAATTTCAAGACAGTCCACTCTTTGTTGTCATGTCGACCGCTCTTTGTCGCCGTAATTATCTCAGTAGGGTTCTCGGAATATTGTTCTGACGACCAGTTCGAGGCTGTCAATTGCTGGTTACCAATATACATATACATATATATATTTTACTAAAAACGGTTTACATGAAGTTCAAATAAATGAACGGAAAGAGTTTAGAGTTATGTTTAGTACTTATATTATAAGTTTAAAATATAGAGACATATATTCATGAATTTATATATATGTTGGATTATAAAAGTGTGGGTATTTAAACTTAAGATATATGATATAGTCTAAATTAATAATTTGAATTATAGACATATATCTATTAAAATTGGCAATGGAAAGAAATTTGTGTGTATAAATATGCAACTATTTATGTCATATAAGACCTTTTTCCTTACCATAAAATTAATCATATTTATTTATTTATAGTTAGAAGTGTTTTGAATATAGTTCAGTTGGACACTCTCAATGAGTATTGCATGAATGGTAGAAAGGGAACGTCTTCATGGTGGTGCAAGTATAACTACTATAACATTGAAGTTCCTTTAAAAGACATATGCTTAATTTTTTGAAATATTGATTAATTTAATAAAATGGGTGGTAGTTCAATAATATTAATAATATTATTATATTGGTTGCTTATATATGCTGTCAAAATTGGGTATAAAGAGAATATATGTATAGTTGCGGTAAAGGCTTTTCATTTTTCTTATTGAATCCGAGCAAAGATTATCAATTATTAGATAGATGATCGTTGTATTGACTTAATCACCACTTATGCAAAGAAAACAAATAATGATTTCAAATAGTTAACTATGTTTCAACAACTTGTACCCTTGTACCCTTGATAAAATGTGTAGTTCATAAGCTAAAGGAATTATCTTTAAATAATCAATTAACATTGGGAAGTAAAGATCCCTTTAATGGTATAATGTCTATGTTAGAGGATTGTCTTCCTTTATATATATGTGTAATAGTGTAATGTTCACTTGATGTTGTCGTTGTGACACTAGGTAGAAAAATTATAAAGACAAAGACTTCTTGTTACAGGGAGTTAGAATAGTTAAAATGTCCGTATCAGCGATGGTTGCTAGGTGATTATCTTCAAACTCATTCCCTTATGAATGAGTAATTAGAGGTTAACTAATGTATAGACTTTGTGCTAGATTCGATGTAGTGGAAATATTTCACTCACCTAAGCATGAATGCATATTTGATTCATGATTCTTACTTGTCAAAATGCAAATGAGATGGACCTACTTGGATTATTATAATAGGTAATTATTGAGACTAACATAATTGTCTATTTTAGTTAATTATTAAGACTAACATTTAATTGTCTATTTTAATTGTGTTAAAAAGAAAAAAATTATATCCCATTTAGATACATTATACTAGGAAAAATTACTGATTGACATAGATTATCGGTTAGAGAATGAATTTTGAAGAGCTCTACTACATGTAAGTAGTACAAAACCTCCTTAACTTTTTTAAAATTCATTGGTAAAAACAGAAATTGTAATTGATTTTTTTTCTTTATTTACATATAACCTCTCTATATCACCTTTCTTTCTAGTTGATAGTTCCTTTTTATTTATTATAATAAATTCCATCAAAATCCCCTTTAGAACATTTCATCTTGAAAAATCATTGCATCAAAATGATACAATAAAAATTGCCATTTTTTTTAAAGTTAAGATTTATCTATTTGTATACATCATAAATGTCTACGTCTTTCTATTTACAAGTAATAATGTTCTTTTAGATATTTTGTAAAAAAAAAAATATAATTTACAAATTCATAAACACCATCTAACATAAAGTAACTCTCATCTAAGTTAAAATAAAATAAAAAAAATAACATATTTATATATATCCAAAAAAATTGAGAGAAGCATAAGAAATATATTAGTTCTTATGATGATGGTGATGAGGTTTTTAACATTCATTAACATCAAACTTGGTTTATCAAACCTTAACAGGAAATACAAGATATAAATTACTTGATATACTTTGATTTGCTTTAATATACTATTTCTATACTAAAAATATATACTATTCCTATACTAAAAAAACTTAAAGAAAAGTGACCCTAACTTACTATAGTGTTGGAGATATTAGCTTATCTAATATAAAATCAACCTAAATCAAAATATTAATAAGATTTACTTACAACATGATTTAGACATCTATAAAAAATATTAACCTTGATTAAAGACATCATTGAGATTTATTTACAATATAATTTCAATAAAGTGTGTTATAATAATTTAATATCTACCAAAACAAAATCATATATATTATATGGTTTTCTTTTTTACAAATCATAACCTTGTTAAAGATATCATTGTGATTGATTTACAATATAATTTCAATAAAGTGTTTTATAATAATTTAATATTTATTAAAAAAAAATTAATTATATATATTTATATATATATGTATGATTTTCTTTTTTACAAATCATTGAAACTAGGCCAATTTTTTTATTTACAAGTGATAATGTTATTTTAAACACTTTGTAAAATAATAAAATATAACTTACAAATTCATAAATACTATCTATTATCTATTATAAAAGTAACTCTCTAAGATAACATATTTTCATATATAAAAGATTGGTTATATATATTAAATTAATTTATAATATTATTCTACTATATCTATTAAAAATACTTTTAATTGATGTGATATCAATTATTTGAATGGATATTAATAATATTAAAAAAATAAATATTTATTTTTTTAATATATTCAATTGTTTTTATCAATTAATCAAATTTATTATTATAAATTTAATTAAAACTATACTTTAACAAAAAAAATATTGAATTTATTGAATGTTTATTATCTATTATGGCATATTATAATATGTTGCTTCCCACATATATATATATATATATAACTTTTATCAATTAATCAAGTTTAGTATTTTTAAATTTAATTTTATTGTTTAGTATTTATAAATTTAATTTAATTATTTAAATTAAACTATAATTATTTATTTCATTAAATGTTTATTAACTATTAAAACATAAAGTATAAAAAACATTTATATATAGATATAAAATATTTGATCATAATTCTTGTAACATAACTATAATAATATTTCCAAGTAATTTGTAAAAGTATGATATATCTAGCATAACTATGATAATATTTCCAAGTAATTTGTAAAAGTATGATACACTTAGCAAACAATTTCCATGGTTACTTTTAATTTTAAGTTTATGGATTAATTTTTATTTTTTATCTATATTCTATTTTATATATAAATTTTAATTGAATTTTTGTAAATGGTTAGTATTCACACATATACATTTTTTTTATATTTCAAATTAATAAAATCTAAAAAAACCATCACACATTTAATACCTCCAATATTAAATATTTAATATACAATTATTTCTAAATGATAAAGATATTTTCTAACCCACTTTTCTTTTATTATTTAAACTTTTTTTTTCACACACCAATATATGTATACATCACACAAAGAGTTATCAAAATGTATGTGATATATAGAATACTTTGAATATAATTAAAGATTTTTTTTTGTCTATACTATGCAAATACAGGGCAATATATCAACATAAAAGCCTCTCCATGGATAAATCTAAAAAAATGAAAATATATCTCATCAATACTGAAAATCTGACAAGATTTCCCATAAAGCCAAGACATAAAAAAAGGATAAATCTAAAAAGATAATGAAAATATATCTAATCAATACTGAAAATTTGACAAGATTTCCCATAAAGCCAAGACATAAAAAATAATAATACCCCGAAGACAACTAAAAGTCTTTCTTTGACCAATCCCACTAACCCCACATGTTTTTTAATACATACTTACAATGACAAAACATTACAACTTAATTAATAAAATTTATAGTGAATAAATTAATTTAAAATTCTACAAACATTACACACTAATTACGATACATATCTGGAAAAGATACAAGCTTACACAAACAAACGGTAAGGAAACACAAACCATTTAAGTCAACATATTATAAGAGAACAATTCAAGCAAACATAAAAGCAACAGGCTTATACAAACAATTTACCACTCTGATTCGTAAAACCCATATTTTAGCGCATATCTGTTTCAATTGTTCCATCGGAAACGAAGATATGACCATCAGTGAACACTTTTCAGAGATAGGAACGTGGATAAGGAGGAGTGTTCTGGAGCGCATTACCGATTTATGCTTGAAATCTTCGCATGGCAGCAGGGGCCAAACAAATAGGAAACACTATTCCCTCCACGCCCTTTGTATTGCGAAGCGGGATGAAGAAGTTGATCAGCCCGGGCACTACTCCCACCCTGCCTTTTGCAGCCCCTCCTTAGGCTGCTCTTCCCCACCCAAATCCACATCTCTAAACCCAATTTTGGTAATGTCCGAAACAAAAAAGGAGCCCACCACTGTGAAGTGAGGCCGCCCTTTCAGTTCCATCAAATCTACCGATGATCGCACGTACTCGTCGTTAACAGCCGTTTTCGCTTCATTGATCAATTTCACAGCGAAAGACAGCGGGTTGTTTGCCAGCTCTCCAGCGGTTGTCTTCGTGCATGCAAGGCTTATCCCATTCCCGTAAAACCCTTCAGGAAAAGGCGGGTCCGTTTTCGTGCGCGCATTCACGGTGAATATCAGCCGAGCTTCTTGCTCCCCGGGCAGTTGAACAGCCTTCGTTCTTGAACGCCACAAAAAGGTCGATAGAACATCGAAGGTCGAGCACTTGCCTTGACCTACAGCTTGCTTCTTCAGCGACTCGATCTCCTTGTGTCTGAAGAAAAATTATTTGTGGATGAGTCCGTTAGCGGGCACCACCTGCCCATATTTATCCTCAACTTGATCGAACTCGTAGAGTGAAAATTTAACAGCGAGATTCGTCCAGGGTCGGAGGTTTTCTCTTTTCCAAACCGGGAGAACCGAAGGCCTCGTGGTTCCCTTCACCATTTCCGTGAGAGAGTTGAGGAACTGAACAAGGCCAAGTGCGTCGCTAATGGTATGATTCAAACTGATGGCCAATATGAACCCTCCACATCTCAGCCGCGTTATCTGAAACACCATGATAGCAGTACTTTCAGAAAACAAAATTGCGACTACAAGAAATCGTAGTCAATGCCAACAAATGCAGGTGAATAAGAATTGATTTCAGCAAAGAGAATTTGAAAGCATGAATAAATTAACCTGAATCCAAAAGAAAGGAGAATTGGTGATATTCTGTGACCCTGGTACTTCTTGCAGCAGATCTTGCCAGCAGTGAAAAGATGGCAGAAGGTCTTCGAATTCCTCCAGAGCAATGTCAACATCGGCTTCCACGAACAACACGCCTTCTCCCGTGCACTCCACAACAAGCTTATAACTGGCGGGCGCGTCTCTGACTCTTCCGGCAAAAGGGTAGTAGAACACTAAAACCTTGGCCAACCCTTCTCTGATAACTCTGATGGGATCTTCACCCTTCTTCGATGGGTTGAACCGATAGAACTGGACGACCGGAATATGGAATCTCAGAGTCCCTTGATCATCGATATTGGAAAGGTATAGGAGCTCTTTCGGAGTAGGCAGGGAAGGAGCGACGAGGACGGCTGACTTTTTGGTGACATTGAATTGCAGAGATGCCATGAAATCAAAGTTGTGAATTGTGAGTGGAAGCGGGAAGAAATGGCTGAAGGGCGTTAGAGTTTCAGGATAATGAAGGATGGAGGCATAAATAAAACAAAGATAATGCGGAATGAGTTACGGTTCTTCAATCTTTATTCATAAACCGAGATCAACTGATGTAATACAAACAATAATCTAAATAATCTAATGTGTATTTAAACACTTATGGAAAACCCTAAAAGCTCTAACCTAGCTTTTGCATGCATGTAAAGCATGCTGTTGCATTTATTAAGTGAATGTCTAAATAGGAACTGAATGTAAAAGCTAAATTAACTGAAGTAATTACTATTTCTAACACTCCCTCTTAATTACTACTGTAGACTACGGCAGCTTTTACAATGCCTAAATTATTTTTATGAATTTCAAAAATATCTTTTGCGAATGGCTTTGTGAATATGTCAGCCAATTGGTCAATCGATTTACAATGCTCAACACGAACTTCACCATTGTTCACAAGTTCTCTTATGAAGTGATATTTGGTATCAATGTGCTTTCTTTTCTGGTGAAAAACATGGTTCTTGGATAGAGCGATTGCTGAATTGTTGTCACAATAAACTGTGGTTGGTCCTTCTTGTTTCTGTTGAAGACCTTCTAAAACTCTGCGTAACCAGAATGCTCGACATGCTGCTGATGTCGCTGCTACATACTCTGTTTCTGCCGATGAAAGTGTCACAATAGGCTGCTTCTTGGATGCCCATGAAATCACCCCTGATCCAAGATGAAAAACATGACCGGAAGTGCTCTTCTTGTCATCCAAACTTCCCACAAAATCACTGTCAGTGAAAGCTATCAAAACATCATACTCAATACTTGAGTATAAAATTCCATAGCTTGAAGTCCCTGTAACATATCGTAAGATCATTTTTCCAACTTGCCAATGCGAGTCTTTGGGAGACTCCATGAACCTCGAAATCAAGCTGATAGCAAACGTAATATCAAGTCTCGTAGCTGTGAGATACATGAGACTTCCTACAAGTCTCTTATACAATGTTGGATCTACATTGGGACTACCATTTTCTTTGCTCGACTTAGTACCTATTGCTACTGGTGTAGGTGTTGTTTTGCAATTAAGCATTTTGAATCACTTAAGAACTTCATTAGCATATTTATTTTGAGAGATAAATATACCTTTTTCTGACTGTTCTACTTCTATGCTAAGAAAGAACCTCATCAATCCAAGATCTGTCATCTCGAACTCTTTCTTCATAGCTGCCTTGAACTCATCTACTGAGAGGTCACTTGTAAAAATCATATCATTAACCTACAAACAAACTATTAAAATCTGTCCTTGTTGATTTACCTTTGTGTAAAGTGTTGGTTCGTTGCTGCTTCTGCTAAAACCATTTTTGATAAGATAAGAATAAATTCTGCTGTACCAAGCTCTTGGAGCTTACTTGAGCCCATATAGAGCTTTCTTCAACTTGTAAACTTTCTCTTCGTGTTCTTTTATTTCATACCCATGTGGCTACTCCACATAAATTTCTTCTTCAAGAATTCCATTCAAGAATGCCAACTTGACATCCATCTGATACACTTTCCATTTCTTCTGTGCTGCAATTGCTAGGACTGCTCTTACTGTGTCCAATCTTGCCACTGGTGCAAAAGTTTCTCCAAAATCAATTCTGCATTGTTGCGAGAAACCTTTTGCTACTAACCTTGCCTTGTACCTATCAATTTCACATTTTGTTGAGATATTGTAACTTCAAAGAATATTATAATTGTACTTTATTTATTCCGAAGATGTTCCATACCTTCGATGTGATTATACTATGAATCCGGACATGTTTATTCCCCCGAGAAGTTGTGGTAACTAGGGTTATTAGACCCACCATGTGGGGGTCGGCCGAGTCAGTTATAATAGGGTATTTAACCTAATGGTTAAATACGAGCCTACATGTACTTGTGTAAAATATATGTCAGTGTAGTGTATAAATAGAGGAGGTGTGTTCCTCATTTGACACACACACTCACTTGAGAGAGGCGCACTTGTGGAGGAGAAGTCTGCTATGGTGGAGGAGGAGATCATGTCTTTGGTTTGCATCTTTGTATATTGCTGGTCATCTATATTGAGGAAGCTTTACTGGGTTTTCTACCACATGAGGGTTTCCCAGGATAAATTTGTGTCTCTTGTGTTTATGCTATGCTTGTTGTTTCTTCAGTGATCCTGTATATGCTATTATTGTGAAAATGGAATGTAATGCTGCTATTTTTTTGTCTTAGCATATTGAATTTTAACATGGTATCAGAGCTAACCTGAAGGAAGGCAATGTATGGCACTTACGACACTTGCTTCTCTTGCGACAATTTGAAGGTTAGGGTTTTATATAGCAAAAACCAGTCATCATGGAACTTTCACTATAAATCCATTTATGCAAAGTTTCAGGATCTGAAAAGTTTATAGGTTGAAGATAACATCCCCAGGTACCTTGTGTGCAAAGGGAACCCTCAGATTCATTGTACTTTATGAGTTATGATCAGTACAAGTTAGGGTTTATGCCTCTTCCAGATCTCAGTCAAAATCAGGTGACGTTGAAAAAAAGGTCATAACTTGGGCTAGGAAGATCCAAATGAAATTGCGTAAAATGTGACAGGTAGTACACAGATTGTACTATCTCAAAAAACATTTTCAGAGGCCGAAGGTGAACCAGTGACACGTGGCATGCCATACAAGTTCGCTCTCCTGTTTTATCCCATAAATAGGTCACATTGCGACACTTGGCATAACTCTCTCTCAGAGAGTCCAATTGAGGTCAGACCTGTCAGGATGGAAATATAACAAAGTGAGCTATCTCAGGAAAAGTTTTCAAAGGCCGAATTTCAAACAGTGACACGTGGCACGCCATACAAGTTCGCTCTCGTGTTTTATCCCATAAACACGTCACGTTGCGACACTTGGCATAACTCTCTCTCAGAAAATCCAATTGAGGTCAGACCTGTCAGGATGGAAAGATGACAGGTCAGGCTACTGCAGAAAAAAATTTCAGACCCTGTGGAGCAGAAATTTCAGAGTTATAGCAGAAACAATCAGGTGCATATTTTTGTCAAAACAAAATTATTTTTGGAGCACCTTTATTCATGGCTTTCGGAATTTAGGGTTTCGGAGAAAGTTATAATTTTTGGAATCAAATTCCATGGCTGGAAGCTCCTCAGAAAAATAAGAGTTTAGAGCCTTGGATCGAACCTTTTGATTGGATAGAAGGGTGGGATTCATCAAACCCTAGTACGCGTTCCTGTCGAGAAGATCCAGAAGTTTCGAAGGAAATTTTGAGGGGTCAAATTTTGGAGATTTCAAAATTGAAGAATGCTAGGTTGATCAGCTCAGCAAGACATATTCTTCCATCCATTCAGAAGTGTGAAAGTCAAAGATTGAATTTTTAGGGTTTCTCTAGCAAACCCTAATCAAACTCCAGATCAAGTTTCAAGGGGAGTTGAGGCTAAGGCCTTACATAAGAAGACTACAAAAAGTCTCGACAGGTATGACTTAAGGAGGTTCAGGTATGCCTTGAAATCTGATTCTTGATTAAGTTCATAATGTGTTTGTCTTCATGTTATTTATTAGTACAATCTTGATTAATGTTATTAATTGTCTTATCACCCTAGTAACAATATGAATGCATGTGAATGATCGAATACATTCATTGATTAGGGATATATGATTGTACTTATGCATTATGGTGTTGTGTGAGGTTGATGTTGTCTGCTAACAAGACACAGGTACATCACAAAAGACAAATCAAGTTCCATGACCATGACAACATGAAGACAAAGACTCACGAGGTATGTATGACTTTGTTATATCATGTTTAACCTACGAGACATGCAGGTTCTAGCTCAGGATCTCTAAATCATTGAAGAGATTGTTTAGGTATGTTGTACATAACTAAGTAGGTATACTAATCCAGGTATGTTTTCCTATGTCATGTTAGAATCTTACCTTGTGTAAGTATATTTGGTATGATTGGTTAGTATTCAAGGTTTTATGCATATTATGTCTCTTATCTTGGTTGATGATTTAACTAACTAGATCAAACAAGAATATGCATGAGTAAAAGAAGACTTCCTTGAAACCCTGAATACTAATGATCATGACTATACATATTCAAGATTATTTAGAATTAGAATGTTTTGATAATATTGAGAATATACTAATGAATGTATGTTTGTGTATGAATTAATGAGGATGACACTAGTGTACACTTGAGTATGCACAGTGGTATAGAATGAATAGAAGTTCAGAAGACATACAGAAGATCAAGCGGGAGGCAACCACACAAACGTAAAAGATAAGTATTTGGGTTGTTATTAGAAATAGTAAATGATATTGCTTGTATGCATATTTGTATTCCTAGAATATATCATGCTGAGTGTAAACATTCATAAAGCATTGAACAGTATACTGCTAATATGCATATGATTGGTAAATTGGACAAACATTCCATTGTTGCTTGTCTAGAATGAAACCTCTTTGCTGACATGCTGAGAGTTGTGCACACTCTCGATAGTATGTTCTGGTAGAGATGGAAGGCATCTAGATAGCCACTATATGCATACAGGATATGGGAAAGTGTTGTGCCAAAGTATTGGTCAAAATAGTTGCATAACTATGTAAATGATATCTGTATGCATAATAGGTTATCATATAAATATGATTTGATGATTATGAAGTATTACTAATCATGTACTTAATTTTGATTTGTAGGAAAGATCATGATGAATGATGAACTCTGAACAAGCGATGGATGTTCAACAAAAGATTTACAAATCAAACACACTATAGAAAGCTTTTGGTTAAGAGATTCTCTTAGAAAGAGGAAGAGAATCATGATGAGATGTTTTGCTCCAAGGGACTAGATAAGACCATTTTCTTAATAATGTAATTAGGTTCTGTATGGGTTCCCAGGATCGGTAGTCAATTGATGAGCTTAATGATCATCATGGGTGATGTGGATCTCAACCTTTGCTACAAGGTTGAATATGGGTTCTAAACACATATGACATGGATGCAAGAAGGAACTCACCATAGAGTTCGAATGATTTTGAGGCTCATATTAGTAGACCCATCTGACGAGAGATGGCACAGATAGATATGCAGAAGATCACTCAATGCAAAGTGTGAATAATGGACAATTGACAGCTTCATGACAAAGCTCGGGCTTTACCATAAGTAAAGTTGTTCCTAACCTTTACCTTAAGGTTGTGGATGATGAACCTATCATACCATTATTGTATGACGATGATCTCTTTCTGACAAGGAATGAGAAACAGGTCATGAAAATGGCTGTAGAAATGAAAATAAAAGATCTCGTATTAATGCACTACTTCTTAGGTCTAGAAGTATGGCAAGATCCAAAAGGAATCTTTTAAATCAAGGTAAGTATGCTGTGAAGTTTCTAAAAAGATTTGATATGTTGGAGTATAAAGCCATGGCCACTCCCATGGACTCTAACTTGAAGTTATTAGTTAATGACTCATCGTATTTAGTGGACCTAACCCTATATAGACAAATCATTGGGTCATTGATGTATTTAACAAATACTAGGCCAGATATATGCTTTGCTGTAAATACCCTAAGTCAATATCTAGTAGAACCTAGAAAGGTTCACTTAATAGCTACAAAGCATGTAGTGAGGTACCTAAAAGGTACTTTAGATTTTTGGTCTATATTATCTTGGAGGTCATGAACTCCGTTTACATGGTTACTCAGATTCTGATTGGGCAGGAAGTGTCTCAGACAGAAAGAGTACATCAGGTGGATGTTATAGTCTTGAATCTGCCATGATCTCATGGTTCAACAAGAAACAATCTAATGTGGCTCTCAGTACTGCTGAAGCAGAATATATGGCTGTCTGCTCTGCCAGCTATGAAGCAGTATGGCTTCAGAAGATTTTATATGGAGTGTTTGACTTAGAAATGGATCCCACTGTGATTATGTGTGACAATCAAAGCTGCATTAAGATGACTGAAAATCCTGTGATTCCACAGTAAGTCAAAACACATAGATATCCGATACTTCTATATACGAGATATGGTGCAAAGAGGAGCTATCAAGCTCGAATATATAAGCACTGAGGATCAGATTGCTGATATCTTGACTAAACCTCTGTCTCAAGTGAAGTTTGAATACTTTAGAGACAAGCTTGGTATAGTTCAAAAGAACTCTCCTCGAAAGGGGGAGTAGCATAATATCTGATAACAAGTCTGTCTCATCAATAGTGAGGTTACCTATTTACTGCACTTAGTTACTTAGAATTATTTTTTTTAAGACCCTTATATTTTTGCTTTTGATGATAGATGTATTAGTGAGAATACATGCTTTTGATGATAGATGTATACATGCCTTTAATGATATATGTATTTGATGCTATTGATGAGGATACATGTTTTGATATACATGTTTTGATGATGAGGATAAATGTTTTGATATACATGTTTTGATGATGAGGATACATGATGCCTTGATGTACTTGTATGGATGAAGATACTTGTACCCATGATTGACATATGAGGGGATTGGATCATCCCTGGACTTCAGTCCTAAAGAGAGCCATAGACATATGTCTTCAAGAATGAAGTCCTTGGTAGACTTGAGGGGATTGGATCATCCCTGGACTTCAGTCCTAAAGAGAGCCGTAGACGTATGTATTCGATAATGAAGTCCTTGGTGGACTTGAGGGGATTGGATCATCCCTGGACTTCAGTCCTAAAGAGAGACGTAGATGTATGTCTTCGAGAATGAAGTCCTTGGTTGACTTGAGGGGATTGGATCATCCCTGGACTTCAGTCTTAAAGAGAGTCGTAGATGTATGTCTTTGAGAATGAAGTCCTTGGTGGACTTGAGGGGATTGGATCATCCCTGGACTTCAGTCCCAAAGAGAGCCGTAGACGTATGTCTTCGAGAATGAAGTCCTTGGTGGACTTGAGGGGATTGGATCATCCCTGGACTTCAGTCCTAAAGAGAGCCGTAGACGTATGTCTTCGAGAATGAAGTCCTTGGTGGACTTGAGGGGATTGGATCATACCTGGACTTCAGTCCTGAAGAGAGCCGTAGACATATGTCTCCAAGAACAAAATCCTGAATGAACAGGTAAGGGGATTGGATCGTCCTCAGACTTTAGTCCTTTTAATTGAGCCGTAGACATGATGTCTTCGAGAACAAAATCCTGAATGAACAGGTAAGGGGATTGGATCGTCCTCGAACTTTAGTCCTTTGAATTGAGCTGTAGACATGATGTCTCCAAGAACAAAATCCCGAATGAACAAGTAAGGGGATTGGATCGTCCTCGGACTTTAGTCCTTTGAATTGAGTCGTAGACATGATGTCTCCGAGAACAAAATCCTGAATGAACAGGTAAGGGGATTGGATCGTCCTCGGACTTTAGTCCTTTGAATTGAGCCGTAGACATGATGTCTCCGAGAACAAAATCCTGAATGAACAGGTAAGGGGATTGGATCGTCCTCAGACTTTAGTCCTTTGAATTGAGCCGTAGACATGATGTCTCCGAGAACAAAATCCTGAATGAACAGGTAAGGGGATTGGATCGTCCTCGGACTTTAGTCCTTTGAATTGAGCCGTAGACATGATGTCTCCGAGAACAAAATCCTGAATGAACAGTTAAGGGGATTGGATCGTCCTCGGACTTTAGTCCTTTGAATTGAGCCGTAGACATGATGTCTCCGAGAACAAAATCCTGAATGAACAGGTAAGGGAATTGGATCGTCCTCGGACTTTGGTCTTGTGAATTGAGCCGTAGACATGAGGTCTCCGAGAATTGAATGATAGGACTGGATCGTCCCTGAGCTTCGGTTCAAAAGGTACATGATAGGACTGGATCATCCCTAAGCTTTGGTTCAAAAGGTACATGATAGGACTGGATCGTCCCTGAGCTTTGGTTCAAAAGGTACATGATAGGACTAGATCGTCCCTGAGCTTCGGTTCAAAAGGTACATGATAGGACTGGATCGTCCCTGAGCTTCGGTTCAAAAGGTACATGATAGGACTAGATTGTCCCTGAGCTTCGGTTCAAAAGGTACATGATAGGACTGGATCATCCCTGAGCTTCGGTTCAAAAGGTACATGATAGGACTGGATCGTCCCTGGACTTCGGTTCAAAAGGTACATGACTGGATTGCATCATCCATGGACGTATGTCCTAAAGAGAGCAGGATTGATCACCCTGGAAAATGTTGATCGTATGATGACGTTGTTGTTGATCGTATGATGACGATGCTGATGACGATGTTGTTGATCGTATGATGACGATGCTGATTGATCATATGATGACGATGTTGTTGATCGTATGATGATGATGCTGATGTTCGTATGATGACGATGCTGATGATCGTATGATGACGATGCTGATGATCGTATGATGACGATGCTGTAGATCGTGATGAACCACATGTTGTATATCAAGATGATGTGATGATGCTGATGATCGTGTGATGACGATGCTGATGATCGTGTGATGATGATGCTGATGATCGTGTGATGACGATGCTGATGATCGTGTGATGACGATGTTGACGATCGTGAGGATTCAGATATTGATGTTGCTGTAGCTGTTTGAGTGCTGCAGAAGATAAAAACTCAGTACTGAAGATGTTGATGTTCCAGTAACTAGTTGAGTTACTGATGTTGTTGAGAAAGCTTCCAATGATTTATAGATGTATTATGTATGATGTTGATGACTCCTTACTCGTGCAGATGTTGTTATAATATCCTTCTCGTTAAGGGGGAGTGTTGAGATATTGTAACTTCAAAGAATATTATAATTGTACTTTATTTATTCCGGAGATGTTCCATACCTCTGATGTGATTATACTATGAATCCGGAGATGTTTATTCCTCCGATAAGTTGTGGTAACTAGGGTTATTAGACCCACCATGTGGAGGTCGGCCCAGTTAGTTATAATAGGGTATTTAACCTAATGGTTAAATACGAGCCTACATGTACTTGTGTAAAATATATGTCAGTGTAGTGTATAAATAGAGGAGGTGTGTTCCTCATTTGACACACACACTCACTTGAGAGAGGTGCACTTGTGGAGGAGAAGTCTGCTATGTTGGAGGAGGAGATCATGTCTTTGGTTTGCATCTTTGTATATTGCTGGTCATCTATATTGAGGAAGCTTTACTAGGTTTTCTACCACATGAGGTTTCCCAGGATAAATTTGTGTCTCTTGTGTTTACGCTATGCTTGTTGTTTCTTCAGTGATCCTGTATATGCTATTATTGTGAAAATGGAATGTAATGCTGCTATTTTCTGTCTTAGCATATTGAATTTTAACACATTTTTCATTGAGTTTGGTTTTATAAAACCACTTCACACCAATGGGTTTCTTATTCTTTGGCAGGTCAACTAAATCACATGTATCATTTCTCTCAATGGAATCTATCTCTTTGTCCATAGCATTTACCCAATGCTCTTCTTTTACAGCCTCTTCATAAAACACAGGTTCACTAGCAATAAAAACATAATTGGTATTTGCATCCAATTCATCATAAATATTTGTCAATCTTCTAATCTTTTTATTACTGTGATCAGATTCATTACCTGATTGCGGACTTGATGCTTCACCTCGAACTAAGTTTCTAGGTGTTCTTTCTGGAGTATTTGCTACTGGTGAAGATGTTATTGGATCTTGTTGTCCAATCAGCTCCTCATCTTCTCCATCTTCTGGTTGGGGTATTGCAACTCCCACACCCTTGTCTATGGTTCCATTCCAAGACTCTTCCTCCTTGAACAAAGCATCTCTGCTGAGAATAACCTTTTTGGTAATAGGGTTATATAACTTATAGGCTTTAGTTTGTTCACCATATTCAAGAAATATACATTTCTCACTCCTGTCGTCTAGCTTTTTTCTTAGCTGTTTAAGAACATGAGCATAAGCAACACAACCAAATACTCTAAAATGAGAAATATTACAAGTCATACCTGACCATGCTTTCTCTAGTACTCTGTTCTTCACAATTTTGGTGGGAGACCTATTCATCACATGAACAGCACAAGCCACTGCGTCTCCCCAAAATTCATAGGACAAATTTCTTCCTTTCAGCATGCTCCTTGCCATATTCATGATGGTTCTATTCTTGCGTTCTGCAATACCATTCTCCTAAGGTGTATATCTTGTAGTGAATTGCCTCTTGATTCCATGATTTTCGCAGTAATCATGAAATTGCTTTAACTCATACTCTCCCCCTCCATTAGATCTCAATACTTTGAGTTGATAACCACTCTCTTTTTCAACTAGAGCCCTAAATTCCTTGAACTTGCCAAAAGTTTCAGACTTCTGACGAAGGAAATACACCCATGTTTTTCTACTGAAATCATCAATAAATGTAAGGAAATAATAGCTTCCACCAATCGATTGAGTTTAAATTGGTCCAACCAGATCAGTATGAATAAGTTCTAGAGGTGCATGTGCCCTTCGAGACATACCTTACAAATTCTTACAAAAAACTTACAAATTCTTCAAAGCTACGGCTTTGGCTTCTCCTGAAATTTATGCTACCAATTTGATATTCTCCTAAGCTCTGACACTAAACTGAAAGATGGAGGCAGAAATAAAACAAAGATAACGTGGAATGAGCTACAGCTCTTCAATCTTTATTCATAAACAGAGATCAACTGATGTAATACAAACAATAATCTAATGTGTATTTAAACACTTATGGAAAACGCTAAAATCTCTAACCTAGCTTTTGCATGCATGCAAAGCATGTTGTTGCATTTATTAATTGAACGTCTAAATAGGAACTGAATGTAATAGCTAAGTTAACTGAAGTAATTACTATTTCTAACAGATAAGCCGCTGAGACCTGAACAACGTGACACGATTTATAAGCATCTAGACTCTAAATAGAGGTTGGATTCCTCATGATATAACATTGTGAGCCAACATGACCGTCCTCCATTTTGGTCATTTTGCCTACTGCGCATTTAACTGTTTGAGAAAATACGTGGTGTGGGAATTTTCCGGGTCTGTCATAGTTTCTAGTAGGGCTGGAATTTGACAAAGTTAGGTTACCTACCATCAGGTGCATGACGAATCTACCCAATCATCATGATGAGAAATATGAATTGAGTCTGAATTAAACGTGTGTTAGATTGGTTAAGTGGTCATATCGATGAATGGAGGATGTTCAAGTCTTAGTACAGACAAAATTTGTATGCTATTAAATAATAATTAAAAATATATATTAAATAATATAAATAAAAATCAAATGTAAAAATATTATTAATAAATTGAATATTTTATCTTATAAATAATATATATAAAATTAAAAAATCACATATTATATTTTATAAATAAAGAAATGCAATAGTTTAAACCTCTTACGATTTGTATATGTTTTTTATTCAAAACTTTCTTGAAAATTAAGAAGTTATTAAAACAATAAATATCAAGTAACAAATTATGACAAGTTATCACTATTTATATTATGTGGTTATAACTTATAATTTGAATGTGCTTTTTAAATATGATGTGGTTATGACTTGAATGTGTTTTTTAATTTTAAATTTAGTTAAAAATTAAAGATTTATTAAAATTACAAAGGATTATATAACAAAAAATTCTTTTACATTAATATGTGGTGTTGATATGGAAATATTAATACCACTTATTTTATGTGGTTATAATGTGCTTTTTAATTTTAAATTCAGTTAAAAATTAAGGATTTATTAAAATTACAAACAATCATATAAAAAAAATCTTTTACATTTGTATATGGTGTTGATATGGAAATATTAGCACCACTTATTTTATGTGGTTATCATATAACAAAAAAAATATTTTACATTAGTATGTGGTGTTGATATGGAAATATAAGCACCACTTATTTTATGTGGTTATGACTTGAATGTGCTTTTTAATTTTAAATTCAGTTAAAAATTAAGGATTTATTAAAATTACAAACGATCATATAACAAAACAAATCTTTTACATTAGTATGTGGTGTTGATATGGAAATATTAGCACCACTTATTTTATGTGGTTATGATTTGAATGTGTTTTCTAATTGCACCGAGAGAAACAAGGTGCTCTACAACCCACTATGGGGGAGATGTTGTAACGTTTGTGATGTAACGTTTGTTACTAACAAAATAATTAAAAAAATTCATGTCGGCTCATAAAATAAAAAATTATGGAAAGTATTTAAAAAAATCCATGTTGGTTCATAAAATAAAATATTATGAAAAGTAATTAAAAAATAGATGTTCGTTTATAAAATAAAAACTTAAAACTTAAACCCGGATCTATCAATCAAGAGAGATCAAATTTCTTGAGTTTAAATTTAAAAAAAGAAATTGGATCTCTCTCGGTACTTGATAGATACGGATTTAAGATGAATCTATGCTGGTTTTAAATTCAGTTAAAAATTAAGGATTTATTAAAATTACAAACTATGATATAACAAAAAAAGTCTTTTACATTAGTATGTAGTGTTGATATGGAAATATTAGCACCACTTATTTTATGTGGTTATAACTTGAATATGCTTTTTAATTTTAAATTGAGTTGAAAATTAAGGATTTATTAAAATTACAAATGATCATATAACAAAACAAATCTTTTACATTAGTATGTGGTGTTGACATGGAAATATTAGCACAAGTTATTTTATGTGGTTAGGACTGGAATGTACTTTTTAATTTTAAATTCAGTTAAAAATTAAGGATTTATTAAAATTACAAACGATCTTATAACAAAATAAATTTTTTACATTAGTATGTGGTGTTGATATGGAAATATTAGCACCACTTATTTTATGTGGTTATGACTTGAATGTGTTTTTAATTTTAAATTCAATTAAAAATTAAGAATTTATTAAAATTACAAATGATCATATAACAAAAAAAATCTTTTACATTAGTATGTGGTGTTGATATGGAAATATTAGCACCACTTATTTTGTGTGGTTAGGACTTGAATGTGTTTTGTAATTTTAAATTAAGTTAAAAATTAAGGATTTATTAAAATTACAAAAACTTTTACAGTAGTATGTGGTGTTGACATGGAAATATTAGCACCACTTATTTTATGTGGTTAGGACGTGAATGTACTTTTTAATTTTAAATTCAATTAAAAATTAAGGATTTATTAAAATTACAAATGATCATATAACAAAATAAATCTTTCACATTAGTATGTGGTGTTGATATGGAAATATTAGCACCACTTATTTTATGTGGTTATGACTTGAATGTGCTTTTTTATTTTAAATTCAGTTAAAAATTAAGGATTTATTAAAACTACAAACGATCATATAACAAAAAAAATATTTTACATTAGTATGTAGTGTTGATATGGAAATATTAGCACCACTTATTTTGTGTGGTTAGGATTTGAATGTGTTTTGTAATTTTAAATTAAGTTAAAAATTAAGGATTTATTAAAATTACAAACGATCATATAGCAAAAAAAATTGTTTACATTAGTTTGTTGCATTGATATGGAAATATTAGCACCACTTATTTTGTGTGGTTAGGACTTGAATGTGCTTTTAATTTTAAATTCAGTTAAAAATTAAGGATTTATTAAAATTACAAATGATTATATAACAAAAAAAATCTTTTACATTAGTATGTGGTGTTGATATGAAAATATTAGCACTACTTATTTTATGTGGTTATGACTTGAATTTGCTTTTAAATTTTAAATTTATTAAAATTACAAACAATCATATTAAAAAAAAATCTTTTACGTTAGTATGTGGTGTTGATATGGAAATATTAGCAATCACTTATTTTATGTGGTTATGACTTGAATTTGCTTTTTAATTTTAAATTCACTTAAAAATTAAGGATTTATTAAAATTACAAAGGATCATATAACAAAAAAAATCTTTTCATTAGTATGTGGTGGTGTTGTTATGGAAATATTAACACCACTTATTTTATGTGGTTATGACTTGAATGTACTTTTTAATCTTAAATTCAGTTAAAAATTAAAGATTTATTAACACCACTTATTTTATGTGGTGATATTATGTAGTAATATTAACACCATTTATGTGATGTTAAAGTGGTGTTGTATTTATTAATCTTATTAAAAATACACGTACAAATAAAATTTAATTATGAGATTTTGGGTTATAAGTTAAAAAAATTAACAAATAACTATTTTGTAAATCACTGACTTGAATTAATTATCTTTATATTATTTGAAGAAATAAATGTTTTTATTATGAGGCTTTGCATCATACATTAAAAAAAATTAAACAAAATTATAATTGATTCAATTGTTTTATTTTTTTTTATATTATTGTCCCTTCAAATAAATAAAATACGTTTTGCATAATTATTATTGAAAACAATCAAAGATAATCAATTTTTAATTTATTAAGATTATAAAAATCATTAAAACTGGCTTGAATTAAAATTTGATTATTTGAATGATAATATTTTTATTAATATTAATAAATTATTTATCAAATTGTTTGATGGATATTAATACCATTAGGAAGATTTGAGCAATAGGTAGAGTGTGAAGGCCCTGGACATTGTTAAGGGAGGAAGCTTCTGTCTTAAGTCTTATAGGAATCTTTTAGGCATATATGGCAAAGAAAAACACCTCAAACCACTACACATGGCTTTGTGAGGGTATTCTTAGCTTATGTCTTTGGACATTAACACCATTAGGAGGTTTTGATCATTAGGGATGGGTTAGGAGGCCTTGACATGGTTAAGGGAGGAAGCTAGGCCTTAGGCACTAAGAAACGCTTTTAGGAATCACAGGCTAATAGAGATGTAGAGACGTCAAGCTACGACACATGAATTCTCCAGGGTGTCCTTGAACTTAGAATATACATGGACATGAGTGGAATTTGGGAGGTTTTAAAGATAAGGTATGGTTCTTAGGGCCCTAGACATGGTTGAGGGAGGAGTCCTAAACTTTACATCCTAAAGGAATTATCTAGGCATCTATGGTCAAGAAAGACACTTTATATGGCCATATAAGACCTCTTGAGGGTATCCTTGACCTATGAGTAACAATACCAATTCCACTAGGAGGATTTGAGCAATAAACATGGGTCAGAATTCATTTACATGGTCAAGGGAGGAAACTTAGGCCTTTGCCCCTAAAAGCACATTCTAGACACCCAATGCTCATAATAATGGCTTGAATCACCACACATGACCTATCAAGGTAACTTTTCATCTCTTACTGGGGATATTGATTACATTAGGAGGTTTTTAATAATAGGTATGGGTATTGGGGTTATGAACATGGTTTATGAAAAAAATAGTATCCTTACACTAAAGGAAAATTCACCTTAAAACACCACAAATGACCTTTGAAAGATACCCTTCACCTCTTAGTGAAATATCGATGATATTAAGAAGTTCTTCAACACTATGTATGGATCCTAGAGCTCAGAACAAGGTTGGGGGAGGAATCCTAAAACTTATGTCATATAGAAAGCTTCTAGGTATCTAGGGCTAAGATGGACAGCTAAAGCTACAACATAGCACCTCTCGAGGGTATCCTTATCTTCAAAGTGGGTGAAATGGAGACATTGGAATATTTTGAGCATTAGGTATGTATCTTAAATAATTTGACATGCTTTGAGGAGACATGTGGGGATTTTAGAACTGATATTACTTCTCAAGAAAATACAAGTGAGAGCAGTGCAACCTGAACAAGATACATTGGATGTGATAGAATCGCTGGTTGGATCTGAAAGAAAATAAAACATCTTGATGGTCGCATTGAAACGTCTTACAATCAAGAAATAATGTAGAGAGTGCTCAAATTCAAGAGGTTGGGATGACCTATTGCGATAGTAATTTCAAATGAGATGCTTGCGCCAACGAAATATCTCTAGGGAATTGTGGATTAGTAGTGGATGAGAAAACATATAGTGATCAATGGATCATTTCATTAGATCTTAGATCGATGTTACACAGAGGTTCAAGCCCATGAAGGTGAATATGCATTAATGAATAAGAATGAGCCTAAAAGAATACCGCCCGGGACATGTGCTTCCCTTATAAGCTTTCAGGCTCACAAAAGTGGATTTTGGAAATAGGTATTGCACGAGCCTCAAACCACTTACTTGGCCCAATAGAAGATACACATGCCTTGGAAACTGACACTCGATGTGACATGAAGGAAGGACCCATTTTTGACAAATTGAACGACAGACAAATCATTGAGATCTATTTGTCAGAAGATCTATGATCTAGGAGGCTCCAAGATCCCCAACCTTCTCAAGTGTTAATTAATACACATACACCTAAAGAAATACTACGTAGCACACATGGTGCCCTTAGAATCTCTCAGGATCACAAAAGCGATATTAACAAACCATATCTCCCCCCAACCTGAAATCGCTTACCACTAATGACACAAAGAAATGGGACCACCTACCAAGCTGTCATCGGCCTCACTAATAAATAATCCCACATATCCATAATTCCAATGGCCAAAATATTAAATGCATCCCCGCGCTTAGTCACCTCATTCGATGATATCTTTCCATGTGTCCTCGCATTTAATGTGTTTAAATTTGAATCTATACCCTGGAAATCCTCCATAATCCAAATTTTCAAATATCTTGAGATCTCCCAGAAGCATTGATATCCCACCCATGCTCTTTGTTCCCATACCTTTGTCTAAAGTGCCTTGATTTCACAATTTCCCTGACCAAAACACATTGCAATTGCTCCCCATGGTCTTTCACTAGAATCCTCTACTTCATATCCCTCAATCATAATATATTCACAAGATGATCACTTGGAAGATGTGTTGGGTGAAGTTTTTTATCCCATACTCACAATTCCATACATTCACCAATCCGCTAGTTAAGCTTAAATCCATTTTAATGAAAGGTAGGATTTGTTACAACTTTGGGAGTCGGATCTGCCTTTGGTAGTCATCCCTAGAGCAAACTCATTTCTATAATTGGTCACTTGGGGTGCTAAGTTGTATTCGTCAAATAATAAATCCATAATGGCCCAATATGGGACTATCATATGCACCATTAACAAGGAATTCATTCAAGAGATGTTTCAAATAGCCCCAACAACTCTTGATATCACTTCTATGAGGACTCATTGAGTACCAGATATAAGGAGATGACTATGGAATACAAAGAGAGGTTCCTCAGATATATGCTACCATCCAGAGATGAATTACCCTTAGGGCCTCTCCCTTATAGGTCATGGCTCTTTTCTGAATTCACCTAAGTGACAATATCAATAATATGCTAGTTCCTTGGTATAACCATGACCAATTGGATACGATATCATCTTTGGTATGATAATTGCATGTCCTCGTCTGTAATGTCCCCAAATCAACCTTGGACCACAATTGCCTAAGTCACCTAGAATGGTTCATGTTTATTCACCTAGGTGGTAATTTAGTTGGGTTAATTGTTGATCCTAAGGTTGGCTTCCTAAGGTTGGAATAATCACTGGTGGAAAAATACATGGGAAATAAACTCCTATGCATTGTGACAAGGTGTCTTGTTACCACCCTGAGGACACCATGATAAAATAACCAACCCATTCATCCCCATGGGTCCGAGTGACAGTTTGGCATTGATTAATTAAAAGGGGGTAATTTTTGGTTTAGTCACCCATGTATATTAAATAAATGGAATTGGGTCACAGTTTGATGTTATTTATTAATATTAATAAATATTTATGAGTTGTAATGGCTAGGTGGCTCAAGGATGGTGCATAATTGGCCTTGTGGATCCTATGAGTTGTCATCCACAATGGAAACTAGAAGAAAATATGAGAAAATCAATAAAGTCACTTAAAAGGTGGAAGGCAACACAAAAGTAGGAAACTCTGAAAAGCAAAAAGCATGCAGAAAGGCAAGAAAGTTTATAAAAGCACAAAGGCAACCAAGCTAGGAAAAAGAAAAGTAAAAGAAGAAGATGCTAAAATTATTCAAGGAGGGCGAATGGATAATGAGGATTTCCACATTCAATGTATCTAGAACTCAACTCATCTTATAAAATAAGAGGAGCGCACCACTCTCACATCTTTTGGTCATTTTGATATTTGACTTCAGAGATTTATCTTAGAGGCTTGGGAGATGCACCCCTAGCCATCTTTGGGTGATGCGCCCCATATAAAACCTTGTTCATATATTATTCACAGTCCATTGGATCCATTAGAGTCTGAATTGTAGATCTGATCCAATGGTTGGTGTTCTTATTGTGTGATTCAATCCCTTCATTGAGTGGAAGCAATGTTGAAAGGTCGAAATGGAGGTTCTATTTTTTACATTTATGAGCATTTATGGTCTCTGATACTTGTTTCATTGTGTTTGTAGCATTGTTTCCAGTAGGAAAAACCTTTTGTTTCATCAAAAAAGGTGTTTGGATGAGCAAGTTATGGCCATTTTACTAGATTCAGGGGTTCCAACTATAAAGAATGCGCCATTGCTTTTATATCTATAGATCTTCCTTATTTTTGAGTTCTATAAGAGCCATATCTTTATAATGGAATCCATCGTTTCTTACTTAGTGCATTATCATATCTAATTCCAGTTCCATCCAAATCTTCTTATTTTGGTGTGGTAATTCCATCCATTGGAGCATTATCTATAATACTTGCCTCTTCTTCTTTCCTGGAGGTTGTTGGTGAACCTATGGGAATAATTATTGTATATATGGCTCTATAATATGATGAAAATTCTTTTATTATCAGTATCTGATATATATTGCAGTTCTGCAATTTTTCTTTTAAATGAAATTGAGTCAATTATTACACATATGCTAGATACAGTGTTTATTTTTACTAGTTTTCCAGAAAATGTAGTATAGTGGTCTCTATAGATCCAATTATTGTTTTGTGAGTTTATGCAAGTCCATAAGACTCTGATAAATCCAACCTCATCCTTAAATATGAAATTCATGACCCTCTAGAGGTGTTTGGAAAAGTTTGGATGATGATTAGTCTATCAATCCTGGGTAGTGCACTTGTTGGTTTCGCCTCCAAATCTTGTTATATCTATTCTAAAACTCTGTTTGATTGATGTATAAGGTTGTGTTATATTCCATATAGTAAATACCAGGATGGATTACTTTCAGTAAGCACCATAATACTTGGGTTTCCACAGAGGTCTCATGGACAATTTCATCGTACCTGTGGTTTTAGCTCAAGGGGTCTACCCGGGCATGACGTACCCATAATGTTAAATTCTATGTCACAGTAGATATAAAGAGATGAGGATACCTCACAAAGAAAGAATGAGTAGAAAATTAGAATAAGAGCGAAAACTAGAGTAAAAAAGAGCAGAAGAATAATATGCAACATAACTCATATAGGAGTAGAATAATGTCACACTACTCAATTATCAGTATATTAAACAATTATAATACAATGGAGAGAATTTGAATCATGTAGAAGAATTCGAACCTCAAGTGGTATAGCATAGGGATTATCACCATTGGAGTGCTCCGAAAGACTCAAACTCAACTGAACTGAACCTAAACTCAGCTAACTAAAGTCACAATCAGTTAACTGACTAAGGAGAGAGAAATAGTGAGTTTGTCATGCATGTCAATCAGAAATGGGCGCATGAGGCCAATCAGAGGCATCCGGAGCTCCAACCCCCCATAAGATTTAGCTAACTCAGGTGGACTGCACTGGAACACTCAGTTGGTTCCTATAAAAGAGGGAACTGATTGAAGTGGTCCTAAAATGATGCATGTAGGTCTTAGAAGGTGGTATATGGATCATGGATGACATCTGCACACCACTAGGGGGAAAATGATATCATCAACAACTAGGAAAATTAAATAATACTATCCAAGAAAATGATGGAGTATTGAAATATCCTAACACCCCCCCTTGATCCATACTTTGGCATCCTGGCCCCTGGTTACTAAGACCAAAAGTGACCCATACAATCAAATAAATGATAAAAAATAAATAACAATCCATGAACCAAGGAAATGGGGAAAACCTCATGGGAAACCCCCCCCTCAAATTGGACTGAAACACACCAAAAGATTAATTGCTCCAAACTCAAGCAGGTGTGATGCTTGATCATATGTCTGGAGGTATCTTCATGTTGGGAATAAGTGGATCATGCTCCAAAAACATGTGCTTGTATTTTCCTTCAGTGGATGCAAGCAAAAATGGAGGCTTTTTCAACTTCCTCTTCAGATCGAACATGGTGAGAACAAATCCAAAGATATGAAGATCATCCTGGAACCTGTGATTCAAACCAACTGAGGTAGGATCAGCTCCATGAATGTGTATACATTTCTTTGATATCTCCTTTGAACCAACATAGGTGAGATCATAATCAAATGAACTATGACATGATGGTGGTGGCATGGACTTCAAATCAAATCCAAGAATTGATAGATGGTTTCTTGTGGTCTCCTTTGAACCGGCAGGGGTGAGATCAAAACCAAAATCACCAAAATATGCCTGAGACTTGAACCCAAGCGAATGGTAGTGTCCTCCATCTTCAGAGAAACTCTGAGAGCATGTGCCAATGATAAAATAGAAGTTCATAGGAAGCATGTGATCAAGGAGGGTAAATGTATCACCTCCAAACTATGAGTTAACTTACAAAACATTCAATAGATCATCATTTTGCACACCAGCAAACTCATGTGAAAGAGAGGATTTAAGAACCTCTTCATATTCTATTGTATGAACTGGCTTATCTTTCTCAGAATTTGAAATAGAAGACATTGCGAACATGAGTGTTGAATCTGCAACTTTTTCTTCATCTTGAACAACTTCATCATGAGATACGATTGAGGCCGAGACATAATTAGAGAGAACACTTAAAGAGGTATCACTGGGATTGTTCTCCAAATAATTTGCACCAATCCCTTCATTCTGCTTGCCAAATGCTTTGTCCAGTTGGGCCCATATATCACTTGGATATTCAGCAATTTCCATGAGGTAGCACATACTAGGAGACATCGCAATACACATTGCTCCAAAGGCTCTGTCACAATCATTTATCCAATCATTATCTTCTTCATAAAAAGCAAAATCTCTCATATCACCAATACACATATAAAAAGACCTTGTCTCTTAAGATACGCTATCATCTTTGGTTTCCACTCATCATAGTTGAATGGAGAGAGAGGAGGAATTCCTTTCAGATACATGGAATTTATTGTAGAATACTTGCAAAAACAATGGAAAATATATGCTACTGCTATTCCTGCAAAACTGTTGTAATTGCAGAAAACTAATGCAACTGCTGCTGCACTCAAAAAATTCGAATAACCTGCAAAAAACTATCAATAATGGATGTAGACTACTACTAAGGACTCCTTTAGGACAATAGGCACTTTTATTTGGATCCTTCACACCTGGCTAGACCTCATGGGATTTATCCAATGAATTCAATGCAATGGCACCAGGATTTGCTGTGGAAATCCACAGGCTTCTGGTGCACTACTAAAAGAAGCTGCTCAAACTATTCGCTCTATGGCTCTGATACCATGTGAAATTCTTGTTGGAATATCAAGCAATACTAAGAGGGGGGGTGAATCAGTATTAGGCTATCTTTTAAAATTTTATCACTTTAAAACAAAATCAACAAGAAGATAGAAAGCACAATTTTATCATGGAAGCCCAATTGGGAAAACCACCAATACTTTCTATTACTGCAAATTTATATTTACAAATAGTTTGCAAGCACCAACTTGTTGGATGCACCAACACCCAAATTTTCAGCTACAACTGAAGGATGCACCAACACCCTATTTACCAGCAACAACTGGAAGGAGGATACAACCCTCTACAAGATTGCAGTCCGTCCTTGCACCTCCCAACCTCCTTTATTTTGTTTTATTAGGTTTCCAAATATTCTTTATATATTCAATTCTGTCACTTCATTTCATTGGTCTCTGATAGTTCTTGCTACTCCTTCAATATGGACTGTAGAGACATATTCCTTCCAATTCAAATACCTTTTTATGTATTATGTATCTCAACCTTTAACAATTGCATCTCTTCAATCCGAACTTTGTGTCTTTTCACAATCATGTCTCTTCAAATAGATTAAATCTATGTTTATTAATTAAATAATAAACTCTATTTTTTATGTCTCTATTTATTTAATCTTTGTTTAATTAATTGGCTGGGCAATCTCTATTCAAATCTCTGGCTTGTGCGGGCATCTGAAAAAACTTGTTAGTATATATTTTTAAGCTTTGTGATGGCATACTCATACACTGTGTGGACATGATTTTTCTTCAACTTGGAAGGTCAATTTTTCGCATGTGTGACCACCAGAGGGAAAACTAAGAACATGAATGGATGGAAAATTCAGCAAGGAATAGATCCATATAACCTCTTGAATTTACTGACACAAAGAGAGCATCTAGTGTGCATTTTTGGAATATTCACACCATCCTTTTTGTATTTTGCATGCTTGCATGCAAAACTGCATGCTGCATGCATTTGCATGCCACTGCATGCATCCAATCATCATCATGGTTGTCTTCCCAGCACCTGGACCTCACTTATAGCTTCCAAATCCTGTCTTTAGCCCTCAATTGGCCTCCTACCTACCTATTGCGCCCTCTTTGACTTATATTCTTAGTAAGTGTGCCCTTCTCACCTACCGCTGTCAGTTAGAGTGCCTTTACTCACCTACCATCAATTATCACTTAGCTAGGGCACCTTATCTCACCTACCGGGAGTTATCATTCAGTTAGTGCATTGATTGAGTAGTTCTTCCATTGATTTCTCATACTAACTGCTTGTAGCTCCTAGTTAGCTAGTTCCGGAGTTCCACTTGACTATTTGACAACCTCATGTGCCCTCCTTGGAGTCTCCATTCCCTAATTTATGCCTAGATGGTTATGTTAGACTCAGTTAGACACACTTGACTGACTATTACCATTTATGAATGATACTATTGACTGGATGATGTCTCCATTGTTATCCAAGCTAGACTTTGAGTTAGACATCCTCATGCACTCCACTTAGAGTCTCCATTCCTTGATTTATGGATAGTTAGTTCTGCTAGACTCAGTTAGACACACTTGACTGACTCTTACCACTCATGATTGATACTACTGACTAGTTGATGTCTTCGTAGTTATTCATGCTAAGCCATTGAGCTCAAAATTTGAATGCCCTACTTGGCTAATTCGAATCCTATATGATGCCTCATCATTGATTATTGTAACACACTCTCTACATTCATTATTCATTGTATGATATTGACATTGTCCATTATTCTGTGTTTATGAGTGATTGTTAAATGCATGCTTCTTCTTCTTTGCAAATAATCTTGAGAGTTAGATTGTGAGTTTGTTACAGTTGCTAGATCCCTGCAAATCATCACAGGCATTTGAAAATGGCCTCTTAAACCCCTGATTTAACACTTAGAGAATTTTATCAAACCCTAAGTCAACATGAGGTGATTTTTATTTTCACGGATATTGGAAATATGAAGCATCCACAGCATAGGGGAAAACATGTTTATTCCATCCAAACCAATTTCATCCTATGAAACCTCTTTCTCCCTCCTTGGCAGGCATTTTACTAGAGCAGTGAAAATCAAGACAGAGGGCACTTTTGGCAGACCAATATATTCACCCTCATTTATTTATTTGGAAAAATAATCATATGGTTAGATGCACAAACCAACACTCTACATTCCTATATCCTCATATTTAGTTAATCAATCAAATATAGGAGGTGGCGGGCATTTTTCTGAGGCTACTTAGGCAGTTTTGCATGAAGAATTTATACTTGGCCAAATATTTCAATTTTCAAGGTGAATCTTTATTTCACCAAATCACTGAAAATATGATACCAGAAAATAATATCCAACTAATTGATCTTATCACAATTGGTTTCATCTCCATATTCATTATCCTCTGACCTGGGCGGGCATTTTATTGAGCAGGGTTCCCAACCAGTAAAACTGCCTGAACCCTTGTTTTGGCAGACTTATAACTTTGTCATAAAACACTCTTTTGGAGAAATGAGACCATGGTCAGATAGCCTATTCAACAAGGTATATCCTAATATTTTTGGATACCTTTTATCATTCTCTTATGAGGTATGGCGGGCATTTTCCTGAGGCCATTTGGACCAATTTTCCAACACTAGTCAATTTCCAGAATTTCTCCAAACTAAAAAATATTTATATAATTAGGACAGATTGCAATAATGACATCATGAAGGTACTAGAACACCATCACGTGGATTTGCATACTTATCACTCATTCCACATCATCATATCCTTTGTCATTAATGAATATGTGATGAACCTGCAATAATTAATTAATGCAAATAGATGAGATATCAGAAATAATAGAACTCATAATCACTTTTATATTGATCGCAGGCCACTTCAAGGGGGCAACCTCCTTTGAGCAAGCTCAATACAATTAACTTCATGGTGCCTTCATAGGCCTCAACACACACTTATATACTAAGTCTAGGCACCAATAATATGATTCAAAACCATGGGCCAATACAAACTATGGATCAACAAAACTATGGGCGACTTACAAAGCATCTGCGCCAACAACAATAACACAAACTATGGATCAACAAATACTATGAGACGACTTACAAAGCATATGCGTCCAACAACAATATAGTAACAAAGTAAAGACATGGGTTCCTAACATCCCCTCTCCCTTAGAAAAAGCTTTGTCCTCAAAGCTTTAGATGTGGAAATTGATGCAGAATCTGAAGGAGTGGGTCCCCTATAGCATCCTCGAGTTGCATTCCGGGCCAATGGTGCCTTTGGAGTTTCAGGGAGGATTGCGTGGAAGGCTGTAGACGAAGAAGAACCATATCAGTGATGTGAAAAGTGTGCGTAGAATGGTGATGATCGGCTTGTTGTTTCAGTCGAATTCTTTCCATGTGAAGATTGTCCTGCAGAATGAGAAGAAGTTGATCATGGTTTCAAAGAATTGAGTCAATTACCTGAACTGGGGAGCTGCTGAAGGTGTATGGAAGAAGCATTGGTGGTGCCTGTCAAGAGACTACTTCATATGGTGTCCTTTTAGATGTGGTACTATACCACTGGAGCGCTTCTAGGAAATCCATAGAAATAATTGTCCAAATCTGTGGAGGGATGGGCAAGGGTTCGAGCAGTCCCGAAAAGAGTGTCGTTTCACCCTTGTTGACCTGGAAAGTATCACAGTCAACCACCATCCGTTGAATTGTCATTTTGAGTCCCTGCCAAAAGAAGTTACATTATTCCTGGTCATACGTTTTGAGGAACCCAGAGTGCCCTACTAATGAAGAAGCATGAGTTCATAGAAGAGATAGCCCCATTGAACTGATTGCAACCAATTTGGAACAAGCAGAGAAATAGCTATAAGAGAAATTGGGTCATCAAATGTGCGAGGAGGAGCATTTGCCACCATATTGTCCCTATCATTTTGGTAAGTGGTCGCATAGTCATAACCCATGAGTTGGATAACCCATTTCAGGTGTGCTAGGGAGGAGATCCATTGTTCCATGAAAGTTTCCAGACTCTGGAGATCAGTCTTGATGCATAAATAATTCCCCAATAGGGATGGCTGCGACTTCTGTACTGCATGCAAAATAGCCATCATGTCCTGCTGAGATGTAGATGCAGCTAAATGCTTACCGGAAAGGTCTCATGAAGACAGGAAGCCCACTGGTGCAACAAAGACACCTGCATATCTATCCAAGGAAGTAGTGGAGACCCTTGGTGGGTGCATCTGAAGGGAATGGAGATGAGCAATGACACCATGTGAATTCTTCTTAAGGATATTTTCCAGGCGATGTGAACTGATGATGCGGAGAGACCCTGGTTGTAAGCCCATAAATTTATGTCGTGCCCCATTGACTGGAAACTGCATCCAAAGTTCAAAAAAATCCCATAAGATGGGGCCAAGTGTGCGTAACCATTGAACACCCAAAACCACATCACATCCACCTAAGGACAAGGAAAACATGTCAGAGCACAGGTTATAATATTCCATAGAGATACGCACATTGTGACACTTCCCCTTGCAAGGTAAGGTACCCCCATTGGCAACCATGGCTTCAAAATTGGAGCAAGGATGGACAAAACAATCAGCCTGTTTGGCAATCCAAGGGTCAATAAATTTATGAGTGCTACCAGAATCAATGAGTATGGTAAGAGGGAGCTTCTTGAAGTATCCCCTGACCTGCATTGTTTGTGGGGTGGTGACGCCAATTACAACATGGAGAGAGATCTCGGGTGGGTCATCCTGAGATGGGGTGTCAACAGGCGGGTGTTGAATGTTGACCTAATAATCTACTGTATCTAGAGCTTCTTCACCAAGTTCTCAGGCAAGCGGAAAATCCACATCCAAGAGTTAGAGCTTTTGTTGAACACATCTATTTCCCTGAGTGAACTTCTCATCACAATTATAACAAAGCCCTTTTTCTCGGCGTGTCTGCATCTCTATTTCAGACAAATGCTTGATAGGAGTTGGTTGAGGAGCAGGCGTGATGGGAGGTCATTGGGAACCCATATTTCTGTAGGGAACAAAGGTGGGTTTGGAGCGTTGTTGAGCTGTGATCTTGTCCTCTGCCAACTTAGCCAACCCTAGGACTTCCATCATTGTGTTGGGCTAGAACATTTTGACCTCTGAGCGGATTTCATCCTTGAGACCATTGATAAAACAACTCCTGTAGAATTCATCAGACAATCCTTCTATATGATTGGCCAGTTTCTCAAATTCTGTCTAATACTCTCTCACTGTGCCAGTTTGGTGAAGTTTAGTGAGTGATCCTGTGACGTCATCAAAAGCACTAGGACCAAATCGTGGCAAAAGGAGTTGGCAAAAATCTGTCCAGTTTGGCTCGGGATGAGCTTTGATGTACCAACGGTACCATTGAAGGGTTTCCTGTTCCAAATGAAAGGATGCAAGTGGGACTTTCTAGACATCAAAAGTATTATGCAGACTGAAATATTGTTCTGCTCGATATATCCATCCAGTCGGATCAGTACCATTGAAGCGAGGAAAATCAAGCTTTGGCCCACGAAAATTGCTGGAAGAAGAGAACCCGGTGGCTGCAAAAGATTATGGCTGTCGGTTATTGTTTATGGCTGAATGCTGAAGATGGAGGCTGATAAATTTTTCATCCAGATCTTGGAGTTTGGTTTGGATGGCTGCAAGTGCTTCCTCCATGGTGTGTGCTCCTACAAGGGTGACAACCATAACCAGGGTTTTTTTTTTTTTTTTTGGGAATGGGTAGAAAAACACAAACAGAAGCTGATTTAGTAAAGGGAAATTTGGATTGGGGAAAAAATCTGATGGGTAATTGGGGTTTGACTAGAGTTTGGACATTGTCGAAAGGACAAGAAAGCAGAAAAGGGGGATTTCAGAAGCGGGGTGAAAGAATGAGAAAATTTAGCAGAGAGAGACAAAGAAGCAGAATTAGAAAAGGAACTCTGTGGTAAAATTTGAAGGCGATCGGGTGAAAATCGAAGAAGTTATGGCAAACCCTAAAAATAGACAAATGTGAGATTTCAGGTGTTGGGAAGTGGATTGTGGGATAGGGTCCTCTGGAATGAAATATGCATAATGGGATTGCAGGTGTGTCAAAGAAGTTTCAAGGGAAACAGAGTTAAAACAAGGGAGATATGGCGGAAAAACATAATTTTATACTCCCTTTTTTTTTAGAAATGGATCTGCAATAGCGTGGAAGGGATCGGCAACAGATGGATCTGAAACGACACCGAATGGATCAAAAACAACTGGATCTGGAACGGATTTCAGAATATATCTGGAACGGGTTTCAGAATGGATCTGAAACGACTGGATATGAAATGGCTCGGAATGGATCTGAAACAGCACGGAAGTGATCGGCAACAGTTCAGCTGAAAATAGATATGGACCCTAGGTATGTTCGACTTCCTAACAGTTAAGGTGTTTCACTCGGCTACCAATGCTGTCTAACGGCTTGTGTATTGGGGCAGTACCCCTCACTCCACAGCTCAGGTAAAACTGATAACCGCTTTGCCACAAATGACAGCTCTTGGTTTACCTCACGGGTGGGAACTAGTCAATCAAATAGGGGTCATTTCCCTTTTCGCTGGTAGGTCCTCTCAATGGGCCAACTACTTTTGGGTTCCTGTGGTACTCCTCACAATGAGTTTTAGGGCTTATGCCCAAGTACTTCCCACAGTTAAGCGGATATGGATTATTCCCATATCCAAACTTGCAACAGATGGGAAAAAAAAATTTAGTAGAAATTCCACCCAACGAGCCCAAGAAAGTGCTCTAATACCATATGTGATGAACCTCCAATAATTAATTAATGCAAATACAAGAGATATCAGAAATAACAGAACTCATAATCACTTTTATATTGATCGCAGGCCACTTGTAGCGGGCAACCTCCTTTGAGCAAGCTCAATACAATTAACTTCATGGTGCCTTCATAGGCCTCAACACACACTTATATACTAAGTCTAGGCACCAATACTATGAGTCAAAACCATGGGCCAATACAAACTATGGATCAACAAAACTATGGGCGACGTACAAAGCATATGCGCCAACAACAGTAAAACAAACTATGGATCAACAAATACTACGAGATGACTTACAAAGCATATGCATCCAACAACAATATACTAACAAAGTAAAGACATGGGTTCCTAATAGAATACCTTTGCAATCAATGAAAATTATTCTCAACATTCTCCCCCTTTGTTATTGATGACAACAACTTCAAATGTTTTCCTCCGCCTTTTTGACATTAATGACAAATATTCATAAATCTCCACCTGTCACTATTTCTCCCCATGTCAACTATGCCCCTTTTGTGACAGGGTTACAATCTTCATTTTATTTTAATGAAGAGAGATAACTCCTAGTTTTTTCTTGAGATATGCAAATGACTCTCTAGGTAGTGGTTTAGTAAAAATATCATCTATTTGTTCCTTTGTATCAACATACTCCAGTTTGACAATCTTTTGTGATACTTGCTCTCTTAAAAAATGATATTTGATTGGAATATGTTTTGTCTTGGAGTGCATGACAGGATTTTTGGATATGTTTATAGCACTTGTATTGTCACAATATATAACTATGGGATCTTCATATTTTACAAGTAAATCTTCCAATGTTTGCTTCATCCAAATGACTTGTGTACAACATGATGCAATAGAAATATACTTAGCTTCCGTTGTAGATAGTGAAATGGAAGACTGCTTTTTGCTTAGCCATGACACCAAGCAATTTCTATGTAAAATGTTGCTCCACTAGTGCTTTTTCTATCATCAATACTTCTTGCCCAATCTGCATCAGTGAATGCTTTTAGACTGAAGTTATTGTTTTTGGATACCGTAGTCCATAATCCATAGTACCTTTTAGATATCTAAGAATTCCTTTTACTGCAACCACATGTGTTTCTTTTGGGGCTGATTGAAATATGGAAACCAAACCTACAACCTACATTACATCTAGTCTTGTAGTTGTTACATGTAATAAACTACCAATCATTGACCTATACATAGTATGATCTACTTCTAAGGATTCATCATCTTTTCTCAATTTACAACCAGTAGCCATAGGAGTACTAACAAGTTTGGATTCTTCCATTTTGAATCTTTTCAACATCTCTTTGATATACTTAGTTTTAAAGATGAAGATCCCTTTTTCTGATTGAGATACTTGTAAACCTAGAAATAATGTTAGTTCCCCCAACATTGACATTTCAAATTCCTTCTTCATTTCTGAAGCAAAGTTTACAGTCAGAATTTGTAGATCACTTCCAAATATGATATCATCTACATAGACTACAACAATGATCATAATTTTTTTTCAACCTTTATGTACAAATTACTGTCAGTAGCCCCTCTTTTATATTCTTGTTGTTTCAAATACTTGTCAAGCCTTAAGAACCATGCTCTTGGAGCTTGTTTAATACCATAGAGTGCATTCTTAAGTTTGCAAACATATTCTCTATTTTCCGATAAAAGAAAACCTTCAGGCTGCTCTACATATACTTCTTCTTCAAGTTCTCCATTAAGAAATGCAGATTTTACATCCATTTGATACACTTTCAAGTCCTTGTAGCATGCAAAAGCTAAGAACATTCTAATGGCTTCAGGTCTTTCCAGAGGTGCAAAATTTTCTTCAAAATCAACACCTTCTACTTGAGCATATCCCTTGCATACTACTCTGGCCTTGTTCCTTATCACATGACCATCCTCATTGAACTTGTTTTTAAAAATCCATCTGGTCCCAATGAAATTCATGTCCTTAGGTCTTGGGAAGGGTTCCCAAGTTTGTCTCTTTTCTATTTGATCAAGTTCATCATTCATAGCATTGATCCAATCCTCGCTTTTTCAATATTCTTTAAATTTTTTAGGTTCTACTATCAAAAGCAGTGCTTCTTCTTAATCATAAAACAATTTTCTCATTGTTTCAACTCCTGAATTTTTGTCACCAATAATTTGACTATCGGGATGATTCTTTTGAACTCATATGGATGGTGTTTTTGTGTCTGATCTGGGGGAGTCTTCATTCTCTTCATTTTATTATTCTTCCTTTTCAAGAATATCTTCTTCTTGTGAACTTTCTTCTTTTTCTTCATCATCTATTTCATCACCAATTTCTTCAACATCCACATTTTCTTGGATTTGTATCCTTCTTGGTTTAGTGTTATCTATAGTTACATTTTCACTTTCTATGACCTTGTGCAACCTTAGACTATAACATCTGTATGCTCTTTTGGTGGAATAATATCCAAGAAATATGCCTTCATCTGTTCTAGAGTCAAACTTCCCTAGATTATCATCATCTCTTTTTATGCAGCACTTACTTCCAAAAATTCTAAAGTATTTAACTGTCATTGGTCTTCCAAACCATAGCTCATAAGGTCTTTTGTCACTATTTACTCTGAGTTGTCCTCTATTTTTTACATAGACAGATGTATATACTGCTTATCTCCAATAGCCATCATGAATTTTTTCCTCATTTAGCATAGTTCTAGCTACTTCTTGAACAATCCTGTTTTTCCTCTCGGCCACTCCATTTTGTTGAGGAGTTCTGGGTGATGAAAAGTGCCTTTTGATTCCATGCTTTACACAAAACTCATTGAATTCATTTGAGGTGAACTGACCACCATTATCTGATCTTAGAAATTTAATCTTAATATTTTCTTCATTTTCAATAAGTGCTTTGAAGGCTTTGAACTTCATAAAAGCTTCTGATTTTTCTTTAAGAAATGCCACCCAAGTCATCCTAGTATAATCATCAATTAATAACAAGTAATATTCACCTTGAAATATTTTAGTCCTTGTAGGCCCACAAAGATCAATGTGAATTATTTCTAATGGCTGAGAGGTAGTGTGAATTATTTCTAATGGCTGAGAGGTAGTGTGAATTATTTCTAATGGCTGAGAGGTTGTATGCTCTTTGTCCCTGTAGCTTGTTCTTGTTTTCTTCCCATGAAGACGGTGTCTACAAACATGGTTTGGTTGTTTTATGATCTTTGGTAAATTTCTTACAACTCCCTTCTTACTAAATTTTACAAGATTGTCAAAGTTCAAATGTCCCATCCTTCTATGCCATAGCAAAATTTCATCAATTTGACTCATGTGACATTTTTCTTCATTTTCTAGAATATATACACATTGATTGGAGCTCTCATAGTAGTCCCAACAATTTTTCCTGAATCCTTTTTTCTGATTTCACATTTCTTGGAATCAAATATACATATGTGTCCTTGATCACATGTTTGGATTACACTTAAAAGATTTGGTTTTAAGTTTTTTACAAGTAAAACATTTTCAGCTTTCATATTGTCTCTAAGAGCCATTGTACCCTTCCCAATTATTTTAGAGGATAGGTTATCTCGAAAAGTGACTTTTCCTTTCTGATTTGTTTTTAGACTTATAAATTTATGTGGGTCTCCTGTCATAAGTTTTGAATATCCACTATGTACATGCCATACATTTTTTTTTCTTCAGTTGCACATAGATCTATTGAGCATTTCAAATCTTCCTTCTTCTTCGAAACCTTGTTTTCCTCATTTTCTTGAGTTTTTGTGGTATCATTCTTCATAGGTATCAGTAGTTTACAATTTCTAGATATATGTCCTAGGTTACCACATTTGTAACATTCTATACTATAATTCTAAAGAGAAGAAAAAGAATTGTAGCTTCTTCCCTTTGGATTACTCCTAGTGCCATTCTTCTTATACAACGAATATTGTGATGTAAGGCCTTTCCCAATAGGGGCATTTACTTTACAATTTCTAGCTATATGTCCAAAATTGTTACAGGCATAACAATTTCCCAAAAAGAGTTGTTGATGTTTACTTGGAACATTATATTTCTTGCTTTGAGAGTGAGAAATTTTTTGACTATATTCCTTTACAAATGGTTTCATAAGTGCAACAACATAACTCTTTTGATTTCCTTCTTTATTCACGAAAGATGATTGTTCTGACTTCTTTCCTTTGTCATAACCTAGTCCAATTTTATTGCTGAATGATCTTTGACAACTTATGATGTCATCTATATTTTTTGAACTTCTCTTAAATTTTGATTGAAAGGATTCTTCATAAGTCCTCTTTCTAAGCAAGATTATTTCAGCTTCGAGCTTTTCCAATTTTTCTTCTTGTTTCTTGAGCTGGTGTTCTAGATTGTATTTTTCCTCTCTGGTTTCTTGAAACTGATTTTTTAAGTCAATAATAATTCCTTCTAATTCTTCGACAACAATTTCAAGTTTTGTTTTAAGATCTACTACACCTTCTACTTCTTCTTCAAAGATTTTATTTTCTACTCCCATGAATAAGACTTCTGCTTCTTCATCTTCACTGGACTCATTTGAGCAGCACTTATTCATGGAATAAAAGGTATTATTTTTGTTTTTCTTAAAACAAAAATGTTTTTCTTGAAGTTATCAGGTCACTCACCATCTTCTTCTTGTTTGGCATAAAGACATTTGGCAACAAAGTGACCAATTCCCCCAGAGTTAAAACATTTTAAGGGCAGTTTCCCTTTGAACTTACCAGTAACACTATTAAGATTTTTGACTAGAAGGATTCTTCATCATCAGAGTCTTCTGATTGAAATTTTGTTTTAGATTTCTTATTTATTTTTTATGCTTTAAAAGCTGCTTCCTTATTTTGAAAATTGTCTTTCCCAATCCCCATTTCATAAGGTATAAGAATTCCATATAGCTCTTCCATGGTGAGTTTGTCAAGATTTTCTCTATCTTCTAGTGTGGAAATCTTAGGATTATAAATAATTGGAAGTGATCATAGTACTTTTTCAACTATTTCTTTTTCTTCCAATTCTTCTCCTCGCCCTTGAATTGCATTCACAATTTCATCAATTCTCTCAAAGTATTCTGAAATGTTTTCTTCTTCCTTGATTTTTAGACTTTCAAATTGGGTTTTAAAAGTCTGGAGTTTTTCCCTTTTTACCTTGGTGTCTCCTTCATAGATGGTCTGCAATTTCTCCTAGATTTCCTTTGTTGTCTTGCAATGCATTACTTTGGCAAATACTGTTCTGGCTAATCCATCCAAGATTGCATTAACAACTTTGGCATTGCTTCCAAATAGTTTTATTCCTTCAATGGGAGGGGATTTGGGATATGTATACCCTATTTCTATAGACATCCAAACATCTAATCCAAGAGACAGTATATGGATTTTCATCCTGATGCTCTAGAAAGCATAATCTTCTCGATTGAATATTGGAACCTTGGAGGACATTTTTACTTGATGATCCATAGTGATAAAAGATTTCTCTTCAAGTGGTTAAACTTTTAGTAAAGATCCTACTTTGATACCAATTGTTGGAATATCAAGCAATACCGAGAGGGGGGGCTGAATCAGTATTAGGCTATCTTTTAAAATTTTATCACTTTAAAACATAATCAACAAGAAGATAGAACACACAATTTTATCGTGGAATCCCAATTGGGAAAACCACTAATACTTTCTATTACTACAAAATTATATTTACAAATAGTTTCCAAGCACCAACTTGTTGGATGCACCAACACCCAAATTTTCAGCTACAACTGAAGGATGCACCAACACCCTGTTTACCAGCATCAACTGGAAGGAGGCTACAACCCCCTACAGGCTTGCATCCTGTCCTTTCACCTCCCAACCTCCCTTATTGTTTTTTATCGGGTTTTGAGATATTCTTTATATCTTCAATTCTATCACTTCATTTCATTGGTCTCTATCTGTTCTTGCTGCTCCTTCAATCTGGACTATAGACACATCTTCCTTCCAATTCAAATACATGTTTATATATTATGTATCTCATCCTTTAACAGTTGCATCTCTTCAATCTTAACTTTGTGTCTTTTCACAATCGTGTCTCTTCAAATAGATTAAATATTTGTTTATTAATTAAATAATAAATTCTATTTTTTTATGTCTCTATTTATTTAATATTTGTTTAACTAACTGGATGGGAAAACTCTATTTAAATCTATGGCTTGTGCGGGAATCTCAAAAAATTGTTAGTATATATTTTTAAGCTTTGTGCGAGCATACTCGTACACTGTGTGGACATGATTTTTCCTCAACTTGGAAGGTCAATTTTTCCCATGTGTGACCACTAGAGGGAAAAATGAGAACATGACTGGATGGACACTTAAATAGGGAATAGATCCATATCAATTCTTGAATTTATTGACATAAAGAGAGCATCTGGCGGGCATTTGAAAATGGCCTCTTAAACCCCTGATTTAATACTTAGAGAATTTTATCAAACCCTAAGTTAACATGAGGTGATTTTTATTTTCACCAATATTGGAAATATGAAGCATCCACAGCATAGGGGACAACATCTTGATTCCATATAATCCAATTTAATCCCTTGAAACTTCATTCTCTCTCCTTGGAGGGCATTTTACTGGAGTGGTGCAAATCAAGCCAGAGGGCACTTTTGGCAGACCAATATCTTCACCCTCATTTATTTATTTGGAAAATAATCATATGGTTAGATGCAAAAACCAACACTCTACATTCCTATATCCTCGTATTTAGTTAATCAATTAAACACAGGAGGTGGCGGGCATTTTTCTGAGGCTACTTAGACAGTTTTGTAGGAAAAATTTATACTTTGCCAAATCTTTCAATTTTCAAGGTGACTCTTTATTTCACCAAATCATTGAAAATATGATACCAAAAAATAGTATCCATCTAATTGAGCCCATCACAATTAGTTTCATATCCATATTCATCATCCTCTAACTTGGGTGGGCATTTTATTGAGTTGGGCTCCCAACCAGTAAAACTGCCTGAACCCTTGTTTTGACAGACCTATAACTTTGTCATAAAACATTCTTTTGGAGAAATGAGATGATGGTCAGATAGCCTATTCAACAAGGTATAGCCTGATATTTTCAGATACTTTTATCATTCTCTTTTGAGGTATGGCGGGAATTTTCCTGAGGCCAGTTGGGAAAAATTTTCAACACTTAGTCAATTTCTATAATTTCTCCAAACTAAGAAATCTATATATAATTAGGACAAATTGTAATAATGACATCATGAAGGTACTAGAACACCATCAGGTGGATTTTCATACTTATCACTCATGCCACATCATCATATATTCCATATCATCATATGCTTTATCATTAATGAATACTTTTGGCATCAATGAAAATTATACTCAACAATTCTATGTCACAGTAGATCTAAAGAGTTGAGGATACCTCACAAAGAAAGAATGAGCAGAAAATTAGAATAAGAGTGAAAACTGCAGTAAAAAAGAGCAGCAGAATAATATGCAGCAGAACTTAGATAGGAGCAAAATAATGTCACACTACTGAATTATCATTATAATGAACAATTATAATACAATGGAGAGAATTCGAATCATGCAGAAGAATTCGAACCTCAGTTGGTATAGCATAGGGATTATCATCACTAGAGTGCTTCGGAAGACTCAAACTCAACTGAACTGAACCTAAACTGAGCTAACTGAAGTCACAATCAGTTAATTGACTAAGGAGAGAGAAATAGTGAGCTTTTTATGCATGTCAATCAGAAATGGGTGCATGAGGCAACAATCAGTGGCATCCATAGCTCCAACCCCCCACAAGAGTAAGCTAACTGAGGTGTACTACATTGGAACACTCAGTTGATTCCTATAAAATAGGGAACTGACTGAAGTGGTCCTAAAATGATGCATGTAGGGCTTAGAAGGTGGTAGATGGATCTTGGATGACATCTGCACACCACTAGGGGGAAAATGACATCATCAATAACTATGAAAATTAAATAATGCTAGGTAGGACAAGGATGGAGTATTGAAATATCCTAACACATAAAAGTGCCACTGTCAAAGTGTTGGCCTTTTGTAATCCTATTGCAACCTTAGCAAGTCATTAACATCATTTTTGGAAGAATTTATGAAGAGTCTAAAGTTGTTTGAAAATTTCTTCTTGGATCATTGTCAAGCTAGCTAGTTTTGATTCCTAGTAATCTACTATGTGTTTCATTTGCAATTTTTTTTCAGTTAATGTGCCATTGATAAGATATGGTACATTACAGTGGCATCAGAGCATGGTACTCTACACCTGTGAGCAGAAATACCAAGCTCCATTACTCAATTGAAATTAGAATTGCATTTATGGCCTGGTTCAGTGGAAAATATTCTGATTGGTATGAAGGGGAAGAATCCTTTTCTGATTATGAGGAGGTCATTTACATAGATGGAGGCTTGTCCATTTTGCACGAGAATGATGAATCGTTGTGCGATACTGTGTGAACAAATAGAAGAAAGCCCAAACCACTAGAGTTTAGCATTGTTGATGGAAGAGTGTGCTATGGGGGAAAGCTTCTAGGAGGCAATCAATCTGAGTACCTCAAAGAATACCAAACAATGAGTGTTGGGTCACGGATTTGTCCATATTTTCATCACCTATCGACATATATTTCATCCCTTTTCTTCATATTGTTATCCATTTATCATTCCATTTTCTATCCATTTGCTATAATTGCCTGTAAAATACCATATTACTTCCATTGATGCTTTAGTTTTTTTATAATGATTATTTTCCTTTATCTTTGATGAATTGAAGACTATTATGCATAATTTTACTAATGATAGTTTGTGGAGTGATTTTTCATATTAACAATAACAACACTCATGGTTCAAGCCTCCAAAGTTGGCATGCTAGCACACATCCACATGGAGATCCATAACATGGTTTCATTTTTAGGATTGATTATGTGGATTTTTTATTTCAATTCGTGCCCAAGTCCAACATGGAAGCCTCCATCTCATGATCAAATGGCCTTAACCGAAAACGCATTCCAGATAAGAACACATTGATTTGCGTCATGATTTGTGGACAAATGAAGATTCATCTCAAAAATATGGGACATGGGTTTTGTGCGTAACGACCTCAGTTACCTAACTCATGTGGAAATATCCAAACAAAGCTACGGTTTGATATGTAGAACCGGTTCTCTAAATGTGTAATTCTCAGATTTACTGTTGCGACCGGTTTTATAAATTAGCAATTGGTTGAAACAGATTCCAAGATGGGAATTCGGTTTCTCATTCTCCTGAGAGAATTTTATGTATAAATATGTAATAATTCTAGTGTATGGCGGAGGAGAGAAATCAATGTTATGCTATCTAATTTGATCTAGACTCTGCTGTAATGATTTTATTCTAATAATACATGCTGGCAGTTTCTTTATTATGGAGTTGTAGACTTTCATTGTGGAGATCCAGCTCTGCTCAGTGGAGGAAGGGCCCTCTTCCCTAAGCAGATGCTGGTAGTGTTGATTGTAAGTATGTTATTATATAGATTTGCTTATTATTTAGTTCATGCTTTCTTTCAGATAGATTTATAGTTGTTTTTATTCATGTTAATTTCTTTTGATAGATCGTTGGCTAACATAGCACTTCTTTTAGATTTAAGCAATTAGATTTTGCTTCATAAGAATTGATTTTGTTTGAAGTGTGATTAGTTTTACACTATGGATTTATGAATAGGTTTTGGGTTTGATTTCTTTTCAAGAAGGTGTGATATAGTTTACAAAGAGTTTCGATTTCATACCAATAGATCAACAGTGTCAGGTAGAAATTGTGCTTGCATAGATATTGCACGATAGCTTTGAAATAAAAGACTTCTTCGGGTTGATAATTTATGTTCTGGTATTTTCAACTATTTAATTAATTAGACAATTAATCTACCCAACAATGAGTAAGGAGATTCATGAGGTCTTTCCTTTCCGATACTTATGCACTTTCAAATTTGAAAGGTTGTTTCCAAATGAGGATCCTTATAGAAACACATATCAAAGAAGAGTAAGTCATATTGTCAATGGTGTGTGTGCAGAGAAGTAAAGCATATGTTGCAGAAGAGTGAAGCATCACCATCACAATTCTCTGCACCCAATAAGCCAGTGATAAAAGGGTCATCCGAGATTCTCTTGATTTAGAAAGAACGAATTCCTCAGTAAAAAGGTGGCCATCAAATGATCATGATGGACCTACCAATTTGCAAGTTTCCAAGGAGGCAGAAGAACAATGCACAACACAAGACCAAGAAACAAGTTGTGAAGCTGTGAACAATGTGGAAAGAGGTTCCACTATAGGACATTCAAGCTTCTTTGTTGGTGATTTCAAGGTCAATACAAAGGAGATAGAATCTTTTGAGGGTGGTGAGACATATTTTGGATCAGATCGAAAAGAAGAACATAAATCAAATTTCCAGTCACCACTTAAGCTTCCTAGTGAAGAAAAAGACAAGCGCAAATCGGTTGGATATGAACCAGAAATTTTGGTGGAAGGAAAGACCACCATAGCTCTACCACGTGAAGATGAAGATGTGATGCAAAGGTATGAACAAAATTATGATTTATATATTCCTTTGGGTCATCATGAGATTGCAACCACTTCTAGGGAGGATATTTGCATGGTTGAGTCCTCTAATGATGAGGCTCAAATTTCTGATGTTAAGAATGAATGTTGTGAGAGGGATGAATCATTCAATAGGATTTTTCATGATTATCATATGGTGGGTGATCTCACATGTGACAGCACACCTGGTGTTGTCAAGCAATCATGGAGTGAGTGACTTGGAGAGCTTACTCCTAGTCACCGAAGATAGGATGTTGCAAGTGCTGTCTAGAACTGATGATGCACATATATTCATGGAGGATCTTATTGGGAGTGTTCAGTTGGAGGAGAGAAAAGGTGGATTTGTTGGGAGAGTCTCTAGTTCTGAATTGTGCATCATTAAAGGAGATCTAGAAAATATGAAGGAAGACTACTTACAAATGCTTATGGATAGATATGTTGCTCTCGAAGTTGCAGAAGGCATGGTAGCAGAAGTAGAGCAACTCTACATGGCATTGGAAGAGTCACAGTCCTTTCCCAAAATTACATGTGATCAGATGTGTGTGTATGTTTGCACACATCGCATATTGGATCATCCTCATGTGCAAGGTGAGCAAGAGGATTTTTTTATTTACAAGTGCTTGAAGGAAGCATTGACTTGCAAGATGTTGTTAGAGCACTTGTTTCACACCAAGAGGATTATGACCTTTCTCTATGTGAGGAAGGTTAATTGGTGGAGGATATTCTTGGTGAGCCACATCATTTGAGTGGATCATTGAGGGAGAACCAAGAGAAGATTATGGCATCCATGAAGAAATTTGTTGACACGAATACCCAGGTGACAAGATGTTGTTGGAAAGCTTCAGGAGGAAAGTTGGAAGGAGAAATTTTTTTGGAAGAGTTCATTGTACTCAAAGAAGTGGTGGTCAAGATGAAAGAGAGTTACATGAACTTAATTTTAGATAGAGATCATCTTCTCATGGTGGCTTAAATGTACCATAGTGCTCTAAAGGAGGAAGCATAAGAATCATAAAGGCTCACTAGTGAATTGGAGGCCATCAGTGATTCATTGAAGAGCACACAAAGGGCCCTTCAAGAATCAAGAATGCAGAATGATCAGCTTCAAAATGAGTTGAGCTCATCACACCATCCATCCTGCATGGAATATATTCATTTGCACATGGAAGGTGGAACATGGGATTTGATGAAGGAACCTCACGTAAGATTTGAACATGAGGTAAATTCATATTCGCAAGTGTTTAAGGAGAACAAAGATGTATAAGATTTTTTCCAAGCGCTTGTTGGTATGCAGAAGGGAATAGAGAAAGACTCAGATATGGGAGAAATAGCCTGAGACATACCAATTGAGTCTGCAAGCCATGGTATTTGTTTATCTGAGGATTGGGTAGACAAGTACATCATCGATATTGAGACTCATGGATGCATAAGTATTTCTTGCATTTGTGAGCAATTGTTTGACATGCATTCCTTGAAAGAGAGACCTCATGAGTTGCCTCAATGGAAAGAAGACTTAGTTTTGAAGAAGGTGGTTGACCATAACCCACATGGATAGAAGACTTAGTTTTGATTTTACTAACATTGCCTTACCATGTGAGTAACAGTGAGGGTATGTATGGAAACCCTTGGATACTATTAGTACACATACATACATGGATTGGGTGTGCAAGTACATGGAATATTTGGAACTATCATGCAAGAGAAAATTATCTTTCATACAAAGCATGTTGGAAATAACAGAGCATGTAAGCAATCATCTTGTACAAGAATACATCCAAACTTTGTTGGAGAAAATGGAAAAGACCTTCAGAAGCCTTGGAAGTGATGAACTTCCACAATGGTGGTGGATGGGTCCTGACATACCATGGAGTGACAAGTTGTCACAAAAAATAGTGATAATGGAGGGTATGCATCAGGGACCATGGGATCCAGGCATTGATGGGTGGTTTCAGACACCATTGATGTTTTGGAGGGTGCAGTTGAGGCATTGGGATCTAGGAATTCTTTGGCATGCTAGATTGTCTTGGATGTCATTGATGTTGTTGGAGTGCAGTGGTGGTGGTCATAGTCACATTGCATTCATCGGATTAATTTGGGATCCTAGCATTCTTCTTAGTTGTTTCAATTGGGAAGAACATACATTTTCAGTTGTGTAGATAATGGAGTCACTCAATGGGGAGTTGGCTATGTTCAGAGTGGATAGATTAAGAATGATGGACCAATTGAATCCCAAATTCTATGTTAGTTCAGTAGAAAAATATCGATGATGAGAAGTCATGGATTGGTTTCATGCTTTATGTGGAGTTGATGTCTTGATTGAGGACAAGCAAACTTGGGAGGGGAGGACTGTAATGTCCCCAAATCAACCCTGGACCACAATTGCGTAAGTAACCTAGAAAAGTTCATGTTTATTCACCTAGGTGGTGATTTAGGTTGATTAATTGTTGATCCTAAGGCTGGTTTCCTAAGGTTGGAAGAATCACTAGTGGAAAAACCATGGAAAAACAACTCCTAAGCAATGTGACAAGGTGTCATGTCACCACCTTAAGGACACCATGATAAAATCACCAACCCATTCAACCCCACGGGTCCTAGTGACAATTTGGAATTTGTTGGCACGGGGTTAGAGCACAGAAGATGCAAAGCCGACAGCGACGAAAGGGTCATCAACGAAGGAAAAGGACCATTCACAAAGGATAAGAAGCAGATGAAAGTGGAATTTTTGGTCCATGTTAGTTAGATTTGGTCATTTGGACCATTTTGTAACCACCTTAGGAATCTATAAATATAAACACAAATTGTAATAGATAGGCATCCTAGAATCAAAGGAATATAGAAGATTCATTGATAAGTTGATGTATTTTGTCTGCCTTCGACAGTTTTGCTCGAGATATATGAATCTGTGTTGAGTTGATCAGAATTGTTATTTGCGAAGTTCATTCCACGGTCCTTTTTGATGAGTTAATGAATGAAGATGTTCGGCTATGTCTCTATTATGTGTTCTCTGTTGACATGAGTTATATTCTGGGCTTTCTATATATCGCGATGTTGTGAATGATGTCTTGTGAATTTGTTGTTTTGTTAATCGGTAATGTTGGTTGATATGGGTTATATTTCACATTCGAATTGATATTATAATGCGAAGACGGACCTCTGGTTTCTATAACGACTGAGTCCCTTCTATGGAAACTTGGCTCTTGCAACCCCCCTTGAACATCTCGGGTGGGACCTCACATGCTCTGTGGGTGTTGCTAGAAAGGGTAAAACCTTTATGGGTCGATGTTTAAGGGTGTCTGGTTGATGCTTGTTGATAGCAGTGCGAAGTGAATCCCTATCGACAGAACTGTGTCAACAAATGGTTTCATTGCCAGGACTATAGTGCAAAGAGAAAAATAGAGGACATGTTGTGGCATATAATGAAACTGAAGATCGAGGAGTGGTTTGACAAGAAGGGACAAGAGTTTTCCAAAGAAGAGAATCGCAAACCTGGATGGTCGACGACTGAGTGGTTATAGGAAGATATATACTCCAACATTCACGAGATATTTTTCGGTGAATTCTCGATACTACTGCATGAGTGATTGGCACAAATGACATTCTAGAAGAGGAATTTCCAAGGTGGTGAACTTGAACATTGGACACCTGAATTGACACAACAATTGAAGCGAGTGGATAACAAGGCATATAGAGCTGTCGAAGTCTAGGTAGATAGTATTCTGGAGGGATATATTACTGAATTCATCGTTGACAAAATCAATTCATAGAGCGATGTGGAAAGGATGTTTTTCAAAAGACCTTGAGGAAGGTTTCTACTGTCGTTGAAATTGTGGATTAAAACCCTCATTGGCGAAAAGGGTATACTGAACATGAATTCCAACAAATAAAGCTCAGTGTGTGGAGGTTGTGGGTACAGCATGGATGCGGGTCTGGTAGAATGATGCAGGGTAGATGGATCTAAGCTACGATAGAATTCTAAGGGAAGCTATGGAAGAGTGTGGTACCCTACGAAATGGGGTGAGGTTACGTCTGAAGAAGAAGAGGAGGACTGAGATTGAGAGAGAGTCTCCTAGAGCGACCATAAAGGAGGACTACAAAACAGGACCACAACGGACTAAGAGACCTTACTGTGATGAAGGAAGCGAATAGTATACCTTTGAAGCCGAAGAAGGACAGACCCAAAGCTACAATGTCCCCACAACTCCACACACTACGCCTAATTTCAGAGGAAGAGACATAAGTTCTTCACAGTGCTTTCTGAAGTGCCCGAACAATGGTAGGAGTAGTGGGTCTGTAAATAATAGTAGGAAACCAAGAATGGCGGGTGACGATGTTAAAATGATGATTTTCTAGGGTAACAGGACCAAGGATCCTGAGCAGTATTGGTTTTTGTGAGAAGCAGTATGGATGGTGAAGCAGGTCCAAGACGATGACATCAAGAAGGGAGAACTAGCGATGACCTTTAGGGGTCGTGCGCTAGATTGGTTCATGAAATTTATACAAGTACCTATAGGGATCCCAAAGAAAACACTGCCGCAGATCAGGGCAGGGTTGGTTGATGAGTTTAGGAAGCCGAAATATGAGTCACAATATATCATGAAACTGAAGGATATCAATCAATTTCCAAACGAATCAGTGTGTGGGTTCGACCAGAGATATAAAACTTTGATGGAGAAATTTATTTTTGGGATGAGTGACATACAACACAAGAAATGGTTCATTGCAGGGCTAGTACCACACATTCGTATGCCGCTGATGTAGCATAAAATCACATCCCAAGAAGAAGCACTGGAAATCGCAATGAAGTTGGATGCTTCACCAGTTGGAGAAGCAGGATTAGGCATGAACGATATTCAAGCGCAACTAGAAAATATGACGTTCCAGCTCCAATACATCGAAAAGGGAAAAGAAGTGCGCGAGCAAATATGGTGCACCCACTACAAATCAGAAGGGAATCACAAGGAGCAGTGCCTGGAGTTCAACAGATATTTATAGTCTGGCGCACCAAATCCACTTAGCCAGGGAGGAATGTCGTGGTGTCGAATCTATCAGACAAGGGGGCATTGGTTGGAAGAATGCGTATATTTATAGAAGATGGTGTCAAAATTGACAAACCTTTTCTGCAACTTCTGTCGATTAGTCGGGCACGAAGAGAAGGATTGTTGGGCATATGACTTGCTTTAAGAAAAGACCACAGATACATATTTTATGAAGGGGAGGAGCAACCCTCGACATAATAGCAACCGCAGTACAATCAATAGCAGCCGCACTACATTCAACAGTATAACCAGCCACAGCTCCACTATAGCCAACCACAGCTGGTGTACAGTTAACCCCCGTTGCAGTATGACCAACCGCTATATTAGAGTGCGCAATATAATTGTGGTCAAGTCGGACATTATCAAAGAGATTTCTCGATCCTAGTTCCACAGTGTACTTATTACAGTGCACCGGACCATAGTGTTGAGGATTGTCCCCAACTGATTGCGAAATGGAAAAATAAAAATACACCTCAACCTCAACCAAATCTAAATCAGAGTCAAAATCCACCTCCAAATGTACAGAATATTTTGGCAGAGATAAGAAGTCGACAGGCGAATGTCGCATTAGTGACGAGAGGATGGGCTACGATAGGGCTTGACAGGCCATAGTCGAGTGTCCGACGAACAATAAGAAAACAAGTCAGATTTGATGTGGAAGTGGGAAAGGAGATCTTCTTAGAAGCATAAGAGACAATTAGACAGATGAAGTAGCCACCTATTGGCTAGAAAGAACCCACCTATGAGATGTCGTTGGTATTTGATACGATGAACTCATAGAAGAAGATCAACACCTTCTGGGCCTTTTTAGAAATTCGTTTGGAACTAATGACAAAACCAGGATGCACTAGCGGAAATAGCCATCCTACTACACCAACAGGAGGATGGATGACAAATTCGAATAGTAAATCGATTGCACAGGAAGAAGATAGGAAGAGAAATGAGAATGAATGCGCATATTGGTGCATTCGATGTCGAATCAATTATTATGGACTTGGGGTCAGATGTGAATATATTGACGAAATAGACATGGGAGAAAATGGGGAAACCACAGCTGGTATGGTCCCCAATACAGCTTCGACTAGCGAACCAGAGCAAGGTCATGCCCATCGACCGATTACGTCACATCCCAGTCGAGATAGAGAGACTAAAGACCTATGCAGATTTCGACGTGATAGAAATAGTTGATAACACAAGACCCTATCCGGTGTTGTAAGGGATAGATTGGGCAATGGAAAATAAAGCCATGATCAACTTCAGGAAACGAATAATGTCGTTTGAAAACAACGACATGAGGGTCGTTGCCCCACTAGATCCGTCAGAATGGAAGAGGTATGTCGATCCAATGCAGGATGAATTCACAGAAGGATGGCACAATGTGTACAACATTTCGTAGGACTATATTAATCCCACCGTCGACGAAGAATTGGGGTGGCAAAGCGTTAGCTCGGCATCGCCAAATTCTGATGAGGCACTGGAGAATTGGTAGAATCGACTACACGAGGTATCATTTAGGATATGCACATGCATCAGCCAGTCGCTAAGATGGGTGGCGATAGAAGTCTGCAAACTACCAACAAATGAAGGATTTCCCAATCTGACTAAATTCATCGCCGAATTTGAAGAAAGAGTAGAAGAAGTGCAGAGGTTGCTGGCATTAGAGGAAGCACTGAAGGCTATGCCAGTACGATTGTGGGCAATGCAAAATTCAACGATAACAAGTTGGCCGCTATGTCGACAACTAATGGAGATCAGGTTCGACGAAACTGAGGGGTACTGCAGAAGGAAGTACAGTGGAAGGAGTGACCTAAGGGATCAATTGGAGGAATTTCAAAGTGCATGGGGAGTGAGACCACAGAAAGAATTGGTGCATGCATTCATCCATACATTGGATGAGGTGCCTCAAAACTGGTACATCGCAGCAAAACTGCTACACAGGACGACTACGTGGGAGGAGATGACTATTAACTTTAGCCAGACTTTCAACTTCTCAGATGAAAACCCCTTCATCCATAGCGCATTGCAGGTGATCTGGGAGAAGGTACTTGAAGCAGTCCCGATGGAGAAACCAATGGGATTATAGTGGACTACGATGCCAAAGATGTTGTTATAGTGTTGGAACGTGATGGGAGGATCGAATGATGAGGATGATCCATAATCTGTTTATATATGAGAGTCAGAAGGAATTCAGGATGTCGAAGCACCAAATATTCCCTTCGCCAAATTTCAATAGCTGCTGCACATCAAGAAGGTCAATATTGGGTTCAAGGAAGATCCCAAGTTCACAAGCATAGGAGACTATTGGGATGATGCGACAATCGCAAAAGTCACTGATCTATTTTACGAGTCCCAATATATGTTCCCAACGAAGTTTTCAGAAATGAGAGGCATTTTTGGGGAACTGGGAAAAATGAAGATCCCACTGAAACCCAATGCAAAACTGGTCAAGTAGTGGCCTTATCGGTTGAATCCAAGGTACAAGGAGCGAGTGAAATCCAAAATAGAGTGAATGTTGGATGCAGGCATCATAGATCCGGTATAATAATCTGAATGGATTAGTCTGATGGTGGTCCAAGATAAGAAGAATGGAGAATTTAGGATCCACATCGACTTAAGGAAACTAAATGGCGCATGTTTTCATGATCCATTCCCAACACCATTCACGGACGAAGTATCAAAAGGTGCAGGAGTTGGCTAGCACGGAAAAGGAATATGTAAAAAAAAAGAAAAAAAAGAAGAAGCGACAAGGTTAGGCTCCTATCGATTCCTTCCACGACGTGAATGGGTCAAATCCAATCATAAATGCAGTAGTTAGGCCACGACGGACGGTGGTGCAAATGGGTAGCAGTACAATTAATTACCAACACATGCGGAGGATTTGGTAAATCAACACTAGATTTCGTAATAACTATCCAAAATTGGCAAGATGGATAGGATGCAAAAAATCAAAACTATAAATTCAGGGCAAGGGGACAGTTCGATGCACCGTGTATCAAGCAAAAAAATGCAAGGTAGCACATGGTACATTACATTTCTAGCACAAGTACTGAAGAATGCCCACTGTTGATGTATTTGTAACTTTGAAGATATTCACTTGTATATTGTATGTATTACATTTGTACTCTATTGTATCCCCGACGAAGATGTCTTATTCCTCTGATCGGAAGTGTCGTCATTTGAATTCTATTGTTGTACCTCCAACGAAGATGTTTGTTCCTCCGGGTAGGAGAAGTTATTATTGTACTTGAGTCATTGAGGTCCATCCTCCCATGTATGACAGGGAATTAGACCCCGGAGTAGTGTCGCAAGTTATATTGTAAGTGTCATAACTTATATTTGATGGGTTATTAGACCACCTTGGTGGGGTCATCCCTATATGAGTCATGTGGGTTAAAGGGTTATTAGACCACCTTGGTGGGGTCAGCCCAGTGTCAAGTGGCAGTGGTTTATTAAACTCTCGTAAGGGAGGTAGGCCAAGAGCCAATTGTGATTGGGTGTTTAAGTCCCCTAGTGGGGTCGGCCCAATCAACATTATGTTAAGTGGTTAAGTTGGGGCCGACCTAGTTAGAGTTAAAAGTCAAGTGAAGTAAAGTATAAATAGAGAGTGTGAATCTCTAATTTATTCATTCACACACTCACTCACTTCGTATTAGTGAGAGAGAGGAGGAGTGTGCACAAGTGGAGGAGGAGGAGCTGCTAGGATAATATCTCTTTTTGTGGGGTTTGATATTTGTGATATTTGTATTGATGCTCATTCTATCTCTGAGGAAGTTGCGTGGTTTTTCACCTTCTTGGTTTTCCCCGGTGAAATGCTTTGTGTCTCTTGTCTCTTATGTTTGATATGTTGTACATGTTGTTCTCTCAGTTAAGATCCTAGATCAGATTGAATTAAATGGTGAAAAATAACATGGTATCAGAGCTATCCTTAAGAAAGGCATGGTATGGCATTTATGACACTTTTTGCACTTCCGACAAATCGGAAGCTAGGGCTTGGTATAGTAAAAACCAGCCATCGTGGCATTTTCGCTATAAATCCATTCTGGTGAAGTTTCAGGATGAAACTTTTACAGGTTGAAGATGACATTTTCATGTACCTTTTGTCTGAAGGACAGCCTCAGATTCGTTGTACTTTGTGAGATATGATCCGTACAAGTTAGGGTTTCTGCCTCTTCCAAAATGCAGTCCTAAACAGGTGACCTAGGAAAAAAGGTCATATATCAGGCTAGGAAGCTCCAAATGGAATGATGTAAAAAGTGACAGTTAGGGAATGGATTGTAGCTTCACAGGTCCTAGTTTCAGAGGCCGAACTTGAAACAGTGACACATGGCACTCTGTACAACTTCGCTATATTGTTTCATCCCATAAACAAGTCACGTTGTGACACTTGGCATATCTCTCTCTCAGAGAATCCATATGAGGTCAGATATGTGCAATTGGAAATATCATAGGTCGGTCTAGCAGAGGTCAAAGTTTCAGTTGCTGAGGATCTGAAATTTCAGAGATACATCAGAAACAATATGGGATATATTTCTATCCAAACAGAATTGGATTTTGAGCACTTTCATTTTTGGCTCGTCATTGCTGCGGGAAATTGGGGTTTCTGAAAAAAGTTGGAATTTTTGGAATCTGAGACCACAGCTATATACTCCTCATCAAAATCAAAATTTAGCTGAGACAAAGATTGAATTTTTTGGTTGGGTAGAACCCCGGGCTCTATCAAACCCTAGTTTGGGATTTTGACCAGAAAACCAGAATTAGACAGAAGCTGCAGATCCGAAACTTTCAAAGTCAATTTTGAGGGGTCAAATTTTGGAGATTTCAAAATCGAAGTATACCAGCTTGATCAGCTCAGTAAGGCACATTTTTTTATCCAATCATAAGTTTGAATTTTTTGGGTTTCTCTGACAAACCCTATCCAGCTCCAGATCCAGATTCAACAAATCAAGTGGATTGGGTTAATACTAGAAGAGAATGATTTGGACACCTAAAGAAGTTCTAGTTCTAGAGGGAGATGAGGCTGAGGCCTTACAAAAAAAGACTACAAGCAATTCTGATAGGTATGACTTGAAGAGATACAGGTATGTTTTGAAATCTGTTCATGATTAAGTTTGTCTTCATATTATTGAGGTTAGTACAATCTTGGTTACTTTTAGACTTGTCTTATAAACTTAGTAAAAGTATGAATGCATGTAAATGATAGAATACATTCATTGATTAGGTTTATGACACTTATGATTGTTAGTTTTTCATAATTTACTTCAATCTGATCTAGGATCTTAACTGAGAGAATAACATGTACAGCATATATACAGCATATCAATCATGGACACAATAATGCAAGCACACAAGAGACACAGAGTTTCATCGATGAAAACCGAGAAGGTGAAAAACCCCACAACTTCCTCAGAGATAGATAGAGCAATGATACAACCCAAGCATAAGAGATAGTCCCCCTAGCAGCAGCTTCTCCTCCTCCACAAGTGCACCACTCTCCAATGAGTGTGTGAGAGAGAAAGTGAATGATCAAATAGAGTGCCTCCCACACTCTATTTATACTCGACTTGACTTGCATAATAACCTTTACTAGGTTGGCCTTAACTTAACCACATAGCATAATGCTGACAGGGCCGACCCCCATTAGGGTGGTCTAATAACCCTTTTACCCACATGACTCATACAGGGCTGACCCCATCAAGGTGGTATAATAACCCATCAAATATAAGTTACGACACTTGCAATATAAATGATGACACTTCCATATAGAGGAATAATAACATCTCTATAGGAATACAAACACTTTCGTATAGAGGAATAATAACATATCTATAGGAATACAATATACATAGGTGAAATACATTCCGAAGTTACAATTACATCAACACTCCCTCTTAACTAGTAAGGTATTTCTTGACATAGGTCTTCTAGCACAAGTCTTCTTCTCTGGATCATCGTCACTGGATCATCGACATCGAATCATCATCATCATAACTGCTACTGCTATCTCAATCAATCTCTGAACTACTCGTCATAGGAAGTTCTACAGAGCCAGTCCTTTTTCATAATAGATGTAGGCCCACCACCTGCAGGTCTTCATCATCACTTGCCATACTCTAGAATTCTGAGGACTTATTACGTGCATCACAAAACATCGTAAGAGCATCTAGGGTATTACGAGCACAGGGATCTACCTGTCAGATCTCCCAGGGCTGTATTATATGTGACTATCACAAAACCTTAAAAGAGTGTCTTGACAAGCAAGATATCTAAAGAGCATCTGAGGCCTTTTTCATCCTGTCCAAATATCCAAGACTTATTACATGTGACCCCTACCACAAAACCTTTAAAGAGTGTCTTGACTAGCAAGAACTCTAAAGAGCATCTGAGGCCTTTTTCATCCTGTCCATATCTCTAGGGTGTATTACATGTGGTCATGGCAAAACCTCGAAAGAGCATCCTAGGACTGATTATGAGCACACAGCTCAACCTATTAGATCTCCTAGGGCTGGATTATATGCCATAAGACAAAACCTAGAAAGAGCATCTTCTAGATATCCCAGGACTAGATTACATGCCATAGGAAAGACCTCGAAAGACTATCTGCAAATCTCCCAAGGCCGGATTATATGTCCTCCCAAAGAAAAACCTCGAAAGAGTGTTTGCCAGATATCCCAGGGCCACATTACATGCCATAGGAAAAACCTCGAAATATTGTCTGCAAACCTCCCAGGGTTGGATTATATGCTTATCTGCACAACCTGTTCCATGGCCATAGAGTATCAATCTGATACTCTCCATACATCATCCTGATGTACACATGATCATCCTGATCATCATCACTGCATTGTCCTGATGCATGTCATCTGGAGAAACATCCTGAATCTCGTCATCCATGATCATCCTGATCATAAAATGCATCCACCTGATGCATGTCATTTGAAGCAACATCCTGAAGCTCGTCATCGATGATCATCCTAATCATAAAACGCATCCACCTGATCCATACCAAGTACCTACCCGATACATATCATCATACATGATCCACCTGATCAAACAATGTATCCACCTGATACGTACCCAAATACGTGATCCACCTGATCATACAATGTATCCATCTGATATATATCAACATACATGATCTACCTGATCATACAACGTATCCACCTGATACATATACAGATACATGGTCCAAGCATCCAACATGATGCATATACATATACATGATCCAACTGATCATAACAAGCATCCAACATGATGCATATACAAATACATTATCCTTCTGATCATAACAAGCATCCAACATGATGCATATACAAATATATCAAGTATCCAACATGATGCATATACAGAGCAGTAACTGGAGCATCATCCTGATGCTCATCATCCAGTGCTTACATCCACAGCCATGTGAAGGATCCTCCTCTCACCATACTTGGAATTGCTCCAGCAAATTTGTCCATCACTTCTTCCTCGAAGTGTCGTCAATCTGAAGAACACTAAGCCTCTCCTTGAAGTACTCAAACTTCACTCTGTCTAGTTGTTTCATTAGCACATCTGCAACCTGCTCATCCATCGCAATATATAGGAGCTTCACTGCTCCTCTCTACACCATATCCCTGACATAGTGATATTTGATCTCAATGTGTTTCGACCTGTCATGGAACACCAGGTTCTCAGACAGCTTCACACAACTCTGGTTGTCACAAAAGATACCAGTAGCCTCCAGCAGGAAATCAAATAACTCAGACAGTAGCTTCCGGAGCCATACTGCCTCACAACTAGTCGAACAAGTTGTAACATACTCTGCTTCGGCTGTACTCAGTGCTACGCAGGACTGCTTCCTGCTAAACCAAGAGATCACACCTGATCCCATACTGAAGCAACACCTAGATGTGCTCTGCAGCACTGCCTCCCAATCTGAATCAACATAACCCTCCAGGTTAAATTTTTGATTCACATCATACTTGAGCCCATAATTAATTGTACCCTTCAGGTACCTCAAAATATGCTTTACAGCAACTAGGTGAACACCTATGGGATCCATCAGGAACTGGCTCAATGTGTTCACCGCAAAGAAAATATCTGGTCTCATGTTCGTTAGGTACATAGAGGACCCAATCATATGACGATACATAGTGACATCAACCGACTCAGATGAAGCATCACACAGAAGCTTCAAGTTTGATGCCATAGGTGTGGCCGTGGCCTTGCAGTCCATCATCCTGAATCTCTTCAAGATCTCTACTGCATACTTCCCTTGTCCAAGGAAGATCCCATCTACACTTTGCCACACCTCCATGCCTAGAAAATAGTGCATCATCCCCAAGTCCTTCATCTCGAACTTGGCATCAAGCTTCCTCTTCATGTTGGCAATCAATCTATCATCACCTGTTACAAACAGGTCATCCATATACAATAGTAGTATCACTGGATTGCCTTCCTCAACCTTGTAGTAAAGGTTGGAATCCGCTTTATACTTGGTAAAGCTCAAACTGGATAGAAAGTTGTCTATCCTACCATACCAAGTCCTAGGAGCTTGCTTCAAGCCATACAAGGCTTTCTTCAACTTGCCCACATATGACTCTCTGTCATGTGTCTCAAAACCAAGTGGCTGCACCACATACACTTCCTCCTCAACTACACCATTCAAGAAAGCTGTCTTGACATCCATTTAGTGTATCTTCCATTTCATCACTACACCCAAAGCAAGTACTGGTCTAATGGAAGTGTATCTGGCTTAGGAGCAAAGTCTCTTTATAATCAATTCCTCTTTCTGGGAGAAGCCACGAACTACAACCTTGCTTTGTATTTCTCCATGCTACCATCTGTAGCATGCTTGATCTTATAGATCCACTTGGAACTCATGACAGACTTCCCTTCTGGTCTGGGACCACATCCTAACCATCATTCTTCATGATCAATGGATCATGGCATTCTTCCATTACTTCATCCCGGATCCTAGGAACTTCAATATCTTCAATATCTTCAACAGATAGATTTGTTACTGGAAGAAATGTTGTAGTTCTTCTTTTGTAGGTGATGACATACGATCTTTCCTACAAGACAAGTTAGATTGCATGATTATAAACATATCATAGTTTTCAGAACAATTTCTTACACATAAAGAAATATGTCATACAGTCATGCAATTGTTTTAGCCAATGCTTCAATACAACATTTATCCATATCTCGTAACTTTCTAGATGCCTTCCAATCTCTACCAGAACATTGTTAAGAGTGTGCACAACTCCCAACATGTCAGCAAAGAGGTTTGATTCTAGATAAGTAGCAATGGAATGTTGTACAGTGCCATAGGCCACTTACCCATTACATATGCATATTGGTAGTATACTGTTCATTAATGCAATTATTCTAATATACATAATATACAATCTAAGTCTAGGAACATAAGCATATACATCATTGATCAATGTTATTTAAACAAACAAATATGCAAGAAATGACAATTCAAATACTTATCTTTGTTTGGTTTGTAGGGTGGACTCCCTCTCAATATTTGCTTCCTTGCAGGAACTACGGGAGTGTGCTCCCTCTTGATCTTTGCTTCCTAGATCACCTGTCCTTTATATCCATTCTCGATCACTATGCATGCTTACTTGTATCATCATTGTGTTACCCTCGAGATCTCATACATAATCATACATTCATTAGTATAATCTCAGTACTATCAAAACACAATAATCTTAAACATGTATAGTCATGATCATTTCAAGCACAAATAATAAGCATTAGCATTCAATGTTTTAGGGAAGACTTCTCTTACTCATGCATATTCATATTTTACCATAGAACTCTTCTGATTAGTCATATCATAAATCAAAGTAAGAGACATAATATGCATAAACCCTAGATTACTTAAATTTCTAACTTCATAAATAATCATTATCAATCATGCCATGTATACTTATATAAGAGATCCTAACACAAGGTAGGATTTTAACTTGATATAGGAAAAACATACCTGGATTAGCATGCTAGCTAGTTATGTCTAACATACCCGCCTAATGTCTTCTTGTTCTCTTCAATGACTTGTGCTAGTAACCTGCATATCTCATAGGTTAACCATTATAATTATACATACCTCACAAGTAGATCTTCTATGTGATCCATGACAATTGATGAATCTTTGTCTTCATGTCACCATGGTCATATGTTCTTGAACTAGAACATGATTTGTCTTTCTTGATGTACCTTTCATGTTATCGGACAACATCAACGTCATACAACACCACAATACATTAGTACAATCATAAGTGTCAAAACCCTAATCAATGAATATCTGCATTCATAATTTTATTAAGGTGATATGAGAAGTCTAAAGTTAATCAAGATTGTACTAAACTTAATGAAGATAAACATACCATAAAATTAATCATGAACATATCTCGAAACATACCTGGATAAGTCATACCTATCGAGATTGCTTGTAATCTTCTTATGTAAGGCCTTAGCCTCATCTCCCTCTGAAACAGGAACTTCTTCACTTATGCTAGTGGCCAATCCATTCTCTTCTAGGATTAACCCAATCCACTTGATTTGCAGAAACTGGATCTACAGCTAGATTAGGGTTTGTCAAAGAAACCCTAAAAAATCAAACTTTGAATTTCAAGCTTCTGAAAGGATAGAAAGATGCGCCTTGATGAGCTGATCAAGCTGGTATACTCAGAATTTGAAAAATGCAAAGTTTCACCACTCAAAATTGCCTTTGAAACTTCTGGATCTTCTCGATAGGATGCCGAACTAGGGTTTGATAAAGCTCGGCCTTCTACCCAACCAAAAAATTTGATCTTGGTCTCTAAATTTTGATTTTGATGAGTAGCATTCAGCTGTGGTCTCTGATTACAAAAGTACCAACTTTCTCCGAAACCCCAATTCCCGGAGCCATGAATGAAGGTGCTCAAAATCCAATTCTGTTTTGACATAAATATGCACCTTATTGTTTCCAGTGTAACTCCGAAATTATGAATCCACAGGGTCTGAAACTTCTACCTGTGGTATCCTGACCTGTCATATTTCCAACCCCATAGGTCTCACCTTAATTGGATTCTCTGAGTGATATTTATTCCACATGTCGCAACGTGACCTGTTTATGGGATAAAATAGCAGAGCAAACTTGTATGGCATGCCACGTGTCGCTGGTTCAACTTAGGCCTCTTTAAACCTTACTTGAGAAACTAAAGTCTGTTCCCTACCTGTTACTTTTTACGAAATTTCATTTGGAGCTTCATAGCCCAAGTTGTGGCCTTTTTTCCTAGGTCACCTGTTTATGAATTAGATCTGGAAGAGGCAGAAACCCTAGATTGTACGGATCATAAAACACAAAGTACAACGAATTATAAGTTGTGCTTAGGATACAAGGTACATGGGGATCTTATCTTTGACCTGTAATATTTTCATATCCTGAAAACTCACCCAAATGGATTTAGAGTGAAAGTGCTACGATGACTGGTTTTTTCTATATCAAGCCCTAGCTTCGCAAGTGCAACAAGTGTCATAAATGCCATACCATGCCTTCTTTCAGACTAGCTATGATACCATGTTAGTTTTTCAAAATTTACTTCAATCTGATCTAGGATCTTAATTGAGAGAATAACATGTACAACATATCTACAGCATATCAATCATGGATACAATAATGCAAGCACACAAGAGACACAGAGTTTCACTGGAGAAAACCAAGAAGGTGAAAAACCCCTTAACTTCCTCTGAGATAGATAGAGCAATGATACAACCCAAGCATAAGAGATAGTCCTCCTAGTAGCAACTTCTCCTCCTCCACAAGTGCGCCACTCTCCAATCAGTGTGTGAGAGAGAAAGTGAATGATCAATTAGAGTGCCTCCCACACTCTATTTATACTTGACTTGACTTGCCTAATAACCTTTACTAGGTCGGCCTTAACTTAACCACATAACATAATGCTGATAGGGCCGACCCCCACTATGGTGGTCTAATAACCCTTTTACCCACATGAATCATATAGGAATGACCTTATCAAGGTGGTCTAATAACCCATCAAGTATAACTTATGACACTTGCAATATAAATGATGACACTTCCATATAGAGGAATAATAACATCTCTATAGGAATACAAACACTTCTTTATAGAGGAATAATAACATCTCTATAGGAATACAATATACATAGGTGAAATACATTCCGAAGTTACAATTACATCAATAATGATTGTACTAATGCACTGTGGTGTTGTATGAGGGTGATGTTGTCTGCTAACATGAAAGGTACATCAAGAAAGACAAATCAAGTTCTAGATCAAGAACATATGACCATGGTGACATGAAGACAAAGACTCATCCATATCCATTGATTACATAGAAGCTCTACTTACGAGGTATGTATAATTTGGTTCTACAATGCTTCACTTATGAGATATATAGGTTACTAGCACAAGATTGAAGAGAACAAGGAGACATTGTTTGGGTATGTTAGACAAGCATGATAATCTAGGTATGTTTTCCTATATCGAGTTAGAATCCTACCTTGTGTTAGGATCTTAGATAAGTATACTTTTGTATGATTGATAATGATTATTCATGAAGTTATAAGTTTGAGTAATCATGGGTTTATGCATATTATGCTTCTTAGTTTGATTAATGATATGAAAAACTAAAAGAGTCCTATGGTCAAATAAGAATATGCATGAGTAAAAGAAGTACTCCCTGAAACCTTGAATACTAATGCTTGTGATAAATTACCTGTATATGAAATAATCATGACCTTACATGTTTAAGATCATAATGTTTTAATAAGTACTGAGATTATACTAATGCATGTATGATTATGTATGAGATATTGAGGATGACACAATGATGACACTAGTGCACACTTAAGCATGCATAGTGGTCCAGGATGGATAGAAATTCAAATACATATAATCATGATGATATCATAAAGCAAGCAAAGATCAAGAGGGATCACACTCCAGTAGTTCCTGCAAGGAAGAAAATATTGAGAGGGAGTCCACCCAACAACCAAACAAAGATAAGTATTTGAATTGCTATTTTTTGTATATATGATTACTTAAATGATGTTGTTCAGTCATGTACATACTTATGTTCCTAGATTTAGGATGTATATTATGCATTTTAGAAAAGTTGCATTAATGAACAAGATACTACTAATATGTAAGTAATGGGTAAGTGGCCTATGGTACTGTACAACATTCCATTGCTACTTATCTAGAATGAAACCTCTTTGCTGACATGTTGGGAGTTGTGCACACTCTTAACAATGTTCTGGTAGAGATGGAAGGCATCTAAAAAGTTACGAGATATGGATAAATGTTGTATTGAAGTATCGGCTAAGATAATTGCATGACTGTATGACATATATCTTTATGTGTAAGAATTTTTTTTCTGAAATCTATGAGATGTCTCTAATCATGCAATTGAACTTATCTTGTAGGAAATGTTGATGTATATGTAACTTCAGAATGTATTTCATATATATTTATTGTACCCTTATTAGAGATGTGTTATTCCTCTATAAGGAAGTGTCGTCATGTGGATTGACAAGTGTCGCAAGTGTGTGTACTTGCCGATGGGTTATTAGACCACCATGTGTGGGGTCGGCCCTGAAATATATATTATATTATGGATGTACCTAGCTAAAAAATTCGGCCCCATAAGGTCACTGGGAAAACAGGTTAGTATAAATAGAGATCAGGAGATCTCTATTTAGATCATTCGGAAAGTCATCTCTCTCTCACTCAGAAAGTGGCACACTAGTGAGGAGGAGGATCATCTACTTATAGGAGACTATCTCAAGTGTATTTTGGTTGTACTTTGGTTGAGCCATTGCTCTCTTTATCTCTGAGGAAGTTGTGGGGTTTTTCACCTTAGGGTTTTCCCCACGGAAACTCTGTGTCTCTTGTCTCTCATGCTTTTGATTCTTGTGATGCTTGTCATGCTTATTGTGATTGTTATGCATTGATATACTGTATATGTTATTCTCTCAGTGAAGATCCTAGAGTATTGTGAATTTATGCTCAAAATTTAACATGGTATCAGAGCTAACCTGAGAAGAAGACATTTTGTAGTGACGGAAACTTGAGTTTCTTGTTTATTGAGTTTCTCTCCACAGATTTGGGAAAAGCAGTATAGTAGCTTGACTCTACTCATCAAGGAGAATCTATCTGTCCAATCAGAATTCAATTCTGAGCATTTTCAGATTTGGCCCTAAAAATTAGGGTTTCCACAAAAATAGGCATTTCTGAAATCTGAAGACATAGATGGAAGCTCCTTGCAAAAATTGAAGTTTAGAGATTTGGATTGAGATTTTTGGCTGGGTAGATATTCGGGAAACTCAAACCCTAATTCAGGGCTCTCCCTAGTGAACCCGAGAGGACAAAAAGGCAAATCTGAAGGGTAAAGCTTTGCTGATCTCAAATTCTGAATACACCAGGCTAATCAGCTCATCAAGGCACATCTTTCTATCCTTTCAGAAAATTGAAATTCACATTTTGAATTTTTAGGCTTTTTCGACAAACCCTAATCCAGGACCAGATCCAGTTTTTCAGCATTTCAAGTGGTAAGACCTAAATCTTTTCTATTTCCATTTGAAGTACTCTTTAATATGTCTCACCACACCAAACGTGAGGATAAGCTTGAAGGAGCTGATAACTTCTGAGCTTGGAAGTATAGGATTGGGTTAATCCTGGAAGAGAATGAGTTGGACTCATATGTAAAAAAAGACATCCCTATCCCAGAGGATGAAGAGGCTAAGGTATTGCATAAGAAAAACTTGGTCAAGGAAAAGAGAATCATTGTTGATTCTATCAAATACCATCTCATACCCCCATGTGTCTTCTCTAAAGACACCCAAGGAGATGTTTGACTCTTTGACCAAGCTATTTGAAGGGAAGAACATAAATCAGAAGATGACCCTGTGGAACCAATTGAAAGGAGTAAAGTTTCGGAATGGAGAAACCATTCAATCTTATTTTTTAAGGGTCTCCCAGATCAAGGAACAACTAGAAGCAGTGGATGAAATGGTGGAGAATGGTGAAGTGGTGATGACCACTCTAAATGGACTACCCAGGTCATGGGATTCCTTTATTCAAGGAATCTATGCAAGGAAGAAGTTGATCTCCTTCAACAGATTGCGGGAAGAATGCTCTCAAGAAGAAGCTAGGCTTGTGGCCCGAGAAGAAAAGAAGGAAAATGAAGATCAAGCTCTCATAGCACATGCCAGGAAAGGCAAGTCCAAGAAGGAATCATCTCATAACAAAATATTATCACACCACCATTATCATAAAGCTAAGAAAGATCTCAGATGCTTCAATTGCAATGAGAAAGGACACTTTGCTTCAGATTGTTAAGTTTAAACCAAATAGACTAGCAAGATCACTGAAAGAAACATAATCACAAGAGAGACACAAAATTTACCCTGGGAAACCCTCATGGGGTAGAAAACCCAGCAAAGCTTTCCTCAATAAGATGATCAACCAAAATACAAGATGTGCTCCCTCCTTCTTTACCTCCTTAGCAGATCTCCCAGACAAGTGCTCTTCTTTTCTATTTTGTACAAGTGTGTCTAATGAGGAGTTCATCTCCTTTATTTATACTAACTCCCGACTGACCAAAATACCTAATGGGGCCGACCTCTCCTGGAGAAGTCTAATAACCCCTAAAATATAAGAACAGGTCCGACCCCCACATAGTGGGTCTAATAACCCTAGTTACCACAAACCCCCGGAGGAATAATCATCTCTGGATACATGATAGGGTTACCTCGGAGGGATGAAACATCTCCGAAATAATAATGTACAAATTATAATATTCTTAGAAGTTACAATATTCAACACTCCCCCTTAACAAGAAGGATATTATATCAACATCTGCAGGAGCAAAGAGTCATTGACTACATTATACATGATACATCTATAAATCATCGGAAGCTTTCTTCAATCCATCATCATCAGTAACTCAACCAGTTACTGGAACATCAATGTTATCAACATTGTCATCACACAATTATCAGCATTGTCATCACACGATCATTAGGATTGTCATCGCACGATCATCAGCATCGTCATCGCACAATCATCAGCATCGTCATCGCACGATCATCAGCATCGTCATCATACGATTATCAGCATCGTCATTACACGATCATCAGCATCGTCATCGCACGATCATCAGCATCATCATCACACGATCATCAGCATCATCATCGCATGATCATCAGCATCATCATCACACGATCATCAGCATCGTCATCGCATGATCATCAGCATCGTCATCACATGATCATCAGCATCATCATCGTACGATCATCAGCATCGTCATCGCACGATCATCAGCATCGTCATCATACGATCATCAGCATTGTCATCACATGATCATCAGCATCCAATCAATTTACAGGATGATCAATCCTGCTTTCTTTAGGACATAGGTCCATGGATGATACAATCCAGATCAAGTTCTAGGATGATCAGTCCTTATCACTTTAAGACAAGTCTCATGTCTAGGGATGATGCAATCCCGATCCAGTTCGAGGATGATCAGTCCTTATCAATTTAAGACAAGTCTCATGTCTAGGGACGATGCAATCCCGATCCAGTTCGAGGATGATCAGTCCTTATCAATTTAAGACAAGTCTCATGTCTAGGGACGATGCAATCCCAATCCAGTTCCAGGATGATCAGTCCTTATCAATTTAAGACAAGTCTCATGTCTAGGGACGATGCAATCCCGATCCAGTTCCAGGATGATCAGTCCTTATCAATTTAAGACAAGTCTCATGTCTAGGGACGATGCAATCTCGATACAGTTCCAGGATGATCAGTCCATATCAATTTAAGACAAATCTCATGTCTAGGGACGATGCAATCCCGATCCAGTTCCAGGATGATAAGTCCTTATCAATTTAAGACAAATCTCATGTCTAGGGACGATGCAATCCCGATCCAGTTCCAGGATGATCAGTCCTTATCAATTTAAGACAAATCTCATGTCTAGGGACGATGCAATTCTGATCCAGTTCCAGGATGATCAGTCCTTATCAATTTAAGACAAATCTCATGTCTAGGGACGATGCAATCCCGATCCAGTTCCAGGATGATCAGTCCTTATCAATTTAAGACAAATCTCATGTCTAGGGACGATGCAATCCCATCACATACATTTTGAACCGAGGTCCAGGGATGATGCCGTCCTATCATCCATTCTCGGAGATACTTGTCTACGTCTCACTTTAGGACTGAAGTCCAGGGATGATCCAATCCTTTTTCTTTCTCGGAGACACTTGTCTACGGCTCACTTTAGAACTTTGTTTCAAAGATGATGCAATCCTATCATGTCCACCAAGGACTTCATTCTAAGAGACATCATGTCTACGGCTCTCTTTAGGATGATGCAATCCTATTATGTCCACCAAGGACTTCATTCTCGGAGACATCATGTCTACGGCTCTCTTTAGAACTTGAGTTCAAGGATGATGCAATCCTATCATGTCCACCAAGGACTTCATTCTCGGAGACATCATGTCTATGGCTCTCTTTAGAACTTGAGTTCAAGGATGATCCAATCCTCACATGTATTCTCATCAATACAGGTACAAGTATCCTAAACCATACAAGTACATTACATGTATCATCAAAAAATATGTATTCTTACTTATACATCTAACATCAGAAGCATGTATTCTCACTAATACATCCAACATCAAAAGCATGTATTCTCACTAATACATCCAACATCAAAAGCATGTATTCTCCCTAATACATCTAACATCAAAAGCATGTATTCTCGCTAATACATCTAACATCAAAAGCATGTATTATCACTAATACATCTAACATCAAAAGCATGTATAAATAAAAACTAAGTATAAGAGTCCTAAATCTAAGTATTTCTAGGTATCTAGGTGTGGTGAACAGGTGACCTTATCAACGACCTTGTGTTTGATGAGGCAATCTCATCATCAGTAACCAAACTACTCCCCCTTTCGAGGAGGGTCCTTTTGAACTACACCGAGATTGTCTCGGAAGTATTCAAATTTCACTCGAGACATAGGTTTGGTCAAGATGTCTGCAATTTGATCCTCAGTGCTTACATACTCAAGCTTGATAGCTCCTCTCTGCACCATATCTCGTATATAAAAGTATTGGATCTGTATGTGTTTTGACTTATCGTGGAATACAGGATTTTCCGTCATCTTAATGCAGCTTTGATTGTCACACATAATCACAGTGGGATCCATTTCTAAGTCAAACACTCCAGATAATAACTTTCGAAGCCATACTGCTTCACAGCTGGTAGAGCAGGCAGCTATGTATTCTGCTTCAGCAGTACTGAGGGCCACACTAGATTGTTTCTTGCTGAACCATGAGATCATGGCAGATCCAAGACCATAACATCCACCTGAAGTACTCTTTCTGTTTGAGACACTTCCTGCCCAATCAGAATCTGAGTAACCATGTAACCTGAGTTCATGATCTCCAAGATAATATAGACCAAAATCCAATGTACCTTTTAGGTATCTCATCACATGCTTTGCAGCTATTAAATGAACCTTTCTAGGTTCTACTAGATACTGACTTAGAGTATTTACAGCAAAGCATATATCTGGCCTAGTATTTGTTAAATACATCAATGACCCAATGATTTGTCTATATAGAATTAGGTCCACTAGTTCCAATGAGTCATTAACTAATAACTTCAGGTTGGAGTCCATGGGAGTGGCCATGGGTTTACATTCCAACATATCAAACCTTTTTAGAATTTCCACAGCATACTTACCTTGATTCAGAAAGATTCCTTTTGGTTCTTGCCATACTTCTAGACCTAAGAAGTAGTGCATTAATCCAAGATCTTTCATCTCGAATTCTGAAGAAAGCTTCTTCTTGATTTCAATAATTTGTTTCTCATTTCTGGTTAGAAATAGATCATCTACATATAACAACAGTATAACTGGTTCATCATCCATCAATTTGAGATAAAGATTTGGGTCAGCTTTACTCTTGGTAAAACCCATGCTAGTTAAGAAATTGTCAATCCTTCCATACCAAGCCCTGTGAGCTTGATTCAACCCATATAATGCCTTTTTCAGTTTGCATACATGAGTTCTTCCGTCTTTAAACTCAAACCCTTGTGGTTGTTCTATGTACACTTCTTCTTCAATTACACCATTCAGAAAAGTTGTCTTAGCATCCATTTGGTGTAATTTCCGCTTCATTATAGATGCAAGTGCCATGATAGTTCTAATTGAAGTATACCTAGCAACAAGTGCAAATGTTTCTTCATAGTCAATTCCCTCATTCTGAGAGAATCCTCTGGCTACAAATCTTGCCTTATATTTTTCAATGCTACCATTTGCAGCATGTTTGTTCTTGAAAATCCATTTGGAAGAGACCACACTTTTATCTTTTGGTTTGGGAACTATATCCCAGACATCATTTTTCATTATTGACTGATATTCTTCTGTCATTGCTTCTATCCATTCTTTCTTCTGAGCTGCCTCTTCATAGCTAGTAGGTTGTTGATCCACAAGATCACACATTAGGGCCATATAGTTGGACACTAGCTTTGGTTTCTTTCTTTCTCTAGTGGAGCCTTCAGGAGCTCCATATCTTTCAGCTCCTTGAATAATATCTCTAGCCCATGCTGGCCTTCTTTTCTTAGATAAATCTGTAATAGGAGGTTCTTGTGGTTCCAACATGTCATGATCCTCTGGTGAATCATCTTCAGGGATGTGTACAGCCTCTGTGATTCTAGGAGAGGGATCTTCTTCATAGATTTCTTCAAGTTGGCACTTCCTAGATTTCTTGAGAGCTGCTTCTTCATCAAATGTTACATCTCTACTTATTTCTATATGATGAAAACCTGGTATGTAAATTATGAAGGCTTTGGATGATTCACAATAACCAACAAATATTCCTTCTTTCCAAAAGGATCCAACTTGGTTCTCTTTTATTTTGGAATGTGGATGTACACAGGACACCCAAATATTTTAAGATGACTTACCTCGGGCTTCTTTCCTGTAAACACTTCTTCTGGAGTTTTGAAATCAAGAGCACTATGAGATAGTCTATTTTGCACATATACTATTGTCTTAGCTGCTTCAGCCCATAGATACATGGGAAGATCCTGGTCATGTATCATAGTCTTCATAGCTTCCATGATGGTTCTATTTTTCCTCTCAGCAACCCCATTTTGTTGGGGATTGTAGGGAGTGGTTAGTTCTCTCCTAATTTCAGCTTCTTTACAAAAGTCTTCAAATTATTTTGAAGTATATTCTCCACCATTATCTATTCTGAGAATCTTGATTCTCTTTTCTGAGATATTTTCTATTAGAGCCTCAAACTCTTTGAACTTTCCAAAGACTTCATTCTTACCTTTTAGAAAGTATATCCAAGTTTTCCTTGAATGGTCATCAATGAATGAAAGATAGTATTCAAACCCACTTAGAGAAGTGGTGGGCATTGGACCACATACATCTGAGTGTATTAGCTCCAAAATGCTCTTAGTCTGTGTTTCACTCTTTGGAAAGGGGTTCTTGACATTCTTCCCTTTCTTACACCCTTTACATGAGCCATCATGATCAGCCTTCAAGTCTGGTAACCCTATGACCACCTTGCTTACATAAGGTAATGCTTTGTAGTTAATGTGAGCTAATCTTCTATGCCATAGCTCACCGGGGCTAGAGATTTCATGAGCAAGGGCAGTTTCTGGATGACCCTTGAGCTTATAGATACCTCCTTCTTCTTCACCAATGACAACTGCATCTTTAATTGACTTTCCTTTGGACCACATGAGTACTTGTCCATCTATGAAAGCCACCCTAAAGCCTTTCTTATCTAGTGCTGAGATAGAGAGAAGGTTCTTCTTTAAACCTGGTACATATAAGACTTCTTTCATTTTCAAGGGTGTTCCAGAATCAAGCTTGTAGCTTGCTTCACCGATTCCCTTGATGGGATATTGATAATCATCTCCTAGAGATACCTTTTGGGGTGAGGACTTTTCTTCAATTCTTGAGAAATTTTTCTTTTGAAGCACCACTGTCAATGAGCCATGTATCTTCACCAGGAGACACAGATCTAGAGAGTGCAGAAAATAGGACATATTCTTCTGGATCTTCTTTCTTTACTTTAGATCTTTTCCTTTGAGGCCTTTCCTCCTCCTCCTCTTCTTCTTCTTCTCCTTCTTCTTCTTCACTATCATCTTCTGCCATATGTGCATGATGTCTTTTGTGAACAAACTTCTTCTTCTTCTTTCCTGGAAGAGTACAGTCTTTAGCATAGTGTCCTAGTTTAAAACAATTATAACATTGGACTGTGGAGAGGTCTCTTTCTGAGTTTGTTCCTCCTGTCCTTTTGAATCTATGAGAGGGTTGAGACCTTTTGTAGTTCACTTTCTTGAAGTGGCCTCTCTTTCCTCTTTTGGTGTGGGTGGCCAAGGCTTGGTCATCCTCTTTGAGAAGAGATTCTCTGTTGGCTACCCTAGCCTCTTCTTGAACACAATCCTCCCACACTACATCAAACTTCATTCTTTCTTTTTTGGCACACATGGTTTGTATGAAAGATTCCCAAGGTCTAGTAAGACCATTAAGGGCAGTCATCACAAGTTCATCTTCATCAAGAGTATCACCAATGGAATCTAGTTGCTCCTTGATTAGAGAGATTCTTGAGAAGTAGTCTTGAATGGATTCTCCTTTGTGCATCTTGGTACTCTTCAATTGAGTCCTTAGATTCATCTTCCTATTGATGTTCTTTCCTTCATACATTCTTCCTAGGGCATCATCCATTTCCTTTGGAGTCTTCTTGGAAGCCACTTGGGGAATCAAGTGGTCTTTAATAGAATCAGTTATGATTCTCTTTTCCCTAATCAAATCCTTCCTATGCTTCTCTTTGGCTTCATCTCCTTCCGGTTCTGCAACTTCATCTTTGATATAATGAGCAAGATCATTCTCTTAAAGAATGAGACCAATTCTGTATTTCCATGCTCAGAAATTCTCTATGCCTTCTAGCTTGTCTTCAAGCTTAGTGTTTGGAGCCATATTCTCTTGGGGGAGTCCAAGAGATAAGAGATAGAGTAGTACTTACCTGGAGATATTTACCTTTTTTACCTTTCAGGATTCTGGGACAGAATTTCTGGATGATCGCACTTTTGGTAAAACTAGGGTTTGACTTTCCCGGAGTTCTATCCAACCAAAAAGTTTGATCTAGTGCTCAAAAGATAGGTTTTGAGAAGGGCTATCCATCCATGTAATCAGAATTAAAAATTGCCAACTTTTTTCTGAAACCAATTTCTGACTTATCGCACTTTTGGTAAAACTAGGGTTTGGATTTCCCGGAGTTCTACCCAACCAAAAAGTTCGATCTAGGGATCAAAAGATATGTATTGAGAAGGGCTATCCAGCCATGTAACCAGAATTCAATAATACCAACTTTTTGCTGAAACCCTAACTTTCACCGGAGAGAGAGAGAGAGGTATTCTTACCTTGTGAAAGATGTCCTATTCAGTCTAGCTCTGATACCATGTTAAGTTTAAACCAAATAGACTAGCATGATCACTGAAAGAAAAATAATCACAAGATAGACACAAAATTTACCCTGGGAAACCCTCATGGGGTAGAAAACCCAGGAAAGCTTTCCTCAATAAGATGATCAACCAAAATACAAGATGTGCTCCCTCCTTCTTTACCTCCTTAGCAGATCTCCCAGACAAGTGCGCTACTTTTCTGTTTTCTACAAGTGTGTCTAATGAGGAGTTCACCTCCTCTATTTATACTAACTCCCAACTGACCAAAATACCTAATGGGGCCGACCTCTCCTAGAGAAGTCTAATAACCCCTAAAATATAAGAACAGGGCCGACCCCCACATAGTGGGTCTAATAACCCTAGTTACCACAAACCCCCGGAGGAATAATCATCTCCGGATACATGACAGGGTTACCTCGGAGGGATGAAACATCTCTGAAATAATAATGTACAAATTATAATATTGTTAGAAGTTACAATATTCAACACAAATTGTCCCAAGAAGAAGAAAGACAACAAAAACAACTTCAATAAGAAGAAGAAGAATAATAAAAGAAGATATCATGCTCATGCTACCGAAGATGATGAACCCCCAAAGAAGAAGGATAGGGAAAAAAGTGATAGTGATGATGACTCATCAAGTGGAGAAGAGTATGTTCTAATTTTTGCTCTCACAGGTACTATCTCCCATGGTTGTAATGATTGGTTGATTGACAGTGGGGCTTCCAAACACATGACTGGGTTTAAGGAATCTTTTGTGAATCTATTTGAACAGGAATCACCCCATAAGGTGAAACTTGGGGATGATTATCAATACCCAATCAAAGGAAGTGGTGAAGCCTCCTACAACCTAGATTCTAGAAAATCTTTGAAGATGAAAGAAGTCCTTTATGTACCTGGGCTCAAGAAGAACTTACTCTCCATCTCTGCATTGGATGCAAAAGGTATGAGGGTTGCATTTGTGGATGGACAAGTCCTAATGTGGCCAAAGGGAAAGAACATAGATGATGCAGTAGTGATTGGAGAGCAAGAGGGAGGTTTGTATAAATTGAAGGGACAACCTGAACATGCCATGGTGCATGAATCCATGGATCCAAGTGAACTTTGGCATAGAAGACTTGCTCATATGCACTATAGGGCACTTCCAATTGCAATCAAGGCTGTAGAGGGTCTTCCTGAGATCAAGACCAAACATGAAGGTGTTTGCAAAGGATGTGCAAAAGGTAAGAATATTAAGAAGGATTTCCCAAGCAGTGAAAGCAAGACAAAAGATATCCTAGAAATCATCCACTCAGATGTATGTGGTCATATGTCATCGAGTTCTCTAAGTGGGTATGTTTACTATGTCTCATTTATTGATGACTTCTCCAGGAAGACTTGGGTATACTTCTTGAAAAACAAAGATGAGGTGTTTGATAAGTTCAAGGAATTCAAAACCTTGATGGAGAATCAAACTGACAAAAATATCAAAACATTTAGATCCGACAATGGTGAAGAATTCACCTCAGGTGACTTCAAGAAGCTTTGTAGTGATTCAGGGATTAAGAGGGAGTTGACTGCTCCTTATAATCCTCAATAGAAAGGAGTTGCAGAAAGGAAGAACAGAACAATCATGGAAGCAGCAAGGGCAATGTTGCATGATCAGGATCTACCTATGCATCTATGGGCAGAAGCAACTAGAACAGTTGTATATGTGCAGAACAGAACACCCCACAAGATATTGGACAACAAGACACCAGAAGAGGTCTTTTCTAGTAAGAAACCTGAAGTCAGCCATCTCAGAATATTTGGTTGTCCAGTATACACTCATGTCCCAAAGGAAAAGAGGACCAAACTAGATACTTTAGGAAAGAAGGGTATCTTTGTGGGTTACAGTGAAAGCTCGAAGGCTTACAGAATATACTTTCCAGGGTTCAAGAAGATTGATGTCAGCAAGGATGAATATAAGTTCAAGGACAGGTAATCCAGGAAGCAAATATCAAGAGGGAGCACACTCCAACATCTCCTACAAGGATGCAGATTTTCAGAGGGAGTTGACCATCTTCCTACATTCCAGAACAGAAAGGTGTAGAAGAAGCTACTTCAGCAGCTCCTGCCAGGAAGTAAAGACTCAGAGGGAGTCCACCCAAGAAAAAACAAAGATAAGTATTTCAATTATCATTTTTTGCGTATTTTTGTTTGTTTAAATAATATTATGCTTATGTTCCTAGACTTAGGAGATGTATTGTGCATATTAGAATGATTGCATTAATGAAGAGTATACTACTAATATGCATGTGATGGGTAAGTGGCCTATGGAACTGTACAACATTCCAGTGCTACTTATTTAGAATGAAACCTCTTTGCTGACATGTTGGGAGTAGTGCAAACTCTTAACAATGTTCTGGTAGAGACTCGAAGGCATCTAGAAAGTTGTGGAACATGGATAAATGTTGTATTGAAGCATTGGCTAAGATAACTGCATGACTGCATGACATATTTCTTTATGTGTAAATAATTTGTTCTGAAAATTATGAGATGTTTCTAATCATGCAATTTAACTTGTTTTGTAGGAAAGGCCATATATCTTCACCTACAAAAGAAGGACTACAACATTTGTTCCAGCAACAAAGATATCTATTGAAGATATTGAAGTTCCCAGGATCTAGGATGAAGAAATGGAATGCCATGATCCGTCGATCATGAAGATGATGTTTGAGATGCAGTCCTAAGACCTGACAGGGAGTCACATGTGTGTAGATTGAAGAAAGCCTTGTATGGCTTGTAGCAAGCTCCCATAACTTGGTGTAATACAAAGAGGAAGCTTGCTGCCGAATTCGATATGAAGAACTTTGGGAATGATGCATTATTTCCTAGGTATGGAGGTGTGGCAGAGTACAGGTGGGATCTTCCTTGGTCAAGGGAAGTACATAGTAGATATCATGAAGAGATTCAGGATGATGGATTGCAAGGCCTTGGCCACACCTATGGCATTGAATCTGAAGCTGCTATGTGATGCTTCATCTGAGCCGGTTGATGTCTCTATGTATCGTCAGATGATTGGGTCCTTGATGTACCTGACGAACACGAGACCAGATATTTGATTTGCGGTGAACACATTGAGTCAGTTCCTGAAAGATCCGAGGAGTGTTCATCTAGTTGCTGTAAAGAATGTTCTGAGGTACCTGAAGGGTACAGTGGATTGTGGGCTCAAGTATGAGGCGAATCAAAAGTTTAACCTGCAGGGTTCTGTTGATTCAGATTGGGCTAGCAGTGCTACAGATAAGAAGAGCACATCTGGGTGCTGCTTTAGTATGGGATCATGTGTGATCTCTTGGTTTAGCAGGAAGCAGTCCCATGTAGCACTGAGTACAGCTGAGGAAAAGTATGTTGCAGCCTGTTCAGCTAGTTGTGAGGCAGTATGGCTAGGGAAGGTACTATCTGAATTATTTGATCTCCCATTGGATGCTACTGGTATCTTCTGTGATAACCAGAGTTGTGTGAATCTATCCGAGAACCCATTGTTTCATGACAGGTCGAAACACATAGAGATCAAATATCACTATATCAGGGATATGGTGCAGAGAGGAGCTGTGAAGCTCCTGTATGTTACAACGGACAAGCAGATTGCAAATGTGCTGACGAAGCCACTAGCCAGGGTGAAGTTCGAGTACTTCAGAGAGAGGCTTGGTGTTCTTCGTATTGATGACACTTTGAGGAAGAAGTGATGGTCACATTTGCTGAAGCCATTCCAAGCATGTTGGAGGGAGGATCCTTCACATGGATGTGGATGTAAGCACTGGATGACGAGCATCAGAATGATGTTCCTGTTTCTGCTTTGTATGATCAGTTGGATCAGTTTTATATGTATGTATGTATGCATCATGTTGGATGCTGGATATGATCAGTTGGATCATTTATATGTATGTACGCATCATGTTGGATGCTGGATATGATCAGTTGGATCATGTGTATGTATTTTGTATAAGCAGCATGTTGGATGCTTGGACCATGTATCTATATATGTATCAGGTGGATACATTGTATGATCAGGTGGATCATGTATGGTGATATGTATCATGTATTTGTATTTGTATCAAGTGGATACACTGTATGATCAGGTGGATCATGTATGATGATATGTATCAGGTAGATACTTGGTATGCATCAGGTAGATGCATTGTATGATCAGGATGATCATGGATGATGAGCTTCAGGATGTTGCTCCAGATGACATGCAGCAGGATGTTGCAGTGATGATGATCAAGATGATCATGTGTACATCAGGATGATGTATGGTGAGTATCAGGTTGATACTCTGTGGCGATGGAATAGGTTGTACAGATAAGCATGTAATTTGTGCCCTGGGAGATTTGCAGATAGTCTTTTGAGGTTTTGCCTATGGCATGTAATTTGTACCCTGGGATATATGGGAAATGCTCTTTCCAGGTTTTTCTTTGGAGGACATATAATTTGTGCCCTGGGAGATCTGCAGATAGTCTTTCAAGTTTTTTCCTATGGCATGTAATTTGTGCCCTGGGATATCTGGCAGATGCTCTTTTGAGGTTTTGTCCTATGGCATGTAATTTGTGCCCTGGGAGATCCGATAGGTTGAGCTGTGTGCTCGTAATCAGTCCTGGGATGCTCTTTCGAGGTTTTTCCATGACCACATGTAATTTTTGCCCTGGGAGATCCGATAGGTTGAGCCTTGTGCTCGTAATCAGTCCTGGGATGCTCTTTCGAGGTTTTGTGGTGACCACATCTAATTTGTGCCCTGGGAGATTCGATAGGTTGAGCCTTGTGCTCGTAATCCATCCTGGGATTCTCTTTCGAGGTTTTGTGGTGGGGTCACATGTAATAAGTCCTGGGGATATGGACAGGATGAAAAAGGCCTCAGATTCTCTTTCGGGTTCTTGCTAGTCAAGAGACTCTTTTAAGGTTTTGTGACGCACGTAATAAGTCCTGAGATCTCCACAGTATGGCCTGTGAAGATGAAGACCTGTAGGTGGTGGGCCTACATCTAGTATGAAAAAGGACTGGCTCTGTAGAACTTCCTATGATGAGTAGAGTCAGAGATTGGTTGAGATAGCAGCATTAGTGACGATGATGATGACGATGATCCCGAGAAGAAGACTTGTCTAGCAGATCTGTGTCAAGAAATACCTTCCTAGTTAAGAGGGAGTGTTGATGTATATGTAACTTCGGAATGTATTTCATCTATGTATTTCATATATATTTATTGTACCCTTATTAGAGACATGTTATTCCTCTATAAGGAAGTGTCATCATGTGGATTGACAAGTGTCGCAAGTGTGTGTACTTGCTGATGGGTTATTAGACCACCATGTGTGGGGTCGGCCCTGAAATATATATTATATTGTGGATGTACCTAGCTAGACAAGTCGGCCCCATAAGGTCACTGGGAAAATAGGTTAGTATAAATAGAGATCAAGAGATCTCTATTTAGATCATTCGGAAATTCATCTCTCTCTCACTCAGAAAGTGGTGCACTAGTGAGGAGGAGGATCATCTGCTTCTAGGAGACTATCTCAAGTGTATTTTGGTTGTACTTTGGTTGAGCCATTGCTCTCTCTATCTCTGAGGAAGTTGTGGGTTTTTTCACCTTAGGGTTTTCCCCACGGAAACTCTATGTCTCTTGTCTCTCATGCTTTTGATTCTTGTGATGCTTGTGATGCTTATTGTGATTGTTATGCATTGATATACTGTATATGTTATTCTCTCGGTGAAGATCCTAGAGTATTGTGAATTTATGCTCAAAATTTAATAGGAAAGACCATGTACCATCACCTACAAGAGATACTAGACTCAGCAACGACATTTGTTCCAGTAATGAAGTTCAAGAAAACTACCTGTTGAAGATATTGAAGAATCTGAAGTTCTGAGGATTTGGGATGCAGTAATGGAAGGATGCCATGATCAAGGAGTACCAAGCGATCATGAAGAATGATGTTTGGGATGTGGTCCCAAGACCAGAAGGGAAGTCTATTGCGACTTCCAAGGAGATCTACAAGATCAAGAATGTTGCAGATGGCAGCATAGATAAATACAAGGAAAGGTTTGTGGCTTGTAGCTTCTACAGGAAAGAGGGGATAGATTATGAAGAGAATTTTGCACCTATAGCCATAGACACTTCCATTAGAACAATAATTTCCCTGGCTGCAGTGATGAAGTGGAAGATACACCAAGTGGATGTCAAGACAACTTTCTTGAATGGTATAGTCAAAGAGGAAGTGTATGTGGAGCAGCCACTTGGTTTTGAGACACATGATAGGGAGTCATATGTGTGCAGATTGAAGAAATTTTTGTATGGATTGAAGCAAGCACGTAGGACATGGTATGGCAAGATAGACAACTTCTTGTCCAGTTTGGGCTTTACCAAGAGTAACGTGGATTCAAACCTTTACTACAAGGTTGAGGAAGGAAATCCAGTGATACTCCTATTGTATGTGGATGACCTGTTTTTGACAGGAGAGGATAGGTTGATTGCCGATACGAAGAGGAAGCTTGCTTCCAAGTTCGAGATTAAGGACTTGGGTATGATGCATTACTTTCTAGATATGGAGGTGTGGCAGAGTGTAGATGGAATATTCCTTGCACAAGGAAAGTATGCAATAGAGATCCTGAAGCAGTTCGGGATGATGGATTGCAAGGCCATGACCACACCTATGGGATCGAACCTGAATCTATTGAGTGATACTTCATCAGAGTTGGTTGATGCCATGATGTATCGTCAGATGATTGGGTCCTTGATGTACCTGACGAACATGAGACCAAATATTTGGTTTGCGGTGAACACCTTGAGCTAGTTTTTGACAAATCCTATACATTTTCACCCGATTACTGTAAAGCATATTCTGAGGTACCTGAAGGGTACAATTGATTATGGGCTCAAGTATGATGCAAATCAAAAGTTTAACCTAGAGCGTTATGTTGATTCAGATTGGGTAGGCAGTCCTGTAGATAGGAAGATCACTTCAGGGTGTTTCTTTAGTATGGGATCAGGTGTGATCTCTTGGTTTAGCAGGAAAAAATCATGCGTAGCACTGAGTACAACTGAAGCAGAGTTTGTCACAGCTTGTTCGACTAGCTGTGATGTAGTATGGCTAAGGAAGATACTGTCTGATTTATTTGATCTCTAGTTGGATGCTACTTGTATCTATTGTGAAAACTAAAGTTGTGTGAAGTTGTCAGAGAACCTGGTGTTCCATGACAAGTCGAAGCACATCGATATCAAATATCCCTATATCAGGGATATGGTGCAGAGAGGAGCAGTGAAGCTCCAATATGTTGCGACAGATGAGCATATTTCAGATGTGTTGACCAAACCACTAGCTAGAGTGAAGTTTGAATACTTCAGAGAGAGGCTTGGTGTTCTTAAGATGGAAGATACTTCGAGGAGGAAGTGATGGGACACATTTGTAGGATCCATTCCAAGCATTGTGGTAGGAGGATTCTTCCCATGGTTCTGGATGTAAGCGCTGTGTGATGAGCATCAGGACGATGCTCCGAATGATGTTCTACACGATGATGATCATGTGTGATGATATGCAACAGGACGATGCTGTGACGATGATTAGGATGATCATGCGATGATGATATGCATCAAACACCTATTTCATTAAATCTAGAAAAATTCTATTACAAGGACTTCTATGACATTGAATTTTTTTGTAAATATTTTATTTATTTCATTTAATTTGTAAAAATTATGCATTAAAGAAATATTCCATTAAAATTGGAAAAACTAATCCTAGAAAGAATGTTTTTATTGATCACAAATTTTATTTACTCCAAGTGTTTTTAATATACAATCATAAAAAATGAAATGTTGTATCATTTATAACTAGTTCGGTATGCCATAAATTAGGAGGAGTATATGAAAATCTGTAATTTGTTGAATCGTGAGAAAAAATATTCATGAAGATATAAAATGTAGGATTAATGAAGTTAAGTTGCACACATAATTGCATGTTTTATTACAAGAAGATCTCTATCTATATTTGAAGTGAACAAAGTATCATATTAAATATTTTCATTGTTAAATAACATATTATAATATAGCATGATTGGAAGGAAATCACAATATTAAATTAAAATAAAATAAATTATAAGAAATGTATTGATGTCACCAAATAATAACTATAAATTCGTCAAAATTGGGATAGTTGTTAGGTACAACATTATACATACACAATGAAAGTGTGAAGAAATCGAATTAAGAAATCATGGCCGAGAATTACTTTCACCAAAAGGCAAAGAAAATGATAAGATTTTTAAATGTCGAAGAAATAGATGTTGAAACATATTTTTCAAATCTTTTAGTTGAACTTTATATATGACCCCATGCTCTTTTGAATTTATTTATGGCACATATCGAATGAGTCTAAATAGTCCACTTAGTACTCATTATCAATTAATTATATGGTTTTACATTGTATTATATTCCAAAAATTACATACTACATTTATACATTCATTTAATGCATATAAGAAGATAAAAGATAGAACATATCTCGTGCTTTGTTGGCCTGTAAGAGATTATTTCAGTTAATCATAATTGAGTTAGTAATACAAACTTACAAAAAAATGAATTGAGAAATCAAATTTCTTATAGTTCAATGTCACTCACTTATGACCAATCACGTACTACCCTTAATACCACTTAGCACTCATTAGCAATAAAAATTACATACTGCATTGATAAACTCCTCTTATTAATGAATATACGCAAATAAAAGTCAATAATTTATTTCATGCCTTGTTGGCTTATATGAGATTATTGCAATTATAAACTATTAACTTAAGAATATACATTTACAAAACTTTGTGCATGCCTTGTTGGCTTTTATGAGATGATTTTAATTACAAATATTTGATTTAAGAACGCAAATTAAAAAAATATTTTGAATGGGGAAATCAAGTGGTGTAATGCAAAAAAATGTCAAACTTAAGGCAATCATAAATAATATTAATAATTGTATTTAAATATAATTGTTAATTCTCATCTATCTATAAAAGTTTTAAAAACATACAAATTAATTCATCAAAAAATGTGTCCAACTTGTATTGAAATATTGCAATGTACGCGTTAACCAATTTCTAAAAATTAACATCTTCACCTACTATAAAGAACTCAATGTTCTATTGAACATTCGAATGTAGTTGCGTTTCTCTTTGATACGATGAAGTGTCTTAAAAAGGGGGAATAGAATTTGGACAAGCCAAGTATCAGGTTCATGTCCTATATAAGCCTTTGTTAAGATACAATTTGATCGGTATCCGGGGAATTGAGAAATAAGCTTTGATGTATCTATTAGCAATATATTTGATTTTTCGTACATATTTCCATATTTGGACCACACATCACTTAACATTTTCTCATAAAATTGTATCACACTACATTATTTGAATTTTGTTTCCAAGTGACAATGAGAGCTGTCCCATATGAATTCAAAGTCACTTGTATCAGTATTTGATTTTTCAACTACTTGTGGAATGTTTTTACATTGTATTTTATTCCAAAAAATACATCAGATTTATACATTCATTTAATGCATACAAGAAGATAAAAGATAGAGCGTATCTCATGCTTTGTTGGCTATTATGAGATTATTTCAATTAATCGTAATTGAGTTAATAATACAAACTTACAAAAAAATGAAATGAGAAATCAAATTTCTTATAGTTCAATGTCACTCACTTATGACCAATCTCGTACTACCCTTAATACCACTTAGCACTCATTAGCAATTAATTTTGTGTTTTAAAACAATTGCAACTTCAATTATATGGGGTTTTATTTCAAAAATTACATATTGCATTGATAAACTCCTCATATTAATGAATATAGGCTAATAACAGTCAATAATTTATTTCATGTCCAGTTGGCTTATATGAGATTATTGCAATTATAACCTATTAACTTAAGAATACACATTTACAATAAGTTATAGATTGGGAAATCAAATGCCTATACCTTTCAAAATCATTCATCTATGACTCATCATGCTTCAATCTAAATTCTAGTACACTTAGCACTCATTATCATTGAAGTAATATTTTTTGTAAGAAATGTGCTTTTATATAGATGGAGGTTTAATTCAAAATTTGTGTGTCACTTGTATTAATCGATATAGATCAATAAAACTAAAGAGAACTTCATTCCTTGTTGGCTTTTGTGAGATGATTTAAATTACAAATAATTGATTTAAGAGTATGTAATTTAAAAAATATTTTGAATAGAGAAATCAAGTGTTGTAATGCACTTGTATTAATACATATAGATAAATAAAACTAAAGAGAGTTTCTTGCACACCTTGTTGGCTTTTATGAGATGATTTAAATTACAAATAGTTGATTTAAGAGCACAAATTTAGAAAATATTTTGAATGGGGAAATCAAGTGTTGTATGATGCAAAAACTTGTCAATCTAAAAGCAATCATAAATAATACTAATAATTGTATTTATATATCATTGTCAATTATCATCTATCTATAAAAGTTATAAAATCATACAAATTAATTCACTAAAAAATGTGTCCAACTTGTATTGAAATATTGCAATGTAATCGTCAACAAATTTCCATATAATAATATCTTCACTTAATACAAAGAACTCAATGTTCTATTGAACATTCGAATGTAGTTGCGTTTCTGTTTGATGCGATGAAGTGTCTTTAAAAAGGGGAATAGAACTTGCACAAGCCAAGTATCGTGTTCATGTCCTATATAAGCCTTTATTAAGATACAGTTTGACCGATATCCGAGGAATTGAGAAGTAGGCTTTGATGTATCTATTAGCAATACATTTGATTCTGTGTACTTATTTCCATATTGGGACCACACGTCGCTTAGCCTTTTCTCATAAAACTGTATCATACTACATGATTTGAATTTTGTTTGCAAGTGACAATGGGACCTATCCCATATGAATTGAAAGTCACTTGTATCAATATTTGATTTTTCAAGTACTTGTCGAATGTACTTGTTAGTAACATTTGATGTCCATATCGCAACATCATAATGTTTTAGGCAGTATTTTAATACTTCTAGTTGAAAAGGCCTACAAAAGTAGGATTTATCACCAAGCTCCCAATCTGGTTTTCTTTGAATTTGACAACTCGTATCATCTTTGGAATACGACGAGAAGAATACTCCTTCCATTTCAAAGATCAACAAGATCTTCCGACTGATATTAACTCCCATCTGCATTGCTGCCACATATATAACATTAACATATTTTCACTTCAAAACTTCATTGCTTAATGGCATCAAAACATATCCAATTTATTTCCACTCCCAAACAAACAACTTAATGAAAAAAATAAAAGTAATTTCAGTGGAATAGTTTTTTTATACAAACACATTCAACTACTACTCAAATCACTAATTTTTAAGAATTGTAATGACATAAACTACAATTTAAAAATATAATTACAATAGTCGAATTCATTTGAACTAATTATATGTTAATATCTACATACTACCTAAATTTTACAGTTTTTAAATTTAAATCAAGCAAACTATTTATATGTTCATTTTTACATACAACCTCATACGATATTTTAATTTTCAAGAAATTATAAGAAAAATTCATATAAGCACATTGCAATGAAATTCAAATCACAATTTAAAAATATAGTTACAATGGTCCAATTCAAACCAATTATATGTTAATTTATACCCACCACCTAGATTTACAATTTTTTAAATTTCAATTAAACAAGCTAATTATAGGTAATTTTTACATACAACCTGATATGATTTTCCATTTTTTTAATTTCTAAGAAATAAGAAAATTTCATATGATAACATTGAACTAACATTCAAATCATTGATTTGTAAGAGTTATAATGATCAATTAAGACGCAATTGATAAATAAACTGCAATTGCTCAAACATAGTAATTGTACGTTAATTTATACATACAACCTAATACAATTATTTAATTAATATGGAATACTACATTTTTATGCAAACACATAAGACTATTATTCAAATCACTAACTTTTTATAACTCAATATCTCAATATAAATAAACAAAATAATAATATGTTAATTTATAATAATGACACAACAACAATCCTTATATGTGTATTATGAAATAATAGACATTAAATTGATAATAAAATAAAACACAGTAATAACACATCACATGTAGAATTAAGTCATCAAATGTACAATGACCAAGAATTTATATCATAAACTTCAAGATTTTGTTTATAGAGGAAATGAATAACAGTCATCTTAATGTACTATTAAAAGTCATTGAAGATTCTTCAAAATATCTCGAACATCGAGTGCCTTGTACAATTTATTCAATAAGCTCCACAGATCAGCGATCAACCATTTATCCTCATTCTTTCCATCAAACGAAGGGGCAATAATCACATTTTCTTTGGGATTTTCTTTCTTTGTCTCCATTGAACAATCCACTAGAATAGTGTTAGTAGCATCATATTGAGAATACATTCTCCACACTTTTTTCAGATGTTTTTTGTATATAACTTGTGTTGAATTATCAATGTCATTTTTTCCCTTTTGTTGTTTGCAATCTGAAGCAGTCCATGTAAACAAAAATTTAGCTTGTAATGTTTCTGAAACCAGCTTTTTCATAACTCTTGTTGTGTTTTGTTTCAAAGATGTCGTCCAAATTGCAATGTCAAGAGATTCATTTCTGGAACACATTTCAAGAAATGTTTTTGCATGTGGACGAAACCAAAATGATTTTTTCTCTATCGTGTAATCTGCGGCCCTTCCCATTTTCTCGATAAATTCTTTTTGTGATGCATCACCATCAACGCTCTGATAGAAAATGTTATTCAATTCAAAAATAACTAATTTCTTTTGACTTATAATAGCTGCAAAACAATAATGGATCATAGTAAATTCATTTTATTCATGCTACATAAATTATTATTAAAAAAAATTGTTGAAGAAATACACTCACTTTGAGTATTTTTTGTACTAGTTATTGATAAGCCACACTTCTCTTGTATTGTCTTCATAGAACCTAGAGCCAAAATAATAAACCTTCAATCAAATACCAATAATACTTCTTTAAATCAATTTTTTTTTTATAAGACATATTTTATGTTTAATTGAAAATAAGAGACATGTGAAGTACCTGATATGATATCATGTTCTTGACTATGGCTTTATGTCACATTCCCTTGATCACTGTCTTTTTTCTCCTCGTTTGCTACTGTAATAAACATATGAAATGTTATAAAATGTATCAACGAATGAAATTCATTAAATGAATAGGCATAGAATCCAAAGAATCACTAGAGAAAGAACAAAACAAGTACAATACAACAAAAGAAACAAAATAAATTATGCACCTGGTATGGTATTTTCTTCGTCTTGTATTTGCATCTCGAAAACTTCTTCGACATTGTGCACACTATGTTGATCATTGCTTTGTTGCAAAGTGTCGTTGTTTTCTTTACAATTTCCGCCATTAGTAGTTATAGTAAACATCTTGTTAATCAAGATATATAAATAGCATAGAATCCAACGAATCACTAGAGAAAGAACAAAAAAAGTACAATACCTGGATATTCCAACAGCAATATATTAGACATTGGTTTTTGCAATTGGAAGGATTCTTGATTAGTCAGCATGGTAGTCCTTTGTAACTCGTTTTCTACGACACATGCCATTCTTCTTCCATATGTACAGCAAGCCTGCTGTAAATTTTTCCCCGCATAAAGAGAAATAATCAAATTTAGATCACTATGCTGTTGATGCATTTGCAATAATTCTTCCCAGAATTCAAAATCTCTCTCTTTTTCATCAGATATGTCTCTAAAACTGTGAGAGTATATTGAGGCCTGTAAACTTTTAGACTCTTCACTATAGAAATGTATAGTTAAAACTATATCATAACTATAGTTATTTTGTTCTTTATATTCATAAAGACCGGTAGCCATTTTATAGTTGACATTTGAGTCCTTGACAACAATCTCCAGAGCTTGGCGTACATCCTTACAAGACCAAATTTCTACTAAGATAATCATAGTAAAATCTTTCAACCCATTTTTTTCGATTAAAAATCGAAACAATTCAATATAGTGATCCTTAAGGAATGATTCATCTTTCAAAGCCAATGTATCCAACACAACAAAGTCAGTGTATAACGTTGGTTGAAACAGACAAGGAAAAGAGTGCAAAAGTGTTGACAAGAGGCTAGGACCCCCATAATGACAACCGAATTCAAAACTGTTTTCAATTTCCTGTATATCTGTCGATGCATCAATTATTCTATCAGGGACCACACAAGCTTGTGGAGAAAGGGACTCTATTTTTGTATTTCGTGATCCTTTTACATATTTACACCCTTCCATTGTCTTACAGAAGTTGGCAAATATGATATCAGTAATTCCATAATGCTCAAGAATATTGGATATTGTAAGAATCTTATCATTCATATTCTTATCATGACTTTTGCAATATGTTACCATTGCCTCCAAAATTGTTCTTTTGGTTTTCAATTGTGAACAATAATCTTTCATTTTTATGGCATTGGTTGGATGGTTCACTGGAATAGAAAACCAAACAGTTCCATCCAATAGTTTATCTGCTACAGAACACATTTCTTCAGCGGTTAGTCCCTGAAGGGGACGGAAAGAACTTGATACCAAACTGTTCAGAATATTTGTCTTATAGTTTGGATCCTTAGGTTGGTTTGGAGAACACATTAATGTCCCTAGTTTGTAACAATTAAAAACAACTTCCCATTTATCCCAAGTAGTATCATCAAGATATAACAAGACTTTTTTTTCAGCAAAGTTTGTTAGTGGACAATCGAAGAAAGAGCACAACATTTCATCATCAACCTGTTAAAAAATAACAAATATAAATTAGTAAGAATGTGATATCAAAAATAAAATAGCCATGAATTTAGTTATAACAATATAAACTAAGTGCAAAAAAAAAAAAATTGCATACCTTGTCTTCAGCCGTCTTAGCATTCCCACATTTTTGTTTCTTTAATTTATTTGTGGCAATTAGGAATTGTCTTGCAGATCGCACAGAATCAATGAATGGAGTTTTGAAGAACATTGTGTTTGCAGAATTTAACTGGCAGCAAATACGAATCACCACACTGGGAGCAACTAATGGATCTAGGAATCGAGCATTACGTTCTTTGTACTTCTGTTTTGCCTCCCCAGATAGACTGAATTTAGGATTTGATAATATTTCTTTTGCTGCTTCAATGGTGTGTTGCCCATCAACTATCCAAAAATTGATGTTCTTGGCATTTATATCCATTTCATTCATGATTTTCACAGGGTTTCCAATCGGATCAGACTCTTTTTTGTCAAATGGAATCAGAAGAGCATCAGGCAATGATGCTTGAAATTTCCGTAGGAACGATTTTAATAATACTCGAACATTTAAATCATCTCGTGATCTCAATTTATATAACTTGGGTGCTTCTACACATCTTCGAACATCCACCTTCATGGTAAAAGAGCTTGAAAATAAATAACTGTCCTTGAAATTTTCATGGATTTCATCGCATTGGTCAGCAAGCTTCTCTATCTGAGAGTCTTCTTTTTGGGATTTTACAAACTCTGTAGTAGGCATGAACTCACTTTCTTTAATGCTTTGTTCTAGCTCAACTAAATATACCCTTCTCAAAGCAAGCATTTGAGCCTCGAGTTTATCATCTGGTATTTTATCAAGTAGTTTACCTCTTTGTTGCAAATAAAGAAACACGGATGATGTTTTCTTACATCTCACAAATCGATATTTCATAACGTTGGTAATACGTTGTACAAGATCATCACAACTCTTTAGACCAGATTCATTGAAGCTCTCAAAACTGTCCAACTTAAACTGTGACTTTTTTATTGACTCTGGAAATTCTGTATTAGTATCAATCAAATCTGGTCTAAATTTTGTGTAATCAATTTGGCAAGAAAATAATTTCACTTCATTTTCTTCAATTACCTCCATTTGAAAATCGATCTGACTATGATTGAGAGCATAGCAATTAACAATTATCCCTAGCCTTTGTATATCATTTCCATCCATGGATCCAAATAGATACATATCTGGAAACATATTCATGGGACTTTCAATCTCAACATACCAATCTTCGACATACTCAAATGTAGCAGATGTTTTGAATTTTTTAATCATTTCAAAATTAGAACCCATTGTTGAATTTATAATCTGAGTTGAATGAAGCTTTTGTTTTTTGAATGCTGATTGTGGCATTTTACTTGCTTTGGAGACGACAGCTTCAAAAAACAATAATAAGCAATTATTACTATAAATAAAATGAAATCAAAATCACAAATATTACCATATAGTCTTCTAGTCTAACCATTTAGAAATGAGAGAATAATATTTAAAACCACCATACCACATGGGGGAGACGTTGTTTGTGTGTCACTTGCAATTCATTTTTTCTTCAAATTATTCCTTGGAATTGTCATTGCACCAGAGTCCATAGCTTCTAAAAACAATAATAAATAGTCGACTATAAGTTTAAATTGTTTTAAAAATACATGAAATAATGAGCATTATCAAAGAATATTCTATTACATGTCTTTTATTCACATGCACAAGAATAATAAGGGTCATGTGTTATGGAAACATATTAAATACTTAGAGATAAATAAAAATCCATTGCATCTAGCACAAGTAGGGACTCATTAAAAAGAAAAGTTTTCCTTCTCAAAAATGCTAGAAGGAAATGCTTATGCTAGAAAGAAAGCTAGCAGTCGCTAGTTTTCATTGATGTTTACCCATGTGCTTATTTCAAAATAGAGCACATGGCACAAGCTCAAGGTATAAGCTAGCAACCACCAATCACCATGGACAGGATTTTTCTATTGGAAAGCTAGCGATTGCTAGCTTTCTTTCTAGCATAGGTATATGTTATTATCCTATAAGTATTTTGCTTATGCTAAAAGGAAAGCTAGCAGTCGCTAGTTTTCCTTGATCTTATGCCATGTGCTTATTTGAAAATAGAGTACATGGCACAAGTTCAAGGCTTTCCTTACCTAACTAATTTATGTTTTGTGACCTCATGTGAAGCTTGGAGGCTACACCAAGAATATAATTTTTGAGATAATTTCTATTGCTAATAACAAGTAAATTATACAAAGACACTACCTCTAGTTTTCTATTGCTAATAACAATTAAATGTTACACATAGATTACCTCTAGTGCAAAAATAGACATAAACATAGTAAAATATACATAAAGAAAACCTCCTTCGTTATAGCTTTTATACCAAATTAAGTTTATTGGTTTACTTAAAGACCTGTGAACAAAAAAATAAATAAATTGAACCCATATAAATGATAGACTATAAATCATCATATATTTTTTTTGAACAGAAACTAAAAAGGAGTATATTATAAAGGGGCTGTGCACAGCCATTCAGTACATAGCAAAAAGAGAGGAAGAATAGTCCTTCAGAGCAGAGATAGAGCATTGTAGACTAAGCCTGCAAAGGGTCCAAAAAACTATATACAGAGTTCTTCCATGATGACTAATAGAACGGGCAATATATACCCTTATATATCTTACATAATAAAAGACAAAAAAACATATATCCTTAAAAACCAGATTACTGGTGGCCCCTGAGGTGGACTGGCTGCACCACTGATTCTTCCTCCATCTGACGCTCCCCTTCAACAGTTACTGCATTGTTCCTACTGCCCTGGTTCATGGAAATGAGTCGCGCAAGGTCCTCCTGGATCATATCCACCTTCCCCATCATCTCGCGCAAGGAGCTTTCATTATCATCGATCCTGGAGTCATGGTTGCTGATTTGAAGGGAAGTGTAGCTCACAGTGTCCTCCATCTTTTTTATAGCGCAGGCTATCTCCCTGTTATCCATAAATCTTATGGAGACTATCTCATACAGCCACCCCAAACATTTCTTCATGTCCTGGATGCCGGTATTGTCCCCTGGCTGAGGCATTCTGCCAAAATCAGAGGAAATAACAAGACAGTCAAACTGCCTGAGCAAAGAATCAGCAGTTAAATTACTACACGAACCCTCACGCGCTGAGCAATTAAGGATGCAACTGAGCACTAACAGTTCCTAATGGAGCACCGAACCCCCTTGTCCGTCAGAGAAGACCTTTAAATCATCATATTTTTATGTCATTAACCAAGTAGTTCTTTTATCATTACATTTTGTTAACTCATTAAACAACATAAGGGTCATGTGTCCTGGAAACATATTGCTTACATAATAAAAGACAAAAAAACATATATCCATAAAAACCAGATTACAGATGGCCCCTGAAGTGGACTGGCTGCACCACTGATTCTTCCTCCATCTGACGCTCCCCTTCAACAGTTACTGCATTGTTCCTGCTGCCCTGGTTCATGGAAATGAGTTGCGCAAGGTCCTCCTGGATCATATCAACCTTCCCCATCATCTCGCGTAAGGAGCTTTCATTATCATCGATCCTAGAGTCATGGTTGCTGATTTGAAGGGAAGTGTAGCTCACAGTGTCCTCCATCTTTTTTATAACGCAGGCTATCTCCCTGTTATCCATAATTCCTATGAAGACTATCTCATACAGCCGCCCCAAACTTTTCTTGATGTCCTGGATGCCGGTATTGTCCCCTGGCTGAGCCATTCTGCCAAAAGCAGAGGAAATAACAAGACAGTCAAACTGCCTGAGCAAAGAATCAGTAGTTAAATTACTACACAAACCCTCACGCGCTGAGCAATTAAGGATGCAACTGAGCACTAACAGTTCCTGATGGAGCACCGAACCCCCTTGTCCGTCAGAGAAGACCTTTAAATGATCATATTTTTATGTCATTAACCAAGTAGTTCTTTTATCATTACATTTTGTTAACTCATTAAACAACATAAGGGTCATGTGTCCTGGAAACATATTAAATACTTAAAGATAAATAAAAATCCATTGCATCTAGCACAAGTAGAGACTCATTAAAAAGAAAAGTTTTCCTTCTCAAAAATGCTAGAAGGAAATGCTTATGCTAGAAAGAAAGCTAGCAGTCGCTAGCTTTCCTTGATCTTTTGCCATGTGATCTGTTCTTGGACAGAAGGTATCCAAGAAGACATCTATCCATCCAGACCATGATCTGCACAAATGATGTATAATAAGGGTCATGTGTTATGCTAGAAGGAAATGCTTATGCTAGAAGGAGAGCTAACATTCGTTCAAAATAGAGCACATGGCACAAGCTGAAGGTATAAGCTAGCAACCATCAATCACCATGGACAGGGTTTTTCTAATTGAAAGCTAGCGACTGTTAGCTTTCTTTCTAGTATAAGCATGTGTGTTTATTTTAGAAAGAAATGCTTATGCTAGAAGGAAAGCTAGCAGTCGCTAGCTTTCATTGATATTTTGCCATGTGCTTATTTCAAAATAGAGTAAATGGCACGAGCTGAAAGTATAAGCTAGCAACCACCAATCACTATGGAAATGATTTTTCTATTGGAAAGCAAGCGACTGCTAGCTTTCCTTCTAGCATAAGTATGTGTTCTTATCCTAGAAGGAAATGCTTATGCTAGAAAGAAAGCTATCAGTCGCTAGCTTTCCTTGATCTTGTGCCATGTGCTTATTTGAAAATAGAGTGCATGGCACAAGCTCAAGGTATAATCTAGCAACCACCAATCACCATGCCCAATGTTTTTCTATTGGAAAGCTAGCGACTGCTAGCTTTCCTTATAACATAAGCATGTGTGTTATGCTAGAAGGAAAGCTAGCATTCGTTCAAAATAGAGCACATGGCACAAGCTCAAGGTATAAGCTAGCAACCACCAATCACCATGGACAGGGTTTTTTATTAGAAAGCTAGCAAATGTTAGCTTTCCTTCTAGCATAAGCATGTGTGTTTATACTAGAAGGAAATGCTTATGCTAGAAGGAAAGCTAGCAGTCACTAGCTTTCCTTGATCTTGTGCCATGTGCTTATTTGAAAATAGAGTGCATGGCACAAGCTCAAGGTATAAGCTAGCAACCACCAATCACCATGCCCAAGGTTTTTCTATTGGAAAGCTAGCGACTGCTAGCTTTCCTTATAACATAAGCATGTGTGTTATGCTAGAAGGAAAGCTAGCATTCGTTCAAAATAGAGCACATGGCACAAGCTCAAGGTATAAGCTGGAAACCACCAATCACCATGGACAGGGTTTTTTATTAGAAAGCTAGCAAATGTTAGCTTTCCTTCTAGCATAAGCATGTGTGTTTATACTAGAAGGAAATGCTTATGCTAGAAGGAAAGCTAGCAGTCGTTAGCTTTCCTTGATCTTGTGCCATGTGCTTATTTGAAAATAGAGTGCATGGCACAAGCTCAAGGTATAAGCTAGCAACCACCAATCACCATGGACATGATTTTTCTATTAGAAAGCTAGCGACTGCAAGCTTTTCTTCTAGCATAAACATGTGTGTTATGCTAGAAGGAAATGCTTATGCTAGAAGGAGAGCTATTCGTTTAAAATAGAGCACATGGCACAAGCTGAAGGTATAAGCTGGCAACCACTAATCACCATGGAAAGGGTGTTTTATTGGAAAGCTAGCGAATGTTAGCTTTCCTTCTAGCATAAGCATGTGTGTTTATACTAGAAGGAAATGCTTATGCTAGAAGGAAAGCTAGCAGTCGCTAGCTTTCCTTGATCTTTTGCCATGTGCTTATTTCAAAATACATCACATGGAACAAGCTCAAGGTATAAGCTAGCAACCACCTGTCACCATGGACATGATTTTCCTATTGGAAAGCTAGCGACTGCTAGCTTTTCTTCTAGCATAAGAATGTGTGTTATGGTAGAAGGAAATGCTTATGCTAGAAGGAGAGCTAGCATTCGTTTAAAATAGAGCACATGGCACAAGCTGAAGGTATAAGATAGCAACCATCAATCACCATGGACAGGGTTTTTCTAATTGAAAGCTAGCGACTGTTAGCTTTCCTTCTAGTATAAGCATGTGTGTTTATTTTAAAAGGAAATGCTTATGCTAGAAGGAAAGCTAGCAGTCGCTAGCTTTCCTTGATCTTTTGCCATGTGCTTATTTCAAAATAGAGCAAATGGCACAAGCTCAAGGTATAAGCTAGCAACCACCAATCACTATGGACATGATTTTTCTATTGGAACGCTAGCGACTGTTAGCTTTCCTTCTAGCATAAATATGTGTTCTTATCCTAAAAGAAAATGCTTATGCTAGAAGGAAAACTAGCAGTCGCTAGCTTTCCTTGATCTTGTGCCATGTGCTTATTTGAAAATAGAGTGCATGGCACAAGCTCAAGGTATAATCTAGCAACCACCAATCACCATGCCCAATGTTTTTCTATTGGAAAGCTAGCGACTGCTAGCTTTCCTTATAACATAAGCATGTGTGTTATGCTAGAAGGAAAGCTAGCATTCGTTCAAAATAGAGCACATGGCACAAGCTCAAGGTATAAGCTAGCAACCACCAATCACCATGGACAGGGTTTTTTATTAGAAAGCTAGCAAATGTTAGCTTTCCTTCTAGCATAAGCATGTGTGTTTATACTAGAAGGAAATGCTTATGCTAGAAGGAAATCTAGCAGTCACTAGCTTTCCTTGATCTTGTGCCATGTGCTTATTTGAAAATAGAGTGCATGGCACAAGCTCAAGGTATAAGCTAGCAACCACCAATCACCATGCCCAAGGTTTTTCTATTGGAAAGCTAGCGACTGATAGCTTTCCTTATAACATAAGCATGTGTGTTATGCTAGAAGGAAAGCTAGCATTCGTTCAAAATAGAGCACATGGCACAAGCTCAAGGTATAAGCTGGAAACCACCAATCACCATGGACAGGGTTTTTTATTAGAAAGCTAGCAAATGTTAGCTTTCCTTCTAGCATAAGCATGTGTGTTTATACTAGAAGGAAATGCTTATGCTAGAAGGAAAGCTAGCAGTCGTTAGCTTTCCTTGATCTTGTGCCATGTGCTTATTTGAAAATAGAGTGCATGGCACAAGCTCAAGGTATAAGCTAGCAACCACCAATCACCATGGACATGATTTTTCTATTAGAAAGCTAGCGACTGCAAGCTTTTCTTCTAGCATAAACATGTGTGTTATGCTAGAAGGAAATGCTTATGCTAGAAGGAGAGCTATTCGTTTAAAATAGAGCACATGGCACAAGCTGAAGGTATAAGCTGGCAACCACTAATCACCATGGAAAGAGTGTTTTATTGGAAAGCTAGCGAATGTTAGCTTTCCTTCTAGCATAAGCATGTGTGTTTATACTAGAAGGAAATCCTTATGCTAGAAGGAAAGCTAGCAGTCGCTAGCTTTCCTTGATCTTTTGCCATGTGCTTATTTCAAAATACATCACATGGAACAAGCTCAAGGTATAAGCTAGCAACCACCAATCACCATGGACATGATTTTCCTATTGGAAAGCTAGCGACTGCTAGCTTTTCTTCTAGCATAAGAATGTGTGTTATGGTAGAAGGAAATGCTTATGCTAGAAGGAGAGCTAGCATTCGTTTAAAATAGAGCACATGGCACAAGCTGAAGGTATAAGATAGCAACCATCAATCACCATGGACAGGGTTTTTCTAATTGAAAGCTAGCGACTGTTAGCTTTCCTTCTAGTATAAGCATGTGTGTTTATTTTAAAAGGAAATGCTTATGCTAGAAGGAAAGCTAGCAGTCGCTAGCTTTCCTTGATCTTTTGCCATGTGCTTATTTCAAAATAGAGCAAATGGCACAAGCTCAAGGTATAAGCTAGCAACCACCAATCACTATGGACATGATTTTTCTATTGGAACGCTAGCGACTGTTAGCTTTCCTTCTAGCATAAATATGTGTTCTTATCCTAAAAGAAAATGCTTATGCTAGAAGGAAAACTAGCAGTCGCTAGCTTTCCTTGATCTTGTGCCATGTGCTTATTTGAAAATAGAGTGCATGGCACAAGCTCAAGGTATAATCTAGCAACCACCAATCACCATGCCCAAGGTTTTTCTATTGGAAAGCTAGCGACTGCTAGCTTTCCTTCTAACATAAGCATGTGTGTTATGCTAGAAGGAAAGCTAGCATTCGTTCAAAATAGAGCACATGGCACAAGCTCAAGGTATAAGCTAGCAACCACCAATCACCATGGACATGGTTTTTTATTGGAAAGCTAGCAACTGTTAGCTTTCCTTCTAGCATAAGCATGTGTGTTTATACTAGAAGAAAATGCTTATGCTAGAAGGAAAGCTAGCAGTCGCTAGCTTTCCTTGATCTTTTGACATGTGCTTATTTCAAAATACATCACATGGAACAAGCTCAAGGTATAAGCTAGCAACCACCAATCACCATGTACATGATTTTTCTATTGGAAAGCTACTGACTATTAGCTTTTCTTCTTATCATAAGTATGTGATCTTGTGACGTGTGCTTTCCTTGATCTTGTGACAAAATCTGTCTCAGGTACTGTCGGCTTCCACGACAGTCACCTATAAGGAATGACATCCTAAGTTGGTCACTAAGTACCTTCGTCAAGTGGAGAAAGAGCAGTTATCCCTCGAACGGTATTGGGTCGTCTCCTTTTCAACAAGTGGTGGTGAGCCCACTTGAGAGAGCATACACCCGCAACCTTGGGTTTGACCTCCTATGGCGCGGCGCCGCTCTTTCACTTGCCCCATGTGGCTATACACGACCACTTGATTTAGAAGAATTTATAAAGCACCCTAAGGACAACAACTATGTTTTTGGATGCCTAGCCCCAAAATCGTACCTAAACTACAAGATTCTTTTGTGCCCTCCTATGGAAGTATTAAGTGAGTAGATTTAAGCTATTTTTGAATTTAGTGAGTGACGAGAGAGTTTCTTGTGTGTGTGTGTGTGCATCAAAGAAAGTGACGGTTTTGAGCGCACATGAGATATTGCATATAAATGAAAAGGCTTTTCTTTTAAAATGAAAATAATGCAACTCAACCTAATAGAAAAACAACTAAATAAACCATGTAAAAAAAAAAAAAAATTGTAAAAATAAAAAAAAAAAATCTATAAACAAAATTGTAAAAGTAAAAAAAAATCTATAGACTTACCAAGATTTTCAACCTCTTTTTAATCAGGTCTTCTTCTTTACTTTTTTTTTGGCTAAGACTAAAGCTAATGCCAATGCCAATGCCATTTTTTCCCATAACTTCATCTTCATCTTAGTTGGTCTTGCTTCTTTGATAGACAATAATCTAGAAGCTATGAAGCCAAGAATACTTGAATGGAAACTGTACAATATATTGAAACTATCTGTAAGTTACAAACTTATATCAAATAATTAAATATAAAAAACACTAGCTATTTAGCTATTTTTATATAGAAGTAATGCTATATATTACATCTTATATACACGACAGTCACCTATAAGGAATGACATCCTAAGTTGGTCACTAAGTACCTTCGTCAAGTGGAGAAAGAGCAGTTATCCCTCGAACGGTATTGGGTCGTCTCCTTTTCAACAAGTGGTGGTGAGCCCACTTGAGAGAACATACACCCACAACCTTGGGTTTGACCTCCTATGGTGCGGCGCCGCTCTTTCACTTGCCCCATGTGGCTATACATGACCACTTGATTTAGAAGGATTTATAAAGCACCCTAAGGACAACAACTATGTTTTTGGATGCCTAGCCCCAAAATCGTACCTAAACTACAAGATTCTTTTGTGCCCTCCTATGGAAGTATTAAGTGAGTAGATTTAAGCTATTTTTGAACTTAGTGAGTGACGAGAGAGTTTCTTGTGTGTGTGTGTGTGCATCAAAGAAAGTGACGGTTTTGAGCGCACATGAGATATTGCATATAAATGAAAAGGCTTTTCTTTTAAAATGAAAATAATGCAACTCAACCTAATAGAAAAACAACTAAATAAACCATGTAAACCATGTAAAAAAAACTAAATAAAATAAATTGTAAAAATAAAAATAAAATCTATAAATAAAATTGTAAAAGTAAAAAAAAATCTATAGACTTACCAAGATTTTCAACCTCTTTTTAATCCAGTCTTCTTCTTTAATTTTTGTTTGGCTAAGACTAAAGCTAATGCCAATGCCAATGCCATTTTTTCCCATAACTTCATCTTCATCTTAGTTGGTCTTGCTTCTTTGATAGACAATAATCTAGAAGCTATGAAGCCAAGAATACTTGAATGGAAACTGTACAATATATTGAAACTATCTGTAAGTTACAAACTTATATCAAATAATTAAATATAAAAAACACTAGCTATTTAGCTATTTTTATATACAAGTAATGCTATATATTACATCTTATATACATTCATAGAATTGATAACTATTTTTATGTACAAGTAATGCCATATACTTATATACATTCATAGGAACGATTAACATGCATTGACAGTGTTGGATTCTTTCCTTGGCGTACAACTCAATTCATGATATCTATGGTAACAAAACCACTTTGGGGGTGTCCCCATTTTCCACTAGTTTCCCCTTTGGTAAACATGCAACCTTATTTGCAACCATGTTTTCTCAACTATTGTTTCTCTATCAAGTATGAAACAATTGGAAGAATTCAAAGGAATCAATCATACTCTAGATTCTCATTTTCATACGCTCAAGAACTACATCTTTGAGTTGAGGATTTCTTCTTATTAGTCCTATTAAAGATGAATATTTAATGATAGTAGCTATCGTATTTAAGGGTAAACAAGGGAGTCTCATACACCAACAAGATAGCTAACCGACATATATGAGGTAACTTGTATCCTTTAAAACCAAAATTAAACCCACCCAATTCTTTGGATTAAAAAAGGATCTGATATATGACCTGACATGTAACGTCTTTAAAAAAAATTAACCCCAGCAGATTATCTATAAATACTGTTTAAATTTATTGGTTTCAAACACGTTGAGACACGTTGAACTTCTTCCTACTTATCAAGATTTAACAATGATATAAGTTATCATGGATAAGTCAATTAAGTGTTTAGTGGATGACTTAATTAGTAAAAGATTATCAAGTTCTCATGTGTAAAATAAATGTCATTAATTGTAAGTATCCTCAAGTAAAGGTGTCTTCAAGGTGAAGTATAAAAGTTAAACATTAATAATAGAGGAGTGTGCTATATAATTGTTGATCATGATTAATTAAATCATTTATTATATTTCATTGTTTATACACAGAGGTACTATGTTGACACTTATCCATTAACCAAATAAATATTTTAAATTACTATTCACAATTTAAATTAATTACTATTATTATTAATTGTTATTGTTATTATTATTATATTATTAATATTATTTAATTAATAATAATAATGATAATAATCCCTTTTATAAAGTATAGTGGGTTGAATAATAATGAATTTATTAAATAAATTATTAATTTAATTAACGGACGGAATCATCCCAAGTAAATTAAAAGGATATGTTTGAATAAATTATTGAATAATTCCATTACTAGAGAGAAATTGGGATGATATAAAATAATATATAATCCACCTTATTACCTCAAAAGGGGATGCATTAATGATTACCATGGAAAGTGGCTGTCGGGATTATCGGTCTGTGGGCTGCTCGGGGGCTAGGAAATCCGTTGATTTCCTAGGGTCAGCACGATAATAGCTGATCGGCAGGGTGGACACATCATTTTGGGGTTGTTAAGGTAACTTACAGAATCCATTCCAGAAATCTTCTTATCTTACTGCAATCGACGGTTTCAGGTATTTTTCTGAACCAGCTTAATTAGAATGTATTTTCTTTTATTTCCAAGCTATGCATGTCAAACGAACAGAATTAAATGGAAAGTTTTAGGATTATGTTTATTTAACTGCGGAGACATGTAAACATATAGAAAACAGACAGTTAAACATTTATAGAAACAGAAATATAGATGGTTGAATCTCTTGTTTTCTTCTAACAATAATTAAGGGAAAAACTAGGTATAACCTGATAACCCGGAATAGACCCAGTGCCTAGATAGGGCACTACAGTTGGTATCAGAGCGCAAGGCTCAGACACTGAGACCTTAGGGCCTAACTACACCTGGAAATTTAGTGAAATTTACTAGAAAATAACAAACCAGTATGAATTGCAAAAAGATAATTTGAAGAGCCTTTTCCCATTTATTCGTAAGACGTAACAGAAACAGAATTTGAATGATATATATATATATATATAACTGCTTATTTAGGGCTCAGTCTAGACCCCATTAAACAAACCTTTCCAGAAAAACAACAACATTTCTATATACACTCTTTTAATATTCAAACCCTAATATTAATCCAATGCTAAAGCATTTGGGATAAAAAAAACACTTCATTGCATTTATAGAAAGAAATTGTATTCATAATAAATACGAAACAATGAGTCTCGCACAGGATTTACAGAGGGTTCTCCAAATTTCAGACCTGCAGCCAAAGTGATCAGTTTTCATTTCCTATTATTTTAATGCAGATCTGCCTTCTTGCCTGTAACATTTTGCTTTAAACATTCATTTCAATAAATGTGGCATAAAACAAATATTCAAATAATATTGTTGCCTGCAATATTGTTTATAATACAAGCATCACAACAATTTCGACGCAGAAATCGTTTCATTTGAGCTCGATATGATCCATTTTGACCAATAACTAAGAAGATTTACAAGCATGGCAAATGCATGAAACGATTTCCATACTGCTCTCCATTGTTGCTGCTTGTTTTGTCCGAAACGAATTTCATACAAAATGTTGCTTCCTTTGAAACCCTAGTGCTCAAGCCAGGTGTACCAAGCGCCCGGAGCCCAACGCCACATCAATTGTCCTCCAAGCATTTTTCTTCTTTCCTTTGTGCCCAGCCCGAACTCAACAACTAGAGCCAATTGGCCCACGCACTTAACACATCAATGCCCACCATCGAATCCCATGCACTGAGTTCACATAAGAGGACGGGAATATATAAAAGATGCGTTGTGCTCAACGCCGAGGACTCATCAGGGAACCGAATGCCAAGCCAGGCGGGTCCCATGGATTTCATATCTCCCATCGTCCATGAGATTACCCACATATCTGCCCAGCACCGAGGCTCTTACATGAAACCAAGAGCCAAGTCGAAGCATCCCTACAATGCCAAATAAAACCTTATTTCCTCCTTAAATAGGCATACTTTTGACGGCACGTGAGACGGTTTCCGCGTTGCCCATGAGCGGTTTACTATACCGCTTTATTGGAATGCGGACGAGTAAGGAATGAACACGTGGGATGGTGGTTTCCTTTCCGCGACCACCAACCACCCTTACCATGTGTACATGCTGCCGACGCAGAATAAGGAGAGCCGTCGATCCTGCCTTGGCGTCAATCCCCATGCGAAAAAGAAAAGGTTTTTTTTTGCGTTTTATATTGTTTTAATTTTTTTTATTATTATTTTAAATTAATGTTTTTTAAATATTAATTTAATTTTATTAATTTAATGTAGTGTCTCTCAACCATGCCCCTTTTTAAAGCTATAATTAATTAATTTCACCTAATACACTGCTGTGAAATCTTTGGTTCTCACATCATATCTGTCCATCGTACAGATAATAAATTTTGAATGAACACCATAATTAATGTGTAATTGCCAATGCCATTAATTAATTTCACCTAATACACTGTTGTGCAATCTTTGGTTCTCACATCATATCTGTCCATCGTACAGATAATAAATTTTGAATGAACACCATAATTAATGTGTTGCCAATGCCATTTCCCGGCTTCTTCCATCGTGATTCATGGCATTGGGCACACATTTTCCAGTTGCAGATTAAAATTTTGGCAGACTTTATCTCCAGGGTATTGAGCTATCCAATAAGCTATGGTAGTCAAACATCATTTGCACTGAAACAACCATGCCCCGGGGGACCAGAGCTTTTGGAACCAAATTGGACCATCAAGGGTTTCGGATCAGGTACTCCGGCTGATTGCACTTTATGCTTAAGGGAGACTCTCGCTACAGCCCATAGGAATCCGCATCAAGTTCCAATAAATCGCTGCGAATGCAAGGGTTCGGGCTCTTGGGGCAAACATCCTTCTCAGAGGTAGGTACCGTATTGTGAACCATGAAACTTCAACCCCCTTGCTGGTACCAATTTTGCAAAATAGTAACATTACAAATGTCCATTAGCTAAAGCTATAATTATAAGATTCCATTGGCGAAGAAAATAAGATTCCATTGGCGAAGAAAACCGTAGTAACCTTAAGTTAAGATGTTAATTTGTTAATAATATGGGGAATGGCCAGGGTATTTATTTGGTTCTCTCTGATATTGGAACTGAAGGAGTGTGAGATATCGTTCTAGCTCATGTCCATGGAGTAAAGGTCCTTGTCAAATATATTCGGCTGTGGGAGGTTGACAATAGCCGACGGCTGGGCCTATCAAAAATAAGGTAACCTCTTAACCAACATTTACAGTTTAGACTCTAAATAAAATTGTAATTTTCATAAAAAATTAAAATATATTGAAAGTAAGATTCCGAATTTAATAATTTAAAGGAAATAGAAATATATTTATGCTCAATTAAGACAATTTTGCAGTTTAGATGCAATTTTCTTTTTACAAAACTTATCCATTTTTTAGATATAGATTTCCAAAAAATTAGTTTAATTTGAGGGCTTGATTAATTCCCCATACTAACTACACTAACTGTGTTAAATGAGAGACTAAAAAACCAGTCAAATAGATAAACCTATGCTGATGAAAAATGACAATAGAAATGAAAAATTTACCTTGGGAAAATATATCCATAGCCTCAGCTCTGAATCTATTAAAATGATTTACTTCAACAAACAAAGGGAAAGTGGTGGCGGTTGGATTAATGGTAGAAGCAACGCATGCAAAGTTTGATCCATGTTTAAAGTTAGATCCCACCAATTTCAAATACTAGCTCAGTAATGTTGGATTCATTGCCTCGTCTGTAATTCATTCATTAACAAACATTCAGTCTAGACTTTCAAATCTTTACATCAAGAAATTACCCAACAAGATATAAAACGTCCAGGTACATAAAAAAATAATCGATAACCAAGCTCTCCCCAGATTCGTAGTATCTCCAAGTGTGTTTTTCCTGGCTGGGAAGGAGAGAATGCAGCCTCACTCCTACCACAAGGCCGCCTATGTCATAATTCGAGTGTCCAAAGTTGAAAATTGCAGTGAAATTACAAGCCCCAGCCCTCGGGTCTTGAATCTGCCACCCTACAATGCCAAATAAAACCTTATTTCCTCCTTAAATAGGCATACTTTTGACAGCACGTGAGACGGTTTCTGCGTTGCCCATGAGCGGTTTACTATACCGCTTTATTGGAATGCGGACGAGTAAGGAATGAACACGTGGGATGGTGGTTTCCTTTCCGCGACCACCAACCACCCTTACCATGCGTGCATGTTGCTGATGCGGAATAAGGAGAGCCGTCGATCATGCCTTGGCGTCAATCCCCATGCGAAAAAGAAAAGGTTTTTTTTTTCGTTTTATATTGTTTTAATTTTTTTTTTTTTAATTTTTTTTATTATTGTTTTAAATTAATGTTTTTTAAATATTAATTTAATTTTATTAATTTAATATTTAAAAAACATTCATTTAATTTAATTCGTTTAATTTAATTTAATTAAATTAATTTAATGACTTTTAATTTAGTTTGATTTAATTAATTTAACTTAATGTCATTTAATTAATTAATTTAATTTAATTAATTCAATTTAAATTTTTTTAATTAATTCAATTTAATTTAATTTTTTTTATTTTGTTTTATTAATTATTATTTAATTTAATTTAATTTAGTTGTTGATAAGAATTAAAAAAAAAAAATACCATGTAAAATAAAATTTGATTTAATTAATTTAACTTAATGTCATTTAATTAATTAATTTAATTTAATTAATTCAATTTAAATTTTTTTAATTAATTCAATTTAATTTAATTTTTTTTATTTTGTTTTATTAATTATTATTTAATTTAATTTAATTTAGTTGTTGATAAGAATTAAAAAAAAAAAAAAATACCATGTAAAAGAAAAGGGTTTTTTTTTGCGTTTTATATTGTTTTAATTTTTTTTATTATTATTTTAAATTAATGTTTTTTAAATATTAATTTAATTTTATTAATTTAATGTAGTGTCTCTTACCATTTATTTAATTTAATTCGTTTAATTTAATTTAATGACTTTTAATTTAATTTGATTTAATTAATTTAATTTAATGTCATTTAATTAATTAATTAAATTTAATGTCATTTAATTAATTAATTTAATTTAATTAATTCAATTTAATTTTTTTTTAATTAATTCAATTTAATTTAATTTTTTTTTATTTTTTTTTATTAATTACTATTTAATTTAATTTAATTTAGTTGTTGATAAGAATTTAAAAAAAAAAAAATACCATGTCAAAATAAAAGGGGTTTCGGCAAAATTTCTTATATAATTATATAATGCTAGTGTTATTTTATTTATATTTAATTAAATTTCGTATATATTTTTATTTAAATTTCGTGTATAATTATATAGCGCTAGTATTATTTTATTTAAATTTAATTAGATTCCATATAATGTTATAACCTAGGTTTCTTAAAAAATTAAAAGTTAATATTTAAAAATATAAAGCTACTCACGAACTTTCAATTTAAAAGTTCTTCATAGATTTAAAGTTTTAAGGTCAATTATAGTAAGGTTGAAGTGGTTGGTGAAGTTATATTTAAATTAGCATAGATAAAATTTAAATTATAATTTATATTTAAGGGAGAAATTTAAAATATTTAAATTTAATATATATAAATATTTAAAATTTTGGAAAAAAAAAAAATAAATAAATAATAAAGAGTGGTTTAAGTGGTTTGGTGAAGATCTAGGGTTTTATAAATCTATGTATTTAATCAAATTGTCTTAGTATTTATTATATTTAACATCCTACATAAAATTAAATTCAAAAAATTCAAAAAATATGTAGGTGTAATTATATAATAATTTTTGGATGGTCACATTACAATTTCTCATAAAAAAATTACAATATCTTTAATTTTTCAATTCTTGGTTCATTGCATTTCATGATCGTTGAAATTGCATTTTCATTTTACAATTCAGCCTACTCATATGGAGTTACAAACTTTTACAATTCAACCCAGTCATATGCCGTTAGTTTGGAACACAAGAATATTAAGTATATATTTCTTTTACAAATCAGCCTACTCATATGAAGTTACAAACATTTACAATTCAATCGACTCATATAAAGTTAGTTTGGAGCACAACAATAAGTATATATTTCAATTGAGAAGAGGTTATCATATATAACGGCCTATATTAAGAAAACCTAATAACGGCCTATATTAAATGCAATTGTGAAATTACTATCAGGTTATCATGTCAGTACCATTTGTCAAAAACCCAGATTCATGGTATTATAAAATTGAAGTTTTCACAATTATTTATAACATCTACATTTTTTAAATTTGATAAATAAAAAATAAATTATCTAAAAATAAAAGACATTTTTATTTTTGACATTAAAAGTTTCCAACCATGTTAATGTCAAAAGAGTTGTAACCAAAACTTGCATTGAGTTGGCAGAATAATCAAAAGTCTATAGTTCTACACCTGAGTGAACCCTTTCTTAATATATTTTTACGGAAGAACACTACACTAGTACCATTTTACTCCCATTTACAAAACCTGTAAAGGTTGGCGGTAAAGATTCACCAGGCCAGTGACAAAAAAATATCATGTGCTCCTATCTATGAATATGTTCGAACTCAAACGAGGGCGGGAAGCGGCAATGTCACTTGTATCTGGTAGTAAGGCAGAACAAAAAATTTCAAAATTCAAAATTCAAATGGGCGATACAGGAAAACGGTTTCATGGAAAACGACGTTAATATAGACATCTGTAGATAGATTTAGGCCCATCTCCCTCTACAACGTTTAATACAAGATCCTCAAAAAGATAATTGCAATCAAGTTATGGAAAATCATCCCTTCCATTGTCTCGATTAACCAAGGATGATTTGTCTTTTATTTTTTTGGAACCTTGAATTACCTTCAATTCTGTAGGTTTCAATATCAGAGATTGCTACTACAAAAAAGGTTTTTATATTTGAGATGGTGAATTTATTTAACAAAGAACCAGGTGCACTGGACTTGTGCCTTAAATATCATTCAACTAGCATTTTGAAGTTAGGGTATGCTTTGCACTCTGACCTGAAGCGTCTTTCTGATTCCTATGGAGAGCTGGAGTGTTTTCGCTACTGTGAAGCGCCTAAATTAGACCTTCAAAAGGTTTTTCCATCTGTTCCAGGGGGGCTTTCCGACCTTGCAAAGACTGTGCTAGGAAGTGCTTTAAACAAAAGTACTAGGATGAGTGACTGGAGGGAGCGTCCCTTGAGCAATAGTCAGGTACACTAAATATAAATCCATGCTACGTTATAAGTTGCACTACAAAGTATAAGAACGGTCCAGTACAAACCTCTAAAAACTGATAAAGTTTGAAATAAGAACATACAAACTACAAATTTAAACGTTGCTACGAAATTTATATGGGAATGTTCAGATCAAGATTTTCAAGCATACAACAGACTCGCAGATATCTCCAGTAACTGAAATATGCAACCTCTTATAACTTGAAGAAGGCACAAAAATACCCATACCCCATGGGCCTTGTACAAAATCCAGATACTAAACTAAATGGACGAGAATGATAGGAATTTGTAGGACGAGGAGTACCTGAAGTTCTAATTTACAGGAGGACGATTCAGCCGCTCCAGCTGCTCGCAGTAGGATTCAGGTTCTAATTTGCAGAGGACAAGAACAATGTTTCAGCAGCTCCAGCTATAGGAATTTGCAGGACGAGAATGAGGACCAGGTCTCTTGGCATTTTGCAATGGACTGCACTGCCTTGAATGCAGGTAGATGGGCGTTGAATGCAGGTAGGTGGGCGTTGAACCTTGAGAATATGGCGGGAGCGAGACTGTGTACGATGAGATCTCCAGGATATGGCTGCAGCTGGCTCATGATCAAGCCGCACGTTTTCGATGGGACTGTATGGCGCTTCGTGTGGTACTACGTCAATAATTATAATACATTATTATAATTATAAAAACTAGTTGAATGATATTGCAATATTTCTCATTTATGCAATGAGATGAAATGGATGATAATGTATGGTATGTTCTTATTTCATATTCCTTTATGGCATGTTCTTATTTCATATTTCTTTATGGCATGGATGAAAAGTTAATGTATTATTATATTTTATAATACCTTATTATAATTATAAGATTTAGTTGAAAGATATTGTAATATTTTTTATTTATGCATGATAGTATAAAGTAGTGTGATATTACATTTTTTTTTGGGGATAACTGGAAGTAGAAGAAAGATTAATATTTTGTCTATATTTTGTACTTTCTTATGTAATTTGAAAAGTTAAATGTATTATTATATTATATTTTATATTACGTTTATGTGATGAAATGAATTAGGTAAATTTAGGATAATGCATCACCATATTTCATATTTCGTTAATGGGATAGCAAGATGTAAAGGAAAGGTTAATGCCTTGTTTATAGTTCATAATTATTTTATGGGATACTATGAAAGGCTAATGTATTATTATATTTATACTACGTTTATATGATAATATGAACTAGTTGAAAGATAAGATACTGGTATGATATTTCTTGATGTTATAAAATGAACTAGATGAAAAGTTAACACATGCCTATATTTCACAGTTCACTTAGGGGATTGTAGGTTGTAAGATTAAAGACATAGCCTTCCTTTTTGTCAAATTGTACCCTTAGGGTTTCCGTTTGCAAGTGTTACTTATTTAAGATATATTTCAACTATGATAGAGATCCTTGCCAATTCACATATGGAATAATTGTTCCAGAACAAATGCTTTGGAAAGCCAAAGAACTATAACTTAGGAGTAGACACTTATAGTATAAAAAAAACAAAAAGAAGAAGAAGAAGAAAAAAAAAAAAATCATTCACTAACTACGAGCATTAAATTGTCGAATAGAGATGGTATCAATAACGTAAAATTGTATTTTAAGAAAAATCTACTCGGAGAAACTTGGATGTAATGTCCCCTTCCATCAATTTCGTGCCAGGAAGGAAACGTTAACCAAATACCGGGCGTATTGACAAACTTAGCCTCATTTATTGCTAAGAAAAGCATGGATTATTAAAACTTCTTGTGTGCAGATTCATACTTCAAATAAACACAGTGGAATAACATACTAGCAAGCACACAAACAGTAATGCCTAACATATATATATATATATATATATATATCATAGCAGAGGATGATTCAGCATATAGAGACTCAATCTCGTTCCAATGCCATGCATAGATTCCAAATTAGGATAATCAATTCATTTCCTTAAACATGGACAATTTAACATATTGCAGAACACAAAATGCAAATAATTTATAATACATAGAACACTTATCTTGAAGATGAAGCTGTCCAAACAACTAGCTATGTGAGAGCAACGTTCCACCCAACCATAGATCTCTGTCCAGCTTGTATTCTTTTAGCTGAGAGATCACCCCCGAGCTGGGTTATGTATCCACTAAGGAGTAACTAGTTGGGCTCACTCACAGCCATAGTTTCGGTCATCATCTATGCTAAGCCAACACACCGTTGGGTTTATCAAGCATTCAAGAAGATAGAGGAGGGTAACGCTAAGCCAGTGAGCTCAACCACAGAGCTACAGGTATCTCAAGTGAACTCAACAGTCAGGCACCCACATTACCTACCACATCCAACACAAGGAAGATCCCCTTCTCTGCTACACAGTCCCTCAGGCAACTCTTCCCTCTAGTGCTATTCAGGATGGGCATAGAAAGGTCCAGCTGCTAATCCTTGAGATCCTAGCCTTCACTGCGTTTATCAAGCAAACCCAACCTCTGCTCAGTCATTCACACTTGGATTTCTCACAGTTCTGTTATTCAATAACTCAATTCCTGTCACTTCATTTCCAGGCTGTAAAAAACTGGGTTTTCCAATGGATTTCGGGGTAGCTAATGCTCTCAATTTCGCCCCAAGGTTCGTATCTATGGATCCCCTATCGGATTTCACTGTCAAATACCAATTTTGGGTGTTGATGGCTCTTCAAAACGTGGGTTCCTGCAAAGTCGCGATTTCTGGTTTTTCTCACTGCTGGGCATTTGTTTTTGGATGGAAAATGGTGCTGGTAACTTTCACAATGAAATGGGGATGAGGAAGAAGCAACTCCCATGAGGTAGAGTGACTTGTGGTACAAGAAAAATAGAGCCCATACCTGCCATACGAATTTATGGGTTGCCCATGCTCCATTGAAGCCATGGACTGAATTCTTCAACAACTTCCTTACAGCAAAATTAAATTTCAGCAAGGAAAGTAAAATGGGTTCTCACAATGACATTTGGCAGCATATGATTCATCCCCACAACCCCCTCACCACTCCCTAGTGGATACACATGGCCCCTTCTCATTCGTTGCTCCCATAGCCAGTTTTGGTATTTTATTGCAATATCAAATATTTACATCAATTCACAATATCCCATGGCTTAATAGCACATGGGTAATAACATATCAAATACTTGCCCATTTTAAATAAAATCCGAACATATACTAGCGGGGCCTTGGCCTTGAGCTCCACGCTAGGAAAACATACATTACATGAATACAATATTTACATGAAAGCCAATATTTCCTAAGGGTCAAAATTGGGGTATTACATTGGAACAAAGACCAACGATATTTTAAACCTTTTTCTACATAGCCATGATGAGAAAACAAGTGGACGGATATAATCGGTGGATTTGCTGAATGACGAAAAATTGATCAATTTTAAATGATAAGACACCAAGATGCTTAGATTGACGAGACTTTGACGGATTGTCGAGGAAGAGAAACCAACTTAAAATTTGAAAATGAGATATCAATGTGATTGGTATGATGAGCTGAACTCAACGACATGCATTTTGCATTACGACAAAACCATTTATGAAAACTCATGACTACGAACTTGAAATTTAACCATGGTATCGAAATGGTCAAATCAAGGCAATGTTTCGAAAAAGAAGTATGGAGACGATTAGCATAATAAATAGAACGCAATGAAGCTAACCTTAGGTCATAATCAAACATGATAAAATGACAACTAGCCCTCGAGATGGAACTTGATGGGGTTAAGAAGACACTTTGTGCGACTTGATGAATCTGTCGAAGTGGTCTTATGATAACATAAACGAAGAGATAAGGGAAATACATGATAAGCTCATGGAGCTGAACATGATGATACTAATGACAAGAATAAGTGTTATCGAAAATCTAGTTGGGACCGACAGTTATTGAATGTACTATCGAATTGATATTATACACAATTATGATTGAGTTCCTGAGAATGTATTGGAACCATGTTGGAAAAAAATAATAATAATAATAATGATTAGAACCACTTGTGCTTAATATGGCCATGATTGTTGGAGAAAAATAGAAGGGAATGGAAAGAAGATGATAATAGGAAATTAAGATAAAGTTTAGTGTCGAAAGTACAAGAACAAAAATTAACTTCAGGATGAAGTTCTATTTAAGAGGGGGTGTATGTAGTGCCCCTAGACTACTGTAGACATTGAGGGCACCTGCTGAGTGACCTCACTGTTTGAAACATTAATAAAATAACCCTATGATTTACGTTTGTGAGAAATGTGTGTAGCGACAGGTGAAACGGTTCACCGACGGACACACAAAGGAATATGAAGGGTCGTAGAGTACGGGTAAATCACACACAGGGAGAGCGACGACGATGTCGACTTCTGACGGAATACCACGCTTGAGCAGATAAGCATTGATCCGCTTGCTCCTAGTGAAAATGCTTATTAAACTTAACTGCATAAAAACATATAAGTTTTCACCTAGAGCATTACTTAAAAATGCATTTGAGTACTTTAGGCATTTGCATATATCTAAACATAAACAATCATTGGAGAATGTTATGGCAAATTATCACATCGTTGATCTACTGCGTATGGCTTGAGGGACTGTACAACAGTGAAGAGAATACTTCCTTGTGCTGGGTGTGTAGGTATTGTGGGTGCCAAGCTAGATAGATCTTGCAAGGTTATCCCTGGCTCTGTGCTGGAGCTCACTAGCTTAGCAAATCTTCCCTCCCATGTCCTAGCAGCCTGATAAACCCACTTGCAGATTGGCTTGGCTCATCTTGGTGTATGCTTGGCTATGTGTGAGTCTGCTGTTCCTTGGTTCCTTGTAGAGATCATGCCCAGCTCATGGGTGGCAGTGGTGCTAAGAGATTGAGGAGCACACTGGCCTATGGTTGGGTGGAACGTTGCAGTTGCATAGCCAGTTGCTTGGGACTGCCTTATTGAGATAAGTATTCTCCTGTATATTCTTGCAAAGATTTAATTGATGGATATCTGAATGTAGGGTGATGGTGTAAATGAATTTACTTCCGCTGTGTTTTTACGAGTTTATGCAATTCCATATGATCTTTTATAAATCTGCAAAGGTCTTTAATTGGCTGTTATAGAGTCTTGAATGTATGATAGATATCAACAGCATTTAGTTAACTTCCGTTGTGTTTCCATTGTATAAACATATACTTGTATATATATATTTTCATTTTCATTTGAATGCTTGTTTAATGAATGGATATGGGGGCTAGATGCCCGGTTTAACCTCACGATCCCTCCAAAAATCCCCTCCTCCATACTTCCCACCATACTCATTAGATCTATCCCTTTGCTAATCTATGCCTCCCATGCTACCTCCCTCCCTCTCATCCCCCTTTCTATCCCCTTTTCCATAACAAACCACCTCTCTACCCCACCCCCCCCACTCTCTCTCTAACCCCATCTCTCTCTCCGATTATCTTTAACCCCCCTCCTTTATAACTCCCACACTCTCTCCCTCTCTCTCTTTAACCCCTCTCCTCCTCCTTGTTATTATACAAACTATCATCCCTAGAACACCTAGGCTGTGTGGACCAAGGGGCTAGTTACAGTAAGTGGGGAGGACATAGGTCCAATGTCACCATAACCTAACTCCTCATCTTCTTTGGTTAAGTCCTAAACCCATGGGAGAGTCCCTAATGGAGGAATAACACCTGTAAGCACCAACACACCTGTAAATACCATTCTACAATCATTATGGATAATATTAGTGCCTTGCATGGAGTCAACAATGGATAATAAAGACAAATAAGTAATATAAAAGGCGTAATTCAATATACCAATCAAAGTCAATGAATATCACAAGTTCAACATACTTCACAATTCATACAATGCATCTACCTGATGCATACCAAGTATCTACCTGATACATATCATCATACATGATCCACCTGATCATACTGTGTATCCACCTGATACAAATACAAACTTAACCGAATATTTAGGGACACCTAAAATTGAAGTTATTGACATTTAGACACTGACCCATTATAATCCTCCCTTGACCCAACCTGACGATCATGTCTTGATACAACTATATGTACCTTTTCCCATAGATCCCTTTAAATTTGTTCAAAATGTACAACATAATATGTCTAGAACCAAATTATGGTTAATCTAACAAGCATGGGATGTACTTCCACTACACCTAGTGTCTTTTGAGGAAACATGAATGCTTCTTATGTATATTTAGTTATCAAAATCATTTCTTCTACCCATATGCCACATGTTTCCAATGTATCTTCATTCTTAATGCCATCTATTAGCAAACACATTCCAACCCTACGTTTTCCTAGTCTTGGAATACCTTCCACAAGTAATTTTATGCCTAGTTCGAGCTTCTCCTTTGGTGTATGTAATAATCTATTGATCCCTCAACAACTCCCCAAGTTATGTGATGTGGGGCCCCACCTGAAATTTTGAGCTAAAGGCCACTGATCCAAGTGTTGTTACTCTTTAATGATGTCTATACAACTACAATTTGGACGGAGTCCTTATAAGGTATGTTTTATCATACCATGTCTAATATTTCTCCTTTACAGGTTTTTTTATTATCATGCCATACACTTGGATATAGTAAACCCCCCCTACCCTTACTGCTTATTCTTTCTGTACAAGCAATTCATCCTTGAAAAGTTTGACAAAATATGAGTGAGAAAACTATCCCTGATTCCATAAGCTTAAATTCCACTTGATGAAAACCCTCAGTTTGTTTCACCCCTAAACAATCCAAAGAGTCGAGCTTGCACATTGTTATGGTCGATGGAGCCCGCACATTGTTATGTAACATTGGTTGAATGGTCGATGGAGCCCGCACATCATTATGTAACATTGGTTGAATGGTCGATGGAGCTCGCACGGTTGATGAGTCAATAGCTGTATGCTTGAAGTCGTTTTCTCACGCTCCTTTGGCTCCTGTCTCCATGAATACTGGTTGCTGGAACAGTGGAAACCTATTGGAACACAACCAGTATTCCAATGAATCAGATCCCTTTTTTGTTTCCATGAACACCAATGTCAAAGAATGCTTGCCTGCATGAATTTCAAACATAGTTGTAACAACAAGGGGACTAGGACTACTTAAGCGACTTGGTACAGGCTTCAAGGAAGTACAGTACTTAGCATGTACCAGTACTTGGTACATGCTAGTGTTACACAAGCAAGTTTGATACAAAAGAAAACATAGAAGATATAATGTGGTACGGCAAGAGAAAATAACATAATGTCGATCATGGATTAACAAAAAAAAACATGCGATACTTTGAGGGGTGTGCTCAAGTGGAATGTGCATCCAAGGAGGATGCAAGTTAGTTATTCCAACTATGAGTCAAGTGCATGTGAGCAAATATGTGCATGACAATGAGTGCACATGATGAGCATGGGGTAACTGTGCATGACATATGAAGTGCACTAAGGGAAGATGAAATATAAATGTGGAAGTTGAAGCGACAAATATGTGCTGAAGTAGTCATATGGAAGTTAAAGAGTAGTTGAAGATGGATGAAGCGTAGGGGAAGCTGCACCACGAGTAGTCATTTGAGAGGGGTTAGCTAGATGGTCTTAAGACATAGCAATTGAGAGAGTCTACCATGGACCTCAAACATAGTGGTAAGGAAAATGTTGTAAATGTGTATATATATTGTTATGTTTGAGTAATGAAAATGAGTAGAGAAATTCCCTTATTATAATTTGGTTTTGTATGCCCTCTAAAATTGTTTCAACTTTTATGTTTGTAGTGCTTTTCTATTTTCAACTTATATCTTTCGAAGCATTGTACTTAGTCTGCATAAATATGATTTCATAGAATTATGCCCATCAACTCTTTAGTTTGCTGTAATAATAACCAACTTCACAGATTTAGTTCATTTAATATATTGTTAGCACTCTAAAGTCTGAGCTAGTTCAATTAAAAAATTTGTAACTCAATCTTATTTTGATCCTATATTCGAAGAAGAAATAAATATATAAAAAATAAAATAATCTTATATCAAAATAACCTATTTTGACCACAAATTTATTAAGAATCTAATGTATGTCATATACCAAGTCCATGCATATAATGCATAATATATATATCTTGTCCCTTCAATGTTCAGACACGGTGTTCAAAAAAGCGAATTTGAATTTCAAAACTCAAATGCCCGCGCTCCACGAAAGTTACCAAAGGACGGTTCCTCACCAATTTCCTCCATTCTTCGCCATGGCAGAAGATCCATCAAGGATACCTCAGAAAACTCACCGTCGGGACTCGGTAGTTCAAAGCTTGTGCATTGGAGGAGCGCCTTCAGGGCTTGCAAGTTTCCTAGAAGGAAATGGGTGAAAGGATGCTGTTCTCTCCATACTAAGGCTATGATGAAGGCGGTGAGCATTTTGCAACAGTTCATAAGATTTTTGGGGCGAGCATTGTCTGGAAATATTTGCTATATATTCTCATAATCTAGCGCTGCCAAACAGTTGTCACACATCCTACAAGGCACATGCTCAACTACGAGATGCAGTCTATGCCTGCTTAGGGCACATTTCCTCCTTGCACCAACTGGTATATAAACTAAATAGCCTCAGCGTATGCATTATTTGTTGTTATTTCCATAAATTGCTTCTCTTGGTATCTCCAGCTCTCAAGATATGTGTAATGAATTTTTTACAGGAGTTGGCAGGACGAAATAACCTTCACGAGCATGGGTGGCCAGCAACATTTCATTCGGTGTTTCATCCATCTCCATGAATCATCCTGACAGCACCACATTAGTTCCAGGTACATCTCTCTGCCATGTCATCCTATCTCCTAGTGCTACAAGGAATTCTTGTCTCATCAAATTCTCTGGCATTTTCTTAACAAAATTTCATTCCCTAAACCAAATACTATCCAATTTCTGGTCTAGTCGGGTTTAGTGCGTGGAATGTTCATAGAAACAACTGCAACATCTCATGGGAAATACCTGCGCACTTTGCCATCCTGCTTTCCCTTATATATTAACTCTAGCTAGCACATGAATTCATTCAAATTTTATTATTCAGTGTAATTCTTTGTGTATGATCATGTTAATACTCTCGGATATGGTTACAATCAAGAATTGTTATATGTGTTCAATCCTTTCGTTCGCCTAAGTAAGTATGTGAAATGCAGGAAGCGAGCCCTAGACCAATCTATCAAAAGATTGTGAAATGTGTCAGGGACCTCGATTTAAAGGTTGGAGGGTTAAGTCGATTATTTTATATATTTGAAGTGATTGTGTGTTAAGTACCAAGTGAATTGTGGTATTAAGGCCTGTGTAATACGTTTGTGGAGTGCATGCGATGTGCAGATGGTCATGGTCTGCAAATAACTGTTAAATTTCGTGAACTTACTGTTAAGTGAAAGACAAGAACCCTCAATAACTTTTTGGAATGTTTCCCTACTTGTCAACTCGGCGTTTCCATGTTCTTCCTTGTGAGATCCGCCCATTATTTTTGGGTTGTGATGCAGCAGTTGAGTGATGTGTTTTGGGCAGAAAACAATCAGTCTATTATGGTGATGGTGCGATATAGTTGGGAATTAATACCCCCTCGGTTCTCGATCGTAGATCTTGTGGTAGAATCTTCATAATAATTTTCATAATATTTGAAGGTTGACCCTAGCGGAGAAAAACAGATTGGTTAACTCCCTTGAGCGATCGCTCATTTATGTGACAACTCTTTTCTGCTCGACGCCTGCCTCTCACATTTTCTTGTTGAATCTTAGAGTCCATATGTACTTTAAGGGTTTAGTTGTCACCCTTGTCTCCTATGCCAAACTCCTGTTGAAGAAAAGGAAATAAAAGTTTTAAAATTTCTGCATTCCTTTTGTTTGGGTTGTTACATTTCCAATGCTAGCACATGTCCAATTTTTACATTTTTTTTTAAAGCTAGAAACATGTTCAAACATCTTTAAACACAAATATATGATATTTACTAGGAAAAAAACAGTACTAGGAAACATACATGTAGGAAATTTGAGTCACTTGGTTGGGCTCCTTGGTGAACCTATGTTGGTATCTAGCAATTAGTACCACATTACATAAAATATGCTTAGAGATTTAATCTTCCATGTGCCTTTGGGTATATAGGAAGTCCCTTATTTTCGCCTATACCCATGCTTCCATAAACTCTTCGATTATCTTACATTGCTATAGTACGTGCTAAGAATATCACTTTCCGGGGAGATCACTCTTAGGAATCATATAATATGACTAAGGATATGGTCTATGTCATTAGTTAGTATTTTGAAAGATTATAGATGAATAAACTACCTAAACACTTGAATATTATGTTGGCAAGAACGTTGAAGAAACCCTAAATTTTGAATATATGTCAAATTAAAAGTTCAATTTATAATCGAAGAAGGATAGAATGATGGATAACATCAACCATAATTTTAGTACAAAAGGAGAAGGATGAGAAGGTATAAGAAGGTCACCATAAAATAATTGTTGAATTTGAACATCATCTTCAGAATATGAAGGAAAAATATGATCTTATTATCTCAAAAGTAGAAGCAATTGAAGGTCAATAATTATAATAGTTGGAGCATGTCATTGTACCAAAAAGGAGAGGGGGTGATAAGGGCATCAAAATTTACGAAGCACCATTAATGGTGGAACCATATTGATACCTCTTTACAATGAAATATCGGAAAAAATACAATAAGTGTCAACATTACAAAGGATGAAAATGAAATAATCAATGGTTCATATAATGAGGCAAAAAGGGACCATTATTTAATGTGATGTTATCAAAGAACAAAAACTATAACAAATTGGAGAAGCTATAATAATGCACATGCAATCAAAGGAAAGGAAGCCATGAAGAATTGACAAAAAAAAATTAAATATAGATGGATGGATAATCAATAGTAGTAGCAAGAGAGAACAAATGTAAATAACCATTATTATTATTAGGTTTCATCACATATAAAAGCCTTAGCTACAAACATTTGATGACAAATCCTTTTTATGGGGTGATATGTTATAACTCCATGGGATGTATATATGGGGTTGAATATATAGGTAATGTGGTTACATGAATATTTAATAGGGATAACCCTAATAGGGGACCCACAAGTACAATTGGGGATATGGAGAGATGGGGAATATTATATAGAGAGATTTAGTTACAATCATTATAATTAAGGATTCTCTTAATGAATATAATGATTTTTCTCTCTCTGGATTTCACAGTGTGCTTGTTTATTCTCCATGATTTTTGGATTCATTGTGTTAAGGAGGGGTTTACTGATGTTTCAGACCTATGATATGTAGTCCATCTTCATGATAGGTAAGAATATGGATTGCGTATCGTAGGTATGAAACATCGATAAACCCCTCCTTAACACAATGAATCCAGAAATAATGGAGAATAAATATAAGGATTTATTATTTAATTCATCTCTATTATAACTTTAGGATTTATGTTTCACTCTCATATTTGGTGTACATTGGTTTATACACTATTTTATTAAGCTATTTTATTTACAAAATCCGTAACATGCTTCTTGAAAAACCTCCCACAAAATGCATTGTTCTCCCATGGTCTAGTACTTATATGTATATGTTGATATAAACCTTCCTTCCCATTGTTGGTCTTACTAGAGCAATGGCGTATGCATCCTCTAATGAACCAATCTACATCTTCCTGAATTTGGCACAAGACACATATCTACAAGTTATTATTTGTTTTCTCAAAACCAAAATGGCCTCCAACATCAGAGTTATGGGCCTCTGTTATTAGTTTTTTCCTCTCACCTATATAGGTGTATAACACTTATATATCTTGTTGAGAAATGCATCTTGGAGATGATACTAAATCTTGCTGTCACTTTAATTGATTCTTCATGACTTTGGCCTTGTATCCATGAAATATCTTCATGAAATTGTAATCTTATGTTCTTTCCTCTTTGTATGAATCATGAGTGAAAGGATCCATGTGCACCAAATTAGCTAAATCACTGATATCTATTGAGATATGATTTTAAATCTATGAGGCATTAACCATAAAGATATGGTTTAACACATTATAAGTTGCAAAAAGATGGCATTTAGAGTAGAATATTTTTATTTCCTCTCATGGAAATCCCATATAAAACCTATGCGGCATTAACCGTTTAAAATATATGGGACATTAGCCATTTAAAATCTATGGTTCACTGACCATGAGATCCCTCCGGACGTTACATTATGGATCAATCGAACTAGATGGAAAAGTTTAGTGTCGGGTCATAATATTTTAGTCCTACCTATTAAGTTTATAGAGAGATTTAGGATTGATCGCCAATTTGGTGTGTAACTTGTAGTTGTTTGCCTTGCATTGGAAATGCTATGCAACTATAAAACAAAAGTAGAACAGAACATGGAGTAGAATAGAACCTGCTCGAGCAGCAGATGCATGGGTCTCGCTGCAGAAGGGTGAGATGTTTGGTTGAGAAGCAAATGCAGGGGATGGGATTCCACAACGGAAGAATGAACAGGGAGAGGCAAGATGCCAATTTTAATTCACCAACATTTACGACAATGTGACAAGTGCATACCGAGGAAACTGACATGTCATACTTAGTTGGAGATTGGAATGCTTGGAGTTTGAAATGCCAAAAATAGGTACAAAAGTTGAGAGTGGTGTAATGGTCAAAGCATAATTATTGGACAAAAATTAATTAGACTAAGGTATAGATTAATTACAATTTGCATTCCCTTGTTGCTACAATTCAACAAACTTGCAACATCTACCGGCTTGGTATAGAGGTAGACCATCATAAAAGAGAAATCCAATTTTTTTAGATATAGAGAAAATACACCAGGAATTTGAGAGGATGGAAGATGTATTGAACTATGAAATGCAGATGGGTGCTAATTCTCATGTAAAGAGAAAAGATTGGCATTCTATGTGTTGACACTAAGGTTTGAGAATGACTAAATCCAAAAAGTTTGCTAAAATGTCCAAAAAAGGAAGAAATTATCACAAAGGAGGTTGAAGAAAAGGTTGACAATTCAAAAACAAGAGGAAAAAACCCACTTATGCAAAGTCCGAAAGCAAATTTGTGAAAAGATTAAACCCCGATCAAGTTTCGGTGGCGGAGATGTCAACAATCCTGATCAACGACCGATATTGCTTCCCACATCGCCAAAGTGATCGGCGGCAAATAGATGTGGGCGGTAGCGGACTCAATACCGCCGGGACACGTGTCCAAACCTCATCCTTCCGCATATGTAATATAGCGGTAAAGGAAACCACCATAGCGCCGGGCGGAACCACCAAATATGGAAGCGCGGTGGGGTCAATACACGTGGCAGGGTGGGACCTGATACGTGGCAGATAGAGCAAGCGTGGCGAGGTCATATCACATGGCGTATACTTTGTAGCAATCGGAGGGATGATATAAACCTTAGTCAAATCAACGGCCATTGTTTCATCCGCATCTAGGAAGGTGCACACTGGATATGAGGAAGAGCGGTCGCGGAGAATAAACCACTCGAACAGGTGTCAGCAGGTGGTTGATCCGCGCAGAGAATAAACCCGAAAAGAAAACAGCGTTTTGATCGCGGATACCACCAGATGGAATAAAGGGAGGCGAGATCTGACAGTCCAAAACAAAGTCTCGAGATCAATGGTCAGATATGAACCGCATTCATAAAGGTGCAGGGAAGTTAATTCAAAAGTCATATAAAACAAAATAGGCTCCACATAACGGCATTCTGCATGTGTCACTATCCAGAAGAGCTCTGAAGACTGGTGGAGATCTGCGATTGCGACAGAAGGCGAAAGGAGGGTACATACAGGTAGGGTCGGGTTACCTGTCCTACTTTTTTAAACAGAATTTTGTTTAAAGAAACGTTTAAATGGAGACTGTGCACGATATAGACGTTTTTAAATCAAAAGAAGCCCTAGAGGATAGAGACGAAGACGTCTACGATACCCTAATTAGGTTTCCAATATCTGATATAAAAATTAGGTTGTGTGAATTGTTAAAGGAAGGGACAGACCCCCACAGAGTTCACCAGTCGTCTTTGATAGCCTTTTGCCCCGACCAAATCCCTTCTTTCCCAGAATTCGTATCATGGTGTGTCGAAAATTACTCCCAGGAAGAGAAAGTCGTTCTAAACAGCCAAAAGACCCAAGTCATTTGCGAATTAAAGCCAGCAGAGTTAATTAAATCCCTAGAAGTAGATTGTTCCCAAACCCTTGACCCTGAGGTTTTCTCTGAAGTCTCCGTTATTGAAAATTATCATCATGTTTCTCAAAATGATAGGGAAATGTTTTTGTCATCGTGTCTCAAGCCAGAGACCAGCATTTCGGAGGTCCCATACCCTATAGATATCAATCTTTTTAATGAAAATACCCAGTTAGTTTTGACATTATTGGCCGTAGTTCTAGGTTTGGATACGGATTTGTATGTAACCGAGTTTCAATTGAGTTTATTGTACAAAATGAGTACAGTCTAGTCAGGGATTGGTGAAAATCAAATCCCTCGACTTAATTTTGAAGCATTTTTAACAGAAAAGATTCACGACCAGATGGTCAATTTTCCTACTCTCAGACATTTTAGGTTTCAGGCCTTTTTGATGAAAATGATTATGACAGCCAGTCAAGACGAGTTGCAGTTCCCAGAAATCATTTTCACGACTTTACTAGAAAATAACATGTTCAATTACACCAATTACATGCTTTCAGAGATTTATAGAATGATTTTTGGAAAAAATCTGCCTAGAGTACTACCGGAAATGCAGGCATCCATGCAATTGAGTACAGAATACGCAACAGGAGACTGGTTTTTGTCGAAAGACAGTACAGTAATCAGATTATATGGGTTCAGACATAAACCCTATGTGTTACCAGCTTTTCTTACTTTAAGGGTTTTTGCCTTGGAATTCTTAAGACAAAAGTTGATTGTGGAAGATAACAATTTTTTGGTTCACAGACAAGCTACAGACATTAAATACCCATTCACATTTGGTCCGTTCACAGTAAAGAATAAGAATGCTGTAGTGTATATAGAGAAGTTGTTGACGGATATGAATTTTGAGTCAGATACGGCTATGGAGTATGACCCGTCAAACATCATATCAAAACGAAGAACGGAGCATCGTATCAAGGCCCTGAACCATCAGATTGTTGAAGGAATGTCGGACAGAGCCAATTGGCTAGAATATAATGAAGAAATCATTCCGGATGCATCCGACAAAGAAATGGCATTGATTGACACAACAACAGGGACAGAAAGCGAAATAGATAGTGCATTGGTTGGATCTAAAAGACCCATACAGGACATAATGATCATTGAAGATGAAGAAACAGAAAGAGGTAAAAGATTGAAAATGAATGAACCACAAGAGTTAACAACAATTTCAGAAGAGGCTAAAACAGCTGAAAAAGAAATACCAGAGGTTACAGTTAAAGAGTACAACATTGAAGAAACCCCTGTAGAGGGTGATGTAAATAGACCCCAGAATATCATGGATGTGTTCGATGAGCATAGTCGAAATAAACAGGAGTCCACGAAACAAACCAGTCAATTGTTTCCGAAGGTTAGAAGTATATCTGAGACTGATGTAAGCTTATTTACTAGCAGAAATATCAGGGAAAATACCTTGAAATTTTCAGTTGTCACAAAAAATAAGATTTCATAAATGAATTTAGATTTGTCTAAAATAAATGCCCCGGATAAAATTTTATTGCATAGACAAACTGGAGAAGTCATATATTCAGACTATTTGGGAGCCATATTAAGAGCAGACAAGTTGAAAAGTTCAGTGGATGAATTGAACAATCAATTGAGACAAGAGAAGGCAGAGAATAAGTCTTGACAGCAACAGATTAAAAAATTGCAAGCAGATTTGATAAATAAAGAAGGAGATGCAGCAACCAAACTGCTCAAAGAGAAAGACGATACGATCCAGATGTTGAGACGAAAATTAAAATTTCCAGACACTGTACTCATCCAAGGAGCAGAATTGACAATATTGGAAAAAGAAAAAGAAGAATTATCTAATGAAGTCAATGATGTTACTGCTAAAATGTTGAAGCTTTCTGATGAAAAAGATCGGTGGGAAAAAGAGAAAATCATTTTAGAAGAACAGTTGGCAGAAGCGAGGAAAAGATTAGCAGGAAGTGGTCAGCAACAAGTACAAACAGACACACAGGAAGATAAAACGGGAGTAGATGATATTTTACAGGCTATGTCCCAGGTAAGCTTAAGGGAAAATGAAATCAAAGAATTGAAGGTTGAAATACAGAAGCTGACAGAAGAGAATGAAATCAAAAATAAAGAAATAAAAACCTTGCAAACAAAGAATCAGGAATTAAGTAATAATAATAAAGGATTAGCAGCTCATGTGACAGGGCAAGCTGCTATGCAAGGTTGTAAACACCTGGTGTGGGACCAAATTATAAAAGAAGTTGAGAAACTAAGACCATATCTGGATTACATAAGAGTCAAAGAAAAGGTGGTCAAAGATGCCTTCGAAAGTTGTAGAGCCGTCAGGGAAAGCTTAAATAAAAAGCCAAAAGACGTAGCCCAGAAAGCAATAACATTTTTAAACAGTCTAACTGAAGCAGACCTGACAGCCATGAATATAACGAACAGAATTTCAGTCATCACATGGGCCAGAAGGATCTTGGGTAAATACTCGCATGTTGAGAATGTTGAAGCTAAAGCTGGAGAAATACGGGAAGAAGTAGTAAAGTTCAAAAAGCAATTTGAAAATTTAGTAAACAAAGGGTTCCCTACTTTTTGGAATGAAAAAAATGAATTAATTCCTCCGAATGATTATAAGAGATTGCTGTTTGATATAAGGATGGATCACAGAAAGTTCCACCAGCTTGATCATATGCTTACAGGGAAAATTTTAATGGAGAAAATATCAGAGGATTTTGAAATTTTAAATATGGTAATCTCAACCTGTGGAAACCTTCTTCCTGTTTCTTATGCAGGTCATGTTGAAATGCGAGTCTTGGTGAAGGAAATGACCAACTATGACTTACCCGCGGCTGACCAGTGGACTTATGTGGAAAAATATGGAAGGACAAGATATTCTATCCATTCATAGAGGCTTTCAAAACTCTCGCCAAGTGGCGAAAAGATGATATTCAAAATTTTTGCCAAGTGGCAAAAAGATACTTTTATTTTAAATTTGTAATATTATTTGGAGACAGTTATCTATTGCTCAAAGACAGTTATCTTTTAAGTTAAAATATTTTCATTTATTAGTTAAAAGAAGCAGTAATGTCAAGCTTCTTCCAAATTTTGTATAAGAACAATGAGAGTCATTGTTGAGGGGGTTGGAAATTTTTTGAGAGACAGTGTATGTTTGGAGATCTATTTTTTGATAAATAAAAGCAGTACAGTGAAAATACCCATCTTTTGAGACCAGAGATTCATGTGTTGATCAGCTTTACAGTCCGTTTTTTCTTTATCTTTATATGTGCATGTTCACTTCCTTTGTTATATCTTCCATTATGTTTTTCTTCTATATTTAAATGAATGTCTGAAATAATTCGAGATTCATACTGGTTATGCCTTGTTTTATATCATTTAAATATTCACTATTTTCTCCAAAGTTGACAATGGAGAAAAGTTGGAACTTATTATGGTGGAGGAAGGGTTGTTGCAGGTTATGTTATGGTTTTGATAATTGATGTCACTCAACCACATTTGATTGTGGAATATGTTGATGAAGGGGACACACATCCATGGAGGACTACAGATTTGAGGCACACCATAGGTAAATCAAACACCAAAGCATGTGTTAAGAATTATTCATAGTTTATTGAATGTTTTTTTGAGAAAATACTAAGTTTGTTATGTTTGTACAGGTGCAAATGTTTGTTCAACATTTTCTATTGGAGACAAAGTAGATCTTTTACAACATGGAGTGAAGGTGGGTGAGGGCTCCATATTCAATACAGAGCATAGTGTTTATAAGTGTTTATAAATGACAAGCTTTAAATTCTAACCACTATGCATCCTTTATTTTTTTTAGACTGAAACATAGGGTAGTTTTAATTGATAACCGGTGAAACAGCCACCGGGTGCTTGGTTACATAGTTATCGCTATCTGAAGTTACAAAATTCTTGGACTTGAGATGCCCAGAAACTCCAGATTTATGAAGCAAAATTACAGAAGACAAGCTTGTGGAATAAAAAGTAGTACTGAAATTTACAAAGAGGGCATGGAAGAGATTAGAACAGAGTTTAAAAGATGTTGAGCTTCTCCAAAATTTTCTGGACAGCAGCTTCCAATGCAGCAATTCGATTCCCATAGTTCCCTGAGGTGTTGGCCAAGTCCTTGAAGTGGGTGTAGACCACTTCTTCAAAGTAGGTAACTTCTCCCTTGGAGTCTTTAAGATCCTCTTTAATGTTCTGAAGATCTTTGTTGAACTTCTTCCATTTTTGAAGATCTTCTGCATTGTTGGAATGCAGGTGCCCTTCATGCTCCTCTGATTTGGTTTTGAGGAGATCAATTGATTGTTGCAGCTCATCCAGCCTATCTTCCACCGATTTGCCTCCAGATGTAGATCCCACCGATGCCATGTTGTGCTACTCAGACTTTTCCTGGTCTTCTTACTGCTTATGCTAGCGTTAGCGCACTGGAGTGATCGGGGGTTCCCAGTCGAGCTGATTAAAAAGGGGGAGTGGCGACCTGAAGAGTCACGGGACCATGTGACATCGACCGGAGGAAACAGACTGTTGTGGAGATCCGGCTCGATTGCGATCTTGACCGTAGAGCTTAACAAATAAGCGAATAACACGGCAGTCCAGTAGATATTCCTTGTCAGGGTCCTTTTTGTCTTAAGGGAGATTGCATATTGATTCTCTGTCATTAATAGATAAAATGCTCCTGCCCAGGAGCACGGCCCTGTTTGCCTCAGCGTCAGCCTTTCTTTACAATCTTTCCATGAACCTTATTCTCATGTTGACATGTCCAAAATTTATTCATCTAATGAGTTAAATGATGGTCTCTATGGGATAGGCTATTATGAATCTTTAGGAAATGTGAACTTAAAGAGATTCTTATTATTTTTCTATTGGACTGTTAGCTTTCCTTCTAGCGTAAATATGTGTTCTTATCCTAGAAGAAAATGCTTATGCTAGAAGGAAAGCTAGCAGTCGCTAGCTTTCCTTGATCTTGTGCCATGTGCTTATTTGAAAATAGAGTGCATGGCACAAGCTCAAGGTATAAGCTAGCAACCACCAATCGCCATGGACAAGATTTTTCTATTGGAAAGCTAGTGACTGCTTGCTTTCTTTCTAGCATAAGTATGTGTTATTATCCTAGAAGGAAATGCTTATGCTAGAAGGGAAGCTAGCAGTCGCTAGCTTTCCTTGATCTTGTGCCATGTGCTTATTTGAAAATAGAGTACATGATACAAGTTCAAAGTATAAGCTAGCAACCACCAATCACCAAGCCCAGGGTTTTTCTATTGGAAAGCTAGCGACTGCTAGCTTTCCTTCTAACATAAGCATGTGTGTCATGCTAAAAGGAAATGCATTTGCTAGAAGGAAAGGTAGCATTCGTTAAAAATAGAGTACATGGCACAAGCTCAAGGTATAAGCTAACAACCACCAATCACCATGGACAGGGTTTTTGTATTGGAAAGCTAGCGACTGTTAGCTTTCCTTCCTGCATAAGCATGTGTGTTTATGATAGAAGGAAATTCTTATGCTACAAGGAAAGCTAGCAGTCGCCAGCTTTCTTTGATCTGTTGCCATGTTCTTATTTCAAAATAGAGCACATGACACAAGCTCAAAGTATAATCTAGCAACCACCAATCACCATGGACAGGATTTTTGTATTGGAAAGCTAGCGACTGCTAGCTTTCCTTCTAGCATAAGTATGTGTTATTATCCTAGAAGGAAATGCTTATGCTAGGAGGAAAGCTAGCAGTCGCTAGCTTTCCTTGATCTTGTGCCATGTGTTTATTTCAAAATAGAGAAGATGGCGCAAGCTGAAGGTATAAGCTAGCAACCACCAATCACCACGGACAATGTTATCAATTGGAAAGCTAACGACTGCTAGCTGTCCTTCATGGCTAGAGTTTTTCTATTAGAAAGCTAGCAATTGTTATCTTTCCTTCTAAGCATGTGTGCTTATGCTAGAAGGAAATGCTTATGCTAGAAAGAAAGCTAGCAGTCGCTAGCTTTCCTTTATCTTGTGCCATGTGCTATATTTTGAAAGAAGAACACGCAACAAGATCAAGGAAAGCTAGCATAAGCATTTCCTTCTGGCATAACCACACATGTCATGTGCTCTATTTTGAAATAAGAACATGGCAACAGATCAAAGAAAGCTGGCGACTGCTAGCTTTCCTTGTAGCATAAGAATTTCCTTCTATCATAAACACATGCTTATGCAAGAAGAAAAGCTCAAGGTATAAGCTAGCAACCACCAATCACCATGCCCAAGGTTTATCTATTAGAAAGCTAGCGACTACTAGCTTTCATTTTAGCATAGATGTGTGTGCTTATGCTATAAGGAAATGCTTAGGCTAGAACGAACGCTAGGAGTCTCTAGCATTTCTTGATTTTGTGCCATGTGCTTATTTCAAAATAGAGTACATGGCAGAAGACCAAGGTATAACTTAGCAACCACCAATCACCATGCCTAGGTTTTTTCTTCTGGAAAGCTAATGAGTGCTAGCTTTTCTTCTAGCATAAGCATGTGTGCTTATGCTAGAAGGAAAGCTAGTAGTCGCTATGTATTAGTAGTCGCTAAGCTAGGAGTCGCTTATAATTCAAAAAACTTCTATTATGTATTAGTATACTAATAGTGGCTTGGGATTTTGTAGGACTCTAGTTCCATATAGATGTTATTCTTCACTAATCTACAATATAGGTTTAGATGACACCAAATAACTATTTTCGGGAGTACTTAAAATAGGGATGACTCCAATCAAGGATATTTGAATTTACTTTGAACAATTGATACAAAAAATAAATCTCAGTGAGACATGATTATACAAACTTGCATGATCAATCATGGTTGGATTCCAACCTACTTAATAACTACCTTCAATACTATTACAAGTTCCTTGATTATACAAACTTGCATGATCGATCATGGCTGGATTCCAACCTACTTAATAACTACCTTCAATACTATTACAAGTTCTTAAGTATGGAAAATTTTTAGACATTTTTACAAGTGTTTCTAAGAATAGTTTTGTGTTTGTATTAAGATTATATACATTGATAACCAATCTTGTTTTGATTACGCTTTGTAGCTCCATCATAATTTATATGTAAAGTCCCTTTTGGTGGTGGGGACTAAATGGTGGGGAACAAGGTTTAATTTGCACAACAAAATGATGCCATACCCTTTTTAGCTATTACAAGTACATTATTTTTTTGTAGATTGTGTTTTGCCTAAAATATAAGAGCACACTTTACATGGTTTAACCTTAACTACAAATTATAATTCAATTCTGTGTTACAGAATTTGTAGGAGCGACAATGGAAAGTATAATTTTCACAAAAGGGGACTATGTTGACGTCCTGGTTAATGGTCAAGTTATTGGGCTAGGAAAGGTTGAATCTACAAAAGTTGGAACTTATTATGGTGGAGGAAGGGTTGTTGCAGGTTATGTTATGGTTTTGATAATTGATGTCACTCAACCACATTTGATTGTGGAATATGTTGATGAAGGGGAGACACATCCATGGAGGACTACAGATTTGAGGCACACCATAGGTAAATCAAACACCAAAGCATGTGTTAAGAATTATTCATAGTTTATTGAATGTTTTTTTGAGAAAATACTAAGTTTGTTATGTTTGGTGTACAGGTGCAAATGTTTGTTCAACATTTTCTATTGGAGACAAAGTAGATCTTTTACAACATGGAGTGAAGGTGGGTGAGGGCTCCATATTCAATACAGAGCTTGGGAATAAGGTTAATGGAAAGATTGTAAAGAAAGGATGCATAGTGGTTAGAATTGAGAAGGTGTTAGAAAATGATGCTCCTTTACCACATCCAACTGGATTTGAGGAAACACTAGGGGGTGCAATAGAATCTTATGAGATTTGGCCAGAAATAGATTTGAAACCTCATTGTGAAGATCAACCCATAAATATTCCACAAGATAGGGCTGCAAGTATAAATTTCACAAAAGGGGACTATGTTGACCTCTTGGTTAATGGTCAAGTTATTGGGCTAGGAAAGGTTGAATCTACAGAAGTTGGAACTTATTATGGTGGAGGAAGGGTTGTTGCAGGTTATGTTATGGTTTTGATAATTGATGTCACTCAACCACATTTGATTGTGGAATATGTTGAAGGGGACACACATCCATGGAGGACTACAGATTTGAGTCACACCATAGGTAAATCAAATACCAAAGCATGTGTTAAGAATTATTCATACTTTATTGAATGTTTTTTTGAGAAAATACTAAGTTTGTTATGTTTGGTGTACAGGTGCAAATGTTTGTTCAACATTTTCTATTGGAGACAAAGTAGATCTTTTACAACATGGAGTGAAGGTGGGTGAGGGCTCCATATTCAATACAGAGCTTGGGAATAAGGTTCATGGAAAGATTGTAAAGAAAGGATGCATAGTGGTTAGAATTGAGAAGGTGTTAAAAAATGATGCTCCTTTACCACATCCAACTGGATTTGAGGAAACACTAGGGGGTGCAACAGAATCTTATGACATTTGGCCAGAAATAGATTTGAAACCTCATTGTGAAGATCAACCCATAAATATTCCACAAGATAGGGCTGCAAGTATAATTTTCACAAAAGGGGACTATGTTGACCTCCTGGTTAATGGTCAAGTTATTGGGCTAGGAAAGGTTGAATCTACAGAAGTTGGAACTTATTATGGTGGAGGAAGGGTTGTTGCAGGTTATGTTATGGTTTTGATAATTGATGTCACTCAACCACATTTGCTTGTGGAATATGTTGATGAAGGGGACACACATCCATGGAGAACTACAGATTTGAGGCACACCATAGGTAAATCAAATACCAAAGCATGTGTTAAGAATTATTCATAGTTTATTGAATGTTTTTTTGAGAAAATACTAAGTTTGTTATGTTTGGTGTACAGGTGCAAATGTTTGTTCAACATTTTCTATTGGAGACAAAGTAGATCTTTTATAACATGGAGTGAAGGTGGGTGAGGGCTCCATATTCAATACAGAGCTTGGGAATAAGGTTCATGGAAAGATTGTAAAGAAAGGATGCATAGTGGTTAGAATTGAGGTGGTGTTAAAAAATGATGCTCCTTTACCACATCCAACTGGATTTGAGGAAACACTAGGGGGTGCAATAGAATCTTATGAGATTTGGCCAGAAATAGATTTGAAACCTCATTGTGAAGATCAACCCATAAATATTCCACAAGATAGGGCTGCAAGTATAATTTTCACAAAAGGGGACTATGTTGACCTCCTGGTTAATGGTCAAGTTATTGGGCTAGGAAAGGTTGAATCTACAGAAGTTGGAACTTATTATGGTGGAGGAAGGGTTGTTGCAGGTTATGTTATGGTTTTGATAATTGATGTCACTCAACCACATTTGATTGTGGAATATGTTGATGAAGGGGACACACATCCATGGAGAACTACAGATTTGAGGCACACCATAGGTAAATCAAAAACCAAAGCTTGTGTTAAGAATTATTCATAGTTTATTGAATGTTTTTTTGAGAAAATACTAAGTTTGTTATGTTTGGTGAACAGGTGCAAATGTTTGTTCAACATTTTCTATTGGAGACAAAGTAGATCTTTTACAACATGGAGTGAAGGTGGGTGAGGGCTCCATATTCAATACAGAGCTTGGGAATAAGGTTCATGGAAAGATTGTAAAGAAAGGATGCATAGTGGTTAGAATTGAGAAGGTGTTAAAAAATGATGCTCCTTTACCACATCCAACTGGATTTGAGGAAACACTAGGGGGTGCAATAGAATCTTATGAGATTTGGCCAGAAATAGATTTGAAACCTCATTGTGAAGATCAACCCATAAATATTCCACAAGATAGGGATGCAAGTATAATTTTCACAAAAGGGGACTATGTTGACCTCCTGGTTAATGGTCAAGTTATTGGGCTAGGAAAGGTTGAATCTACAGAAGTTGGAACTTATTATGGTGGAGGAAGGGTTGTTGCAGGTTATGTTATGGTTTTGATAATTGATGTCACTCAACCACATTTGATTGTGGAATATGTTGATGAAGGGGACACACATCCATGGAGAACTACAGATTTGGGGCACACCATAGGTAAATCAAACACCAAAGCATGTGTTAAGAATTATTCATAGTTTATTGAATGTTTTTTTGAGAAAATACTAAGTTTGTTATGTTTGGTGTACAGGTGCAAATGTTTGTTCAACATTTTCTATTGGAGACAAAGTAGATCTTTTACAACATGGAGTGAAGGTGGGTGAGGGCTCCATATTCAATACAGAGCTTGGGAATAAGGTTCATGGAAAGATTGTAAAGAAAGGATGCATAGTGGTTAGAATTGAGGTGGTGTTAAAAAATGATGCTCCTTTACCACATCCAACTGGATTTGAGGAAACACTAGGGGGTGCAATAGAATCTTATGAGATTTGGCCAGAAATAGATTTGAAACCTCATTGTGAAGATCAACCCATAAATATTCCACAAGATAGGGCTGCAAGTATAATTTTCACAAAAGGGGACTATGTTGACCTCCTGGTTAATGGTCAAGTTATTGGGCTAGGAAAGGTTGAATCTACAGAAGTTGGAACTTATTATGGTGGAGGAAGGGTTGTTGCAGGTTATGTTATGGTTTTGATAATTGATGTCACTCAACCACATTTGATTGTGGAATATGTTGATGAAGGGGACACACATCCATGGAGAACTACAGATTTGAGGCACACCATAGGTAAATGAAACACCAAAGCATGTGTTAAGAATTATTCATAGTTTATTGAATGTTTTTTTGAGAAAATACTAAGTTTGTTATGTTTGGTGTACAGGTGCAAATGTTTGTTCAACATTTTCTATTGGAGACAAAGTAGATCTTTTACAACATGGAGTGAAGGTGGGTGAGGGTTCCATATTCAATACAGAGCTTGGGAATAAGGTTCATGGAAAGATTGTAAAGAAAGGATGCATAGTGGTTAGAATTGAGAAGGTGTTAAAAAATGATGCTCCTTTACCACATCCAACTGGATTTGAGGAAACACTAGGGGGTGCAATAGAATCTTATGAGATTTGGCCAGAAATAGATTTGAAACCTTATTGTGAAGATCAACCCATAAATATTCCACAAGATAGGGCTGCATTCACATGTACAAGGGTTTCTCTTACACATGGATGCATAGGAACAATTATGTGCATTGCCAAAGGAATGATAGTTAATGTCCATGAGGATGACATGGTTGTGGGTGAAACACTAGGTGAAGATAACTTTGGTGTTTTTGTGGAAGAGATACATGGGTATTGTGAAAGATGGAAGATTGGGGATAAGTCTATACATGGATTGGTTAGATGGCCAATACATAAATTGGTGGACAACATAGGTGAGATGTTAAGGGTCAAGACAAAGTACAAAGATCCACCCATGGAAATGCTGATATGGGATGTTATAGAGGATACAAGTCCTTTATACCAATGGGATGGGGATCTTTATAATCAAAAAGATCAAGATGTCAATGTTCTTAATGCATCGAGGCCATATAAAAAGATTAAACGAGCTATGACAAGAGAAAAAGTTGCAAAACGTCAAACCAAGATAGATAAAGAGAAAGAAGTCCGACTTTTGGCTGCAGATGAATGTTGTAAACAAGATTGTCTTCAACATGTGGATAGGAATGCCATTGCAAATGCTAGAAGGGATATGGAATGCAAAGAGAAAAATGGTATCAGGAAATTTGTATTGAATTCACTTGTTTCAAACACTATCATGTCAATGAGCCATGGCCATGGCCTACCTCCTATTACTAGAAAAGTAAAGGACATGAGATTTGATGGTAATGTTATTTGTAAGAAAGCATGGTACAAGATACATAAGATTCCTCAAAGCACCTTCTATAGCTACCAACATAATTTTGAACAAGGACATATGGAATCCATTCATGGTAACACCAATAGATGTAAAGCACGTGCACAAACTGTGGCGGCCATAGAAATACTGCATAAAATTGTAATGGACAATTCAGATTTTTCACCAAACCAAACACGTCAAGTCGAAGCAGATGGAACTTCTTCTCCTCTAAGATTGTTGCCTTCGACTTACACACAAAGCTCTTTGTTAAAAGAGATCAATGTGGGTTTGGAAAAGCTCAATTGTCCATTAATATCACAACCAACAATGAGCAAGATTTGGAACACTCATTTTCGAGACGTGGCATTCTCAAAGAACACCAACTTCAGTAAATGTGGTGAATGTATTGTGTTGAAAGCACAAATGAAGTGAGCAACTACAAAAGAGTTGGAAGAAACGGAACGCGCTAGATTGAACAAACATAACAAGATCGTTATGTGCGGAAGACATTGCTACTATGCCCACAGAATCATGTCAGAGAGGTTTCCAAAGGAGTATTTGAGTATTATCCATGATAAAATGGATAAAACAAAGACTTCAATTCCAAGGCTACGCGTCAAATCAAAATCTATTGTAGGAATAAACTTGGGTTTGTCATTGACAGGTATGCTAACACATGGCCATAAGACAGGAGGTTTTGGTCATTTCTCCCTACCATTTGTACATATGGGATCACAATTTACCATTACATCACTTGCTAAGTGCTTTAGGGACCTTGAAGACCCACATCTTGATATGTATGGTGATCTTCTTTATGAGAGTGGAAGTTCAAGAAGCCCACTTTCAAATGCATTACTTGACACCTCTATTTACTCAAAATGTAGAGTGTACAAGGATGAATTTTTATCTCATGGAAGATTAGAAAATCAAGATATCGATTTTAAACCCCTTCCTCCACATTTATTGTTACAATTGGATAATGCAGCAAGTGATAATAAAAACCGTTATCTTTTCATGTTTCTATCACTTCTCACTGCACTTGGTGTCTTCATCACTATTGAGGTTGGGTTCTTGCTCGTGGGACACACCCATGAAGACATAGACGGGACCTATGGGAGAATGTCTTCTAGCTTGAAAAGTAAAGATATATATTCTCTACCTGAGATGATGGATACATATCGCAAAATTGAAGAAAAAAGAGTGTTTCCACCTAAACTGATTGATAAGGTGTATGACTTCAAAAGCTTCCTTAATGGATACATCAAGGAAGGAAAAAATGCACTAGTTGGACATCTTAATGTTCAGTACTTCCAATTTCTTGTACTCAATGATGTTCCGGTATTAAGATATAAAGAATCCATAAGAGATGTTGAGTGGTCAGAACCAGTTGAGTTATGGAATACAGACGATGAAGGTCGATCTAAACTGCCCATAGGGAAGCCATCTTTCTTACATCCCAAAGAGAATGAAATCTATTTAAAAGAACTAAAAGAAGGAAGAACATCATACATAAAAATGTGGAAAGACACAATGGGTGGTGAGGAATTGCCAATTGTTACACCAGAATGGAAAAATAAGGTAGAGTATTGGGAAAGAGTTCTTGATACTTTATATGAAGATTACAATGATCATGATTCATCTTCTGAGGATTTCTGGCCCAAGACAAGGCAAACTCCAGATGTTGGTCGTAATGCGCTTCATGCAATCTCAAATATTATGGATGGGGATTTTGATACTATGACAGGTGAACCCGTGTATGTTGGACCCAAGTGCAATAAGCCAAAGACAACATTCAACCCTATTAATGATGTTGAGAAAGGAAAGATGTTGCTAGTTAGATCAGGAAACGAGGAAGAAGGGGAGATTATTTGGATGGCAAAAGCCACCTCAAATATATTTCAAGATGATGAAAGTGATACTCTTCATGTTAAAGTTGATTGGTGGAAGCCCGGTTCAGGGAAATACAATGGAAAAGTATTAGAGGAATATTGGGTACCAAATCCTGATGACATAGAGCTTGGATCTATTCCAATTGATACCATAGTTTGGGCATGGATGGCTAAGAAAGAACATTGCAAGAAGGCCAAGATAAATAAACATGGTGCACATGCTGTCCTTGACCTACTTGAACGAATAACATGAGATTAGGTGGAGATGATTCATGGATGTAATTATGTTCTTTGGAGGACCAATTAATACATGAAGAAACATTTTTCAATTTTTCTTGTATATTGAATATTTTCTTCAAATTTATTTGGGGAGTTTTATATTATTTGGTACAAATATGAAAATTTTGTTTAAATTGCAATGTATTCATGTGACGATACATCATGCAAATTACATGACACCATGAAATATTAAACTTTCAATGATTTGTTTATATTAACATAACTTATCCCATAACTTGGATAATCAAGTCCAATAATGCACTTAAAATCAATATCTTCTAGTTTTGGCCTATTAAAACTATACTGGAGTCAATTTGGCATATTAAAACTATATTGGAGTTAATTAGCATTGTTTTCAATGTAATACGTTCAAACACCAAACAATATCTAACATGGAAATTAAAAATTCCAATGCTTTGTCTAGATCGACATAACTTCTCACTCCATCAAACTTGGATAATCAAGTTCAATAATACATTTAAAAGCATCATCTTCTAGATACGATCTATTAAAACGATAATGTTGGGCTAGCTAATTCGTATTCTTTTCAATATAATACATTCAAACACTTCATGAATATATATTATAATAAAATAAATTAAACTGTACTAGTTTGTTTCTATTCCAATTCATAACAAAATTATTTATTTTGATCATTAAAAAACACGCCTTGACTTATAAAATATTTTCTTTTGACATCTGTAAAATGTTTCCAATAAAAATTACCAATAAAAGTTCATAATAATTTGATTTTGATTGTTTTTTCTTTTGACAGTAACATAGGGGTAGATTATATTAGTGCCGGTATTGAGCAACCGAATGCTAATTACATAGAGTTCCCAGATACAGTACACCTCCATAGAAGTACAGCGAGATTACAGAGATCGCCCAAAACTTGGCAGGGCTCCACTACTCCCAAATGCCAGATATTATTTAGCTATAACAGAGGAGAAAGGCGTATTGTACTGCTGGAGCGATATTCATTTTTCCAGCTTAGCTTTCAGAGTGGTGACTTCAGCTTCAAGTGCTGCGATCCTATGGCTGAAGTTGCCATGAGTGTTCGCAGCATCCTTGAAACCAGTTCGCGTCTCATCTTTCATATCATCCATTTGTTCGGAGAAGTCTGCCCGGAGTTGCATGAGTTCTTTGTTCAACAGGTCCCAGGTTTGCTCTCCTGCCTTGGAGAGCGCCTCTAACTTTGCTTTCTGGTCATCGTGCTTTGCCCTCAGACGCCCCAGGGCAGTTTCCAGGGCTCCAATCCGTTCTTCCGCTGTGAATCCGGAGCTCGAAGAGCTGTTCGACGCCATCTAGTTCAGGAGCACACCGCGAACCTTGATCTGAGCTCGGACTTGACAGAGGGAACTCGAAATGCTTGATACCTTAAGCCTATTAGCAGAGATCGCTGATAGAGAGGAATGAGTTCGAGACAGGGGAGGAGCTCCTTTAAGAGCATACAGGGAGACTCCCGAGGGCGCAAGGACCTGTCTCTGAGCTGTGGTGCAGGGAATCTCTGCATTCGCATGAAAAACGTGTTTTGGGAAGCCAAAGAGCGTGCTGTGAGAAGATACAGGATCCCCTGCAGCTATGGGATGTCACATCGCTGACGCGAGCCATCTATGCTTAATATGCCTTGATCCAGCTCGACCCCTTTGTTTGCTTCCATGTCTGCTTGCTTATTCAGCACCCGAAGCACATGGTAAAATCTGATTTTTTGGAAATGTTTGCTCACCTGAAGAATTCTTTGAAATATATGGCGCAGTTTGACATTCGGAGGGGTCTTCTTGGTTATGAGGGCTCTGATCAGAATCCTGGAGTCCCCAAAGACTGTTAAATTGCTAATTCCTTGATCACGCGCAATATTTAATCCTTGCCAAAGACTGCAGAATTCAGCAGTGTTATTCATAATAAAAATTCATAATAATTTGATTTTGATTGTTAAATGACACACAGATACTTATAAAAAAAATTGATTGTTAAATGCACTTTTAATAAGTTTAGTGGGTTTTCACTTTTGTATTTGTAAGAAACAAAAATGTACTTCAATGTTTTTATTCTAATTCATTGATTTCAAATGTAGTCCAGTAAAGCACTTACAAGCAACATATTATAGACTGTCCATAAAAACTTTATTATGGGAATAGCTAATTAATGTTTTTTAATGTAATATGTTCAAACATTTCAAAAATAAATACTGGACATACAACATATTATAGACTTTGTCTATAAAAACTTTACTATGGGAGTAGCTAGTTAATGTTTTTTCAATGTAATATGTTCAAACATTTCAAAAATAAACGCTGGACACTTGCAATAACTAGAATGGGTTTTCCCTCTTTCTTCATGTATTTGAAAAAAAACCAATTCTACCATAAAATTTATATTCTAATTAATAATTTTTTTTGACCTTAATCGGTATACTTAGACTTTATCCAATACAATATTTTCTCTTGTTGGCTCTAAAAGAGTGCCAACCACATATCATAATATATAGTAGTATTGAATAATGAATATTTCTTTAAATGTTAGATGATTATATTTATATTATAAAAAGGAATCTAGGCTTAACCAATCAACATAATCCAAAGTAATAATTGATAGTTAACAATGTCCAAAACATGTAGAAACTTGTGGGCTCATAATAATCCCATAAAATGAAGGGAAAAAGTGAAGTGCCTAAGTATCTATTGTGCTATATACTTGACAAAAATGTCCTCAGGCATACAATAGACAATACATATAAAGGGAAGAAAATAAAATAGAGTACGACCTAATTTTCGATGTTGTTGCTCGTAGATATGTTATTGATTATTTTTCTAGTCAATATTCTAAAGATTATTAGGGGTAGTGTCATCATCCACAAGTACAATATTACAATGACTACAGTAGCTAATACGTCTTCATGGTATTAAAGGTTTCACCTAATTCCTAGACATTTCCAGTTCTCGTTGTCTCTTGAAGTTGAGCAAAACCCCCCATGTTCTAGCCATCCATTATCAAGATTGAGAATTACTAAGTTATTATGCCAATACATAAATTTGTTATAGTAACAAACACATTGACTGTTATGTCATTAAATAGCTTTCTAGGTCACTTTAAAATGGCGACAATCTCTTACTAATATGGTAATTCAACACATGCACAATATATGCTTTATCAAATTATAAATAAAATGGTTAATACTTTCAACATACAAATAATGCCATTAGATAAATTAATAGGAAAGAAATATTAATACAAATTACAAATTATAATAATAAAATAATGTAAAGAATCTAAGTTTAAGCATAAGAAGATATGCTTCAAATTAATATAAATTTGATTTTATATAGCTTATAATGATAATATTGTAAAAAAAATGGTGAATATATAGATTGAAAATGGTAAATTAATGATAATGATAATATTGTAATAATAATGTAGATTGATTTTATATATATTGTAAGGAATCTAAGATTAATATTCGGAAGATATGCTTCAACTTTATATAAATTTGATTTTATATAGCTTATAATGATAATATTATAAAAAAATGGTGAATATAAAGATTGAAATGAGTGAATTAAGTAATTTTTTGGTTTTTCATTTTTCGAAAACTCAATCTTGTTGAAGTTCTAAATTCTAGATCCCTTGTATAATTCCAAATTTAATGAAATATGTGTTATCAGGATGATGCTATGATGATGATCATGTGATGATGATGCGCATCAGGATGATGTACTGTATGATGATGATCAGTATGATCATGAGCATCTAGATGATGCTTCATGCGAGGATGATCAGGTTGATCATGAGTATCGGGATGATACTTTGTGGCCGTGGACAGGTTGTGCGATCAGCATATAATCTTTCCCTGGTAGATTTGCAGATACTCTTGCGAGGTTTTTCCTATGGCATATAATAGCTCCCTAGGAGATATGGCAAATGATATTTCAAGGTTTTGCTTTGGAGGACATATAATCTTTCCCTAGGAGATTTGCAGATATTATTGTGAGTTTTTTCCTATGGCATATAATAGCTCCCTGGGAGATTTGACAATGCTCTTTCAAGGTTTTGTCCTTGGCATATAATATTTCCCTGGTAGATCCGATAGGTTGATCAGTAGCTTGTCCTGCGATGCTCTTTCGAGGTTTTTCCAGACCACATGTAATCAGTCTTGGAGATCGGATAGGTTGTGCTAGGGACTTAAAAGTCCTGGGATGCTCTTTAGAGTTCTTGTCGGTCGTGCTATGCACATAAACATTCTTGGGACACTATTTTAAGGTTTTGTGGTGGTCACATGTAATAGCTCCCTGGGAGATCTGATAGGTTGAGCAGTAAGCTCGTAATCAGTCCTGGGATGCTCTTTAGAGGTTTTGTTGATGCACATAATCAGTCCAGAGGATTCCATAGGATGGATAGCTCGTAGAGATGATGAATACCTACAGGAGGCTAGGCCTACAACTAGCATGAAATGTTTTTGGCTCTGTAGAAATTCCTATGACAAGAAAAATTGAGAGATAGCACCAGATATTGAGATGACGAGTACAGCAGTAGTGACGATGATGCTCCGTGATCCAGTGATGATGATCCAGCTCTAGAACTAAAGACTTGTGCATATATGTATTGATGACCTGTGTCAACAGAATACCTTCCTAGTTAAGAGGGAGTGTTGATGTATTTGTAACTTTGGAAGATATTCACTTGTATATTGTATGTATTACATTTGTACTTTATTGTATCCCCGGTGGAGATGTCTTATTCCTTCGATCGAAAGTGTCGTCATTTGAATTCTATTGTTGTACCTCCAATGGAGATGTTGGTTCCTCCGGGTTGGAGAAGTCATTATTGTACTTGAGTCATTTAGGTCCATCCTCCCATGTATGATAGGGCATCAGACCCTGGAGTAGTGTCACAAGTTATATTGTAAGTGTCATAACTTATATTTTATGGGTTATTAGACCACCTTGGTGGGGTCGGCTCTATATGAGTCATGTGGGTTAAATGGTTATTAGACCACCCTAGTAGGGTTGGCCCAGTGTCAAGTGGTAGAGGGTTATTAGACTCTCCTAAGGCAGGTCGGCCCAGAGTCAGTTGTGATGGGGTGTTTAAGTTCCCTAGTGGGGTCGTCCCAGTAAGCATTATGTTAAGTGGTTAAGTTGGGGCTGACCTAGTTAGAGTTAAAACTCAAGTGAATTAAAGTATAAATAGAGAGTGTGTCTCTCTCATTTATTCATTCACACACTCACTCACTTCGCATTAGTGAGAGAGAGGAGGAGTGAACACAAGTGGAGGTGGAGCAGCTGCCAGGAGAATATCTCTTGTTGTGGGGTTTGATCTAATTTGTGATATTTTTATTGATGCTCATTCTATCTCTGAGGAAGCTGTGGGGTTTTTCACCTTCTTGTTTTTCCCCAGTGAAATGCTTCGTGTCTCTTGTCTCTTGTGTTTGATATGCTGTACATGTTGTTCTCTCAGTTAAGATCCTAGATCGGATTGAATTAAACGTTGAAAAAATAACACAACCAATGTTGATCATGCATAAGCAACCAAAGATCATGTCCAAAATATCATTAAGGAAGAAGAGGAGTGCCAATTGGCATGCAGACACTGACCGAAAGCTGAAGTGAGGGACCCGCAATTCAACGTGACTTGCAGAAGGAGAAGAAGGCACTTTGGGAACTTCTCAAAAGGAAACAACATTGTGAGGAGGGCACCGTGTCCCAACAATACTAGGGTATGTACCGTCAAGCAAGGAAGGGACACCAGCGATTCGGTTGAGAAATAATGCAAGATATGTAATGAAGATGTCGTTAATACTGAAGGAGTTCATCATGCCGGGAATATTGTGGAGAACTTGAAAAATCTACAGTATAGCGATCATGACCTCATGAACTACCCAGAATGCACAGAAGCCACATACATCAATGTCTCGCATGGAGAAGGATGCCTGATCACGAAGGAACCAGCAAAGTGAGCGTTGGGATTGGAGCAATCAGGATTACTGGGCCTCACCCAAATACTGCACTTTGGGAGAACGGTGCAAGTGAACGCGTGTGTCAAGAAATTACTGGCATGTTTTCATGGCAGATACTTATGGTTGCATGAAAAGATCTCGTTCATAGTCGACTTGATTTCAAGGATCACCGGACTACCCAAGGATGGGGAAGACCCTTCCCAATTATTTCAGGGGAAGGAAAATGACAAGAAGCTTGCTGTGAGGATGAAGACGAAGTATGGAGTGGAGAAAAAATCAAGAGGATACTTAATCGACACGATTAAAGACCAAGCTGTCAGGGTTGTAGCAAAGATATTAGCAGTCAAATTGGTACGGAAGAACAGGCCGAAAGAATGCACATCGGGCACCATTGCATCCGCAGAACAATGTGCAGCAGGGGTGCAAATGAACTGGTCACTCTTTCTGTTAAATGAGTTGTTGGAGGAGTCGTTGCAACGTAGGAAAATGAGAAGCCATTCACGTATCCGTGGATTTTGATGATGGTCGCACTAGTAGGATGGAGAGAACCGTCTCACTATCAAGGCATGGAAACAACAAAGGCTAAGATATGTGAATGTGCACGGCACCAAAACTTATGGGCGACAACTGACAAAGAACTCCAAGAATTCAACGTTGTGTAATTCTATCTTTTCCTAGACATGATGTGGATAGATGTGCAAGCGATACCACGGATAACTGAACAAGCAACAAAGAAGTATAGACAGATTGTAAGGCTATCGGTCGAATCTCAAATAATTTACACTCAGGCATGGGAAGATAGGCAGAGGCAGTGGTTTCCAACACAATACAAACTCATCGAGGAGGAACTGGACGACATCATTCAAGGATGGCCAGCGGAATGGAAAATTACAGTAGTAGAGGAGGAGCTATCGAATATAGAGAATGGGTAGTCAGAAAATGGACGAAAGCCACTAGAGGAAGATAAGGACTCAGCCAATCGAAAAGAGGACGTAGGATAAGGTGATCCTGTGGAAGAATAGTTGCATACACTAAGTCGCAATGGGGCCTCATCGACAACCCCCACAGATTCAAAACTAGAAGCACAGTGGGAAGAAACAAGAACAGGGGATAGGATGGATTGCGGTGAAGGAAGCACAAGTGGTGGTCTTCCTGAGGAGCAAGTTATAACAAGCTCATGGAGAAAATATGGCAGTGGCAAAAGAAAACCGTGCAAAAGTGACACAACATGCAACGAAATATTTTCACCAGGTAAATCAGCTACTATCAACACTAACTAATGTATTCATAGAGACAAGGTTGCTGAAAGGGGAAGTCACACCCAGTCTATCAACAAAAAGGATCGAGGTAGGGATAGGTACACAACCAAGGTTAGTACAAATACTATCGAATGCAATGACAAAAGGTGATGAGGAGTTGGACGTGAAATTAAGAAAGCATGATCCAATCATGGTATATTTCAATATACTACCGATACTATCACTCCATCGAATTCAAATCGCAACAAGTGAAGAAATCAATGACCACGAGCCCGCAATACATGACCAGATGGTAAGATACAAAAAACAGGCATGGAACAATGAGATGGAGGAATGCCATCTCCAAGAAGTGAAAGCCAAGGAAACAAAAGATAGAAAGAGGTTGGAGAATGCAGTATCCAAGGCATGCGAGGAAGCCCCTGAAGTAGACCAAGATATGTTACCAAAAGCGAAATCCATCCTATTAGGAGTAGTTATTATAGATCTACAAAAATAAAATGAGGCGCTACAGGTAAGGTCAGTGCCAAGCACACCACCGGAACAAATCCAGAATCGCCAGGATGCGATAGAAGAGGCTGCGACAGAGATCGCATAGATGGAAAAGGCATCCCATAAAATTTTTGAAGAAGCCATCGAGTTCTGGGGAAGTTTAGTACAATATGAGCAGTTGAACCAACTGAACACACAACTCACCAAGGCAGAGACACAGCTGGAATCGCCGAGGGGATTTCTTAAGGAAAAGCCCCTACTCACACAAATGACAAAGGCCATGGAGCTGAAGGAACTCTAGCATTGAGTGAATAAGGCAAGGGCAAGGCACCAAAGGAGAAAAACGCACCTAGATGAGTTACAAACAAATTCAGAATAGTTGGCCATGCAGGCAATGGCAGGGATGGAACAGATCAAGCAAGATCTAGAAAAGGTGCAACAGATGAGTGGCGAGCAACCAACAGAACAAAACATAGAATATTACGCAGTACTAAAAGTATCGACAAAGGAAGTTGTCGACCAAATTAGAGTTGCATATGATGATTTCAAGTCCCAAGTAAATGCACTAGGGATGTCCAGCTGAAGTGGCTTGAAGGCGAGCCACAATTTTGTGTTGGCGGCCTGTTGGCACAGGGTTAGAGTGCAGAAGATGCGGAGCCGACAACGACGAAAGGGTCATTGACGAAGGAAAAGTACCATTCATGGAGGATAAGAAGCCAACGAAAGCCGAAGTTTTGGTCCATGTTAGTTAGATTTGGTCATTTGGACCATTTTGTAACTTCCTTAGGTGTCTATAAATATAAAAACAAATTCTAATAGATAGGAATCCTAGAATTGAAGGAAGATAGAAGATTCATTTATAAGTTGATGTATTTTGTCTGCCTTCGGCAGTTTTGATTGAGATATATGAATCTGTTTTGAGTTGATCGGAATTGTTATCCGCGAAGTTCATTTCGCAGTCCTTTTTGATGAGTTAATGAATGAAGATGTTCGGCTATGTCTCTATTCTATGTTCTCTGTTGACATGAGTTATATTCTGTGCTTTCTATATATTGCGATGTTATGAATGATGTCTTGTGAATTTGTTGTTTTGTTAATCGGTAATGTTGGTTGATATGGGCTATATTGCACATTTGAATTGATAGTATAATGAGAAGACAGAACTATGGTTTCTGTATCGAATGAGTAAGGGTTGACGCATGTCTTATCCCTACTGTGGAAACTTGGTTCCTACAACCCCCCTTGAACATCTGGGGTGAGACCTCACTCGTTTTGTGGGTGTTGCTGGAAAGGGTAAAACCTTTCCGGTCTGATGCTTAAGGGTATCTGGTTGGTGTTTGTTGACAGCAGTGCGAAGTGAAACCCTATCGACAGAACTGTGTCAACATCATTAATTAATTAAAAGGGGGTAATTTTTGGTTTAGTCACCCATGTAGATTAAATAAATGAAGGTGGGTCATAGTTTCATGTTATTTATTAATATTAATAAATATTTATGAGTTTTAATGGCTAGGTTGCTCAAGGAGGGCGCATAAGTGGTATTGTGGACCCTATGAGTTGTCGTGCACAATGGAAACTAGAAGACAATATGAGAAAATCCATAAAGCCACTTAAAAGGTGGAAGGAAGCACAAAAGTAGAAAAATATGAAGAGAAGAAAGCATGAAGAAATGAATGATATTTTATAAAAGAAGAAAGAAGTATAAAAGAAGGAAAACGAATAGGAAAAGAAGGAAAGCAAAGAAAATTCAGGAAAAGTTAGATGTTGCCAAAAGTCGAAAACTAGTCCAAAGCATAAAGGAAACCAAATTAGGAAAAAGAAAAGTAAAAAAGGAAGATGCTAAAAGTAGTCAAGGAGGGTGCATGGCTAATTAGGATGTCCACATTCAATGTATATGGAACTCAACTCATCTTGTAAAATAAGAGGAGTGTGCCACTCTCACATCTTTTGGTCATTTTGATATTTGTCTTGAGAGATTGCTCTCATAGGCTTGGGAGATGAGCCCCTAGAAAACTTTGGGTGATATGACCCATATCAAACCTTGTTCCTATATTATTCACATTCCAGTGCATCCATTATATTTTGAATTGCAAATATGATCTAGTGTTTGGTGTTCTTGTTGTGTGGTTCAATCCCTTCATTAAGTGGAAGTAGTGTTGAAAGGCCAACATGGAGGTTCTATTTCCTACATTTGTGAGAATTTATGGTCTCTAATACCTATCCCATTACATCTATAGCATTGTAGGAAATAAACACTTTTTTTTCATAAAAAAAGGTGTCCAGATGAGCAAGTTATGGCCATTTTACTAGATTCAAGGGTTCCAACTGTAAAGAATGCGCCATTGCTTTTCTATCTATAGATCTTCCTGAGTTTCAAGTTATATGAGATCCATATATTTAGGATGAAATCCATCCTTTATCATTGATTTAATTATCATATTTGATTCCAGTGCCATCCAAATCTTCTTCTTCTTCAATCAAGGAATTCCATCCATTGGAGCATTCTCTATAATAATTGTCTCTTCATCTTTCGTGGAGGTTATTGGTGACCGTATGGGAATGATTAACGTATATAAGGATATGTAATGTGATGAAAATACTTTTATGATCAATATCTAATATATATTTCAGTTCTTCAATTTTTTTTAAATGTAATTGAGTCAATTGTTACACCTATGCTGGATACAGTGTTTATTTTGACTAGTTTTTCCAGAAAATGCACTATAGTGGTCTCTGCAGATCCAATTATTGTTCTGTGAATTTATGTAGGTCTAAGACACTGATAAATCCAACCTCATCCTCAAATATGAAATTCATGACCCTCGAGAGGTGTTTGGAAAAGTTTTAATGAATACTAGCCTATCAATCCTAAGTAGCACACTTGCTAGTTTCACCTCCAAATATTGTTAGCTTGCTTATAAACCTATGTTTGATTGCTAAAGAAGGTTGGGGGATATTCCATATAGTCAATCCCATGTTGTATTCATTTCAGCAAGTACCATAAGCCTTTTTTTCCACAGAAGTCCCATGGACAATTTCCTTGTACCCTTGGGTTTAGCTCAAGTGGTCTACCCAGGCGCGACATACCGATAAAAGTATTTCTATCAAGTATTGGCATGTTTTCATCCTATTGCAGCCTTAACATGTAATTAACATCATTTTTGGAAGAATTTAGGAAGAGTTTGAAGTTGTTTGAAAATTTCTTCTTGGATCATTGCCAAACTAGCTAGTTTTGATCCCTAGTAATCTACTATGAGTTTTATTTGAATTTGTTTTTGAGTTAATGTGCCATTGATAAGATCTGGTACATTACACCATCGTCTAGTGATGCTAGTGTCAAGTTACACTTCGCTCTCTTCCTTACTGAAATGATTCATGACTAGTTGAGTACCTTTTCTTCCATAAAATTCTTTAGGTACCAACCCTATTTACTATACATGCTCATCTATCACCTTCCCGACTGCTTCCCCAATCTAGTCCTCAAGTTTGTTAAAGTCCAACCTATGAATGAAAAATAGATGGATTTTGTGAACAATGTTATGTCTAAAGTATACTCTATACTATATGAGAATCCCTCCCCTTATAATATTTGTTGAATGCAAAAAGTTATTCCAGTTGATCCCAAAGTCATAAGTAAGAAACTAGTCTTTATATGAGAACCACACTGAAATTAGAATTTACAGTTATGAAGTCCCACCTTACTAGCTCCCAAATTTTTTGAATCCCATATTTTTTTCCCTCAAATATATTTGACAGAGGTTTAACTAGATGATTAGATACATTTTGCCAAAAACAAGAGTATTTTCACATTCAAGATTGCAAACAAGATTGGTACTTTAATTCTTAGTCAATACTAGAATACATAATACAATTGTAGAGCCCACAGGGGGGTAGACCAACTGGTAATGAGCAATTGAGATGAGAATTTGTAAATGGAAGGTCACAAGTTCAAATCCCCATGGGTATTTTCTTACCAAAAAAACTCATACAATTGTAGAAGACATGCTTAAAACCTTGAATCTATCATTAGGAGTCTATTGTTAGGGAAAGTGTTCCTATGGATGGGGTTCATAGAGGCCACCAACATACTGTGAAATTCAATCAAGAATCAAATTAGATGAAGAAATAGAACAAGACATTGTACATAACATAAACAAGGGTTTTTAAATATAAGAGCCAAGTACCTTATTCAACTGAAGGTTGACCCTAGCTCTTAAATATTCAAGCTTTGCTCCAAATTCCTGTTCTAGGACCTGCAACACAAACACAAAATTTCTCAAATATTTTGACTACAAATATATTAATAATCAAATTGAAAGTAAATAAATATTATAAGCATTAATCACTTTCAAAGATTCAACCAATTCACCATCAAATTACAAGCTATTTGGGAAAGGAAATATCTTTTATTCATTCAAATGATTGCAACAAATACATCTTTTACCTTGATCTTCTTAGGCACCTGCTGAAACTTGATCTGAGTCTTTTCATCCACTCTCCCACAAAAATTCCTCCAACATAACATTACAAGTAAGTGTGTCCCCATTTCTCATGGTATTTCTCCTGTATTTATGACAACGATGAAAGGGTAGTTCGAGAAAGGATCAGTTAGAAAAGGTAGGGAGGTTAGAGAACCGACCCTAACTGCCCCTAATTTGATTTTCTTATTTATTTTTCATGATTTTGGAGGAAAAAAACAGGTGAAAAGCATAGAAATTGCATGTAAATCATGATATTACTGAAGGAAACATGCGTGTACAATATTTTGGGGGAAAACATTAGTGGTAAAGGGGTCACTACGCGTAACACACAGGTTGTCAAATGATCAACAACATGTATGTCCTAGGCCAAAGAGACAAAAAAAACATAAGATAGAGAATCAAGGAATGATTGGGGACATTGGAATCAATAGCAAATCTAGGCTCTTCCATCCATAGTGTCCTTTTGTGTGAATGAAAACTCAATATCGTCACGGACGGAGAAGTGCCTATTTGATGGATAATAGATGCCCCCTAATGTATGAGGTCAGAAGGGAAGATGATGGCCAAAATACATTATAAAACAATGGAGTTGAAGAGTGCAGGAAGCACATAATAAAGGTCCCAACGAGGTACCTAAAATAAAACAAAGGTCATCTTACAATATAATCCCTGACATAAATGCCATGTTCAAAAGGATAGAACATGATCTCCAATGCATATGTATAATTGATGTATATAACATGGCCAATAGGATACAAACATGGATCCATGTCAAAACGAGAGAACATAGACATAATTAAAAAACTGGATCTATGTCTCATCAAAAGCCAAAAATGAGTGTGGCTTAGTCTTGTGCAGCTTGGGTAATAACAAAATATTTTGATGTTATTATAGGCCCGAGGTATTCAATCCAAATCATCTCAAGGTATGAATCTTGACCATGCGAATAAATGAGTTGATCTCAAACATGGAGGATACCATTTGATTATTGATTATTGATGTGAACTGTTAACAAACACGAGGGAACCCACTGATAATGAAAATGGAACCCAAGCTACCTAGTACATTCTTACAAGTGTTAATAAAGGATCTTGAAGTCGAACACTTGAAGAATCTATTGAGTAAGATACAATAAAGTATTCTCATAACTCAACAATGAGAGAATCTGCCACTGATTACTGCAAATATCAAGGTACTATCCAAAACTCTAATTCTCCTTCCCAGAGAAAGATGAGTTGAAGTCGATCGGAAGAGACCCGTGAGAAGGAAGGAATTGAGGAATACTCCATCATCTCACACAAGGAAAACTTGTAGACTGAATTGATATGAAATAGGACTGAGTACATATTTATATCAGGGATGGCAGACATAGGAAGTCAAGGAAAATTGCATAATGGGCGACATAGGTTTTATCCTTGAATAGTGAGAATTACACAAGAGTGACTTAGGTAGCTTTGAACACGAAGGGAACATGATATAAATCTGCAATGTAGGAGGCATTAACAAATTCTTCATGGGATTGGAAGATTAACCAATCATAGGAGTAAAAACTATGAGATCAATTTTATCCTAAGGACAAAACTAGAACCCAACTTGTTTGATAGACTCAAAAAAGGTGTTTTGTTCAAGGACATAGTTGACTTGCTGCCATATTTTCAACAAATAAATGAGATATTTCCCTTCCCTTTGTCTTTTTAAGGATCTTTTCATTTTTTAACGAGCATGAAAAAGATAAAAGGAAGCTCGATAGGGATCCAACCATGTGTAATTTTAGGAGTCCATGGAAGGGAGACTCAACACTTTCTTCATTGTTTTACCAGTTTGAAGATACGATAGAAGGTTACTCAGTAAAATACTGATCCGTGGATTTTAATATCGATCTCGGATCTCTTCATGCTCGCCGGTGTTTTCATATTTAAAGAGCCTGAAAAAATTAAACAAGAACTCTATACACTTACTCGTGGATTTTATAGCGAGCTCGAGTTGGTATATGCTCATAGGGGTTTTCATATTTCGAGAGTGTGAAAATCCTAAAGAAGACTCCAAGGGGTACTTTTTCGTAAAGTTAGTATCCTGACCCGAAAAAGGATAAAACAATGTGAGAGAGAACTCTTATAGTCATAGTGAACTAGAGTATTCCTTTTTCATAAATAATCCACAAGGTGTAGAAAAGGGTTAAACTTATACCTATGTGGATGTTCCTTCAATTCCTTTAACGAGTTTGAATTGAACAAGCGGACTCGATAATATTGTCAATTTTAAGGAGTCTAAAAAGAGCGTAAATAAAACTCTATATGGATGGGATATTTATAAAAGGGTGGTAAGCAAATAAGAAAAGAGAGTATGCAATTCTTCTTTGAAAATCATGATAAACTAAGAAATCTCCATGACCTAACAATCTGCAGCATGGGCACCGAAATAGAAAAAGGGTGCTAACTAAGGTGTCCCATTTGAATTAGGCACTAGCCATGGAAGAACAATGATGATACAAGGAAATAAGAAGGATTAATATCGCAGTCCATGGTGAAAAAGGTCCTATGTCGTAAAATACGGTAAGGTGTTAATGCAATATGCAATGTAATGGTAACCTAACCTATATGTCGGGGGTATGATGAAAAAACCTTTTTCAAGTACAAATGTGGACAAAAAACCTTATAGAACCACCTTGTTGGTTGACCTAGTCAAAACACTTTCATCATTAGTCATAATAATTAAATATGACATAAAACACAAATTAGACTATACAAAAGGGGGTAAAAATTAAAATTATTTACCACAAATAGCCAAAAAGTGAAAAAACTAAGTCATTTTGCAATTTTACCATTGTAGAGAGCCAAAATGCCCAGAAATTCAAGCATTGATTGCGATCAATCCAGTGGATCATTTTCGAATTCGTCAGTTGCAGGTGCTTTATCTCTCTCTTCTCTTCATTTTGTATGTAGTTTTACTTATTTTTAATGGAATTTTTAGTTTTTTATTAGCATTTAAATTTAAAACTATGTACCCGCAAGTGGATATTGTTGCAATAGTGTGTTCGCAGAAAAAATGCTAGTGAAGGGTACTTCACTTGTGTGTGGGACGCTACTATTGTAATTAGCACTCGCGCATAGAGCCGTTTCATTTTTGAACATCAATGCTCATAAAAAATATCCACTTTCATGCAAAGATGGTGCTTGTTTGGAGGGAACGAGAGCATGAGGAAATGGATAGGGATGCCATGGGGGACCCCTCAACTCTTAATGCTTTGTGCCAGTGTAGGTTTTTGAAATTTTTATGAATGGAAAATATGAGAGTACAACCAACTAGACTTCTTGAGACCTTAGTGCATTGTTGGGATCCTAATCAAGTAGATTTCAACCTCCACAGAGATATATTAGAGATCATGGTCGATGACATATAATTTATTATAGTATTATCATGATGTGGGGAAGTAGAAAACCTCAAAGGTGCATTCTGCGGTGTTGGAACTCTCTTAGTATAGGATTATATCAACACTTATTTGTAGCAAGGGATGAAAAAAGTGGAAGTCAAGTTGCAATAAGTCAAATTGCTAGTTTTCCACTAAAAATCATTGTAAGTACAGTTAACTGAGTGGGGGGTGTGTCTGCATTACACTTAGCCACTCAAAACTATATGTAGATAGGCGTGGAGTGCATTCAAAATGTAGTGTTTGATTGGTGTACCAACTTGTTGGTGAACATGAAGCACCAACTAAATAAGTGCAAAATGGGGAAGAAGAAGAACTTTGGATATGGAAGCATCTTGGAAACATTATCCTTTCAGAGGGTCCCATTCTTATGTCCAGGAGTGACTCTATCACCTACTAACCGGAGGGGTGAAAAAATCAAGTTGGGAAACAATTTTGGCTTGTTTTTGACAAACAAAACTGCTAATTTTTATGTTTTTCAACTTCGACCTCTTCAAACCCATATCTCCCTCAGGAATTTCAACTTGAAGTAAACACAAAGGTTTTAGAGAATTGAATTAGCTTTCTACTCGTATTTTTTTTTATTTTTTTTATGGACATATTGTGGGACAAATTTGTTGTCAACCAATGGCATATACTCGAAACGTTTAGGTATAGATAATGAGTGGCCTGTGTTGACAACGTTTTTTTGATAGATGGTTATTCATTTTAGGGAAAAAATTGTAGGCTCATAATATACACACACTAAACTTGTTCCTGGACTATATTTTGAGTTTTTTAAGACTTGGGAACTATTTTTTATCATTTATCGAAATGACATAGGTTCAGAAAATGGTACATTATCGACACATGTTTTTGTCTTCGCATTTTCTATCAAATGTGGCTCTTATCAAACAAACTAAAACCAACCCATTGAAGAAAACATTTCAAGGAACATCCTTGTATTTTGTTTTATTTTTTTTGGCTTTGTCATTGTGATGATATTGAATTTTCATTGTGACTTATTTTTCAGTCACTAAAGTTTTTAATGATAAATTTTAGTAAAAAAATAGTAAAAAATAGTAATCCTAAATGAAATTAAAAAAACATTATATTATGAGAAAGTAGATTGAATGATGAATCTACTGGTATAAACTCCGACATGTAATTCTCATGTTTTGCAGTGGTCCAACCTTGTTAAAGTGACACATTTCTGAATTCTACAGAAATTGTGCTGGAATTGTTGACCAAAAACTCTTGGGCGAGAAAATGTCTTCCAAACTCTTGGCGGAGAGTTTAGTTCAAACTCTCATCCGAGAGTTTTTTTTAAAATACAGCACGTAGATTGGTTCAAACTCTCGGCCTAGTGTTTTTTTAAACTCTTAGCCTAGAGTTTGAACTCTCAAAACTCTCGGCCTATAGTTTAAAAAACTCTAGGCCGAGAGTTTGAGGTTGAATTTTTTTCCCCTGTTCATCCACGCACCCTCTTTTTTTTCACTCCATTGTCACGGAATTTTTTCCCAGCTTCATGTTTTCACCCCGTCACAAACCAAGATTGGTTTGATGGAGTGAGGTATTTAGGAGGCAAGGAGGTGGAGACACTAGGACCACATATGAGGATGATGATTTCCACACATGGTGGAGCCAGCTGGTACCAACCTTCTAGCAGTTCCCTACGTAGGCTTGTACTTTCGTTGAGACCCAGAGCTCATGCTCCCTCTAGGAGAAGCCCGGGGAGAGATAGGTATGAATTTTGTTTTTTTATTTTGTAATATTAAAATTTTATGGATTTTTTTTGTAAATATATACATGTATGTATTTTTGGTTAGTTTGAGTACTAACAAAATGTTTGATGCAGATATAAGACTGTTGCACCTAGCCCAAGTAAGGCATTTTTGGCAAGACATTTTTGGGGAGCTGCGAAGTTGAGCACAGCACAGTATCGACAGGGTAATAACCGCGCGGTTAAGTGCCAGCTCTGCGAAGTGGTATCACTGTGCACTGCTAGCAGAGAACCTATTTTTGGTAAAGAATGTAAGGAAAGGTCGAGCTGCGAAAGTGACCTGTTTCGGTAAGAAACTCCAGGATTCCCGAGAATGGGTATGGAACAGCGAGAAGGCAGATGAAAGTGACCTATCAAGAGAGTGGCGAAAAATGGTTAGAAGCTAAGCCATGAGGTCGACAGCGACAGGCAGGCCAGAGGGGCGAAAAGTGACACACCACGATGCATTGTAACCATTTCAGTAAGGATGCAGCTTTTAGAAGGGCGTGTGGGATGCAAGTGGTCTAGCAGAACGACCAAAAGCATGTGAAGCAACTGTCGACTGCGACAGGCCGAGTTGGTGGGTAACCGCGATAGTTTTGGGTAACCTTAGGGTTTTTGGCCCACTTGATTGTAAAGACGTGACCTACGGGAACAATCTATAAAAGGGCACGTTTTTGTAAAGGAAAGGGTTGTTTTTGGGTTAAGATTCATTGTTGAATCTTCAAGTAATACTTGTTTGTTATTACTGAATGCTATTGTAAAAGGCTCTACAAGCTACATGCGCAGAGACCTACTAAAGAGAGAAGATAGTCTGCAGCTGAGTGCGCAGACTGGAACTAGTGTACCCTTCCAAAAGATAATATAACAACAGTTCCTATGGATGTAGCTCCCATCCTGTGGGTAAACCACGTTAAATTCCGTGTTATCAGATTGATTGTATGTGTTTATATGTGTATTTGCTTATGTGAATGGCTAGGATCCCGTTTATGAATGCATGTGTTCTTTCTTTTATATGTATTCTCCATATGGATGAAAGATGGGAATAATATGTTAAGTAGCGACATGTGTGAATGAATGTTAGATGCACCAGTATTTCGCATTTAGATGAATGCAATAATTAGTAGGATAGACACTTAGCGTAGCACCAAAAGTGCGCAGTTACATTGTTGTTTGTTATAGGGTGTAAGTTTGCAAGGTTCAGTCTAAGGTGTTATTGAATGCATAAATTACACTAGGTAAAATCTGTTAAAGTGGTTAAGTACCGAAGAGGAAGTGCAGTCTCTGTGGCACTGTCCGATTGTATAAGAACCATCCCGAGCTGCGTAATCCTTTGGATGCGCCTTGGTATAAGCATTACCCGTGAAGAAGTGAACTTCGTGCAGTCCCCAGTTTGCAGTGCAAGTCCTGTATAGTGCTGCTCACCATTTTGTTAATTGCTCATCACCCGGTTGTGGAAATATGATTCCGCAACCTCCCCATTAACTTTGCCTCGGGTGAGACCTCAGTCTTCTCATAGACTGTTGCCGAAAGGGATGGTGAAAAGGGGGTTTTGTTGGTTCGCTAAACTGCACAGAACCTAGGTCTTTCTAGTAAACGTCAAGAATAGTATAAGCATCGACCAAATGGTTCCATTGCTGCACTAAGAACCGGTCATGAGTACAGAACCTTGGAATCTTGAGAAAACAAAAATATGGAACTGGGTGGACAAGACAGAGAGATATTTTGCAAGAAAGGAGAATAGACATCTGCGTCTATCTAACATAGAGTGGTTAAATAAATACCTGTGGAAGGATATTCATGAAATTTTATGTGAAAACTTTGGAAACGAGTTGCACATGTGGTTATCAATACTCGCAGAGCAAAAGGACTGTTTCCAAGAAGGAGCACCTACTGAGTGGAATCCTAAGCTCATTCAGAGGCTTAAACAAGTAAATATCCCACTCTTGAAAGCAATCAACTTTTGGGTTGACAGTACACTAGAAGGCTTTGTGACAGAGTTCTCTGTGGACACCCTAAAGTCCTACAGCACAGCAGAAGCAGAGTTTTTCAAAGGTTTCAGAGATAAGTATATGAACAATATGAGTTTATATATTAAAATTCTTTTCACTGAGAAAGGAGTTTTAAGAATGTAATAAAATTATAGAAGTTTTTGAATCAGTAATGGTCGATAACACACATAGTGATTCTGACAAAGATACACACAATTTAAGAAGTGGAAAGAGATATAAGCTTTCTACTAAGAAGAACTCTAGTGAACATGGACTCCATGTAGATACTGAGCTAGAACCTGAGACTGGTAGCCACACAACACCTCCATCATTCACCTATCAGCCTCCGACTCCGTAGCACTCCCTAGTTGACAATACCGCGCCTCCTATTTCACAGAGTCCACCAGTTTAGAACCCTCCAATTGTTAATATTCCCAATCCTCGAAGCGTCAATATTAGTAACACTGCGGGAGTGAGTAATCAGACCATCCCGAGTCAAAACATTCCAACTCATAATATTTTGATTCAGAACATTCCGCACAGTACCATCCCTAACACCACTTAGAACACTGTGTAGAATACTGTACCACCAAGAAGGAGAATGACTGACGATATTCAAAGGAATGGGTCTAGAAGACCCTGAGCAACACTGGTTTCTATATGAAGACATGTGGAGTGTCAAGCAAGTTTAGGATGATGTTGTGAAGCAAGTGCAGCTCATCACTACATTCATAGATAGAGCTTTGAACTGGTTCATGAAGTATTCTCAAGGACATAATAGAACCTTAGTGGATTTTAAGGCTGCACTATTAAGAGAATTCAAGAAGTCAAAGTCAGAATATCAATGTATAACAGAATTAAAGGAGATTAAGCAAAAGCCTAATGAGACAGTCTAGGAATTTGACCAGAAGTTTAAATCATTGTTAGACCAGTTCAGTTTTGACATAGCACCACAACAGCACCAAGAGTGGTTCATAGCCGCGTTGTTTCCCCATATCAGACTGCCGTTGATGCAACAGAAAGTGGCTTCGTAGGCAGAATCCCTAGAGATCACGATGAAATTAGAAGCTTCACCCATAGGAGAGGCTAGCATTGGAATGGTCAAAATCCAGAATCAGCTAGCTACCTTGACATTACAGTTCTAAGACATAAATAAGGGAAAAGAGACCAGAGAAGAAATTTGGTGTACCAGATGTAAGGGAGAAGGACACCTGAAGGAACGGTGCCCTTTGTTTCAGGATTACCTAGACAATGGAGCACCAAATCCACTGAATCAGAACAAAGGGCCATTGTGTGAAATCTCAAGAACAAGAGGACACCGGCTAGAATATTGTTACTTAATCCATAAAAATGTGCAAACACCTAAGAATTTATATTGCACATTCTTTAAATCCGTTGGACATGATGATTCCAATTGCCGAGCATATGAGCTCATGATGGAAAGAAAGCACAATGTAGAGCATACGCGCGGTGGAGTATATAGAGTTCAAGAAGAAACACCGCAGAACAAGGATAACATGCAGTATGATCAAGGTGCATACCAAGGCTGTGGTGGATTTCGCGGAAGAGGAAGAAACACTGGCCCAAGACAAGGAAGAGGAAGAGGCCAGATGATCTGTTATAATTGTGGCCAGCCAGGTCACTTATCTAGAGATTGTACCAATGTGTGTACTACCTATAATTATTGCAAATATTTTGATCATGTCATTGAGGCATGCCCAGTTGTAGCAGCAGAAATGAAGAAGAGAAATCAAGAAGTACCCAACCTGAATATTCAAATGATTGCAGCAGAGAAAAGGACTGCAGATCCAAGTATTAATGTTGTTACACGAAGTGGCGTTGCCACAGGCACATATAAACAACTAGAAGCTTCAACTTCTAGAGATTTTCAAACTAGGCAGACACCTGCTGAAGTGGTTTGGATCATAAAAGCTACTAGTAAAACACCTGTTTTCGATCTGGGGAGAAATAAGGAAGTCTTCATAGAAGGATGGGAAACTTTCAAAGAGCCAGCACCTATGACACCCAGAATCCTGTTGTGAAGTGAACTAGCACATATGAAGGATATGCCAACAATGTATGATCAAACAAGTACCGCAGTAGAAATAGGCACTTCTGTTGCATAGTTCCTATGGAGCTACATGAAATTATTGAAGAGCGTAGATGATGTAGTGTTAACACCCAAAAAGTGCTCACTAGCTCATTCCCTTATTCACATGACCCATTTGTCCACTTTTTCCACCATTTGAGCCTCTAAAACCATCAAAAGGTCACCAAAAAGACCATAATACACCTTTTTCCCCTCAAAATATATATTTTTCCTCAAAAAACCCTAAAAAAGGGTCCAAAATTCTCAAAAAATATTAAAAGGGAATAAAATATAAAAAATATTCAAAAAAGGGAAAAAGAGGGAAAAAGAGACCTAAACCATGTTGGTTAATACCATTGGTTTCCTTAAAACCATAATGGTATTCCCCATCACCAAAAACTATAAAAAGGTGATAGGGGCTCCTCAATTTTCATCCATATTTCATCCTATCCTCATGCTGCCAAAATCCATCTTGAGCTTTTCCCATCTTTTGAGCTTTTCCCAACCATTGAAGCATTTAAGAAGAAGAGACCATTGGACACTGGATCACCTCAACCTTGGAGCTGCCCAAAACTGACCATCCTCACCATTTGAGGTAATACAAGAGTTTTAATTTTTATTTACATGTTTATGAATCAATTTTACTTATTGTTATTAATCTAGATTTCTCTATTTTACTGTTTACTGCCATCAATCTATAGTTCATATTTTTTTATTTACATTGCTTTATTTGAGACTGCTGCTACTAGTTAGCAGGTGCATCCTTGCACATGCTTGGTTGAAAAACCAAGCAACAGCTTTTGGTGACTCCGCTATTTTTTGAATTTTAACTTTTTGCTTTAGATATTTATTTTAGTTGTTTTTCCCATTTAAAACTGTAGATATTCCATACTAGTCAGCTTCTTGATATCTACCCTAGCCATTGGCCCTTTCTGCAGCCCGAAACAGCCCAAAATTTCAATTTTTTGGTTCATTTTTCGCCAGCCATTTTCCGTCCGTACATCGCGACTTTCAGAACCCACAGTCACGTGGTCCATCGCAACTGTGAGACTTTTTTCTGCGTGGTCCATCGTGACTTTTTGACTTTTTCCCACGCGGCTCATCGCGGCTGTGCAACCTTTTCCCATGCGGTCCATAGCGACTGTTTCGCATTTTCCCGCGTGGTCCATCGCTACTGTTTGGCATTTTTCCGCGTGGTTCATCACAATTTTTGACCACCACATCGCGATTCACATCGTGGATTTTTCCCACGGCTCATCGCGGGTTTTGACCTGACAGCCGCGATATTTCTTGTTTCGTTTCGGCCAATTTTTTCAAAAAAACTTCGCCCAATCATCCCATTTTTCCAGCATCAATTTCTGCAATTTTATACAACCCAGTGTGTCATTATTACAACATTATTAAATTGATATTCGTTAGATACTTCATTTATCTTTTTGAAAATTTTCAGTTAATTGAAAGAAATATTTTTTAAGTATTTCTGAGATTCTAAGTTTTATACATTGTAAAGTTAGAACCATATTTCTAAAATTACTCAATATTTTGCCCAAGAAAGATTCTAAAATCCATTTATTTTCACATCTATTATTTGCTTTACTTTTTAAAGAATCCATATTTTTTGAAAAGGTTATTAAAGCATTTACATTTGAAACATCTTTCATTTTTTCACAAATTAGAATCCTTATTTTAGTTTGTGATTAAATCGCCCATGCGAGGCACATTGCTTTGGTATACACCTACACCAGCACACAATCTGTCACAATAATTTCAAGTGAACCTTGAAATTTACCTTAACTCAACCAACATTCTAACCCCACTTGGGGAACAAAAAAAGAATTTTGTAGCTAGGTAGGATTGAGGGGATAAGTATCCAAATAACACCCCTCACTCATTTTTTATGTTGAGACATAGTGATTGACATTTAGCGTATCAAAATATCTTATTATTTGTTGACATGGTTTAACACCAATTCATCGGGAAGGCCTCTCCCTTAGGAGGGTTGAAGCAGCTAGACTGGTTCCGGAAGCCTGAGTGGAATATGGCAATCCATTCAGTAACCGAAGGATACCTTTCGTAGTTCTCGTTGTACCACCCTAATGGGAGTATAACGGCGATAGAACCAAACTGCAGATTCACCCAACCGAACGTGTCATGAACGGGGTATCTTAGTGGCCAATTTTTTAGGATTGTTTATCCGGTGTCCCTCCCGGTAGCGGTATATCTAGCCTTTGATTCTACAATTTATATTGTCTAACTTGGATTTCATCACCTTGCAGAGGACATACCTTGTCGATTCATAATACTTTTAGTTAGGTGTTTGCATGCTCCGTTACCTCCCTTTGGTCATAGAGTACACCTTTTTCTATTTTTAGGAGTTGTTTGCATGTTGGTTTCCTGACCACATTTTTTTATTACTCCACTTACTATAGCACAGCTATTATAGTAAGTTTTTTGAGGTTGTTTTTTTGGCTTGAGTGCCATTTATTCTTTACGCTCCCCTCTTGCACACACGGTTGCATTAGGGCTTTAGAGATTTCCACTCACCACCACCTAGTAGTTTTTATTCACCAACTGTCACCATTGATTCCCCGAGACGTTCTCGGTGCTTCCAGGGAGACCCCCCGCAATACGGTTCCCTTGACCCCACACATCATCGTAATAGAGCCCCGTCATCCGATTCTGACGTGCCTCATTTCACATCTGATTCTGAGATAGAATTCAAAAATCCCACATACACCACACCCACTATCCCCATGGCTGGTTCGCATTACGACAACTTTTTCAGAAGGGTTGTTGGTGGAATATCATCCACCCCCGCCACCACAATGACCACCATGGTAGCCACAGTTACCACACCTCCCTTAGGGATGCCTTAAATGGGACCTACACCTACATTAGGTATGCCTACCATGGGAACCCTTCGCAATACAGGACCCCCACCTAACTTAGGAATACCCACTATGGAAACTATACCTACTATCCCTGCTACCACTCAGATTCCAACACCTCTTGGACATATTCCCAACCCATCTGTGACTCCTATTGCACTTGGTGGTGCGGGCCCCTCCCACACTCTTATGGGTGGAGGGCACATACCTCCCATGACAAATATCCCCCTAGGGGGCAATGGCCTAATAAATAACGCCACCATCAGCACTTATTCCCCCATGACAACATCACACCCCTCCGCCAGTCTATCATTTATGGCTAGCCTGAACCCACCAGACTTGGCTAGGCTAACAAATGATCCCATCCAACAAAGATCCCGTAGACATCCCAAAATTTGAAGGAAAAGCTGGGGAAGACCCCCAAAACCATATCATGTTGTTTCACCTATGGTGTTCCTCAAAATCCATAGTAGATGATTCTATTCGACTCAGACTTTTACAAAGAACTTTCACTGGCTCTGCAGCCAAATGGTACATTGAGTAGCCACATGGGACGCACCCCACATTTACATCCCTTGCCTCAAATTTCCTTCAGTTCTTTCAACTACTTATACGCTATGATGTAGGAGTGGAAATACTTTTATCTTGTAGACAGAACACCGCTACACACATCACCGATCATATCCATGAGTGGCGTAAGCGTCATAGTCTCTGCAAGATAAAGTTTGACGACCGTATCTTTCTGGATTGGTTCCTCAAATCACTCCTCCCTCTCATATCCAAGGATGTAGCCTCTGAACGACCCTAGTCGGAAGAAGAAGCCATCTTAAAAGATCAGCAGTTCGACCTCATATATGCCCAGTCTGGATATCTATACACCATTTTACCTGACGCCCCGCGCGGTGATCCATCCCGGAATGATGCACCCGGGGCATCCCATGCCACCGACGGTATTATCGACTAGGTTATGGTGCAAAACAAACCTTTTACCATAATGAGTACAAACAACACCCCAGACCTTTCTAGGGCTACATCTCATTCTGGAGCTACAACTTCATATGCTCCAGTAATGCACACCCACCACACTCATGGACCCTCATGTCCACCACAGTGTTATGGGAAAGCACCATCAGCTTATGCACCATCTCCATATTATAACCAGTAGGCCCATCAGACTCTGGTTCAGCCACAAGCCCACTCAGATTATTATCCTCAATAGACAGCACCTCTTGCTCCAACACTTCCAGTAGCTCAAGTTTACCCACAACCACAACAAGCACTAGGTCCACCTCATAACTTTCCTACTTACTACCCACCGCAACCTACTCCAAATCTTGCAAGACCTCAAAACCCACCTACTGCCCAAGGGCATGTATACACACAACAAAACCAACCTCAAAACTAGAACAACCAGCGTAATTAAGGAGGTCAACAGAATCGCAGAAGAGGAAGAAACCGCGGAAATAACCAACAACAAAACCAAGGAGGACATCCACCTAATCCTCCCAATAATAATAACGCTGCTCCTACAAACGAAAACCCTGATCGCCCACCAAAACAGGGAAAAAACCCTAATTTGAGAACAAACCACCCATGTTCCATATGTGGAAGCTACGACCATTACACGCATAATTTCCCCCATTTAGATCGAGCGCGTCAACTCTAGACTGACGATTCCCAACGACAAGGACATGATGCACAGCCAACACCCCCTCCTCAGCTACAACCCATGATATTGCAAAATCTCCTACCAAATCAAGGCGTGGTAAACACCCATCCAATGGATCCCCCTCAAGGATCCACTGCAACACAGTAGCAAATTACCTATGCAGCAACCGATTACTAGCATACCGAGACCAACACTCACCATTTGCTTATGATGTCATCAAATGATGTCAATCTTCAAACCCGTCGAAATCAATATGGCTCAACCCCTAAGGCCACACCTACCGACCCATCTTCGAGTACCCTCCCAATTGATCAACCACTTCGCATTCCTAATATGCCCATGTACGGGGGTCCAGAAGCACCTCACATCCTGTTAAGACGAATCAACAATAACCCTAACGCTTGTGCAACTTTGAACTATAACATTGTAGAATACTTAGCCCAGTCCCCCGCTACTATGTCTGCTCTAGAAATCCTAAAAGATTGTCCTGCATAGAAGAAATTGTTGTTATCTGCCATTGCTTCCATAGACCCTAATGACTCCAACATGATGGCTTTCGACTTAGACCAAGCCGAACCTCATCTGCCTTCATCTCTAGCTTTTCAATTTTCTGTGTCCATTCACAACCTCGTCGTTCATCGATGCATAATCGATGAAGGTGCCTCCACCTGCGTTATGTTGACTTTCATATGGAAAAAACTTGGATCCCCAACTGTACAACCGTCAACTACCACATTGTGAGCTTACGATGGCCGTGAAGCTCAACCTCAGGGTTTGTTAGTGAACATACCCATATAGCTTGGGGGCAAACTGGTTCTCATGGATATAGAGGTCATTAATGCCCAACTTGATTACAATCTCCTTCTGGGACGAAGCTACATGTTTAAAATGAAAGTTGTCGCTTCTTCAGTTTTCTGCCTCATGATGTTCCCCAATGAAGGACACGTAGTCAAAATCGACCAGATTGCATACTATGATCCCAATGCCCCCGCAATGCCTAAAAATGTTCTTCCCATGATTGAACAAGCCGTTCAGAGTGCACCCACATCATTCGTCTCCTCAGCCGGACCCAGGATATATTTGGACACTCCCATGACCACCACTTTCCCTTCTATCCCACCCCCTCTCTGGGTAACTGAAGTATCCGATTTATGCACCCTCTCACACAACGAACAACAACATACTCAACAACCTCAACCACCCATAGTGCTTAGTCATATCGGAACAACACCGTTTCACACTATCCCATTCTTGTTTCCTTTTTCAGGAGTTGTCAGCATGCCAGTAATGGCTACACTTAACCTTCCAGGGTTAACGATGGGATTACCTATATGGTACCTACCTACCCCAATCCCTCCACTGACTCCGATCGTTGTTTTACAACCAGTACAACCCATCAATATTTCAAACCACCCACCACTTGGCATAACGAACCCCCAAAACCATCCACCACCTGGTATACCGAACCCCCAAAACTGACCACCTCCAACAGGGGCCACTACATTAACATCTAGTTATGTCCCCCAACAATCCTATTACCATGGTGGAAGAGGACCGCAAACCTACACCACTGGACCCACCAACCACACCCCACCAACAACTCCAAAGTTGGCAAAGAATCCCCCAACAATCCGTGTTCCCCCTAAGTGCTCCTTGTGTGACGTTATAGGCCATGCTACCCATCTATATCCACATCTAACGACACTTCAAGAACACATGAATATGTTGGATTATGACACCAACGTTCCAGTTGTCAAACTAGAACTACCTTCTTAGCCTCGCGATAAATCATTGCGCACAAACCACCCTTGTGCAATATGCAGCATCTACGGCCATTATTCACATCACTGCCCCGATCTCCCAGATTACACAACAGCACTATACGAGTTGAATAATGTCGATCTAGAGATATCCCCCCGACTTATTGAGGAAATATTCCCCCAGAATCTTTCCATTCAGAAGAAATCAATACCATTTATATGATTTCAACTACCTATAAACCTGAACCAATTGATTTAATGACACACTACTTCCGTAATGATAAGGAAATTCTAGAAACACTCACTGCACTGGACTACCCTTGGGATGATATGCACCATTGATCATACTTCATCCCCGAGGCATCTATGTCCACCATGGAAAACCAACTATCCGTTGAATAAAAGGACTTCTTACCAACCAAGGCCGATTGGTTTAAAGATCCAATCCCAGCTCTAGAAGCCTTTGAAGAAGGTAACATGGCTAACATTTCACCCATTATAAAAATAGACATCTCCACTACCCCCGAAAAACTTGAGCTTATCTCTTTAGGCGCATCATGCACTGAAAAAGAAACCCAAGCTTATAAGAAACTCTTCCAAGAATTTCGAGATGTCTTTGCCTAGTCTTATACCAAGATGCCTGGTCTTGATCCTACCATCGTAGAACATCACATAGACACATGGCCCAACATATCACTGGTCTGCTAGAAACAATGTCCCATTCACCCATCCAAGCTTCTAGCGATCAAAGCAGAAATTGAGAAGCTTCGAGCAGCAGGTTTCATATACCCGATTGCATATGCCACCTAGGTTTCAAACCCAGTACCAGTCAATAAGAAATTCAACACCATCCACGTCTGTACTGACTTCCATGACCTCAACCTAGCTTGTCCCAAAGACAACTTCCCAACACTATTTATTGACCAACTAATCGATGCGTGTGCGGGGCATGAGATACTTTCTTTTATGGACAATTTATCTGGATACAACAAAAATCAAAATCCGTAAAGAAGATCAATACAAGACCGCTTTTACCACCCCATGGGGCACCTTCGCCTATCATGTCATGCCTTTCGGTCTCAAAAACGCTGGAGCCACTTTCCAATGAGCTATGACTTATTGTTTTCACGACCTGAATAACATCATATTAGTTTATCTAGAAGACCTCACGGCTCGATCTAAGAAACGATCTGACCATTTAGATGATCTTCGACAAGTATTCTTGCGTTGTCGAAAATACAAAATCCGATTGAACCCACTCAAGTGTGTCTTTTGCGTTCCAGCAGGCCGCCTACTGGGGTTTATCATTTCAGAAAAAGGGATCACCGTCGACCCTCTAAAATTCCAAGCCATAGTAGACCTACCGTCACCTCGTACATTAAGACAGCTACAAAGCCTTCAAGGGAAGTCCAACTTCCTTCATCTCTTTGTCCCAGATTACGCCACCACAGTACATGGTTTCCTCCATTTTCTACGTCTTCATACCTGTTTCATATGGGACAACCAAGCAGAAGGAGCTTTCACAGATATGAAGAAAGCACTTACAAGTGCCCCCTTGATTTCTCCTCCAGATTTCACAAGAGACTTTACCCTTTACATTTCGGCATCAGATTACGCCATCTCTGGAGTACTCATCCAAGAAGACTCCACTCACCAAGAGCATGTTATTTACTATGTGAGCTAAACGTTATCAGGCCCACCACTACGCTACCCACATGAAGAGAAAATGGCCCTCACCGTCGTTTTTTCTGTACATAAGCTACGGCATTATATTCTCCTCAGCCATACCACGGTTGTGGCAAATTCCAACCCAATGGTCTATCTCTTGAATCGCCACCTTCTACAAGGCCGTGTTGCCAAATGGGTGATTATCTTACAAGAATATGACCTAAATTTTAAAACCCCGAAGAGAACTAAAGCATTAGCACTCGCTCAACTCATTACGGACCTACCATCTTCGTCGTCATCACTAGCTATCCATACTGATATAATCGACGAACATTTTTTCATCATCTCGTCTGATGACCCTTGGTACGGTGACATTTTGGTATACCTCCACACATAGAAGTTTCGACCCAATATCAATCGTGACGGACGTCGTCGCATTCGTCACCATGCCCCCTGTTATCTCCTCTTGGGTGATGTCCTCTATCGACGTGGCATTGACACAATCCTACGACGATGCATTTCCCAAGACGAAGCAGAGCAAGTCCTTAGCGACTGTCATAGCGATTTTTGCGGTGGCAATTTCTCTGGAATGGCCACCACCTAAAATGTAATTCGCATAGGTTATTTTTGGCCATCATTATTCACTAATTGTATCACAGCAGTCAAACATTGCCAAAATTTCCATCTTTTTGCCCCCAAGGCGAGAACCCCCCCTGCCCCCCTTCATCCAGTCGTCACCGTTGGACCATTTTGTAAATGGGCCATCGACTTCATGGATTGCAATCCTGCATTAGTGGGTGGCCATAAACACATTATTGTGGCTATCAATTACTTTACTAAATGGGCAGAAGCCATGCCTACTTACAATTGCAAAGCCGACACTGCAACCTATTTTTTCCTCAACCATGTTATTGCTTGTTTCGGAGTACCAAAGAAACTCGTCTCAAACCATGGCTCTCACTTCGAGTAATCCGTTTGGAGAGAATTTTCAATACTCCTTAAGTTTGAACAACATTTCTCCTCCGCCTACTACCCCGAAGGGAACGGCCAAGTCGAAGCTGTTAACAAAATTTTGAAGACTATCCTCCAACGCACTGTCGACAAACATAAATCCAATTGGCATCACATGCTGTTTCCTGCATTATGGGCTTACCGCACATAGACCAAAACCGCCATCGGCTTTACCCCATTCCATTTAGTTCACGGCGTGGAATTTTTCCTCCCCATTGAATGCCAGATACCAACATTACAAATTTCCGTAGAACTTCTCCCCAATACTTCACTAGTTGAGGAATGCTTACTTCTTTTAGAGAAGGCCAACGAAGATTGCCGTGTAGCTCTCCAAACAATTGAAGCCACAAAGAATAGATCTAAACTTCATTACGATAAACATGTTCACCCATGAGCATTTAGTGAAGGAGACCTAGTACTTGTTTACGACCAAGCCCATGACAAAACAGGAAAAGGAAAGTTCCAATCTATAATGTGGCAAGGCCCATATATCATACAGACTTACTTTGGACATGGGGCATACAATTTGACCGACTCGGAAGGCAATCCCATGCGCAACCCTCGTAATGAGTTGTACCTCAAAAGATTCTACCCATAAAAAACTCTTGGACACCATAGTCCATATTGTACAGTTTTTTAATTTATTTTTTCACTGTAAACTTTCAAAACCTTACATTTTCATTTTTTCCTGCATGAACATAGATGGATCCTGTTCCACTCTACCACATCAGTTTTGCCGATGGCGCAAGTTTTTGGTCTCCAAATTTCGCTTCAGCATATTGGGTAATTTATTCCCCTTCACATGACTTGATCCACCTCAACGAAGTGTGCATAGGTGCTTCCACAAACAACCAAGCTGAGTACGATGCCGTGACCGGTCTACTGGCCACTGCTCTCCAAATGGGCATAAGTCACCTTAATGTTTACCTAGACTCCCAGCTCCTTGTTTCCCAACTCAACAACTGTTACCAGGTACATGATCCCTATCTATTTAGAAAATTTCTGTGCACTAAACAAATGATTTGACACTTTGAATCCATTTCATTCACTCATGTCCCAAGAAATCAAAATAGTGTAGCAAACCAAATGGCTAACAACATTCTAGATTGGCACGTCAACCAACACATGTAGGACATCACGACATGCATCACATAAGCATAAAAAAATCAAATAAAACAAAATAAATAGATCATCATAAGATTGCATCCACGTGCATAAACAAGTGCCTCCACGGGAATATAAACATCATAATATTGCAACCACGTGCATAACATGAGCCTCCACGGGCATACAAAAACACAGACACATATCATTGCATCCACGTGCAACACAGACATAAAAGAAAAGACAAGATGTGCATCCACGTGCATACATGACTATATACCAAAAAGGCATATCTATATATATATATATATATATATCATAAGCGTCACGATGTCAGGAGTGCCCTCAGCACCCAAATATACAAAAGGTACACCAGTTGTACAAAATATGTGTATCAACAAAATACATCCCCATATGCTCATCAACATTTTGGGGCAAGTACATGATAACCTAATAATCACGATCACTGAGATCCTCTGGCTCCTCTGGATCATACTGATCCCGAGCCCTCCTCTCAACCATCATCACAACTACTCTCAGCAGGATCGACCACCACTCACGGGGAGCATCGAAACAATGGTCAAGAACATGCCGATCTAGATCCTTCCAACCATCATCTGGTGGATCCACTATTAGTGCCTCCAAGGTATCATGTATGTCCTCTAGGGCATCATCTCGCTGACGCACAACTCCTGGTACACGAGGAGGCAGTGCCGCTACCAATGGAGGTACCACCATCATCATCTGTCCCCGACGTCTTATATGGTCCACTGGAGGCCTCGGACCAACATCTGCAAAAACCCATAGTGAACCAAGTTAGTTGTTGACGTATATGTAACTTCGGAATGTATTTCACATATATGTATATTGTATTCCTATAGAGATGTTATTATTCCTCTATATGGAAGTGTCGTAACTTATACTTGATGGGTTATTAAACCACCTTGTTGGGGTCGGCCCTGTATAAGTCATGTGGGTCAAAGGGTTACTAAACCAACCTATTGGGGGTCAGCCATGTGGGTCAAAGGGTTATTAGACCACCCTAGTAGGGGTCGACCCAGTCAGCATTATGTTAAGTGGTTAAGTTAAGGCTGACCTAGTTGAGTAAAGGTCAAGTCAAGTTAGTGTATAAATAGAGAGTGTGTCTCTCTCATTTTACACATTCTATTCTCTCACTCACACTTGGGAGAGTGGCACACTTGTGGAGGAGGAGGTTCTGCTGCTAGGAGAAGACTATCTCTTGTATTCTGGTTGTATCATTGCTCTATCTAGCTCTAAGGAAGTTATTGGGGTTTTTCGCCTTTATGGTTTTCCCCAAGTAAACTTTGTGTCTCTTGTGTGCTTGCATTATTGTGTCCATGATTGATATGCTGTAGATTTGCTGTACATGTTGTTCTCTCAGTTAAGATCCTAGATCAAATTGAAGTAAATTCTGAAAATTTAACATGGTATCAGAGCTAGCCTGAAAGAAGGCATGATATGGCATGTATGACACTTGTTGCACTTACGATGCTAGGGCTTGATATAGAAAAACCCAGTCATCGTAGCACTTTCGCTATAAATCAGTTTTGGCAAAGTTTTCGGATCTTAAACTTTTACAGGTCGAAGATCCGATCCCCATGTACCTTGTGTCCAAAGGAAAACCTCTAATTCGTTGTACTTTGTGATTTATGATCTGTACAATATAGGGTTTCTGCCTCTTCCAGATCTGAGTCAAAATCAGGTGACCTTGGGAAAAAGGTCATAACTTGGGCTAGGAAGCTCCAAATGAAATTTAGTAAAAAGTGACAGGCACGCCCTACACGTTCGCTCTCCTGTATTATCCCATAAATAGGTCACGTTGCGACACTTGGAATAAATCTATCTCAGAGAATCCAATTGAGGTCCGACCTATCGGGATGGAAAGATAATAGGTCGGTCTATCTCAGAAAAAAATTTCAGAGGCTGAAGTTGAACCAGTAACACGTGGAACGCCGTACAAGTTTGCTCTCTTGTATTATCCCATAAAAAAGTCACGTTGCAACACTTGGCATAACTCTGTTTCAGAGAATCCAATTGAGGTTAGACCTATCGGGATGGAAAGATAACAGATCAGGCTATCTCAAGAAACATTTCAGACCCTATGGATCGAAAATTTTGGAGTTACACCAGAAACAATCAGGTACATATTTATGTCAAAACAAAATTATTTTTGAGTACCTTCATTCATGGCTTCCGGAATTTAGGGCTTCAGAGAAAGCTGGAATTTTTGTAATCGGATACCATGGCTGGATGCTACTCATCAAAATCAAAATTTAGAGACCAAGATCAAATTTTTTGGTTGGGCAGAAGGCCAGGCTTGATGAAACCCCAGTTCGGGACTTTGATTGGAAAGATGGAAAATTAGGGCTTCTGCAATAATTGGAATTTTGGAAATCTGTGACCATGGCTGGAAGCTCCTCAGAAAAATCGAAGCTTAGAGTTTTGAATCAAATCTTTTGGTTGGGTGAAGCTCTGGGAAACTCAAACCCTAATTCAGGGTCCTCCCTAGTGAATCCAGAAATCTAAAAGGCAATTTTGAGCGGTGAAACTTTGCAGTTTTCAAATTCTGAATATACCAACCTGATCAGCTCATCAAGGTGCATATTTATATCCTTTCGGAAGTTTGAAATTCAAAGTTTGAATTTTTGGGGTTTCTTTGACAAACCCTAATCCAACTCTAGGTCCAGTTCTTGCAAATCAAGTGGATTGGGTTAATCCTAGAAGAAGATGGATTGGTCACCTGCATAAGTGAAAAAGTTCCTGTCTCAGAGGGAGATGAGGCTAAGGCCTTCCATAAGAAGATTACAAGCAATTTTGACAGGTATGGCTTACAAGTATGTTTCATGGTTAATTTTATTGTATGTTTGTCTTCATATCATTACAGTACAATCTTGATTAATTACTAGACTTGTTGTATCACCTTAATAGAAGATATTCATTGATTAAGGTTTTGACACTTATGAATGTACTAATGTATTGTGATGCTGTATGAGGTTTATGTTGTTCACTAACATAAAATGTACACCAAGAAAGACAAATCATGTTCTACTTCAAGAACATATGCTCATGGTGACATGAAGACAAAGATTCATCCATTGTCATGGATCACATAGAAGATCTACTTTCGAGGTATCTATAACTTGGTTCTACAATGGTTAACTTATGAGACATGCAGGTTACTAGCACAAGTCACTGAAGAGAACCAGAAGACATTATGCGGGTATGTTAGACATAACTAGCTAGCATGCTAATCCATGTATGTTTTTCCTATATCAAGCTAGAATCCTACCTTGTGTTAGGATCTTGTACTGTTGTGTTGTTGATAATGATTATTCATGAAGTCATAGGTTTGAATAATCATGGTTGTATGCATATTATGTTTCTTACCATAATTGATGATATGACTAACCAGAAGAATCATGAAGGTACAGGTTTGAATAATCACAGGTTTTATGCATATTATATCTCTTATCTTGATTGATGATTCAACAAAAAGAGTCCTATGATCAAATAAGAATATGTATGAGTAAAAGAAGACTTCCCTGAAACCTTGAATACTAATGTTTATTATCTATGAATGATCATGAATATACATGTTTAAGATTATTTTGTTTTGATAGTATTAAGATTATACTAATAAATGTGTGATTATGTATGAGACCTCAAGGATAACACAATGATGATACTAATAAGCATGCATAGTGATTAAGGATGGATGTAAGTTCAAGGATAGGTAATCCAAGAAGCAAAGATCAAGAGGGAGCACACTCTAGTTGTTCCTGCAAGAAAGCAAAGGAGCACACTTCAGTAGTTTTTGCAAGGATGTAGATATTCAGAGGGAGTTGACCACTTATCACAATCCACATAAGAATGGAGTTGCAGAAAAAAAGCAAAGACTAAGAGGGAGTCAACCCAACAAACAAACAAATATAAGTATTTGAATTGTCATTACTTGCATATTTTATTGTTTAAATAATATTGTTCAATAATGTATATACTAATGTTCCTAGAATTAGGTTGTGTATTATGCATATTAGAATAGTTGCATTGATGAACAGTATACTACTAATATGCATGGGTAAGTGGCCTATGGCACTGTACAACATTCCATTGCTACTTATCTAGAATGAAACCTCTTTGCTGACAAGTTGGGAGTTGTGCACACTCTTAACAATGTTCTGGTAGAGATTGGAAGGCATCTAGAAAGTTACAGGATATGGATAAATGTTGTATTGAAGCATTGGCTAAGACAACTGCATGATTGTATGACATATTTCTTTATGTGTAAGAATTTGTTCTAGAAACTATGAGATGTTTTCTAATCATGAAATTTAACTTGTTGTGTAGGAAATATCATATGCCATCACCTACAAACAAAGAACTACAACATTTGTTCAGCAACAAAATTATCTATTGAAGATATTGAAGTTCCCAGGATATGGGAAGAATGCCATCATCCGTCGATCATGAAGAATGATGTTTGGGATGTAGTCCCAAGACCTGAAGGGAAGTTTGTTATGACTTCCATATGGATCTATCAAGATCAAGCATGTTGCAGATGGCAGCATAGAGAAATATAAAAGTGATGAAATAGAAGATACACCAGATGGATTTCAAGACAGCTTTCTTGAATGGTGTAGTCGAAGAAGAAGTGTATGTGGAACAGCCACTTGGTTCTGAGACACATGACAGGGAGTCATATATGTGCAGAACTTGGGTATGATGCACCACTTTCTAGGTATGGAGGTGTGGCAAAGTGCAGATGGAATCTTCCTTGGACAAGGGAAGTATGCAGTAGATATCCTGAAGAGGTTCGGGATGATGGACTGCAAGGCTATGGCATCGAACCTGAAGCTTCTTTGTGATGCTTCATATAAGCCGGTTGATGTCCCTATGTATCGTCAGATGATTGGGTCCTTGATGTACTTGACGAACATGAGACTAGATATTTGCTTTGCGGTGAACACATTGAGCCAGTTCCTGATAGATCCGAGGAGTGTTCACCTAGTTGCTGTAAAGCATGTTCTGAGGTACCTGAAAGGTACATTGGATTATGGGCTCAAGTATGAAGCGAACCAAAAGTTTAACCTGCAGGGTTATGTTGATTCAGATTGGGCAGGCAGTGCTGCAGATAGGAAGAGCACATCTGGGTGTTGCTTCAATATGGGATCAGGTGTGATCTCTTGGTTTAGCAGGAAGCAGTCCTGTGTAGCACTGGGTACAGCTGAGGCAGAGTATGTTGCAGCCTGTTCAGCTATTTGTGAGGCAGTATGGCTACGAAAGCTACTGTCTGAGTTATTTGATCTCCCATTGGATGCTACTGGTATCTTTTGTGATAACCAGAGTTGTGTGAAGCTATCCGAGAACCCAGTGTTTCATGGCAGGTCGAAACACATAGAGATCAAATATCACTATATCAGGGATATGGTGCAGAGAGGAGCTGTGAAGCTCCTGTACATTGTGACAGACGAGCAGATTGCAGATGTGCTGACGAAACCACTAGCCAGAGTGAAGTTCGAGTACTTCAGAGAGAGGCTTGGTGTTCTTCGGATTGATGACACTTAGAGGAAGAAGTGATGGACACATTTGCAGAGGCCATTCCAAGCATGTTGGAAGGAGGATCCTTCACATGGCTGTGGATGTAAGCGCTGTATGATAAGCATCAGGATGATGCTCCAATTACTGCTCTGTATATGAATCAGGATGAGGATAGATATGATCAGTTGGATCATTTATATGTATATGTATGTATGCATCATGTTGGATGCTGGATATGATCAGTTGGATCATTTATGTATGTACGCATCATGTTGGATGTTGGATATGATCGGTTGGATCATTTGTATGTATTTTGTATATGCATCATGTTGGATGCTTGGATCATGTATCTGTATATGTATCAGGTGGATACATTGTATGATCAGGTAGATCATGTATGTTGATATGTATCATGTATGATCAGTTGGATCATGTATTTTTATTTGTATCAGGTGGATACATTATATGATTAGGTGGATCATGTATGATGATATGTATCAGGTAGATACTTGGTATGCATCAGGTAGATGCATGATATGATGAAGATGATCATGGATGACAAGCTTCACGATGTTGCTCCAGATGACTTATAGCAGGATGTTACAGTGATGATGATTAGGATGATCATGTATACATCGAGATGATGTATGGTGAGTATCAGGTTGATAGTCTATGGCCGTGGATCAGGTTGTGCAGATGAGCATATAATTTGGCCCTGGGAGATTTGTAGATAGTCTTTCGAGGTTTTGCCTATGGCATATAATTTGGCCCTGGGATATCTGGCAAATGCTCTTTCAAGGTTTTTCTCTGGGAGGACATATAATTTGGCCCTGGGAGATCTGCAGATAGTCTTTCAAGTTTTTTCCTATGGCATATAATCTGGCCCTGGGATATCTGGCAGATGCTCTTTCGAGGTTTTGTCCTATGGCATATAATATGTCCCTGGGAGATCTGATAGGTTGGGTTGTGTGCCCGTAATAAGTCCTGGGATGCTCTTGCGAGGTTTTTCCATGACCACATATAATCTGTCCCTGGGAGATCCTATAGGTAGAGCTGTGTGCTCATAACAGCCTGGGATGCTCTTGTGAGGTTTTGTGGTGACCACATATAATCTATCCCTAGGAGATCCTATAGGTAGAGCTATGTGCTCGTAACATCCTGGGATGCTCTTGCGAGGTTTTGTGGTGAGGTCACATATAATATGGCCCTGGGAGATCCTATAGGTAGAGCCGTGTGCTCGTAATAGCCTGGGATGCTCTTTCGAGGTTTTGTGACACACGTAATAAGTCCTGAGGATTCCACAGTATGGCCAGTGATGACGAAGACCTGCAGGTGGTGGGCCTACATCCAGTATGAAAAAGGACTGGCTGTGTAGAACTTCCTATAACGAGTAGATTCAGAGATTGATTGAGATAGCAGCAGTAGTGACGATGATGATGACTCGATGATGATTATCCAGTGACGATGATCCAGAGAATAAGACTTGTGCTAGAAGACCTGTGTCGAGAAATACCTTCCTAGTTAAGAGGGAGTGTTGATGTATATGTAACTTCGGAATGTATTTCACATATATGTATATTGTATTCCTATAGAGATGTTATTATTCCTCTATACGGGAGTGTCGTCATTTATATTGTAAGTGTCGTAACTTATACTTTTTGGGTTATTAGACCACCCTATTGGGGGTCGGCCATGTGGGTCAAAGGGTTATTAGACCACCCTAGTGGGGGTCGCCCCAGTTAGCATTATGTTAACTGGTTAAGTTGAGGCTGACCTAGTTGAGTAAAGGTCAAGTCCAGTTAGTGTATAAATAGAGAGTGTGTCTCTCTCATTTTACACATTCTATTCTCTCACTCACACTTGGGAGAGTGGCACATTTGTGGAGGAGGAGGTTCTACTGCTAGGAGAAGACTATCTCTTGTATTCTGGTTGTATCATTGCTCTATCTATCTCTGAGGAAGTTATTGGGGTTTTTCACCTTTATGGTTTTCCCCAAGTAAACTCTGTGTCTCTTGTGTGCTTGCATTATTGTGTCCATGATTGATATGTTGTAGATTTGTTGTACATTTTGTTCTCTCAGTTAGGATCCTAGATCAGATTGAAGTAAATTCTGAAAATTTAACAATAGTATCATATAAACATCTCTAGCTATACTGATAACAAAACATCTAAACACGATATAATAGAGAAACAAAAACAAAGATGTGCCGTCTAACCCCCAAGCCTGTCCCTGAGATCGAGGCATCTCAGGGTCTCCCCGAAAGTCCATACCCACATATGGATAGTCATCAATAACAACGGGCATTTGCTCCCACTGATCATACATCTTCGATGAAAAGAACCGCTAGATTCCACCACCACCCTTGGGCATCATCTCCCCCCACCGCACCATCCACGATTCACTCCTCAGTCCCTCCCAAACTGGCACACGTGGACACAAGGTAGGTACTTGCTTGAAAAAGAAACAACAGAGGAAAGAAGCATATTTGAACTCTCCTCCCTCCCGGCTAACCTTGTTTAGCTCCCACTAAACACAGGCCATAAACATCTGCCCCTAAGCAAAATAGGTCCCTCTCAAGACATTGTGAACCATCATCATTTTCCCCTCGGACAAACGATGGGGTGCCTGTGCACCAAGCAGCCGCAAAACACAAGCCGCCACCACCTGCATCTCTAGCTCCCGCAGATCTGAGATACTCAGTGCGCTGTTCTGCGCAAGGGCTCCTAGAATGCAGAATCTCTCCGGGAGATCCTCAATATCCATACCAGCCGAAATCCTCAGCTAGGTGTCCCCTATCTCACCCAAATGGGGCTATCCATTAATAAATTACATATTATTCAAGGTGATCTCCAGTCACTCACATTGCACCATGAAAGCCACCTCCTCTGAATCCCAGAAGTCAACCAACTTGTTCAGCAGATCTCTAACCGAACGTGTGATAGGAATCTGAGCAAACTTTAGTAGTCCGCCCAAAGCCAAGGCCGCCCGCACATCCGAGACATCCTGAATACTTCCCATCAGTCCCACATCAATCTCCCTCTACCTCCATGACACCAGCGGCCTCCTCAGCATCCTGCCAAAACACCACAAATTTTTTTAGAAAAATAAAACAAATTTTTTTCCTTACCCAAGCGATCCCCATCATGACTTTCGGGCCCTCAGCCGTGATGAATATCATGACTTTCAGCCTCACAGCTGTGATGTGCATCAGCTACGATGTTCATCGCAACTGTGGGTGCTTACAGTCGCGATGTGCATCACGGCTGTGGGTCCGACAGTCGCGATGCTCATCGCGACTGTAAGCCCTCACAACCACGATGAGAATCACGACTATGGGACTCACAGCCACGATGCACATCACGACTGTAAGCACCCATAGCCATGATGAACATCGCTGCTGTAAGCCCTCACAGCCGCGATGAGCATCGCAACTGTCGGACCCACATCCGCGATGAACATCGCAGCTATAAGCACCCACAACCGCGATGAACATCGCGACTGTCGGACCCATAGCCGCGATGCACATCGCAGATGTCCAGCCCATACCCACGATGTGCATCACGGAAAAAGACCCAAAACCCATGATATTCCACATTGGCAAGCCAACGTGGAATATTCTCAGCTTCTGAGAACCCGACACTCAACAAAAGTAAATAATTTGAAAGGCTAAAGCACATAGGATTACCTGAAACTCGCAGAATGAAAAATCGACGGTTGAATCTCCACAAATCAAGAAAATGCTCTGACCCAACTAAATTGCTCTGTGAAAGTCAACGGTGAAAATGACACTTGTCACATTGGGTCCAATTGTTAATTATAGAAATTTGACCATTTTTCAATCAACCATTTGGACATCATACGACGTCCGTTTTTCAAACTGTTAGTACCGTTGGAATCAGCACAACGAGAACTTCACGACAGTCCACTCCTTTTCTCATTTCCACCAGGTCCTTATTTTAGACATTTTTTACATGCCCCTCATCGCCTCGATTTACGTGCTACACTGGACATGATCCATTTTTTACGAGTCTTATATCATTGGATTTAGTTTTCTGCGCTAATGACGATGCTTGAGATCATTTCTCGCTCTCACCTCCAGAATTTTTGGGCACTTTCTTACATGCCCCTCGTCGCCTCGATTTGTGTGCTACATTGGCCGTGGTCCATTTTTGACGAGTCTTATATCTTTGGATTCATTTTTCCATGCTCGTGATGATGCTAGAGATCATTTCTCGCTCTCAACCCTAGAATTTTTGGCCACTTTCTCACGTGCCCATCATCCCCTCAATTTGCATGCCACATCGACAGCCGTCAAATTTTACAAATTTTCGCACCACAACTTATACATGAGCCCACCACTCCATCTATACTACAATTATGGCATTTTTTTTCTACCATTCATCAACCCGCAAGGAGGCCCCATTAGTGTTCCCCCTATCACCGTGGTTGATCCCCATACTCGCCCTTTGATTTAACGCTTCCTGCTTGCCTCTCCATTACTTTTGTTCGGTGTAATTTTATCCCTTTTTCGGGCCAAGCAATTCCTTTACGAAAAAGGCACTTAGGGAGTTTTTGTTAATCTCTTTTCTGACTCCTAAAACAATGAAAAGATCGCTGAGCAATCTTGCTTCCTTTCATGCTCGCTAAAAGTATCTGAAAGGGCATCTACCTAGTATAAGTTTACCCCTTTTCTGGACCTTGTATACTAATTACGAAAAGGAATACTCTAGTCACATTGGCTAGAAGAGTTCTCCATTTGCATCATTTTATGATTTTTCGGGCCTTGGAGACTAAAATAGGAAAAAGAACACCATTGGAGTCTACTTACTGCTTTCATACTCTCTAAAACTGAAAGAAACCACGAGCATGAACAGTCCTGGGCTCGCATAAATCCACAGGACAGTACCATTTTAGAGTACACTTTTATCCCTTCTTGGAGCTCATTAAAAACACGAAGAAGGACCCAACGATGCTTTTCGGTGCCACAACAAATCATGTCTATTGATAAGGTAGCTTCCCCATTATGGTCGCCTTTGTTCAGAGCATTCTGTAGTATGTCACCTTGAGAGTCTCCCAATAGCGTCCATCAACTTGTTCCCCCAGAGTCTCTCTAGTCTGCAATACATACCCCTGATCTATGATCCCCACACCTAAAATTCAGTTTCCTATGCTTCCAGGTCAACCATGTCATCATGCTTTGAACAAATGAAGTTTGAGTCCACCCACTCTATGACCACAGTTATTCCCCATCCCCGCAGTATATCAGTCCTACCATCAGTACTATCACATTTCAGTTGAACACCTCACGCTCCTATCAACAAAACATCATTTCCTTGGTAGTTTTTGGTCTCTCTTTGTCGATGCCAACCAAATCTATTCCATAGGATAGACCCAGAGGTCCCTATGCCTTGGACTCATCACCATTAGTGATGAGTGCCTACGAATCATTTTGAAAGGAGTCCTCAGTGCCTCTCCAAATGATTGTTTCTCACATGCTCGACTTCAACACCTTAATCGCATCATTGAGACTCGTACAGGGTATCAGTGTTCGGATATCCATCATCTATTTCGGGATACATCATCTATTTCAGGATCTTGCATGATCTATTTCAGGATATGATCTATTTCAGGATCATCTATTTCAGGATATGATCTATTTCAGGATCTTGCATGCACAGGCATGCATCCCAGTCACCAGTTTGATGCCTCCAGCACCTTATCCACCTTCTTCTAGCACCCGGGAGCCACTTACCACAGAGTTTTAGCCCTCCTAAGCTGAAAGGCGCCCTCTTCTCACCTACTGCCAGAGAAGGGCGCACTTGTTCACCTACCACTGCAGATTCACTCCAGTTACATTCAGTTAGCTCCGATTCTCCCTGATTTGAGGCTAGTTTCACTCCCGACTGACTGTATCACTTCTGTTTGACCTCCAGTTCGATTAGGTGACTTGTTCTGACTTCAGTTAGCCTCCCATGCACCCCCACTGAGCCTCCAGATCCTATATCAGTGCTACACACTTCAGTTACATTTATTATGCTCAGTTAGACTCAGATTGACACCTGGATGACTGGTTGTTGTGATTGATGAGTACCACCGATGATTTATGAGGACTCCTAGACAGAGTCAAGCTACTCCATTCAGTGATTCGAATGGCCTACTTAGTCAATTCGAATTGCTCATTGACATATATTGGATTGTATTGTAATCTATTGTAATTCATTCACCCTTTCTGGGATAGAGAGCACTGCTGCATGTTTTTGCACAGTTTTGCACCATATCTTCTTATTCATCTGTTGTGACTGATTTATTTGTTCATTAGATCTGTTGTGACTAATTTTACATGGTATAAGAGCCATGGCAAGGACAAGATTTCTTTTCTACAGGTGTTCTACATGAAGAGAGAGCAATCTTTGCTCACCAATATATTTCAGCAGTGGCATGCAAAATCTCATGTGCATTCGCTCATGTGCATGCAAGGCTGAAAACATAGTGTTTGTTTGTGTATTATTTGCAGGTTTCTTACTTCCTCCATGTGCATTCGCTAATGCAAAGATGGAGACTTCTTCTTCACAAAATATTCTTACTCCATTCAACTATGATGAATGGAAACCAAAGATGATTGCATTCTTGAAGAGACAATGTCTTTTTGATATGTGCATTGGTAATACAAGAGTTTTTGATTCCGATGAAGAGGAGAATGATTGGCTCAATGATTGTGACAGAGCTTTTGGAGCAATATGTCTTGCTATGTCTCCTTGTATGCGCTACCTCAGTAAGACTGCTGAAAATCCAAGTGATCTATGGGTCCAACTTGACAGAGAATTTGGAAAGCAGGAAGAAGAGGATCATGCTAGCCTTTTGGAGGACAAGCCCAGTGAGATCTCCTTATGTGTTCTTTCCGATCATGTGTTGGCCTCAACAAATGTTCAAGATGAAGAAGAAACTGTAGATTCAACACTCATTCTCTCAAAGTCTTCTATTTCGAATTCTGAGCAAGATAAACAAGCTCATACTCTAGATTCCGAAGAGGTTCTTGAATCCTCTCTTTCACATGAGTTTGTCGGCATGCGGAATAATGATCTACTTGATGTTTTGGAGGTAAAATCTGATTTTGGAGGTGAAGCATTCGCCCTCCTTGATTGCATGCCTTCTATAAACTTATGTTCTATCATTTGCAAAGTTTCTCAGAGTTTTAATGAAGATGAAGAGCACTACCATTCGCTTGAGTTCAATTCTCATGCACTTTTTGCTGATTTTGGTTTTGATCTCACCCTTGTTGGTTCAAAGGAGATCTCAAGAAACCATTCATCTATTTTTGGAGCTGATTTAACTTCTATTGATAAGAAGTTCAATTTTCAAGATATATTTGATCCGATTGGAGCTATTCCTACCTCACTTGGTTCGAATCACAGGTTCCAGGATCATCCTCATATTTTCAGATTTGTTCTCACCTTTTTCGGTATGAAGAGCAAGTTCTTAAAGTCTCCACATTCGCTTGCATCCATTGATGGAGAATTCAAGCACATGTTTTTGGAGCATGATCCATTTACTCCAAAGAGTAAGATACCTCCAGACATATCTACTTGATTTTGGAGCAGTTAAATCTTTTGGTGTACTACAGTCTATTTTGAGGGGGGGTATTTTTCCCATGAGGTTTTCCCCATTTCCTCGGTTTATTGACTGTTATTAGTTTTTGGATTATTGTATTGGGGTGACCTTTGGTCTTAGTTACCAGGGCCCCACATTATTTTTTAGTTGGCACATCATAGTCTAGCTTGAGGGGGGGTGTTCGGATATCCATCATCTATTTCGGGATACATCATCTATTTCAGGATCTTGCATGATCTATTTCAGGATATGATCTATTTCAGGATCATCTATTTCAGGATATGATCTATTTCAGGATCTTGCATGCACAGGCATGCATCCCAGTCACCAGTTTGATGCCTCCAACACCTTATCCACCTTCTTCTAGCACCCGGGAGCCACTTACCACAGAGTTTTAGCCCTCCTAAGCTGAAAGGCGCCCTCTTCTCACCTACTGCCAGAGAAGGGCGCACTTGTTCACCTACCACTGCAGATTCACTCCAGTTACATTCAGTTAGCTCCGATTCTCCCTGATTTGAGGCTAGTTTCACTCCCGACTGACTGTATCACTTCTGTTTGACCTCCAGTTCGATTAGGTGACTTGTTCTGACTTCAGTTAGCCTCCCATGCGCCCCCACTGAGCCTCCAGATCCTATATCAGTGCTACACACTTCAGTTACATTTATTATGCTCAGTTAGACTCAGATTGACACCTGGATGACTGGTTGTTGTGATTGATGAGTACCACCGATGATTTATGAGGACTCCTAGACAGAGTCAAGCTACTCCATTCAGTGATTCGAATGGCCTACTTAGTCAATTCGAATTGCTCATTGACATATATTGGATTGTATTGTAATCTATTGTAATTCATTCACCCTTTCTGGGATAGAGAGCACTGCTGCATGTTTTTGCACAGTTTTGCACCATATCTTCTTATTCATCTGTTGTGACTGATTTATTTGTTCATTAGATCTGCTGTGACTAATTTTACAATCAGTCCTTTCATTTATTTGTTGAAGACCCTGAATATCACCTGACTCTACCACATTTGAGAGTGCAATTGAGGAAACAACCAGTTACATATTCCCATGGATATTCTGGTTGCACTTGGCGACAATTTTTAGATGTACCGCAGTTTTATACTCCCTCGAGTATACAGTTACATACACTCCTCAGAAGTTGACTCACAGTTATTGAGTCCCGACAGATGTTGGACACCTTAAGATCCAGTAGTTCATCAACCCTTTTGAAAACTTATTCAGAATGGTTGTTTCTCTTTTCCAATGTATCAGTTATTGAGATCAGTCATGGTATGATCATGAGTATGTCCCAGCATTCTGTCCCCACTAGACCATTATGATGTACCAACATATTTTTATGTATTATTCAGGTTCCCCTTCTTGGGCCTAATTTTTATGTATATGTCTTGATACGAGCATGGGTATGCCCGCTTCGTCCATTATCAGAGATTATTCCTCATTCATTTTGAGGCCATGTATTTTTTTAGTTTTTGCAGCTTCCAAGGGGCCATTGTTCCAATCTCCAATCAGTCTCTTCACTTCTCCAAACCCCAGGAAAATACAAAATAACTATGATGTCTATCGGCCATACGATAAGCTCCTGCCCTCACACATCAGGGGGCAATCTCTTAACACCCCAAAAGTGCTCACTAGCTCATTCCCTTATTCACATGATCCATTTTTCCACTTTTTCCACCATTTGAGCCTCCAAAACCATCAAAAGGTCACCAAAAAGACCATAATACACCTTTTCCCCCTCAAAATATATATTTTTCCTCAAAAAACACAAAAAACCCTAAAAAAGGGTCCAAAATTCCCAAAAAATATTAAAAGGGAATAAAAATATAAAAAATATTCAAAAAAAGGGAAAAGAGGGAAAAAGAGACCTAAACCATGTTGGTTAATACCATTGGTTTCCTTAAAACCATAATGGTATTCCCCATCATGAAAAACTATAAAACGGTGATAGGGGCTCCTCACTTTTCATCCATATTTCATCCTATCCTCATGCTGCCAAAATCCATCTTGAGCTTTTCCCATCTTTGGAGCTTTGCCCAACCATTGAAGCATTGGAGAAGAAGAGACCATTGGACACTGGAGCATTTCAACCTTGGAGCTGCCCAAAACTCACCATCCTCACCATTTGAGGTAATACAAGAGTTTTAATTTTTATTTACATGTTTATGAATCAATTTTACTTATTGTTATTAATCTAGATTTCTCTATTTTACTATTTACTGCCATCAATCTATAGTTCATATTTGCTTATTTACATTGCTTTATTTGAGATTGTTGCTACTAGTTAGCAGGTGCATCTTTGCACATGCTTGGTTGAAAAACCAAGCAACATGTAGTAGAATTGCAAACTTTACTAGATCAATATGAACCGCACAGTTCCACGGATATTGCCTAGAGCGCAGTTCATCGGATAAACAACCATAAGAGAATAGGCCGAGAAATGAGGCTAAGTGTGCAGATTGGAGATTATGAGAAGGATGAGATAATCCTTGAATTAGGATCAGAGGTAAATGTCTTGAGCAAACAGACATGGGAACAGATGGGGAGACCAAGGTTAGCATGGTCACCTATCCAATTGAGGTTAGCGAATCAACAGAAAGTCATACCTTTTGGGAGACTAGCCAATGTAATTGTAGACATCGATGGAGTCAGAAGTTCCATGGACTTCGAGGTTATTGAGATGACTGACGACAGTAACCCATATCCAACATTATTGGGGATAGACTGGGTGATGGACACCCTTGCGATCATCAACCTGAAAACCAAAAAGATGATCTTCGAAGGGCAAGAAATTAGGGTCATCACACCCTTGGACCCTTCGCAAGGAGAAAGATACACTGAGCCGATACACGAAGGATCTAGAGCACAGGACCTTGATCGCATCTATAAGATGACTGCAAATCAAGATTACTACATCAATCCTATGGCGGATGGAGCACTCAGTTGGCGATGTGACAATTCTTGCGTATCAGACTCTGATGCAGGACTGGAGAATTTGCAAATCCGAATGCATGAAGTATCTACAAGAAGATTCACGCAGATCACGAAGTCACTGTGCTGGATTGGAACAGAGGTAAGTCCAATCCCCACTTATGATGGTTTACTAATGTCTACACCTTTTTTCAAGAATACACTATATCAGTTGTAGTTGAACATCACATACCAGCATTAGATATAGCACTGCGCGCTACACCTACAAGATGGTGGGTCGTGCATAAGAAAACTTTGACCACCTGGGATCCGTGCAGACACGTGATGAAAATAAAATTCACAGAGAAAGTGAAGCTACCAATGAAAAAGTATAATGGACAAATACATCTGAGCGATCACATAGAAATTTGTTTGGAAGCATGGGAAAATAGACCAAAGGCAAAATGGGTTCATCTGTTTGTGTACACATTGGAGCAGATTCCAAAGAATTGGTACACAGACGCTGAACTTCGCAAAGGAACCACATATTGGTCTATGTTGACTGCAAATTTCCAAAGAACTTTCAGCTTTGAAGACGAATCCCCAAGCATAAACGAAGCTTTGCATATCATTAAACAGAGAATATTTGAAGCCGAATTCCTAAGTATAAATGAGGCATTAGAGGAAATCAAAGAAAAGATATTTGAATATGTCAGGGTACCTGTGAACCTACCACCAAAATGGGCAAGAGAAATAGAACATGCCCTTGAATGTTGTAATCTCATTGAACATGAAGAAGAATAAGAAGAGAGCGATGAGGAGGATCCGCGCAACATCAATATACCTGAGTCAGAAGGAGCGTGCAATGTAGAGGGACCTCCACTAGAAATTCCAGATATGAGTCGACCTGTCAAGGCAAGAAAAGTGAACATTGGCACAAGCGAAGAGCCGAAGTTCACATCCGTTGGAAATTACTAGGATGATGAAACAATCACGTAGATCGCAAACCTTCTGCATGAGTATCGAGATTTATTTTCGATGAATTTTGCCGAAATGAAAGGCATTTTTGGCGACTTGGGAGTTATGAAAATACCTCTCAATCCAGGCACGAAACTTGTACAGCAAAGGCCTTACAGATTGAATCTCAGATATAAAGAGAGAGTGAAGGCAGAGATTGATAAGATGCTTGATGCAGGGATCATTGAGCCAGTTGAAGAGTCAGAGTGGATAAGCCCTACGGTTATCCAAGACAAAAAGACTAAAGGTGAAATAAGAATCTGCGTAGATCTAAGGAAGCTGAATGATGATTTGCTGCATGACCCATTTCCTACTCCATTTACGAATGAAGTATTGGATAATGTTGGAGGGAATGAGGTTTATTCTTTTACTGATGGATTTTATGGTTACCATCAGATTAGGATTGATGAGGAAGATAGGCATAAGACCACATTTTCTACTGAATGGGGATCATAACAGTATACAGTTGTGCCTTTTGGGTTGAAGAATGAAGCAACCATATTTTCCATAGTTGTTGTGGCTGCATTCAAAGACATTTTCCAAAAATTATTAGAAGTTTATTTTGATGATTGGATTGTCTTTGGTTTACTAAAGAACCACTATGAGAACCTAAGAATGATGTTAGCGAAATGCAGACAACATCAGATTTCCTTGAATTTGAAGAAATGTATCTTTTGTGTGCCCTATGGAATTCTGTTGGGACACATTTTCTGTAAGCAAGGTTTGATGGTTGATCCTACGAAGATCACAGTTATTGTGAACCTGCTAGCACCAAATTCAGTAAAACAACTTCGCACCACATTGGGACATACGGGATACTATAGAAAATTTATCAAGGGTTATGCGCAGATAACCACACCAATGGAGAAGTTGTTGAAAAAAGAAGCGCAGTTCATATGGAATGCAGAATGTGAGCAAGGCCTAGACACGTTAAAGGCAAAAATGGTAAACGCGCCTATTCTTGTTTTTTCCGGATTGGGACAAGCAATTCCATGTACACGTTGATGCTTCATCCATTGCACTTGGTGTGGTGCTAGCACATCCAGGAGAGGAAGGCATTGACCATTCCATTGCATTCTCGAGTAGGAAGCTCTCATCAGCTGAAAAGAACTATAAAACCACACAAAGAGATGGCTTATCTATGGTGTATGCACTGCAGAAATTTAGGCACTATTTGCTGGGTGCGTACTTCTCAATGTTCACTGACCATTTCGATTTGAAGTATCTGGTCAATAAACCAATGTTAGGGGAGAGAATTTGCAGATGGTTACTACTATTTCAGGAGTATGACTTTCATATCATTGTTAAACCAGGAATATTGAACCTAGGACCTGACCATCTCTCAAGGATCGAGTCAGGAGGAGAACCCACAAGTCTCAAAGATAGTCTACTTGACGCGCAGTTATTTTCCATTCAGGTCGTCGATGATTATTACAAGGATATTGTAGAATGTTTGACTACAGTATTGGCACCTACAGATTTCACTACGCAGCCAAAGAAGCAGCTCGTAGTCAGAGCAGCAGACTTCACTATCATATCATGACAACTATACAAGTTGGGACAAGATGAAGTGTTGCGCAGATGTGTGTTGCAACATGAGAAGCCATTTATATTGGCTGATGCACATTCAGGTGTATTACAGGAAGAGCTACTGCGTAGAATATATTGAGAGCACAGCTCTATGGTGACCTACAATTCATAAAGATTCAAAGGAACATTGCCAGAGTTGCGATGTCTATCAGAGAACATGAAAGCCGTCGCGAAGAGATGAAATGTCTTTAAAACCATAGTTGACACTACAAGCATTTGACAAGTGGTCTATTGATTTCGTGGGACCTATTAACCCACCGATAAAGAGGACTGGTGCGAGATACATTATCACTGCGACTGATTATCTCACCAGATGGGAAGAGGCTAAACTAGTGAAGGAGAGTAGCGCAGCCACTACTGCGCAGTTCATCTTTGAGAACATCCTTACCATATTTGGATGCCCGAGGATTTTAATGAGTGATCAGGGGACTCACTTTTTGAACAGAACTATTGAATCCCTTACTAAAGAGTTCCACAATTATCATCAGAGGAGTACATCGTATCATCCTCAAGCCAATGGAACTGTTGAAGCTTTCAACAAGGTATTAGAGAATGCACTGACAAAAGTATGCAATGTAAACAGAGATGATTGGGATCTGCGCATTCCAGCTGTGTTATGGGCATACAGGACCACTTGCAAGAAGTTAATAGGCCATACACCTTTCAGATTGGCCTATGGAGAGGAAGCCATGATGCCAATGGAGTATATTGTACCCAGCTTATGGATTGTTGCATTCACAGTCATGGAGGATGAACAAACAATAGAAGAAAGGATTCTACACTTGGTTGGATTGGAGGAAGATCGCTTCATTGCAAGATTTCACCAACAAGTGCAGAAAGACAGAGAAAAAGCATGGTATGATCGCCACATCAAGAACAAATCCTCTCAGGTAGGTGACCTTTTCCTCCTATATGATGGCAAGTTTATGAAATTTCGTGGCAAATTTAAAATGCATTGCCTTGGCCCATATACTGTTATGCATGTTACTAACGGTGGCATAGTTCAGTTAGCCACATTAGTCGAAGATAACTTACCAGGTTTGGTGAATGGAAGTAGACTAAAACCCTATCGGGAAAGTCCTACTTCGCAGAGCCCTCACTGATCAGAAAAGAAGGAAATTTATAAGTGTCAAGTACAATTGAAATTGGGCACTGGAAATTGAAAAGATTCTATATACAGTTTTGGTCCGATATGCGAAGTTTGATGAAAAGAATGCATCGACCGCGCAACATTATTCGAGGAGTGAAGTTGCGCATCGAAAAAAAAATATGAAAAGAAGAACCGTGCACTACGAAGCTCAAAATGTAGCTACGCAGATCAGATAGAACAAGAAGGATGAAAAGTTCAGAAGAAGAAGAATGATACCGTGAAGTAACTGCGTCGGAGTAGTGACAACCCACCACTCAGTTCGACGCAATGCTTCAAGAAACTAGTCATTAAAATGTTGGTCGCAAAACTAGCCATTATACAATGATTTTTTCTACGACCGCTTAAGCATTTAATGCAAAAATAACTGTTTTGAAGGAATTAATGAAGGAAAGGACCTGAATCCTCAGCAGATTTGGCCAACGGACATGCCATTTAATTATTTTCTAGTTGTTGATGGGTGTGGCTAAGGCTGCATGCACCTATAAATACTATTCTATTTGGGCTCGCAGGCATTACCAAAACTTTGAAAATTTTATGTGAGCCATAGATTGAATCTATTTACTAAGAGCATTAAGTTACCCCGTAACTCTGTAGAAGAAATTTTAGTGAATGTATGAAGTTTATACACTTGAGAAAGAGTTCATAGTCGAGCAGGTTGTGACGGTGTTTAAGAAAATAGGGCTTGAAGGTTTGATGAGAACCCCTGCTAAGAAGGTTGTTACAGAACAAGGTCACGGTTCACGTCGTTCGCCACGACATTCCACAGTTATGCAAGGCAAGGGGAAGGAACCAGTGGTCGAGAAGACAATGCCGAAGATGATGAGTTCCAAGCTGCCAGAAGTTCTGCTTGGCGATAAATAAATCCCATTAGCTTTGATCCTTGAGTACATTTCACCATGCGCAAGAGATGCACTGGTGGTAAAGCTCTTTAGAAATTCCAAGTATGAGATACAGCTTCCACCCATATCCAAACATGTAAAACTGGAAGCAAATCTGCCGGGAAATATCGCGGACTATAAGTTCGAAGATTACGACTTGCTGCAACAGCAGAAGGATCTAGATGAGCCAAAATACCCACAATTTCATCCAAATAGATATATGTGCTAGAAGACGGATGTCAAGAACAACCTGTTGTTGGCTGCACAGATTTGGTTGTCTGAAGTTGTCGAATTAGTGTTGTTGAACCTATTGAGGCTTCCACACTTCGATCGAAGCCTAGAACTTAACATGGTGGTGTGCACACCCATCTCACGCACACACCAAGGATACCTTTGGTTGGACAGAAATGTCGACCTCAACATAGACTTGATCCATCGGATCATAGGGTTAAGCAAGTGAGGCGATGACCCAAAGAAGTTTTGTGTCAGAAAGTCTAGGGATAAGGAAGTCATCGCACAGATGAAGCAGGCACATCAGATTCTGAAAGGCAAAAGAGGATTCGTCATGGACGATATAAACGATGATGCTACACAGTTTGTAGTACAACTGATAGCAAGAAAAGTATTGCGGAAGGACAGACCTACAAAATTAACAGCTGACGCAATGCTCCTTGGGGCAAAGGCAGCATAGGGCGGAAGATTTAACTGGTGGCAATATCTACTGAACAAGTTTCTGGAAGATGTCTGCGAAACTCAGGTAAATGGAACCACATTCCATTAGAGTTGGTTGACGGTACTGATTGGCTTTGTAGGTAGGAAATACCCAAGGCACTATGTTGGCCTCACCTCTTCTAGTAATGACTGTCAAGGACCCAGGTATGCAAACCTATGGGAAAATTTGATGCCAAAAAAACAACGAGCATCGAATGAAGTTTTCTACACATATTACGAGAAGTTGTGCGATGTCATTGTTCACACACTACGCATATTCAAAGATGTAACAACTAAGTATATTGGCACCTTGAATTTTAGAGCTGACATGCATTCTATTTAGATTTCAGTGAAGGCGCAGAAAAAGAACCCACAATAGTTCCAAGGGAACTATCACATGGATGAAGCAGATATTGACCTCATTATGAAGGAATTGTTGGATGAATGGAAGGTTGAAGGACCTATGATCATCGACAGTGACTATGAAGAAATTAATCCAATTCCAACAACAATTGTCGAAGAGTCACCATCGAGGAAAAGGAAGGAGCCCGAAAACTCAGTACCAGAGAAAGTCCAGAAAAAGAAGCAGAAGGCTTCAAAGGGCCAATCGGACACGAAGATGCACGATGATGATTATGATATGATCACATCCATGGTCACCATGCACCTAGAAGATGTGTTGAACCTCAAAGACAGTAAGGATGAGGAGATTCAAGCAAGTTTGCAGAAGAATCTAACCACGCTGCAAGGGATAACAACAAATTTTGATCAAGTCCAGCACAACTTAGCTTTGCCGCGAGAATCAAAATTGGAAGCAAGGTCAAGGGGCACTTGCATCCAAATACAACACCTCTATCCCTGACCGTACCACCAAAATCATGCATAGTCTGCATTGACCGACTCAGTGTCATTATACCGCACGACGAAACAACTATAGGCGCGCAAAGCATGGAGCATGTGGACATCGACATCGCAATGTTGCCACTAGAGGGCCTACACAATATACACTTGCAGGTTGTCGAAGAGATCCATGATAGCAATGTGGTGTCTCTAAACCAACACCATCAATTTCAAGAAAACTATAGGCAGCTACAGGAAGCAAGTTTAAAAAGAACTAAGGCACTTGAAAGTGAACAAGACGAGCAAAGAAGGATAGAGCAGAATGTCGCTTCAGTCTGTTCGGATATACCAGAATGAGATGAGCAGCCAGAGCTCGCGGATACTATCCTTAAGATTGGCTCGGTAGTCAAAAATATTAAGGATGGAATGAAATACATGGAGACTGATTATCAAGCAAATATTTCCACCTTGGAAGTACAGAATTAGCCGAAGACGCCACCAGATCAGGAAGCACTTAGAGTAATAGAGGCGAAAGCAGCTGCAGAGACCATATCCACTGAAGTAGCAAAGTGAAAAAACTTGCTAGATGAAGCTACGATAATGTTTACTACGCTGCAAGAGGACCCTGAGTTGTTGCAGGTCCAAACTAGTTTGCAGGAAAAGCAGGCAGCGTTATATGCTCTGAACACGGAGATGAAGACCCTGCTACCAATAGACAGACTCCGTAGATTTCCAGAAGTCAAAGAAATAAAATGACAACTTCAAGTATTAAGAGAATAGGAGGTTGAAGCTGGAGACAAGTCACGGCCCATGCAGGAGGAAGCCCATGAACTAACGCAGAAGATTGAAGAAAAACTAAGAGAATTCCGCAACGCACAAGATTCAGTGCAAGAGAAAAATTAGGATGACCTAACACCAGATGTGTTAGAAACCATCAAATTCATTGAACATGATGCCAAGGATATGGTTTCTAAGCTGAGGGCAACGTATGAAGAGTTCGCTGCTAAAATAGCCCCGCAAGAGGAAGAGCAAGTCATGGAACCAGAAGTGGAAAGTGGCTTGGGGACGAGCCACATGTAAGTGTTAGGGGCTTGTTGGGACTAGCCCAAGTAAGGCATTTCTGGCAAGACAGTTTTGGGGAGCTGCGAAGTTGAGCACAACACAGTATTAGTAGGGAAATAACCACATGGCTAAGTGATAGCTCCGCGAAGTGGTAGCACCGCATAGTGTCAGCAGAACACTTATTTTGGATAAAGAATGTAAGGAAAGGTCGAGTTGCGAAAGCGGCCTGTTTGAGTAAGAAACTCCAGGATTCCCAGGAATGGGTATGGAGCAGTGAGAAGGCAGATCAAAGCAAACTATCAAGAGAGTGGTGGAAAATGCTTAGAATCTAAGCCACGAGGTCGATAGTGACAGGCAGGCCAGAGGGGCAGAAAGCGACACACCACGATGCATTGTAACCATTTCAGGAAGGATTCAGCTGTCAGAAGGGCGTGTGGACTGCGAATGGTCCAACAGAACGGCTAGAAGCGTGTGTAGAAACTGTCGATTGCGATAGGCCGAGTTTGCAGGTAACCGCAACATTTTTGGGTAACCTTAGGGTTTTTGGCCCACTTGATTGTAAAGACATGACCTACAGGCACAATCTATAAAAGGCAGGGAAAATTTTAGGGGCTAATCTTAGCCCATGGGCTAAATTTAGGGTTTTTAATTTTTTAGTTGGCTATTTTCAATTAAACCATCATTTACTATGATTAGCCCAATTTATATATATTTATTTTTAATAAATGGCACATTAGCCCCATAAATATATATAAAGAGACCATAAATCTAATCATTTATCCCTTGTTTGATTAGATTTGGAGCTCCCATAGCCCGTAAAATATGCTCACTCCATCTAATTCACCCAAATCTGTAGAAATGGTAGTTGCTGAGGGTAAATTCGCCCTTTAGCGATCATGAAAATCGAGTTTTTTTTGGTAAATTCGCCTTGAAAATCGAGTTTTTTTGGTAAATTCTCCTTTGAGCGATCATGGAAATCAGGTTTTTTTTGTAAATTCATCCATAATATATGGAGTGCAATCGATTTTCAATTTTAATTCGCCCCAAATCCAAGTTTTTTGGTAAATTCGTCCAAGTATTATGGAGTGAAATCGATTTTTTCTTCCTCAATTTACAAGCTTTAACCAAAATCTTCTAAGACTCTGGTATTTTGTGGGTTTCAATATTGAAGCATAAGTTATACAAATTGAATATATTGAATATATTTCTTGATAGAAGTAGGGTTTGGTCTGGTCCCCATTCTGAAATCCCCAATTCCTTCTTCATAATCCTCGTCCTCCTTGTAAGACTTGAATTCAATGGGGAAGAACGATTTTCTGATGCTGAAAGCCATAGCTAACCGAATCAAAGTGAAGGGGTTACAAAAGCTGAAATGGTACTGTCAGATGTGCGAGAAGCAATGCTGGGACCAGAATGTGTTGGTGTCTATTTTGTCACTATTTTTTATCATCAAATCTATTCTTAATGGCGTTAATTTTTCTATTTTTGATCTAATAAGTTATTCTTTTAGCCATTCATCTCATCAAAAAGACCAGGTATGCATGTATTCGTTTATCATATGAATTTTGGTAAAATCTTGTTATATTACGATTTATTAATGATTAAAGTGACATTTCCAATCATGCATGTTATTTAAGCTTTGATTAACAGGCTGCGTCTTTCAAACGACCCTTCATTTAGACCGCATGCTTATGATGCTTAGCTCAATTGCGTTCAGCTCATCATTCATCCTTGCGTTCAGCCCCCGAAATCCACGGTTGGCATATCCCAAACCCTTAAATGAAGAAAAGGGCACATGGGTTCTGTTCACCACGCAATGGGCATGGTTAATGAGTTGTTGCTCTAGAAGATCTTTCCCCATGCCCGCCGAGATCAACAGTGCATCCCACGTCCACGTCAACACTCCAGCTCGCCATTCAGCCTCGCATTCAGCCTGGAATGACACTACCTGTTCATGCCATTGTTTTGGAAGGAGTCCAGGTTGCAGATATTTATCCTTCTAGCACAACGCCTTGCCACGACAGTCCTCCAACAGCCTCTCCTCCATTCGTTCATCTCTCCAGCATGGTACCTCTCTACCCATGTCCAAGGAAAACCAACGCTATAGTTGCCTCGTGAAGGAATCAACTTTGTTCATCTTGGTGTATACTCCCTATGCTGTCACACACCATTCAAAGCAGCCAGTTATTCATTAAACACCTCTGTTATTAGAGAGGTCGACTTTGTCGACCCTCTCATCCATTGTAAAATGTATAAATAGATGCTTGCAGATAGAAACATAGTTAGTCTAGTTAGCTTATAGTTGGAGAAGACCGCATATAATTCATAGAATTTGCAAGCATATAGCTGACAGTCTGTAATTTTCTTAAGATTAATGGAAGTTCCAGTTTATTGATATTCTGATTAGCTAAACCAGTTTCGTTTTCCATCTCAGATTGTTGGGAAGGGCCCCTCATGAACTGGAGGTTTTGTCTTTGTTTTCTGTATTTCCTTTTCTGCAATTAGTTAGTTTATTTTTCCTGTATTCATTATTAATTCGTTTTCTGTACATGATATTTCTTTTCTGTAATTTGTATTGTGCTGCTAACATAACTTGTGTTTACAGGATTAGTAAATGGTCGACCAATAGCATAGTTTTGATAGTTTAATTCCAGTCTTTTATAATTAGCTAGTTTGTTTCTTACAATTAAATAGAACTTAGTTAGCCTCTGTTTTAAGCTCTGTTAATAGTTAGAATTAGTTTAGTTAGCTTCTTCTCTGTAGCTGCAGGATAATTTTCTTCTCTCATCTCACTCTTACTTTAGCATAGAATAAGAATAGTTTAGCTCTTCAACCATGATTAGAATAGGTTGATTTCTATTATCTTAGCTTCTCAACAAGTTTTCTCACTAGTTTCTTTGCATTGTAGGTTCATCTGCATTCGCCAGCTGACGTCAAGATCATCAAAACTCTCCTTTTCCTTAGTCTAATTCATTTTTCCTCCATTCGGACTATCATTCAGACTGGTATTCGGATCCTCATTTGGATTTTTAGTCTTTCTACATTGTTTTATGCTAGTTTGAATCTAGTTTCCTAGTTTTCTTTATTGTAATATTTCCTTCTCTTAATTAGTCTTCTCAACCATAATTAGGCCTTTGTTTTACCGTTTCATCAAGCTTTAATTCAAGTCTTGTTATTTTTCTTAATTTTCTTTAACTTTCCTTTCAATTATGTCTTTCATATTTTATCTTGCTAACATGTTGTTGTTTCAGAATTTATCAATCTTATTCCTAGTCTAATTTATTACATGCTCTTAAGACGTAGTTAGAATAGAGTTAATAATTTCATTCTTCAAGCATTCTAGTTTTTTATAGTTTCCTTCATTTAGATTAGGATCAGTGTCTTACCTTGATAAATAATGAAGATGTTTATGGAATAGGATTTGGATTCAGAAATTAATATCTTTATCAAGTTTTCTACTTGCTTCTAGTTCCCATTAGTTTTATATTATTATTCTACTCATGGATAGTAGATAGATCAGAATGTTTAAAGTTAGCTGTAACTTGTCTTTTCGTAGTTTACATCTTTTTGTTGAAGTTAGATTAGATTTACTTCTGTTCTGTTTTTCTATTTCAATGGAGAGCCATTATGATACACTCACTCTAGTTCCTGTTACATGGGAATAGATGTTTCTCTTTTTAATTGTTGAAGTTATTTTTAATCTGTTTACAGTTGTTTCCTAATTCTTAACTAGAATCTAAAATTGTATAGTTTCCATTTTCATATTTAGCAGTTTGCTTTTCAATCAATTTCTATTATTTAAGTACAAGATAGAGTAGTATGAATCGATACTATTCCAGTTCATTTGTTTAACTAAATCTGATTTAGTTCCTTTTACTATTTTTCAGAAGTTTGACTCATTTTTTCATTTTGAAAGATCTTTTGATCTTTTCTTTATTAAATCTTTTTAAGGTCTGACAAGCCGGAAAAACTTAGGTTCCATTCTACCTTAACATATAATTTGCCTCAACTTTAAGATTACCAACCCCGGTTGATAATTAAATATTAGGTGTTTTCTTTGAGATAGCTCATGCACCCAACATTTTGGCGCCGTTGCCGGGGAGTTGTAGAAGATAGGTAGAATTCAGTTGTAGAAGATAGGTAAAATTCAGTTGTAGAGAAGTGAAATTCCTTTTTAATTTTATTCTTTTGAAAATAAGCTGGTGACGGGTGAGCGGTAAGATGAGAGGTAAGAACCTGTGCATCTGTTATAATAGGCATCCCCAAAACCTAGCAGTAGAAGTTATGTAGTTAGAATTTATTTTAAGTTATAATCTGTTTTCATGAATAGGTCTAGAGATTCACAAGGTAGATTTATTAAAACTAATTCCCTTACTAAAATTCCCACTAAAATTCCTACTATCTTATACGGGGGGCCTACCACCCCAACTCCTAACTCAACGGAAAGGTATCGGAGGACACCTAAAGGGGATAGTCCTACTTGGAAAGCAAAGGAAATACTTTCTGGAAATCAATTAGGGGAAAACATAGGGACATCAGAACAGTCTGTTCATAAAGAAATTTCACTAGAAGAACCTCAAGCTCATATTGAGACTGAACTTAGACAAGAGGAAACTCAAAAGAATAAAACTTTAGGGCCTCTCAACTCTCTATTAGTCTAAAAACCCAAAGATACTACTTTTTCAATAGTAGGTGGTCGAAACTTGGTAGATTTTGTCGATCTTGCACAAGTAGACGCTCTTTTTAAGAGCTCTATGAACATAGTTGTCTCACAGATTGATACAACAGCAGTAGGACCTCCAAATATGGATTCCCACGTAGCTGATAATTCTCCTCCTAAAAAGCAGAATACCCTTCCTGAAACAGAACGTTGGGACATCCCATATTCACTAAGAAAGGACCAACCTAGATTTTCTCTCGTTGAAAATAGAATCTTCATGGGGGACGAAAATGAAGATCGTGTCCGACAAGATGAAGAAGATGGAGAAGTTAGAACTAAAGGTACATTCAGGTTCCCTATCTTAGACACTGCACAAGATGTTACTATGAAAGACATCCCTCCCTCCTCACTACCAACCTTCTATGGGAAGAGTAGTGAGGACCCGAATACATTCCTGTTCGAGTTTGACATTTTGTGTAGGAGTTATAATTACCTACAAGACGGCCAAAAACTAAAACTCTTTCCTACCACATTAAAATATTCTTCTCTTCGATGGTCCATGGGATTAGGAGAATCTAATATTAGAACTTGGGAAGACATGAATAATGCATTTCTTTGGAAATATCAGGATTACTGTAGACTTAAAGACTCTCGCAATGATATTTTTAAAATTCAACAACTTGAAGACGAGAGCTTAGAAGACTATCTCAAGAGATTTAACTATGTGTTACACAAATCTAAGTATAGTGATCTTCGATAGGATGCAGTAAGAACACTCTTCCTCAAAGGAATCTCGGAAGAATTCTTAGATAACCTTAATCTCATGGAAGCAGGAGACATTTCTCACAAATCTTTTGTTAGGAACCCATGTCTTTACTTTGTTAGTATATTGTTGTTAGACGCATATGCTTTGTAAGTCGTCCCATAGTATTTGTTGATCCATAGTTTGTGTTATTGTTGTTGGAACGTATGCTTTGTAAGTCGCCCATAGTTTTGTTGATCCATAGTTTGTATTGGCCCATGGTTTTGACTCATAGTATTGGTGCCTAGACTTAGTATATAAGTGTGTGTTGAGGCCTATGAAGGCACAGTGAAGTTAATTGTATTGAGCTTGCTCAAAGGAGGTTTCCCCCTAGAAGTGGCTTGCGATCAATATAAAAGTGATTCTAAGTTCTGTTATTTCTGATATCTCATGTATTTGCATTAATTAATTATTGCAGGTTCATCTCATCTGGTATCAGAGCACTTTCTTGGGCTCGTTGGGTATAATTTCTGCCAATTTTTTTTTTTTCGCATCTGTTGCAAGTTTGGATCTGGGAATAATCCCTGTCCACTTAACTCTGGGAAGTACTTGGGCATAATCCCTAAAACTCATTGCGAGGAGTACCATAGGAACCCCAAAGTAGCTGGCCCATTGGGAGGACTTGCCAGCAAAAAGGGCAACGACCCCTACCTGATTGACTAGTTCCCACCTGTGAGGTAAACCAAGAGTTGTTGTTTGTGGCAAAGCGATTATCAGTTTTACCTGAGCCGTGGAGTGACGGGTACTTCCCCAATACGCAAGCCGTCAGACAGCATTGGTGGCTGAGTGAAACACCTGAACTGTTAGGAAGCCGAACATACCTGGGGTCCATATCTATTTTTAGCTGAACTGTTGCCGATCACTTCCATGCTGTTTTAGATCCATTCCGAGCCATTTCATATCCAACCATTTCAGATCCATTCTGAAATCCGTTCCATATCTATTCTGAAAGCTGTTCCAGATCCAGTCGTTTTCAATCCATTCGGTGTCATTTCAGATCCATCTGTTGTCGATCCCTTCCATGCTATTGTAGATCCATATCTCCCTTGTTTTAACTCCGTTTCCCTTGAAACTTCTCTGACACCCTTGCAATCCCATTCTGCATATTTCGTTCCTGAGGAACCTATCCCACATTCCACTTCCCAACACCCAAAATCTCACATTTTTCTATTTTTAGGGTTTGCCATAACTTCTTCGATTTTCACCCGATCGCCTTCAAATTTTACCACAAAGTTCCTTTTCTAATCATGCTTCTTTTTCCCTCTACCAAATTTTATCATTCTTTCACCCCGCTTCTCAAATCCCCCTTTTCTGCTTTCCTATCCTTTCAACAGTGTCCAAAATCTATTCAAACCCCAATTACCCATCAAATTTTTTCCCCAATCCAAATTTCCCTTTACTAAATCAGCTTCTGTTTGAGTTTTTCTACCCATTCCAAAAAAAAAAAAAAAAACTGGTTATGGTTGTCACCCGTGTAGGAGCACACACCATGGAGGAAGCACTTACAGCCATCCAAACCAAACTCCAAGATCTAGATGAAAAATTTCTCATCCTCCATCTTCAGCATTCAGCTATGAACAATAACCAACGGCTATAATCTTTTGCAGTCACCGAGTTCTCTTCTTCTAGCAATTTTCGTGGGCCGAAGCTTGATTTTCCTCGCTTCAATGGTACTGATCTGACTGGATGGATATACCGAGCAGAACAATATTTCAGTCTGCATAATACTTTTGATGTCCACTTGCATCCTTTCATTTGGAACAGGAATCCCTTCAATGGTACCATTGGTACATCAAAGCTCATCCTGAGCCAAACTGGACAGATTTTTGCCAACTCCTTTTGCCACAATTTTGTCCTAGTGCTTTTGATGACTTCACAAGAGCACTCACTAAAGTTCACCAAATTGGCACAGTGAGAGAGTATCAGACAGAATTTGAGAAACTGGTCAATCACACAAAGGATTGTCTGCTGAATTCTATAGGAGTTGTTTTATTAGTGGTCTCAAGGATGAAATCCGCTCAGAGGTCAAAATGTTTTGTCCCAACACAATGATGGAAGTCCGAGGGTTGGCTAATTTGGCAGAGGACAAGATCGCAACTCAACAACGCTCCAAACCCAACTTTGTTCCCTTCAGAAATATGGGTTCCCAACGACCTCCCATCATGCCTGCTCCTCAACCAACTCCTATCAAGCATCTGTCTAAAACAGCGATGCAGGAACGCCGAGGAAAAGAGCTTTGTTATAATTGTGATGAGAAATTCACTCAAGGACATAGATGTGTTCAACAAAAGCTCTATCTATTGGATGTGGATTCTTTGCCTGCCTCAGAACTTGGTGAAGAATCTCCAAATACAGTAGATGATCAGGTCGACATTCAGCACCCGCCTGTTGACACCCCATCTCAGGACGACCCACCCGAGATCTCTCTCCATGCTGTAATCGGCGTCACCACCCCACAAACAATGCGAGTCAGGGGATACTTCAAGAAGCTCCATCTTACCATACTCATTGATTCTGGTAGCACTGATAACTTCATTGACCCTCAGATTGCCAAACAGGCTAATTGTTTTGTCCATCCTGGCTCCAACTTTGAAGTCATGGTTGCCAATGGGGGCACCTTACCTTGCAAGGGGAAGTGTCACAATGTGCGCATATCTATGAGAGATTATAACCTACGCTCTGACATGTTTGCCTTGTCCTTAAGCGGATGTGATGTGGTTTTGGGCGTTCAATGGTTATGCACACTTGACCCCATCTTATGGGATTTTGCTGAACTTTGGATGCAGTTTTCAGTCAATGGGACACAACACAAATTTATGGGCTTACAACTAGGGTCTCTCCACATCATCAGTTCACATTGCTTGGAAAAGATCCTTAAGAAGAATTCACATGGTGCCATTGCTCATCTCCATTCCCTTCAGATGCACCCACCACAGTCCCCACTACTTCCTTGGATAGATATGCAGGTGTCTTTGTTGCACCAGTCGGATTTCCGCCTTCACGAGACCTTTCCGGTAAGCATTTAGCCGCATCTACATCTCAGCAGGACATGATGGCTATTTTGCATGCAGTACAGAAGTGGTAGCCATCCCTATTGGGGAATTATTTCTGCATCAAGACTGATCTCCAGAGTCTGGAAACTTTCCTGGAACAACGGGTCTCCTCCCCAGCACACCTGAAATGGGTTATCCAACTCATGGCTTATGACTATGCGACCACTTACCAGAAGGGTAAGGACAATATGGTGGTAGCTGCTCCTCCTCGCACATTTGATGACCCAGTTTCTCTTACAACTATTTCTCTGCTTGTTCCAAATTGGTTGCAATCTGTTCAATGGGGCTATCTCTTCTATGAACTCCATGCTTCTTCATCAATAGGGCACTCTGGGTTCCTCAAAACGTATGACCAGGAACAATGTAACTTCTTTTGGAAGGGACTCAAAATGGCAATTCAATGGATGGTGGTTGACTGTGATACTTTCCAGGTCAACAAGGGTGAAACGACACTCCTTTCAGGACTGCTCGAACCCTTTCCCATCCCTCCACAGATTTGGAGAACTTTTTCTATGGATTTCCTAGAAGCGCTCTAGTGGTATAGTACCACATCTAAAAGCACACCATATGAAGCATTATTTGACTTACACCACCTATTCTTCTTCCATACACCTTCAGCAGCTTCCCACTTCAGGAAATTGACTCAATTCTTCGAAACCGCGATCAACTTCTTCTCATTATGTAGGACAATCTTCACATGGAAAGAATTCGACTGAAACAACAAGCCGATCAACACCATTCTGCGTGCACTTTTCACGTTGCTGATATGGTTCTTCTTCATCTACATCCTTCCATGCAATCCTCCATGAAACTCCAAAGGCACTAGTGGCCCGTAATGCAACCCGAGGATGCTACAGGGGACCCACTCCTTTAGATTCTGCATCAATTTCCACATCTAAAGCTTTGAGGACAAAGATTTTTCTAAGGGAGAGGGGATGTTAGGAACCCATGTCTTTACTTTATTAGTATATTGTTGTTGGACGCATATGCTTTGTAAGTCATCCCGTAGTATTTGTTGATCCATAGTTTCTGTTATTGTTGTTGGCGCATATGCTTTGTAAGTCGTCCATAGTTTTGTTGATCCATAGTTTGTATTGGCCCATGGTTTTGACTCATAGTATTGGTGCCTAGACTTAGTATATAAGTGTGTGTTGAGGCCTATGAAGGCACCATGAAGTTAATTGTATTGAGCTTGCTCAAAGGAGGCTGCCCCCTCGAAGTGGCCTACGATCAATATAAAAGTGATTCTGAGTTCTGTTATTTATGATATCTCGTGTATTTGCATTAATGAATTATTGCAGGTTCATCTCATCTTCTGCAGAGATTTGTGAACTATGTAGGAGTTACTCTAGGAGCAGAGGGAAAGGTGGAAGACACTTTCGAGAGTCTTATGCTAGGAATCCCAAAGGAACCACATCTGGTCCTAGTGGAGTTATAAGGGTAGAATTGGGAAACCTATTGGAAAATTTCAAAATAGATATTTTAGGGGCCATGGGATATCAATTAGATGCACTACAAGCTAAAAAGAGACAAGATGAAGAGCGTGCAGCAATGAGTGTTTTTTGTCCTAGGTGTAGAACTAAACATCCTCAATGAGAATTTTCATTAAATAATGTTTCAGTCTATCACCTATGTATAGAGGAACATCCAACCAATGATTGTCCATCGTTGCCTGGATTACAAGCTGTGTACAAGAGTGGAAATTTTGGTGAAATACCTAGGAGGCCTTTGCAACCTAGAGATCAACCATTGTATCAAGATTCATCACAAATTCCACCCTATTACTATCCTTATCAACCTCCTTGCAGATTTTCTAAATTCATAGATTCAACATTGATGCACTTATTCAGCTAACACATCTAAAACCTTATGTTGCTCAGAAATAGGACCTACCAAAATAAATTAGCACATGTTTTCGGTCAAAAATTGAACCTGATAAAGAGGCCACCTTGAGATATGGATGAATATTTTGTTCTAAATATATACTATCTATACACACACATGCAAGAGGAGCTGATGATGGGAGTACAAGATGGAAAATCCATCGTCGTGGAGGGCCTTCCCTTGTTTCTAGAGATAGAAAAACAAGGAATATCATGAATTTGAAGAGTTATGTACTTTCATTTTTCGATATGTTTTCAACAAACAAGAAACACTGCCATATAAATGCTCGGCTAGAACTCTTATGGGAAAAATGTATCGGCACTGAATGGGTCCACCTAGGCATTGATCAAGTTAAATGCATGTGCTTCATGAAGAATAATGTTTATCATATATGTCACGAGTGACTTCATCAATTGGGAAAATCCGTATTTTGATTTATTATTAAAGTTTTATTTTAATTTATTTTAATCTAGTCTAAGGAATGATGCAATATCTTCTTGTGACTTTAATGTTCTAACTTTGAGTAACCAAGCTATTATTTTAATCAACTATTTCAACCCTAAACCTCTTCTCTTAGACAAAGACCGTACTCTAGAAAGTTGGTATAAAAGAATTTATGTAGATCTAGGAGAAAATTTGTTTGGCTCTGAGCTAGTCTTGAGCTCTATAACACTCAAGATCTTATAAATTGTAACGGTCTAATAAAGTGGCCAAATTCAATCCAAATGACTTGTATTCATGGGTTTGGCAGTAGTGTGGTAAATTATGTCATGAGTCTAATATCCCTTTATACAACAAAATGATAAATATAGACATATTAAACGATCATGATCCCAACTCAGATCATAGACCTCTAATTGTAACCGTCAATTTTTTCATGCATAGTTATCCAACATAAAAAAATTCTCACAATGAAAAACATCTAATTTTCAACATAAATAAGGATGATCTTTTCATTAATGAGTTAAAAAATGACTTGTTTCCTCTAGAACGATATAGAAGACCTCTTTCATAATTTTACTAAGATCCTCTCATCTTCCATTAATGAGTTCTCCATCAAATTTTCAAGTAAAAAGAAGAATCAAAGAACCAACCCCTGGTATGATAAAGAATGTAAAAATGCAAGAAGAGTCATCAAGAAAGCTATATACGAGTCTCTAAAAATTGACAAGATAAATAGATACAAAGCCGTAAATAAAAGAAAAAATGCAATATATAAATAAAAAGTAGTGTTAGGAACCCATGTTTTTACTTTGTTAGTATATTGTTGTTGGACGCATATGCTTTGTAAGTCGTCCCGTAGTATTTGTTGATCCATAGTTTATATTAGCCCATAGTATTCACCCATAGTATTGGATGCATATGCTTTGTAAGTCGTCTCATATTATTATATGTCCCATGGTTTTGACTCATAGTATTGGTGCCTAGACTTAGCCCATGGTTTGTATTGACACATAGTATTGACCCATGGTATTGGCACCTAGACTTAGTATATAAGTGTGTGTTGAGGCCTATGAAGGCACCGTGAAGTTAATTGTATTGATCTTGCTCAAAGGAGGTTGCCCCCTTGAAGTGGCTCGTGATCAATATAAAAGTGATTCTAAGTTCTATTATTTCTGATATCTCGTGTGTTTGCATTAATTAATTATTGCAGGTTCTTCACATCTGGTATCAGAGCACTTTCTTGGGCTCGTTGGGTGGAATTTCTGTCAAAAATTTTTTTCGCATCTGTTGCAATTTCGCATTTGGGAATAATCTCTATCCGCTTAACTGTGGGAAGTACTTGGGCATAAGCCCTAAAAATCATTGTGAGGAGTACCACAAGAACCCCAAAGTAGCTAGCCCATTGAGAGGACCTGCCAGCGAAAAGGGCAACGACCCCTACCCGATTGACTAGTTCCCACCCGTGAGGTAAACCAAGAGCTGTCGTTTGTGGCAAAGCGGTTATCATTTTTACCTGAGCCATGGAGTGAGGGGTACTGCCCCAATACGCAAGTCGTTAGACAGCATTGGTGGTCGAGTGAATCCCCTGAACCGATAGGAAGCTGCACGTACCTGGGGTCCATATCTATTTTCAGTTGAACTATTTCCGATCACTTCCGCTCTAGATCCAGCCATTTCAGATCTATTCTGAAAGTCATTCCAGATACAGCTGTTTTCGATCCCTTCTACACCATTGTAGATCCATCTGTTGCGGATTCCTTCCGTGCCATTGTTGCCAATCCATTTCTGGAAAAAAAAAATAAAAAAAAATCCTTGTTTCAAAACTGTTTTCCCTGAAACTTCACTAACATCCTATTTCCTTCCTGAAGACCCTATCCCAAATTCCACTTCCCAAGACCAGAAATCCCACATTTGTCTATTTTTAGGGTTTTCCATAACTCCTTCAATTTTCACCCAATCACCTTCAAATTTTACCACAGAGTTCCTTTCCTAATTCTGCTTCTATGTCCTTCTCTGCCAATTTTTCTCATTCCTTCACCCCGCTTCTGAAATCCCCATTTTTTGCTTCCCTGTCCATCAGAAAGTGTCCAAAACCTAGTCACACCCCAATTACCCCTCCGAGTTTTTTCCAAATCCAAATTTCCCTTTACTAAATAAGCTTTTGTTTGTGTTTTTCTATCCATTCCAAAAAAAAAAAAAAAAACTCCTGGTCATGGTTGTCACCCGTGCAGGAGCAAAAACCATGGAGGAAGCACTTGCAGCCATCCAAACCAAACTCCAAGATCTGGATGAAAAATTTCTCAGCCTCCATCTTTAGCATTCAGCGATGAACAATAACTGATAGCCAGAATATTTTGCAGCCACCGAGTTCTCTTCTTCCAGCAATTTTCATGGGCCGAAGCTTGATTTTCCTCGCTTCAATGCTACTGATCCGACTGGATGGATATACCGTGTAGAACAATATTTCAGCCTGCATAATACTTTTGATGTCCAGAAAGTTCCACTTGCATCCTTTCATTTGGAATAGGAAGCCCTTCAATGGTACCATTGGTAGATCAAAGCTCATCCCGAGCCAAACTGGACAGATTTTTTCCAACTCCTTTTGCCACGATTTGGTCCTAGTGCTTTTGACGACTTCACAGGAGCAGTCACTAAACTTCACCAAACTGGCACAGTGAGAGAGTATCAGACAGAATTTGAGAAACTCGCCAATCACACAGAAGGATTGTCTGATGAATTTTACAGGAGTTGTTTTCTCAGTGGTCTTAAGGATGAAATCTGGTCAGAGGTTAAAATGTTTTGTCCCAACACAATGATGGAAGTCCTAGGTTTGGCTAAGTTGGCAGAAGACAAGCTTGCATCCCAACAGCGCTCCAAACCCACTTTTGTTCCCTTTCGAAATATGGGTTCTCAACGACCTCCCATCCCGCTTGCTCCTCAACCAACTCCTATCAAGCATTTGTCTGAAACAGAGATGCAGGCACGCCGAGAAAAAGGGCTTCGCTATAATTGTGATGAGAAATTCACTTAGGGACATAGATGTGTTCAACAAAATCTCTATCTCTTGGATGTGGATTCTCCGCCTGCCTCAGAACTTGATGAAGAAGCTCCAGATATAGTAGATGATCAGGCTGACATTTATCACCCACCTGTTGACACCCCATCTGAGGACGACGCACCCGAGATCTCTCTCCATGCTATAACCGGCATCACCAGCCCACAAACAATGCGAGTCAGGGGATACTTCAAGAAGCTCCCTCTTACCATACTCATTGATTCTGGTAGCACTCATAACTTCATTGATCCTCGGATTGCCAAACAGGCTGATTTTTTTGTCCATCCTTGCTCCAACTTTGAAGTCATGGTTGCCAATGGGGGCACCTTACCTTGCAAGGGGAAGTGTCACAATGTGCATATCTCTATGGAAGATTATAACCTGCCCTCTCACATGTTTTCCTTGTCCTTAGGCGGATGTGATGTGGTTTTGAGCGTTCAATGGTTACGCACACTTGGCCCCATCTTATGGGGTTTTGCTAAACTTTGGATGCAGTTTTCATTCAATGGGGCACAACACAAATTTATGGGCTTACAACCAGGGTCTCTCTGCATCATCAGTTCACATCGCCTGGAAAAAATACTTAAGAATAATTCACATGGTGTCATCGCTCAGCTCCATTCCATTCAGATGCACCCATCAATAGTCTCCACTACTTCCTTGGATAGATATGCAGGTGTCTTTGCTGAACCAATGGGCTTGTTGCCTTCAAGAGACCTTTCTGGCAAGAATTTAGCCGCATATACCTCTTAGTAGGAAATGATGACTATTTTGCATACAGTACATAAGTGGCAACCATCCCTATTGGGGAATTATTTCTGCATCAAGACTGATCTCCAGAGTTTGCAAACTTTCCTGGAACAACGAGTCTCCTTCCCAACACACCTGAAATGGGTTATCCAACTCATGGGTTATGATTATGCGACCACTTACCAGAAGGGTAAGCACAATATGGTGGAAGATGCTCCTCCTCACACATTTGATGACCCAGTTTCTCTTACAGATATTTCTCTTCTTGTTCCAAATTGGTTGCAATCTGTTCAATGGGGCTATCTCTTCTATGAACTCCATGCTTCTTCATCAGTAAGGCCCTCTGGGTTCCTCAAAACGTATGACCAGGAACAATGTAACTTCTTTTGGCAGGGACTCAAAAGGACAATTCAACGGATGGTGGTTGACTGTGATACTTTCCAGGTCAACAAGGGTGAAACGACCCTCCTTTCGGGACTGCTCGAACCCTTGCCCATCCCTCCACAGATTTGGACAACTATTTCTATGGATTTCCTAGAAGTGCTCCAGTGGTATAGTACCACATCTCAAAGGACACCATATGAAGCAGTCTCTGGACAGGCACCACCAGTTCTTCTTCCATACACCTTCAGTAGCTCCCCAGTTCAGGCAATTGACTCAATTCTTCGAAACCGTGATCAGCTTCTTCTCATTCTGTAGGACAATTTTCACATGGCAAGAATTCGACTGAAACAACAAGCCGATCAGCACCGTTCTGAGTGCACTTTTCACATCGTTGATATGGTTCTTCTTCATCTACAACCTTCCATGCAATCCTCCCTGAAACTCCAAAGGCACTAGTGGCTCGGAATGCAACCTGAGGATGCTACAGGGGACCCACTCCTTCAGATTCTGCAACAATTTCCACATCTAAAGCTTTGAGGACAAAGCTTTTTCTAAGGGAGAGGGGATGTTAGGAACCCATGTCTTTACTTTATTAGTATATTGTTGTTGGACACATATGCCTTGTAAGTCGTCCCATAGTATTTATTGATCCATAGTTTATATTAGCCCATAGTATTCACCCATAGTATTGGACGCATATGCTTTGTAAGTCGTCCCATAGTATTATATGTCCCATGGTTTTGACTCATAGTATTGGCGCCTAGACTTAGCCCATGGTTTGTATTGACACATAGTATTGACCCATGGTATTGGCGCCTAGACTTAGTATATAAGTGTGTGTTGAGGCCTATGAAGGCACCGTGAAGTTAATTGTATTGAGCTTGCTCAAAGGAGGTTGCCCCCTCGAAGTGGCCCGTGATCAATATAAAAGTGATTCTAAGTTCTATTATTTCTGATATCTCGTGTGTTTGCATTAATTAATTATTGTTAATTAATTAATTAGTTAAAAAATGACTTGTTTCCTCTATCAGGTATGAACGATATAGAAGACCTCTTTCATAATTTTACTAAGATCCTCTCATCTTCCATTAATGAGTTCTCCATCAAATTTTCAAGTAAAAAGAAGAATCAAAGAACCAACCCCTGGTATGATAAAGAATGTAAAAATGCAAGAAGAGTCATCAAGAAAGCTATATACAAGTCTCTAAAAATTGACAAGATAAATAGATACAAAGCCGTAAATAAAAGAAAAAATGCACTATATAAATAAAAAGTAGGAAAAACTTTTAGACCTCTTTAAGGTAGCTCCTAAAACATTCTAGAGGCAAATTCTAACTAGTACAACTAAAGATAATAATAGCATTTCTTTGCAAGATTGGAATTCCTATCTTAAAAAGCTTTACAAATCCCAAGATGTCATCAATAACATTCAAACCCTCCTTACAGCATCATACATTTTCTAGTTAGAAGACATTGATTTGGGGGTAAGATGCCTAACAAATGGAAAACTAAGGACATTGAAGGATACCAAGTAGAAATATTAAAAATGGGAGGACCTATCCTCGTTCCTCACATCCATAAACTCTTCAATCTAGTGATCAAGTAAGATTTCCTTGGACTTAGAGCATCATTATTCCCATCTTTAAAAGTGGTCATAAAAATATCCCCTCTCATTATCGAACCATTATGATTAGCCCTCTCTTAGCCAAGATTTACGATATCATTTTAGAAAAAAAAAATAGTGTAGGGCTAGAAAGTGAAGGTAAGTAGGCTAAAGGTCAAGCAGGCTTTAGAATACATCACTCTACCACAAACCATCTTGTTACAGTAAGGATCATTGCGGAGGAATGTCGTAATAATGAATCCAATATCTTCTATTGCTTTTTGGACTTTACGAAAGCTTTCGATACGGTGCCGAGAAATAACTTGTGGAAAATATTAGAAGAGCTAAAGCTTCATTTCGAGTTGGGAGATGTTGCAACAAGGTTGTACAAGACTACCATTAACTAATTTAAGAGGACTGATGGGTAGTCGAAAGATATTAATTGTAATATTGGACTTAATCAAGGCTTCCCCTCTCCCCTATGCTTTTCGACATATACATCGATAAGCTAGAATGTTGATTAGAATTATACAAGTACAAGTACATTTCATGTCATGCTTGTCTGAATTATTATATTTTATACAAAGGTGAATATGTGGACAAAGAGACATGTCCTAAATGTGGGCATGACAGGTACCCGATATAAAAAAGGGAAAGGCATGTGATCCTCCTTGTAATATATTGATGCACATGCCTATAATACCAAGGATTCAAAGGTTTTTTCATTGTAAAGAATTAGCCATGTTGTAGGGGTGTCATGCCTTGCATAGAAGTGAGCATGAAGTTATGTGGATCCCTACATTTTTAATATCCATGAAGAATATAGAGGATACATGGCCTAATAAATTCAAGGATGAACTATGAAGCCTTTGATTGATCATAGCCATGGATGGGGTTAGCTTGTATTCCCCACAAAACACCAATTATTCTTGTTGGCTAGTGGTATTGATCAATAATAATATCCCTCCATGGTTTTTCGTGAAGAATCAACATATTATGTTGGCTCTTATAGTTCTTGGTAGAAGGAAAGTGAATAATATGGATGTCTACCTACAACCATTGCTCAATGAATTCAAGCAATTATGGGAAGGGATAAAGGTATATGATGTATCAAGACCCATCTCAATGGAGAGGTATTTTATGTTGTATGGAATATGTGCATACACCACACATGATTATCCAGTACTAAGAGTTTGATCTCATAAGAATATTGAATGTTTTTCTTATATTTGTATTGTTATTTCACAAACTTAATTTGATGCAACTAGCTTCTTTGGCGCTAGTAGACAATAACATCGCATGTCTTGTAAAAAAAGGATATCATGGATGTAAATTTTGTGCACTTTCAATAAAGGATAGGTGGTCCAACCACCTACGAAATCCGGTGTACGATTGCTAAAGGATGTTCCTCCCAGAAGACCACCCTTATAGAAGAGAAACTTATTCTTTCAATGGTAAACTAGAAAGAACTCAGAGACTTGAAATAATGACACCGAAACACAATTTAAGGGAAAGTGTCACAGATAAGGAGAAGAAAAATGCATAATTGTTTGGTTCAAATGGGGAACCTTTGTTTGATGATCCTGAATTTTTTGACACTTATGTTGAGAAAATTCCCATTGGGATGAACAATAAGATGAGGATGAAAAGGGAAAGGGAGCTACTCCAAACAAAACAAAAGGCTCATGATAAAGAGTAAGTCACTTATATTTTGTCAATTTTCTATAGAGTAACTATTCAAAGTTAAATTGATTATATATATTCCCACTAGGGGTAGAATAGACCGTGAATGGGTCTACTATTAAGGAACTCCTTGTGTAAGGTCACTGGTTTGAATCTCCATGGGTATGATCCTTACAAAAAAAATTGATAATACATATTTAATCTCATACTAATCATTTTCATTTCATGAATACATCAGTGAATGCATAAATTGATGCCATCAATAAATTTTCTCTTTAGAATGCAGAGGCAAAGAAACCATGGGTCGTGTTGTATGAAGAGAAGTGAAGGAAATGGGATAGTGATACGAAATAATTCAAATGGTTGAATTGTAGAAGCATCCCTTATCTTGATCATTTAAAAAAAAAATATTCCAATGATATGTCAAAATAGTTAGGTGGCTAACCAAATCAAAGAGAAATATATAGCATGTTTGGTCATTAACTATTTGATGAAGAGGATGCACTAAACATAAGTATTGGGTGCAACAACTTTGTAATAATATCTACGTGTACATTCTCCATTTTATAATTCAAATTTAAATTGTAATATGTATTATGTTTTTATTAATGCTTGACTTACTAAACATATGACAACATCCATTCTTCACATTTTTTAGTTGCATTTGTTCCCACCTATTTGGGCATATGGACATCATTTTCACACTAAGGATACCAATGATGGATGTGCCACATTTGACCGTGGAGTGGAGGTCAATTTTGACCATTGTGATCATAAAATAATAGAGAGGAAGCTAGGTCAAGTCAGAAAGCTACAAGAGATCATGCTTGTGGACTTCTCATATTTCCAATGTGTTTATTTTAGGTGCAAGGTGTGGGATAATTTTGATCGGAATAATGTAAAGGAAGATTATGACAGTGGGATAATATGTATCAACTCTAAAAATATGTGGGATGAAAAGAATGATCGTTATGTTTACCAAAAACACTGCAACCAAGTGTTCTTTTACCTGTATGTTTTGGATATGGATTGGCGGTTCCTACTAAGAAACGATCTGAAATCAAAACATATTTTTTTAGAACAACAATGTTATAATTTGAAATGAGGAAGATAATCTAGGTGATGGAAACCAATAGTGATATTTTCATGTTTTATCTCGACATTTATGTTATGGCCATGGCATTTTATTATGGGCATCTATAATTGATGAAATTTGTTTTTTATTTATTTTATGATATTGGATATTAAAATTTAACTACCATTTACAACCATCCAAGATAGACATATCTACATTACAAGCATATTACCACTAGCCATCAAAGTCTTGATGGAGAGTCCTATTTTGTGCATAAAAATATATTTTTAGAAGAACTTTCTAATTGTGAGTAATAATTTTATTTGTGGTTGGATACAATCTTGGGTGTTCACACATTTATTTTATGTATTGGATGTAAAATTATGATGGAATGTTTTCTATTGTTTAATGGAAATAGATTGTTTATTAAATGCATTTATTGTGTATTAAATGTAGAGAAACATATGTAATGTCCGCATTTTGACCCCCTTTGCATTAAATCGTAAATGATGTAAATATTGTTGTTTAATCATGGTGAGGAGCTCAAGGCCAAGGCCCCACCATTGATTTAGCGTTTTATGTATCGGCAATTAAAGAAAAAGATGCCTATGGTTCTTGTGCTAGATAGGCACAATGTAAATTAAGACATCATGTAAATATGCATTTTAATGAAAAACCCACAACTAGCTATGCAATGCAACAAAGAGATGGGGGCATGATTCTACAAGGAATAGGGAGGGAAATTATTCAAACCCTTGATCCAATGGTGTTAACCCATGTGTCAATGAGAAAACCCCTAAACCACCAACTACCCATTTTGGGTTATGGACCAAATCATTTAATTCTTCCAGAAAATTGGTTGAGGTAGTTAATGCCTTGGGAATGAAGAGGTATGGCAGCCAATTTTGTGCATCGGCAAGCCATCAACCTGGGAATTCGTATTTTTGCTTTTTGGGAAAGAAAACACCCATGAAATGGTGCCCAAATCCATTCTGAACATATAGTTTTTCATCCTCTCACGCAAAGAGAGACGGCTGGAAGTTACATTCATGTTTTTCATAAAAAACGCAGGGTTTTCCTTTCCCACAAACTCATTTTTGGTTTTGGACAGTAGCTGGGAAGAAGGGGCTGTGATTTGGGACTGTATGGAGGTCGTTTTATCCCAAAATTGCCATGGGCATTTTCCCTAAAAATGATTTCTGCTTCCTGGGGTTTTCCCAAACCTCCATTGTTCATTTTTAGCCTTCCCACGTTTTTCTGAAGCTCAGGAAATCATTTTCATGCTTATCACTGTACAAACGTTTTTCTCCTGTCCAGCCATTTTAGTTAGCTAATTATCTGCATCCCTGTTTGATTTGGAGACTATAAGCAAGATATTGGAGTGGTAGTGGACAGAGAGGGCTTGATAAACCTAGTGGGGGAGATAACCTCTCAAGAAGATCAAGAGGGCTTTGGCTACTCTTCTATGCACACCCTGAGAGCACTAGATGGGGAAGGTATGGCTTGAGGGACTATACAGCAGTGAAAAGAATACTTCCTTGTGCTAGGTGTGTAGGTATTGTGGGTGCCAAGCTAGATAGATCTTGTAAGGTTACCCTTGGCTCTATGCTTGAGCTCACTAGCTTAGCCACTCTTCCTTTCCATTTCCTAGCAGCCTGATAAACCCAATTGTAGATTGGCTTGGCTCATCTTGGTGTATGCTTGGCTATGTGTGAGTCTGTTGTTCCCTGGTTCCTTGTAGAAATCATGCCCATCTCGGGGGTGGCAGTTGTATCAAGAGGTTGATAAGCAGAACTGGCCTATAGTTGGGTGGAACGTTGCAGTTGCATAGCCAGTTGCTTGGGACTACTTTGTTAAGATAAGTATTCTCTTGTGTTAACTTTGCAATTATTATTGGATGAATATCTTGAATGTATGATGGATGTGTTACCGAAATTTTTTCGTTGTGTTTGTCTTATAATTATACATTTCATATGTTCTTTTATATTATGTGAATGCTTACTTAAAAGTTCATGGGGATAGATGCCCGGATTTAGTATCACGATCCTCTCTATCATGCTGGTAGGATAGGAGGGGACGTTACAACATATTTTTAACGTGGATAATAATGAATATGAGTTACCTATCACGTTATATGACATTACAATATTTACATATTATATGTTACTACAACACATAAGTTGTTTTAATTTGAATTCAAAGTCCATGTCGAGGTATATGTGGAAATTTTAAATAAAAAAGAACTTATAACTAATAACACTTATCTCATCTACAGTTCATATATTATATGTTATCTCTCATTTTATGTGGCAATGCTTTTAATAAAATTTACCTAATCCATGTATCATGTATTATGTTCCATATTCTCTATTTTATGTGGTTACTTTGAAATTAAGTGTGGAGTAACCAAACATGTTTTAGGCAATGCATAAAGTATACCAAATTCAACTCCCTTTTTTTCACGAAAGAATGCAATATATTATACATATTCGTAAGTCATGAAATTGAAACACATATAGACCTATTATACTACAAATATATCATTTTAAAAATAAAATTCATTGTTAATCTTTTTATTTATTTTCTTGTGACATGTAATTTCCCCCGTTCCTTACCTTAATTTTGACAAAGTATAAATTTTAATTTGAGAGTAAGTGATGTATATTTTATTATTTTATTTTGAACACGTGCAAGATAAAAACTTTCCACTTGTCCTCATGAGAGGGAATTGTAAAAGACAACCTTTGACATCATTAATAAAATGTTGGAGTAGTTGGAATGGCCATGTTAGAACTTGACGAACCATGATCCCATAGGTGGGGAACACATACACATTGCTCAAGAGGTGAGAATGAAAAATATCAAGAGACAGTTTTATGGAACCAAACCCCTAAAATCTAGGGGGGATCCAAGGCCAACGAATTCACAAGGAGGGAATATATGGCCTTGTACAAGACATAGGAAAAAAATTATTTATATACATGTGTGTGAAGATAGGATGGTGTCTATTATGCATGGGAAACTTTCTATGTGAGCACCTTTGATGTGTTAAGCATTTTTTCCGAGTTGTGATCTTTGTTGGGTTAAGCAAGAGCTAGTTCTAGTTTTGAGTTAGTGAGAATGTTGTTTGGAAAAAAGCTGTTGCAGCTGGAGAGACGGATGTTATCCTCTATGGAGTCATGGTTCATGCTAGTAGGTGATTACTAAGGAAGAGGATTGTCTTTTTAGTGATCTAGGGTTGGGTGGAACGTGGTTTTTCCAACTGTGTTTTTCTACAAGTGTTTCAGTCAGATATGTATTAGAAAATGTGCATTCCTTACTTTGCTACCCTTTTAATTTTAGTTGTAATCTACAAGTGAAATAATGTAGAAATGTATTTAGAAACTGTTCCTTCCATTTTGTTTACCTTTTCTAGTTGGCTACAATCTGCTCATTAACTATTTTAAATATGTATGAAAATTTGTTCATTTCCTATTTAAGTTATTTACTATTTTCAAATAGACTATTTTAGATATTATCTAGAACAAATACTATAAATCGTATCTCATCTAACTACTCAACTTATTTAAAAATATGCAATTTGAATATTTGGAATATATTCTACAAACTTAGGAGTCGAAATTATCATTAATATGCTAGCAAGCACATAAATTAATTATATTTTATGAATTAATCTATTGATGTCATTCATCTTTATGTTTGTCTAGTAGTAGAACTAGTTATATTTTAAATAATCTAACTAATGGTTTTCATAGCAATAAAATTAACACACCTCTCTCTCTCTCTCTCTATCTCTAGAGAGAGAGAGAGAGAGAGAATCAAAACACAAGAATAAAGCATAGATATATCGATGTACGAGGTATCTGACCTATTTAAATAATAGACTGATAACCTATATACAAAACAAAATTGAAACCCATAGAAATATGAACCCTACGATTTAATGACATTGTCATTGAGCTATGCGAAAAATGGTATGGATAATCCCAACTACAATGACTCTATTCCAATGGATTATTATCTCAATAATACAATTAGAGAAAGACACAAAAATATAAAACCCTGAAACACTAATGCAAGAGTCAAAACTTCCAACACATAGACAATGAACTATAAACATCTAATTTGGAGCTGAGATAATGAGGGTAAGGGTAAACATCAAAGAGCATGGTGATTTAATATGCATAGTTCAATTGAAATCCTTGAAGTGTTTCTACATAATATATATCTTCTTCATTTAAAATTCTTATCATTTTATGCTCATATAATTTGTTAAAAGTAATGCTCAACTATGATCGATTTTTCTATGGTTTGTTGAAAATTCTGTTAAATTTTCAGAATTTACTTCAATCTGATCTAGGATCTTAACTGAGAGAACAACATGTAAAACAAATATACAGCATATCAATCATTGACACAATAATGCAAGCACACAAGATACACGGAGTTTACTTGGGGAAAACCATAAAGGTGAAAAAACCCAATAACTTCCTCAGAGATAGATAGAGAAATGATACAACCAGAATACAAGAGATAGTCTTCTCCTAGCAGCAGAGCCTCCTCCTCATAATTGTGCCACTTTTCGAATGAGAGAAGTGTGTGAATGAATGATCAAATAGAGATCTCCCGATCTCTATTTATACTTGTTATGTCCTGCCCAATAAACTAACGGGGCTTACATGTCTAGCTTAACCCATGGTTAACTTAATCCAGGCCGACCCCACACTTGGTGGTGTAATAACCCTTTGACCCACATGGATGACCCCCAATAGGGTGGTCTAATAACCCTTCAACCCACATGACTTATACAGGGCCTACCCCAACAAGGTGGTCTAATAACCCATCAAGTATAATTTATGACACTTACAATATAAATGACGACACTTCCGTATAGAGGAATAATAACATCTCTATAGGAATACAATATACATATACGGAATACATTCCGAAGTTACATATACATCAACACTCCCTCTTAGCTAGGAAGGTATTTCTTGACACAGGTCTTCTAGCACAAGTCTTCTTCTCTGGATCATCATCACTGAATAATCTTCATTGAGACATCGTCATTGTCACTGCTGCTACTATCTCAATCAATCTTTGAATCTACTTCATAGGAAGTTCTATAGAGCAAGTCCTTTTTCATATTGGATGTAGACCCACCATCTGTAGGTCTTCATCATCACCGGACATACTGTGGAATCCTCGAGACTTATTACGTGCACCACAAAACCTGGCAGTAGCATCCTAGGTTGTTACGAGCACATAGCTCTACCTGTCGGATCTCCTAGGAGCACATTAAATGTGACCCATCACAAAACCTGGCTGAAGCATCCCAGGCTATTACGAGCACACAGCTCTACCTGTCGGATCTCCCAGGAGCACATTACATGTGATCTCACCACAAAACCTAGTTGAAGCATCCCAGGTTGTTATGAGCACACAGCTCTACCTGTCGAATCTCCCAGGAGCACATTACATGTGGTCCACCACAAAACCTGGATGAAACATCTGAGGCCTTTTTCATCCTGTCCAAATCTCCCAGGAGCAAATTACATGTGGTCATGCAAAAACCTGGCTGAAGCATCTGAGGCCTTTTTCATCTTATCCAGATCTCCCAGGAGCAAATTACATGCCATAGGAAAAAACCTCGTAAGAGCATCTCAGGATGTTACAGGTACACAACTCCGACCTGAAGATCTCCTAGGGCACAAATTACATGTCCTCCCAGAGCAATGTCTTGAAAGAGCATCCCAGGCTGTTACGGGTACACAACTCCGACCTACAGGATCTCCCAGACATGCTCACTTGCACAACCTGATCCATGGCCACAAAGTATTTTCCTGATACTCACCATACATCATCTTGATGTACACATGATCATCTTGATCATCATCACTACATCATCCTGATGCATGTCATATGGAGAAGCTCGTCATCCATGATCATCCTGATCATACAATGCATCCACCTGATGCATACCAATTATCTACCTGATACATATCAACATATACAATGTATCTACCTGATACATACATAGATACATGATCCACACAATGTATCCATCAGCATACATGATCTACCTGATCATACAAAGATACATGATCCACACAATGTATCCATCAACATACATGATCTACTTGATCATACAAACATACATGATCCACACAATGTATCCATCAACATCCAACATGATGCGTACATACATAAATGATCCAACTGATCATATCCAACATCCAACATGATGCATACATACATAAATGATCCAACTGATCATATCCAGCATCCAACATGAAGCATACATACATAAATGATCCAACGGATCATATAGAGTAGAAACTAGAACATCATCCTCATGCTCATCATCCATGATCCTCCTGATCATCATAGGATCATCCTCTTCAGATCATCTCATCATCCACGAAGCACAGCCCAGATGCATATCATCCAGCACTTACACCACCGACATGGGAGAACACATCTACTACCATTCGGGGAAGGCTCCAGCCCTTACTTTTTCACCATGGGAGAACACATCTACCACTATGTGAAAAATTGCTCAACAATTACATCATGACCAAGGGAGAACACATCAACCATGTCAGAAAAGCTCATGTGCATATGCATCTTCCGGACTCATCACTTCCTTTTGGAAGGAACCTCAATCTGAAGTGCACCAAGCCTCTCTCAGAAGTACTCAAAATGCACTCTGGCCAACGGCTTGGTCAATACATCTACAACTTGCTCATCCGTCGCAACATACTTTGCTTCGACTATACTCAGTGCTATCCAGGACTGCTTCCTGCTAAACCAAGAGATCACACCTGATCCTATCTGCAGCACTTCCTACCCAATCTGAATCAACATAACCCTGCAAGTTAAACTTTTGATTCGCATCATACTTGAGCCCATAATCAACTGTACCCTTCAGGTACCTTAGAATATGCTTTACAACAACCAGGTGAACACTCCTTGGATCCGTCAGGAAATGGATCAATGTGTTCACTGCAAAGCAAATATCTGGTCTCGTGTTTGTCAAGTACATCAAGGACCCAATCATCTGACGATACATAGTGACATCAACCGGATCAGATGAAGCATCACACAGAAGCTTCAGGTTTGATGCCATAGGTGTGGCCATGTCCTTGCAGTCAATCATCCCGAACCTCTTCAGGATCTCTAATCCATACTTCCCTTTTCCAAGGAAGATGCCATCTGCACTTTTCCACACCTCCATGCCTAGAAAATAGTGCATCATCCACAAGTTCTTCATCTCGAACTCGGCAGCAAGCTTCCGCTGCATGTCAGCAATCAATCTATCATCACGTGTAACAAACAGGTTATCTGCATACAAAAGTAGTATCATTGGATTTCCTTCCTCAACCTTGTAGTCAAGGTTGGAATCCACTTTACTCTTAGTACAATGCAAACTAGATAGAAAGTTGTCTATCCTACCATACCAAGTTCTGCACATATATGAATCAAACCTGAGTGGCTGCTCCACATACACTTCCTCTTTGACTACACCATTCAAGAAAGCTGTCTTGAAATCCATCTGGTGTATCTTCCATTTTATCACTGCAGTCAGAGAAAGTACTAATGGAAGTGTATCTGGCTATATGAGCAAAAGTCTCTTCATAATCAATTCCTCTTTCTGGGAGAAGCCATGAGCTACAAATCTCACTTTGTATTTCTCTATGCTACCATCTGCAGCATGCTTGATCTTATAGATCCATTTCGAAGTCACTACAGACTACCCTTTGGGACTGCATCCCAAACATCTTCATGATCGACTGGTACTCCTCAATCATGGCATTCTTCCTAGATCCTGGGATCTTCAATATTTTCAATAGATAACTTTGTTGCTGAACAAATGTTGTAGTCCTTCTTTTGTAGGTGATGGTATATGATCTTTCCTACACAACAAGTTAAATTGCATGATTAGAAAACATGTCATAGTTTTCAGAACAAATTCTTACATAAAGAAATATGTCATACAATCATGCAATTATCTTAGCCAATGCTTCAATACAACATTTATCCATATTCCATAACTTTCTAGATACCTTCCAATCTCTACCAGAACATTGTTAAGAGTGTGCACAACTACTAACATGTCAACAAAGAGGTTTCATTCTAGATAAGTAGCAATGGAATGTTGTACAGTGCCATAGGCCACTTACCCATGTATATTAGTAGTATACTGTTCATCAATGCAACTATTCTAATATGCATAATACACAACCTAATTCTAGGAACATAAGCATATACATCATTGAATAACATTATGTAAGAAATGACAATTGAAATACTTATCTTTGTTTGGTTGTTGGGTGGACTCCCTCTGAATCTTTGCAACTCCATTTTGATGTGGATTGTGAGAAGTGGTAAACTCCCTCTGAATATTTGCATCCTTGCAGAACTACTGAAGTGTGCTCCTTTGCTTTCTTGCAGGAACAACTGGAGTGTTCTCCCTCTTGATCTTTGCTTCCTAGATTACCTGTCCTTGAACTTATATCTATCCTTAATCACTATGCATGCTTATTAGTATCATCATTGTGTTATCCTTGAGGTGTCATACATAATCACACATTTATTAGTATAATATTAATACTATCAAAACACAATAGTCTTAAACATGTATAGTCATGATCATTCACAGATATTAAACATTAGTATTCAAGATTTCATCGAAGTCTTCTTTTACTCATGCATATTCTTATTTGATCATAGGAGTCTTCTAATTAGTTAAATCATCAATGCATAAACCCGTGATTACTCAAACCTATACCTTCATGATTCTTCTGGTTAGGCATATCATCAATTATGGTAAGAAACATAATATGCATACAACCATGACTATTCAAACCTATGACTTCATGAATAATCATTATCAACAACACAACAGTATAAGATCCTAACACAAGATAGGATTCTAGCTTGATATAGGAAAAACATACCTGGATTAGCATGCTAGCTAGTTATGTCTAACATACCGCATAATGTCTTCTGGTTCTCTTCAATGACTTGTGCTAGTAACCTGCATGTCTCATAAGTTAACCATTGTAGAACAAAGTTATACATACCTTGTAAGTAGATATTCTATGTGATCCATGACAATGGATGAATCTTTGTCTTCATGTCACCATGATCATATGTTCTTGAAGTAGAACATGATTTGTCTTTCTTGGTGTACCTTTTATGTTAGCAAACAACATAAACCTCATACAACATCACAATGCATTAATACAATCATAAGTGTCAAAACCTTAATCAATGAATATCTTCTATTAAGGTGATACGACAATTCTAGTAATTAATCAGGATTGTACTGTAATGATATGAAGACAAACATATCATAAACTTAACCATGAACAGAATTCGAAACATACCTATAAGCCATACCTATCAAGATTGCTTGTAATCTTCTTATGGAAGGCCTTAGCCTCATCTCCCTCTGAAACAGGAACTTCTTCACTTATGCAGGTGACCAATCCATTTTCTTCTAGGATTAACCCAATCCACTTGATTTGCAAGAACTGGACCTAGAGTTGGATTAGGGTTTGTCAAAGAAACCCCAAAAATTCAAACTTTGAATTTCAAACATCTGAAAGGATAGAAATATGCGCCTGGATGAGCTGATCAAGCTGGTATATTCATAATTTGAAAATTGCAAAGTTTCACTCCTCAATTTTGCCTTTGAAACTTTTGGATTCACTAGACGCGACCCCGAACTAGGGTTTGATGAATCCCACTCTTCTGCCTAATCAAAAGGTTTGATCCAAAGCTCTAATCTTCTATTTTTCTGAGGAGCTTCCAGCCGTGGTCACAGATTTCAAAAATTCCCATTTTTGCAGAAGCCCTAATTTTCCACTTTTCCAATCAAAGTCCCAAACTAGGGTTTGATCAAGCCCGGTCTTTTTCCCAACCAAAAATTCAAAAATTGGTCTCTAAATTTCTATTTTTATGAGTGGCATTCAGCCGTAGTCTCCGATTACAAAAATTCCAACTTTCTCCGAAACCCTAAATTTCGGAAGCCATGAATGAAGGTGCTAAAACATAATTCTGTTATGAAAAAAATATGTACCTGATTTTTTCTGGTGTAACTCTAAACTTTCCGATCCATAGGGTCTGAAAATGTTTCCTAAGATAGACCGACCTGTCATCTTTCCATCCCGACAGGTCTGAACTCAATTGGATTCTCTGAGAGAGATTTATGCCAAGTGTTGCAACGTGACCTGTTTATGGGATAAAAAAGGAGATCGAACTTGTACGGAATTCCATGTGTCAATAGTTCAACTTCGGCCTCTGAAAAAGTTTCTTGAGATAGTACAGTCTGTGTACTACCTGTCACTTTTTACGAAATTTCATTTGGAGATTCTTATCCCAAGTTATGACCTTTTTGCCAAGGTCACCTGTTTATGACTGAGATCTGGAAGAGGCAGAAACCCTATATTATACATATCATAAATCACAAAGTACAACGAATTAGAAGTTTTCCTTTGGACACAAGGTACATGGAGATCTGATATTCAACCTGTAAAATTTTCAGATTCAAAAAATTCGCCAAAATGGATTTATAGCAAAAGTGTTATGATGACTGGTTTTTGCTATATCAAGCCCTAACATCGTAAGTTCAATAAGTGTCATACATGCCATATCATACCTTCTTTCAGGCTAGCTCTGATACCATGTTAAATTTTCAAAATTTGCTTCAATCTGATCTAGGATCTTTACTGAGAGAACAACATGTACAATAAATCTACAACATATCAATCATGGACACAATAATGCAAGCACACAAGAGATACAAAGTTTACTTGGGGAAAACCATAAAGGTGAAAAACCCCAATAACTTCCTCAGAGATAGATAGAGCATTGATATAACCAGAATACAAGAGATAGTCTTCTCCTAGCAGCAGAGCCTCCTCCTCATAAGTGCGCCACTTTCCGAAGAGAGAAATGTGTGAATGAATGGTCAAATAAATATCTCCCGATCTCTATTTATACTTGTTCTGTCCTGCCCAATAAACTAATGGGGCCTACATGTCTAGCTTAACCCATGGTTAACTTAATCCGGGCCAACCCCACACTTGGTGGTCTAATAACCCTTTGACCACATGTCCAACCCCCAATAGGGTGGTCTAATAACCCTTCAACCCACATGACTGATACAGGGCCGACCCCAACAAGGTGGTCTAATAACCCATCAAGTATAATTTAGGACACTTACAATATAAATGACGACACTTCCGTATAGAGGAATAATAACATCTCTATAGGAATACAATATACATATATTAAATACATTCTGAAGTTACATATACATCAACAAATTCAAATTGTAAATACTCCACTTTTGATTCCTTCCTTGTGTACCTTTCTTTGAAGACCCTTTCTCCCACTTCCTACTTTTGATGTTCATTCTCATAGTCTATTCTCTTACTTTAGTCCACACCGGGAATATGAATGGATCAAATTTCCCCATTTAAGCACTTTCTTAATGAACTTCGACAAATTCTAAAGACAAACCAAGAACTAAGAAGGATCATTTAGGAAACTATTAACAAAAAGTATGCCATTTACGTTACTTGGATAAATCACCCTTAGGGGAATAAATACAAGATAGTTCCTTCTATTTATATCACTTCATGGAGCTTCATATAGAATCATGATCATTTTATTGTTACAAAAACCTATGCACTCTACCACTGGATGAAAGAACTTAGGATGGTACCTCCAAAATATTTACTAGTTTGTTCACACATAATTTGAAGGGATATATATGAAATCTACCCAACCTTTTAAGACACAAAAAACAAAAGATGCATGTCCTTAATATACATTAGGGAATCCATTAGGCTTAGATATTTCTTTCTTAGACCATGCCCCCCCCACCCATCCCCCCACCACTAAACACCACCAAGATTATCACCTCCTACCTAGTGATACCTAATGGTACTTAGAGGTAATAAAATCACAACAACATCTCACTATGTTATGTGAGACAACACAAGGGATACAACCTCCCTCCCCTTACAGTTTCCTCAAAACATTACAATTAATAGTAACTTACTATCAACTCGATCAACAACTCTCCCCTTATCTATGTGGAGGGGTTTGGATCAACTACGCACCATGATTTATAAATAATTAGAAATAATTTTGTAAGTTTTTATCCAATAAACAATAAGATCACAATGTTGGAGAATAAGTTGCACATAATGGAGATTATATTAAAAGAAATGAAAAAGCAAATCGAAACAATAGAACAACCAACCCAACAAGGAGAGATTGATAATTTAGAAAATTTTGAGATGAAGAGCAGGATTAAATCTTCTAGAGAAAAGGTAAATGACAGCCTGACCCTAAATAGTCTAGAAGGTAAATTGCACATCAAACAAGAAATAAATAAGTCAATTGAATTAGGCCACATGTGAACATAACAAATGAGCCTTGAACCTCATAATTTTTCATTTGAAGGAGGAAGCTGAAGAGGATATGCTAACTCTACTAAGGGAAAAACTACTTAACAAGTTACAAATTGAAACTACGTTTCTCACATAAGTAAAGAGGTTGGAAAAAGTAATTGATAATAAAGACATGATAATATGGGTTAAGTTTATCTCTAAATATCATAAATTCAACATAATCTGTAAAACCCCAAGTCTAAAAGGATAAGGAATACTTATAAATAAAGATCTCATTCCAGAAGACCAAGTTGAACTAAGAAGGAAAGTTGGAAAGGTAAAAAAGGCTAAGAAAGAAGGAAAAAGGGAATTAATCAGAAATAAAAAGGTTGTTATCCGAGATATAGACCAAAAAGATAATAAAAACTAGGAATTTGGTGTGCTCCATCTCCTCTCTTGGAACTTTCGGGGCTTTCCATGGAATAGGGGTCCCAAGTTAGATTGGATTTTGAATGAAATTGTTATTATGTTGTTGGTTGAAACTTAGGAGCATGGAGAATCTAAGGTCCCTACAGTAGAAGGATTTGTCCTATGGTTTATATGGAACATACGATCTTGTCACTGAGGCATTAGAGGCATAGCTTGTTACATTACAAAGAACATTTCCCCTGTTATTAGTCTCTATAAGAAATATCCATTCAATGAGTACATATGGATGGAGATTTCAAATATTAATGTTATAAATTTTTTTATAGAAATTTATTATTTTGCGCCTATCAATTCTAGATTTGATAAGAACAATGATTTAGATAAAACTTGGCCTTATAATGGCCTTGAACATGATATTTATAGATTAATAAATGATGACAATATCCTCTTAATGGGTGAATTTAATGCTCAAACAACTAGTAACCAAGCTATTGTAACATCCCGAAAATCACAAAAAATTAAAACTTTTCAAAGTAGCATTAATTTCCATAATTACCGTGCAGAAGTATAATGAATGTTTGTTTGTTAAACTACTCGTCATAATGTGCTACACATGTTACGTCGATTATGTGTGTATAAAGTAATTCAAAATATGCGTCATGAGTTTAGATCTATAGTCTACTAATGTTGGATGTTAATACCTCAAATCGAGTAACCTAGATCAGTCATACTTTCTTATACATCTCTCAATACTTTATAGACCTGATGATGAAATTATAATATGTGCTAACTGTTTCTTTTGCTTGTTGATGATGAAGGGGTCCTATGGGCACCCTGAGGCTTACTTAGCTATTTGGCTAAAGCATTGAATTTCTATTGCAGATCGCAAGTAAGAGAAACTATTGTTTTCGAAAAGCATAGAGAGGTCCTAAATTAACTTCAGTTAGTCTTCAAAGTTTATAATAGGATTTAGAGTGACTCAAGTATTCTAGGGTGAGATCGAATCCGGTTATTCCTTCAGTTATAACCTGAATAGTCATTACACTCCATTTACAACATTTCAGTTATTTGTATTACATGTGTATATATATACGTGTTGAGCATCGAAATCACTGATAAGGTATTCTAAATCCTACTCATTACAATAAGTATTAATTGTCTATGGAAAAGGATCATCTCCTATGATTGATTATTTTTATAGTGATCATAGGCCTATCTTTTATTCCTACACACTATGTGCACTTCTCCTATTAACTTATACCACGGATATTAAATATTTAGAACATTGTCATAATATCTATACAATGGTGTTAATATGTTTTTTATTGTTTTTATACCATACTTTAGGTATGCGCTTTAAGGTCTTTATAAGGGTTTGATTGAAATATGAGTCTTATGTAATAATTTAGCCATTACTTACAAAGGTTGTCAATATACAAAGTTCAAATGATAAAGACATAACTATGTCACTTTAAGGTTATGAGTCTCTTATGTCGATGGTTGAGATCTTACCTTGGACATTAAACAATGGTATAACACTTGGATAAATTATAGGTTAATGATTTGACTTTGGACATTTGATGACCTTACTATATTAATATTGAAATTTTTTAACTGTATAGTAGGTCGATCCAATATCTTGTTGCGTGGTTATGCTGGCGAATCTTCGTACTTGTGGTAGCTGTGGTTATTAAAGTGCAATAAAGTGTTTGTGAGTGGATAGTCTAGCAGCATCCTCTGTGGCTAGACTTCACGTGGTTTCCTTGGAAGTGCTTCTAGCCCTAACTGCTTTGGATTTACCTCGACATGAGCAATAACTCAGCATTCATTTGGTAGGGAGTGGGTTTGGAAAGGCCGACAGGCTGCAAATTCATAGGGTTTGCAGAGAGGTTTAGAAGGCACCTCTCCAAGGTTCAATACCCTGACCTGTAACTCAAAATATTTGCATAGGGAGCTCTATGAGATGTTTCCTTCCTTCTCTAAGTTTCTATGGTGTAAATGGGTTTTGGTTCTCGTCGAATGTGGCCATGTTCGACTCAGGAGCAAGGTTCCTACAACAAGGTAATTCGTTAGGTTCAAAACCTGTTACTCCCGATAGTTCATCATGTTTGCAGTAGCTGGTATTTTGTTTTAATCTTCCTATTATATCTTTTAACCACACTTTGTTCTATTTGGTAGGTGTTCCTCGGTTTTGGTTTTTTATGCTCGAAGCCGAGTGAGAGAAAAATGCTTGGAACCGGTAAGCTTCAGTGGTTTTCTTGTAGGTTTCGACTTGGTAACTGTTGGTCGTTGTTTAGTTTTAGCCGAAGTTTCGGTTTATGGTCTGGCTATTAATATTGCCACTATTTATAATGTTTGTAATCCGAAATGGCAAGTGTAGGGAGGATTGAATCCTCGACCTACCTCTTCGCTGACTCTACAGTATTCTACTGTGTATAGATTTTTATTGAAAATGTAATAACTAAGTGAAAGGGTTTCAACCCTTGGCTCTTTTGATGAAATGAAAAGGATTTAAGGTAACTGGTATGTTATTTAAAGAGCCGTTTCTGAGAGGCAATACTCTCGGTAGTTCTGCGTTTACAATGCATGATGTTTGTTAGAACAATAGCAAGGGCGAAAGCCCAATCTTGAGTGTTTATAATATGTTTGAGTTTTGCTTTTAAGACCGATAGTTGAAATGGCTAGATGCCTAAATGTTCTAGTTTCGAACCCTAAACTTGTTTTCGAAAGGACTGTGTAGAAGATCTTCTTTTTAAAAGTCAAGACTTAGTCCTGAATGTTTCTTCTCATTTCGTCGAAAGTATTTTCTGTGTTGAGACTAGTCTTGTACAAGATGTTTACAAAGTGACTGTGTTACTACTAAAGTTGATCAAGGGCAATGATATTTTTTTGAAACCATGTAGTAGCATGTTTGGTGTTTTTAGAAATGTTTAAGGGTTTCGGCAGTGAGTTTGATCATGAACTCTACTCAAGATAAATGCTCTTTGGCTCTTTTAACTATAAAAGCGAAAGGGGTTTTCGAATGGAAAATATGTATCTATAGCGTTTTTATGTAGTCGAGCTCTGTATTTCTATTTCAATTTGATAAGATGAAGGAACGTTATCTTAGTTTATTTAAGAGTAATTAGGGTTTGAGACTTAGGATATTCATATGAAATAAAAGTTGCCCTGTCTTTACTTGATCTATAATATCAATGATGAATTAAGTGCTAAGGTAGTTATGCATACTAAGTATGTATGTTTTCGATATTACTAGTATTTTAAATACAAGATTCTAATGTAAGTTGAATGAAAAGGAAATAGTAATAGGATAGATATATTATTTTTTTTCTGCAATGGATAGCTAACTTAAAAACTAAACCTTAGGCTTGTATAGAATTATGGAAATGATTATATGTTTTTACTTCTATTAATGCGAAATGTAAAATATTGCAATGCCAGAATAGCATAAATGTTGCCATGACATTCTATATTACTGAAACATGAGATATGTTAATTGCAGAGTGTAAATATCTAAGAAAATATAACGGAGTTTGTTTATTCAATCATTCTATCTATTGCATATCATTCTATCTATTTTTAAACACCCTTCCCTATACTAGAGTACGACACAAAGACAAAGTGTGGAAAAATACAGGGAAGTAATTTATTCTATCATTTCATATAACTTATTCAACAATTTACAGAATCATAATCAGTTCAGAAAATAAAACATTTACTTCTGCATGGTGATAACTATAATCTTTCAACTAATAAATCCTAAATCAACAGTTTATAGAAAACAAATTATAACTACTTAGGAAATGAAATAACAATAGAACCTGTAAATGTAGATAGGGTGGACAAACACCCAAAGAGACCTGTTCCTCCCAACCTTCTCCAGAAGAAACAACCAATATCATTTTCTCCTTTGGACCCCTGAGCCTGTTTACTGAACCACTAGGTAGAAAACTCTATGTAGAGGTAAGGTGTTAGGAAGAAATAATGTCGTTTAATTCCATTGTAGTATTTTCCCAACCATTTAATTTGTCAATCCGAGGTTCGTAGGCTTACGAAGCACATGCAAAGTATATGTAGGAATGAAGTGGAATTAATCTAATCTAATTCCCCCTTAAGCTGAAACACACAATTGATAATCTAATGTTGGAAGCTGAAACACACTGCTCAAAGTAAATTGCATAAAATAAAGACAACATATGAAGAGCAACCAAACAACACATGTGAGCTCACATTAACAATAAAGAAGTCTTAATTTACATCACACCAATCAATGACAAATAATGAAAGCATCAAAACTAAGATTATGAACACAAGCTAAGAATCCCCTTCTCCATATTACAAAGTCAAGACTAACTTCTACAATCTGAGACTAATCTCCTCCTAATCTATGATTAACCTACATCTCCCAAAATGAAAAGAGAGCACTCTCTTTTATACATGAATTTCATTGAGAAGGGGATAACCATCTCATAATGATAGATCCATTATTCTCTCAACCACTCTCAACTAATTTTCTATTATTACAGAGTATGATTCATTCAAATCCTCCACATGTCTCTCACAAATTCTCCGCATGTTTCTCATACATCCTAAATAAGATATGCCAACCAAATCTCCATGATCTTCTCCTTGGAATATTCTTTGCATAACTATCTCCATGAAATGGTGGAGATATTCCAGGAGTCTTTCTTTGAATTGATCCTTCCATATTCCTACACATTGCAAAGCTCATCCATACTTGAGATATTAGTGAAAAACATGTTATTTTCTAATATTTAATCATAAATTCACTTATAATACTAAAATGAATAAAGTGGAAAATACTAAGATGAAACTCAAGTATATGTATGGAAATGGTATGATGAAAGGTTAATGGGACGATAAAATGTGAAGAATAGTGAAAGGTAAAGTGGATTAAAATGGGACATTTCTGATGCCCAACATATTCCCCAACTGAACCTGTTGCATGTCCTCATGCAACCTTGCATGGATCTACTTAAGAACTTTTGGCATCTGAACTTTGGCTTTGGTTGATGATGTCTTTTAAATGTTTCTAGGATGTGCATCACATGAGTAATAGCTGGAATTTTCTTATGGTTGGTTCTTGTGTAACAGCTATAAAGAATGTTGGTTCTTGTGTTAACAACATTTATTTCATGATGCGAAATGTATGAGTAACAGCTGGCATTTTCTTATGAATGTAAGGAATGGAGTAACAGCTGATATTTTCTTTTGAATGCAAGGAGTGGAGTAATAGCTGATATTTTCTTTTAAATGCATGGAATGTTGGTTCTTGTGTAAACAACATTCATTCTGTCAACTGTTTCCTTGCTGCAATAATTAAACCATACACTCACTGGAAATAATAAGTCATCAACTATGTATAAGCAAGTGTCACTATGCATAAGAAATCCTTTTCTTTATGAATCATGACAATATGTATATCCATGTGTATGAAGCAAAGTGCAACAGAGGATTCGTCGGAAAAGAAATATTGGTGAATGGTAAATGAGTGCAATGATAGTAGCGAAATGATGATAGTGAACATAGTTCGGAGTTGCAGCTATGAAATGGAAGGTTTGGAGGAGTATCAGCTGCGAAATGGAAGGCTTGGAGGAGTATCAGCTGCGAAATGGAAGGCTTGGAGGAGTATCAGCTGCGAAATTGAAGGTTTGGCGGAGTAACAGCTGCTGGAGTAACAGCTACGGAGTAACAGCTGATGGAGTAACAGCTGCTAGAGTAGGAAAATCTGGTGGAGTAACAGTAGCAGAGTAACAGTTGCGGAGTAACAGCTGATGGAGTAACAGCTGCTAGAGTGGGAGAATTTGGTGGAGTAACAGTTGGTGTTGCAGCAAACTTCCTGAGCTAATGTCTCACAAACTATGATCTGGGTTTGGCTAAAATTCGGCAAGCAAGTTTCTATAAGTCCAATGCATCTCCATACCAAAAATCAGAAAAACCCACATCACGGATTTCGAGAAAAATGCAAATTGGCTATAAGTGATGATGGCTATTTTTTCGAAATCCGTGCATTGGATTGAGCTAAAACTTGCCAATTTTGTTCATTATAATATTATCCACACCCTGTCCAAAAATCATGAGGATCCAATGTATGGTTTGTGAGATATACTCAATTCGAATTCTGCATTTTATATGAGGAACAGTATGCATATGAATAAACTGTCACAAAAGATTTCCTGTCTTCTGAAAATATTATTGCATTTGAGATCCTATAGAGTGTTCAGCAACCTCTATCTCATCCTCAGCAACTGAGCTTGTTGCATGTCCTCATGCAACTCGGCATGGGTTATGAAAGTGAAATATGAAATGGAGCGTGCTGAGGGAGTTTTCAAAATTATTCATTGCTAGCATGTAAGGAATTGCATGATTAAAATTCAGAAAACAACATACCTCCGCTTACCCAAAGAGTAGATGAGCGATGCAATAGGAATGTATTTGCTGCTGCTGGATCGTGGGAGATGTCATTGCTGCAGGATCATGAAAATGTAACTGTAGATGTTGCTGCGGCTGTAATTGGATCACGGACAATGAAGGAATCGGAACTGCTATTGTTGAATCATGGAGAATGTGACTACTGCTGTGGTTGTCACTGCTACAGGATCATAAAAATATAACTATATATGTTGCTGCTGAATCATGGAGAATGTGACTGCTGTGACTGGATCATGGGCAGTGAAAGAATCAGAATTGTGGTAGTCTCATATAGCTGAAGTCATGCTGCTATAACTGCTAAGGGAGTCATGAAAAAGTTTATAGTCTTCACCCACTACAAAACCTGATGGTACAATTCTAGTCATGCAAATAAATGTGTCGATGTCGAGCATGAAAAGAAGTCATTGGATTACCAACCATTGATGAATGCCATTAACCAATACGAGGCAAACTCACCATTGATGTCAATGAGTGCCAAGATACCCGAGTACATCTTGCAAAATGCGAATAGATGTGCTGATGTCGAGCCACTTGCAAGATATGACGATCAAGGGACATTGATGTATTCCCATGATTGTCAGCGAGAGAACTTGCCATTAAGGCATGCAAGCCTCCAGGTACTCAAAAAGGAACTCTAGTCTATATCCCAGATAAGGTGCTGAGGTCGATGGGGCAAGACTTGTTGAAAGGTGGGCCTTAAGGAATCCCACATCAGTCAACGCGAGTTTTTACAAAAGATTGGTAGGACTATAGGAAAGATCTTAGTAGCAACAGTGCTTATGGAAAGGAAATGTAATTATGGAGAGGGAACTAGATGTTCTTATTCAAAAGGCAGACTGAAATGGGAAAAAAAATGAACTAAAAAAGATAAATGGATGTATGCAACTCAGAAAGATAGGCCTGTGTGAAGTCATGACAGTTAAGGCAAAGAAATAGTGGACTCCAGCATGGATGACTAATGTGCCTGAAGGACAAATGTGGGTAAACATTCATGATGCAAATGGGTTGATGAATGGTTTCTGTGTAATAGAAAACGTCATGATGTTTATGATGAGTAACATCTCCTTCAAGCTATCTATCAAACATGTTTCTCAAAAAGTTTTGTGATTCTGAAAAAAATCACTTCAGCAGCAAAATGCGATCATCTCTGAAACATGTTGCTCATGCTGGTTTTGTCATTAACTACTGTAGCTGGAACACCCAGCTGGAATAGACTTCCACATAGAGATGATTAATATGCGAGTAAAGAAGTCATGACCCAACAATGGTGTTGCTGTGTAGCAACAAACATCATGATGCAAAAAGTCGCTCTACTATTTTTCCTGTTGATTGCTGTCAAAGTGTCTTGAAGAAAACAGATTACCGTTAAGCATAAAAAAAAACATGCGTTGTATTGTTTTCAGGAATGTAAAAAGTCCATTTGTAATTTTTGTAATTTTACAATGTTTAAATTTTTATTTTTATATTTTTTTCTTTATTTTCATGGTTTTATAATTTTTATTGTTTTTGTTTTATTTTTACATCACGCAAATAAAAATGGCAAAAATACTCAACATTTTATCCAATCTTCATTCCTGGGCATTCAACATTACTGTCTCAGCTCTTTAACAACCATCCAAATTTTGAAAATTTTAATAGCTGTAATAGCCAGCTGTAGTTGTAACACCCATTAGATCCTGTCTAAACCATTGTTAACATAAATAGATGCATACCTGTCCCGTGTATCGATCTGCTTGCACACCTGATCCTCATCAACTTGTTGCATAAATTCCAAATGTTTTCTTGCATGATCAGACCTGTACATCATCAAACATATTGAATCTTGGGAGCATAGAATTCTCTGCAACAAATAGCAATCTGGAAATAAACACCAACGTCGATCTTGAATAGAAAAACTTGTTGCCAAAAGTTGACACAGGAATAATGGTATTGCTGAATGACTGCTCCACTCCATAATAGATGCTTACATAAATTTCTTTGAGGAGAATGAGAAATCGAATCCCCAACTTGTGATCTGTAACAGTTGTGTTCAGTTATAACTGCTAACAAATTTGATAATGTGAAACACGGCCGTAACTATAGATCTAGAAATTACATGTTTAGATAACCGGTTGTATATCTCAAAACGTTGCTTTGTTTGGTGATTTCCTTGCGAGTCAGGTAATTGAGGCTGTTGCACACAAAACCCATGTCCCGGATTTTTTAGATTCGTTTCCATATGCCCACAAATCAAGATGCGAATCAAGGTGTTCTTATCTGGCATGCGTTTTTGCAAGTGATTTCGTGGAACTGGAATCCCAAAGACCTCGCGAGCTGTGAATGATCTGAGGCTTCCACATCAATGGTTGGGTTGTAAGTGAGTGACAGTGATCAATGGGGAAATAGATCTCAAACTAACTAACGGGTTGTGTGGTTTTCTCAATCAGCAGGCAGTTAATCACAATAAAGCTGTGAATCAAATTGATACACCATCGATAAATGGGATTTTAGTTTTCCAACCACCGGCAGAAAAATCTCTTTGTGCAGTTGAACATACAAGTGGATTGTTGCTTGCTATCACGGATCGGGGAGAATACCACCAAAGCATTTTCTTATTTTGTTGTTGCTAAATTGCAGGTTTTTCTTCTAGAGCGGAGGATTTTTCAAGTGTCGAAGGTGGAGAAAGTGTGTGAAAGGCCGAAGGATAAATGCTCTGCTTCATTCTAGATTTGCTATTGTTTTTACAGGGTTATTTGTTGCTGCAGGTTTTAGCATTGCCAAATGCGATTCGCAGTTCAATTGATTGCAAATGGGACATGCACAATTTCAATCACAGTTTCAGCTTGTAGTTACTCTTCAGCATGGAAAACACATCTCTTATCTCTCATAAATTGTAGACCATGTATTTTATGTTTTACAAAGGCAAGGAGATAACTGCAACTCCAACAAAGGGAAGCTTATAGGTGTGATACTGCTTCAACTACTATTTCAGCTCAATTCAAATGTGACAGTTTTAGCATAGAAGAACGCAGACCTTCTATTCATTTTTTTAAAAAAAAATTTTTTCTTCAAATTAGCAAATGGAGACTTAAAAAACTAAAGCATCATTATTCTTCTTGAAAAATGTTATAGCCATCCTATTTCTGATCCTCAGATCGCACGAAGCGCGGAGGAGAGCATACTTATTGAAAACTAAAAACTGAAAATAAAATCCTACCTACTCTATGCTAATTACCATTCAGAAAATAGTTACGTGTAGTTAAATATCCAATGTAGCCATTCACATAACAGCAATAAAAATATATTCAATATTATTTTTGAAAATAGAAAGTGAGGATAAACATAAATGTGTGAAATTAGTTGTTGTGACTGTGAATTAGCTAAAAAAAAAAAAAACTAAATTGTGTTAACCTGGTACTTGCTTGAAACCATCGTTCAATAGGGATTTCATAGGCATAGTTGTCCCCACTCAGATCTTGTTGCGACTCCTTGTTGTCCTCCTCGACCTCCTGCTCGCATAATTGTTCATCATCTAATGTGCAGGATTCTTTGTATCTTAATTCTTCATCTATTTCTGGAGGAGTAATTAAGCTCTCGGTTGCTTTCAAGATCTCCTCTTCGTGAGAAGAGGAGATCCCTACTTTTGCAAGGATCTGAGTGAGTTGTTCCAAGCTTAAACTCATTGTTAAATCATTTTGAAAAAGGGATTCTTACAGCACCCAAATCTAAATGAAAAAAGAAAAATAAAATAAAAACACTCCAGAAAAAAGAAAAAAAAACACTCTGTACAAAAAAACATTACTCTTCACAGCTGCAAAAAACACACTTGCAGGAATTGAAATTTACACTACCACACTTGCAAAAATTGAAATCTACACTACCATACTTGCAAGAATTGAAATCTACACTACCACACTTGCAAAAATTGAAATCTACACTTCAATCCATCGTGCTTCCCTGGCAATGGCGCCAAAATGTTAGGCGAAAATATTGTCATTTAATTTCGTTGTAGTATTTTCCCAACCATTTAATTTGTCAATCTAAAGTTCATAGGATTACGAAGCACATGCAAAGTATATGCAAGAATGAAGTGGAATTAATCTAATCTAACCCCCCCTTGCTAATGACTAATTGCTAATCTGTATTCCCCTTAAGCTGAAACACACAATTGCTAATCTAATGCTGGAAGCTGAAACACACTGCTGAAAGTAAATTGCATAAAAGAAAGACAACATATGAAGAGAAACCAAACAACACATGTGAGCTCGCATTAACAATAAAGAAGTCTTAATTTACATCACACCAATCAATGACAAATCATGAAAGCATCAAAACTAAGATTATGAACAAAAGCTAAGAATCCCCTTCTCCATATTACAAAGTCAAGACTAACTTCTACAATCTGAGACTAATCTCCTCCTAATCTATGATTAGCCTACATCTCCCAAAATGAAGAGAGAGCACTCTCTTTTATACATGAATTTCTTTGAGAAGGAGATAACCATCTCATAATGATAGATCCATTATTCTCTCAACCACTCTCAACTAATTTTCTATTATTACAAAATATGATCCGTTCAAATCCTCCACATGTCTCTCACAAATTCTCCACATGTTTCTCATATATCCTAAATAATATATGCCAACCAAATCTCCATGATATTCTCCTTGGAATATTCTTTGAATAACTATCTCCATGAAATGGTGGAGATATTCGAGGAGTCTTTCTTTGAATTGATCCTTCCATATTCCTACACATTACAAAGCTCATCCATACTTGAGATATTAGTGAAAAACATGTTGTTTTCCAATATTTAATCATAAATTCACTTATAATACTAAAATGAATAAAGTGGAAAATAATAAGATGAAACTCAAGTATATGTATGGAAATGCTATGATGAACCTTCCATATTCCTACACATTACAAAGCTCATCCATACTTGAGATATTAGTGAAAAACATGTTGTTTTCCAATATTTAATCATAAATTCACTTATAATACTAAAATGAATAAAGTGGAAATTAATAAGATGAAACTCAAGTATATGTATGGAAATGGTATGATGAAAGGTTAATGGGACGATGAAATGTGAAGAATAGTGAAAGGTAAAGTGGATTAAAATGGAACATTTCTAAGGCCAAACACAAGGCACTCATGTTGTACTTCCAGCAATCAATGGATACTTGCAATACACCTCAAAATAACTCTCTGCACTTAGCAAAAGTGAAACAGACTTACACTACAACTCAAAACATAGCTTCTCCTCATCGAATCTCTTGTGTGCATACAACAGAACCACAAGGTAAATTTTTTCGTCAGAAAAAGTGTGAGCCTCTGCTCAAATTCGATGGCTTATAAAGATGCTTAGGTCTTTTAGTGGTCAGTTTCCAAATAAATGAGTCTCAAGCTCCAGTCCCATCTTTCAGGGAACTTTGACCACAATTCAAAAGAGTTGTCCCACAACAACAGCTAGTTACTGAGTTCATGATGCTGCCACTTGTCCATTGCCTTCTACCCCAGATTCCATTCCACCTAGTGGGTTAGTAAACACTCTTTCAACAGTCTCTTTGGGTGAGTGTCTCCTATTTCATTTTATTATATAATAATATTGTGCAATTACAGTCATCCTTGGCCACTTGGCCAAATATAAAACTTTGCAATAAAAGTTCCGATAATGTTTTCTTCAAACATAAAATGTTTTCAACAATGGGTATGTTACAGCTATTCTCTTAAGTAATGCTTCCAATCCTAATCCTCTATGGTTAGATGAAGACCTTGCTTTAGCCAATAACTACAAAAGAAGTTTTGAATATTTAGGGAAAATTTTGTTTGGTTCTAAGTTAATCAAGCTATGTAGTGCTGAAGATCCAATTATTTGCAATGGTATTATTACATTTCCTAATTCTAGCCGAATGACTTGCATTTTGTGATACCCCAAAATATTATTTATTATTTGCTTATTAAAATTATGACAATTATTTTTATGTAAGAGTTATGTAAAACTCAAAGTGACACTTTGCACAACAACTATTTTTTTTTAATAAAAGAAAAAGGCACTTGGAGAGTCAACTAAATGAGGGGACACCACCATGGTATAGAGAACATGTGTAAGCAAGCCAAAGAGATCTTTACCAATCAAATCCAATCTAAAACTCAACAATCAGACATGATCTTAAATAATAGGGATTTGTGGATTGATTGGAGATTTGATTGGCATGGCCCAAGACCTAGGAAAAGCTATATCTAATAGTGCACTGAGATAGCATGGGACGCCATGTTGTGCACAAAGGAACTAGTTGAGTGTTCTCTCTTTTTATAAGTCCATCTTTGCTTATTATAGACTCTGGAAGAGAGTGGTGCGAGGAAGTGATTGTGTGCGTTCTGGTGCATGGTGGTGATCCAACTCGGGGGTGGAGTAGAGCTAGCGGTTGTGTTTCTCACTTCTATGGTTAGGAGGAATTGATTCTCAAAGTGCTCTTCCACCGTTATTTTTTTCAAGTAGCTTAATGTTAAATGGAACTGAGTATATATTTATGTATGGAATTAGATTTCTTATTTCATTCATTTGAGGTTATTTGTTAAATTTTTTATGAGCTACAATTGTAATATTATGGACTCATTCCTCTGATTGTCTCGTAAATAAAATAGATACAGTCGACGTTTCTTTTTCTTCAGTATTAATGATAAGGTAGTAATACGTCATCTAATGAACTCTGTATTTTTTCTCATGAAGTTGGATTGATTTTGATTTTGAACTTGTACATGAGGATCGGATACCTTTGGGAAATATCGTTGCACACTGTGTATTTATTAGTAAATGTATTTCTTTAGGAAAAGGGATTGGATCCCTCATAAACGTTGTTGAGAGGTTTTGATGCTTTATATTTGAATGTTCATAAAACGATGGATCGAAAACTCTATTAAAAGTGTTGATCTCAGTATGAGTTTTTTTATTATTATAAAGGATGCAATAGATTAGGGATATAATGAAATTCTCTTCTTATAGTTTGTTTATATGGTAATGAATATAAGAACAAACATAATTCCTTTTAAATCCTCATACTCTGTTCTCTGTGCGTATATTCGAGAATGTTTATTAGATTTGAATTATAAATGATTTATTTAAAACTCTATTCTTGTCAAATGAAAATATAACAGATCAATTTCTTTTTTCTGAGCAGTCCACAGACTAATTTTGTTTTACAAGTCCAACATCAAACCAGGAGAATAACTCTTAAAAAAATAATAATCTCTATCAAACAAATTTCCAAACCTCTATCGAGCATCGTGTGCAGAGGTCGTGATATGAAATAATAGGTAGCACCTGTGTGGGGTCTTACTAAATGTAGAGTCATCATGTACCCACACAATGCATTCGATGTACAGGGATTAACAATTTTCTTACTTACTGATTAAAAATAATTAAAGGCTTCAATCCATATTATATGCAAAGATTTGAATCATGTACAAAACTCAATGGTTTGCAACAAAAATAGGAACATAGTTATTCATTACGCTCTGACCCATGTTGTGATGGAAATCGTGTTATCCCGTAAATCTACGATGAGTTAGGATGTCTATATTTTTGTTGTTGTTTTCTTTTCATATCTAGGAATCGATTGGTAAAGGATCGAATTTCAATCTGGGTTTCAATGTTCATGAAGGTTTGATCTAGTCTTTAAATTTTGTATACTCTAGTATTCCTTTTTATTGGCAGCAACTGTACGATTCTTCGGATTTTTATGTCAATTTTTTTTATCAATTGGGGTTACCTCGTGAGTTCCGTTCATGATAGAAATGGGTAGCAGCATAGAAACCAAGATGAACGACACCCATTGATTCGTCTTCCTTCAATCACGTGTTGGTTATTCATTTCTCTCTTCCTTAAAACGCAGAGTGAGGAATAACTCGAAGTGATCTTCCAATATCACTTATTTTGATCCTGAGGTCGAGACTGTCTCTAGCCCTGCATTTAGTGATTACTCTTCTTAATTATTCGAAGATCACCCATTATTGCAATATTTCCCGTATTCAATTAAATCATTAAATGATTCTTCATCATTACAAAGATTTACTGAGTGTTTCCTCCCTAGTTCACATCAGTCAGGAAAATCCTTAATAATCATAAATATTACATGCTTCTTTCCTCTGTGAGTTGGACACCCTGTGAACCGAGTGTGGCGTTGGAAACAATGCGAGTGAATCTGCAAGTACACTTAACTGATAAATATTTTATCTTATGTGGTAATGGAAACAACACGAGTGAAGCTGCAAGTAAACTTAACTGATAAATATTTTATCTTAAACTTAAATTCAACGGTCACATAGTGTGACTGTTTTGCATGGAAAATAATTCCTCTTACTTGGGGAGGTGACGCATACAAGGTAGCGATGTACATGATGTATACTTAGGAGTCATTGCACCTTTGAATTGAATATAAATAATAAACTTTCAAATAAATATATACATGACCAAGCACTTAACGTGTGTGAAAGCATGAGCGAGAAATTGGTTATTTATATCTTATGGAAGTTATTGTATATTGTGTTGTTGTATAATAGTTTTAAATAAAAAGAGTTAAGTAGCTCGAGTGTTGAAATAATTTGTCATATATATATATATGAGAAAGATCATACAATGTGAGGTTGGGATGAAAAAGTATACAATAGAGATATGTTGTTATATATATATATATATACTTAATGGAAAAGTTGTAGAAATAAAAGTGGTTGAATATATATATATATATATATATGCACACATACACATATGACTTGGATTATTTTTGGTATTGTAATATGTTACTTAAAATATCATACTATTTCTTATATGTAATGCGAAATAGGGACAGAGAAAATAATACATGATAAGAAGTGTAACATCTTGTCTCCTTTTGATATATGACAAATACATGTTCTCGATAGAACAAAGAAGTAATATGCATTATGAAGGTGTGGATAATTTTAGATTACTTTCCCTTGAAAAGAAGAGGAAGTCATGAAATCTACGAAAGTTATTGTAGACAAGTTGATTAACTCAAAATCAAAAGAGATTTCCTAAATATTTGTTATTATTAACATTAGTAAAAGTTTTTAATTTTTTTGAAAATTTTAGTTATTTTGGGGTTGTTACATTGTGGTATCAAGTTTTAGATTACGACACTTGGCCTTATGGTGTCCATTGATTTTATTGAGGAATCTAATTTTATTTATATTTTGTTCTTCTTTTGTACGTAGAAGAATTTTTGTGTTACTAAACTAGAGGAAGGAATGGCCAGAAGACCATACCCTACCCCACATGTTTGGGTTGAACTTAACGATGAGAATAATAATGTAAATAATGAAATTTTACAAATAGTAAGAGGCTTACAAGTCAAATTGATGAACTTTAAGACTGAGCATGAAAGGGTACTGAGAACCCAGGAAGACTTAAATGAAGCCTTACTGTCTAAATTAAATGAGATAACTAATGATAAAAATAAAAAGAAACGTAAATGAGAAAACTCATCCACTAGCTACCCTTATTCTGACAAAATCCCTATATCTAGTGAATCAAAATATTCTAGTGATAGCTCTGAGGGCAGATGAAAGAAGAAGTGAATATATAAAGATGAGATAGCAAGATAATTTTAAAAAATAAAGCCTCCTACCTTTTACGGTGACGTAAAAAATGGAGAAGAAGCTAAGGCTTGGCTCTCTGGGATGGAGAAGTACTTTACTATGTACAATTATTCCAACTATATGAAGGGAAAAATTACCATCTTCAATCTAGTCAGAAAGGATGAGATTTGGTGGCATGACTTAAAAGAGAGAAAAAAGCATCAATGATAGAAAAGTAAGTTGGAACTGATTTAAAAAGGAATTTAAAAGGGAATACCTTTCAGAATATTACTATGAGGGGAAAGAAAAAGAGTTTTTTGAGCTAAGATTGGTATGAATGTCTATGCATGACTTATGTACTAAATTTTTATCCTTGTTAAGATATGTGCCTTACCTAAACAAAGAAAAACCTAAAATTCATAGATTTATAAGTTGCTTACCTAACTTTTATAAATACAACTAGAGTTTGATGAACCAAAAAATATTATATGAAGTAATGAGAAAGGCCAAATTAACCTATGATCAATCCAAGAGTAAGAATGAAAATACTCATAACTTCAAGAAAAGAGATGGAAGTAATTTTAAGAGAAGAGAATTCAAACCTTTCAATAAACATAAGAGTTTCCGGAAAATACTTTTAAAGATAAACAACAAACAATAAGAACTAATTATAAAAAACCAATGAGAATTGTTGAGTATAAAGATAATCTCTTTACTAAAAAGAAAGAAGAAATAAAAAGAGAACCTTTGCATTGTTGGGGTTGTGTGGAGAGTCATTTTTATCGGGATTGTCCTCATAAAAAGGATAATCGGAATACTCACACTATCCAGGAAGCCTACCATTGTCGGAGAGGTTGCTCGAAACATACCGCAGATTAGTGCTCCCTTGGACAATCATCAAGCAGATTATCAACCTTGAATGATCGAGGTAGATGGTAAGTTATTTGATGAACCTATTTTATATTAATTGATTATGGATCTACTTTAAGTTACATTTCTCCTAAGCTAGTAGATTTATGTAGAATAAAGAAATATGATTTTGAAAATTCGTGGTTATTGTAGTTAGCCACATGGACAAAAAAAAAGTAACCAGTTTTATTTCTAGTTGTGAAATTCATATAAAAATTTCATTACAAAAGTAGATTTGAATATTTTTCCATTAGGATCTTATGATGTATTAATTGGTATGGATTGGCTAGAAAAACATAGAGTTGTGCTAAATTGCTTTGAGAAAACTTTTAATTGTATTGATGAAAATGGTGAATGTAAAATTGTTAGAGGGATTCCCAAAAAGGTTCTTACTAGGAAAATATATGCTTTGCAATTGGAAAAGTGTGTTAGGAGATGTTGTAGGTTGTTTATTGTACACATCACCGAAACTAATGATGACAAATCAAAACCTAGCTTAGAGGATTTTCCTCTTTTAAATAAATTTAAAGATGTTTTTCCAGAAAAGATACCTAGACTACCACTGAAGAGGGATATTGAATTTACCATTGAGTTGGTATCAGGAGTGGTACCTGCCTCAAAGGATCCTTATCGAATGAACACACCTGAGTTGGTAGAATTAAAATTACAATTGCAAGAATTAATGGATAAGGAATATATAAGGTCAGGTGTGTCTCCATGGGGAGCACCTATTTTGTTTTTTAAAAATAAATATGGCACACTAAGGATTTGCATTGATTACATACAATTAAATAAAATGAAAATTAAGCATAGATACCCTCTCCCCCGCATCGATGACATGTTTGATCAAGTACGAGGAGAAACGGTATTCTCTAAAATTCACTTAAGGTCTGGGTACCATCAAGTGAGAATTAAGGACGAGGATGTTCAGAAAACGACATTCATAACAAGGTATGGGCATTATGATTTCTTAGTGGTACCATATGGCTTGACCAATGCTCTAGCCACGTTCATGTGTTTGATGAATATCATCCTCCATAAATACTTAGATAAGTTTGTAATAGATTTTATTGATGACATATTAATATTTTCTAAAAAAGAAGAAGAGCATAAAGAACGCCTAAAGTTAGTCTTACAAACCCTAAGGGAACATAAACTATATGCAAAGTTTAGAAAATGTGATTTCTTTCAAGATGAAATTCAATACCTAGGTCATGTAATATCTAAGGAAGAAATTTCTGTAGACCCTGATAAAATCAAGGCAATCATTGTTTGGCTAGTTCCTAAGGACGTAAACAGGATTCAATCTTTTATGGGGATCACAGGTTACTACCATAGGTTCATTGAGGGGTTCTCCAGGATTGCTTACCCGATAAATTCACTTCAAAAGAAAGGAACTAAATTGGTATGGTATAATAAATGTCATGAAATATTTGAAAATATTAAACACTTGCTGAACACTGCACCTATTCTAAGAATAGTGGATCCGTACAAGGACTTCGTTGTATCTACGGATGCCTTCTTAGAAGGGTTAGGTGGTGTGCTTTTGCAGGAGGATTATGTAATAATATATGAGTCAAGAAAACTCAAATAGCATGAACATAACTATGCCACACATGAATTAGAACTAGATGCTATAATACATGCATTAAGGATGTGGAGACATTACTTAATAGGAAAAAAATTCACTTTAATGTTAGATAATATAAGCTTAAAGTATTTATTGATCAACAAAGCCTAAATGCTTGTCAAGCAAGGTGGCTAGCCTTCTTGATTGAGTATGATTTTGAAATTAAACACATTAAAGTAAAATAAAACAAAGTGGTTGATGCCCTGAGCAGGAATGCCATTCCACATTGTTCGATTGCTTCTGTAATGCCCCTAGACTGATTGAATACTTTGAAGGGAACTTTCCAAGTGAGCCAGTTAAATTATTCCCTAATAAATGAACATTTATGTGTGGTGTAGGATAGAGTTATTTACCGATTAAAAAACATGTAAGTTTATATGTTTTAGCATGATGTACGCTCAATTATAATTATGAATAAGATGGAGTATGATGAAAATTTCTACTGAATGACTACCTTATAGGATAAATGTTGCACTCAAAATGAATTACAAAACATATAAATGTATAGATAAATTTGGATGATCAAGAACCAATGTATGTCTTGCTTAATGACTAGAAAATTACAAAATGAGTTATGAATATGAAAAAAAGTATGTTTTGCTTAATGAAATGAATGTAACTATGAACAAAAGTATGTTTTGATTAACGATTAGCAAATTTATGAAATGAGTTGTGAATATGAACATAAGCATGTTTTACTTAACGAATACCGAATGTATGAAATAAATTATGATTATGAATAAGTCTACATGTTATTTATGAAATGAATTATGATGATTGTGAATAGAGATATTAACGTGTGCTCTGAGCATGTGTGTAGTGATAGGTGAAACCGTTCACCGACGGACTCACAAAGGAATAAAAAAGGTGGCCATAGAGAACGAAAAAAAAAACACACGAGAGTACGGCGACGATGTCGACTACCAATAACCCCATGCATGAGTTGAAAGCCATTATGCTTTACTCGGGTGAGCGTGAAGTTGTACGGGTGATACCATAACGGTTTGGTCACATACGAGGTTGAGAGGCGCGCAGTAAGAACAAACTTACTCCTCAATGCCATTAGTCTCACATAGAGTGTAGTGGGATGAATTATGGTCACAATTCCCAAATCACTACACGGAATCCCCCCACATCAGATAGAAGGGAAATTACTATCGAAAGGACCTGACAATGCACTACCAAGATAATAAAGGAAGAACGATTACCGGAAGGACCCGATGATGTGGTACTTAAACAAATAAAAAAAAGGAAATTGAGAAATGAACAACTAATTATTTGGCATATAGTATTGCATTATATTATTTGTGCAAGAAATGTTTATTTGTAATTATTTAATTGAAGAATAATATAGGATCAGTTTTGTGCGTGAAATTATTAATTATAATTAAATAATTGGGAATAATTAAATATGGAGCAAAAGATAGACTAGGAGTCATTAACTAGTCAACTCCGCCTACACCCACTAAAATAGAGATTGGAATCCTAGCACCACGAGACATCTAGGAATAAAATATGGGAAATATGTGCACTCTCATGAGAGAGTGACACATGGTTGGGTGAATAATTGTATTAAATAATTGTGCAAAAAAGAGTATTTTTCCATGAAGCGACATGTCTCGCATAAAAATTTCCTATTTAAGAAAGATGTGAAGAAAGGAAAAGGGACCGTATTGTTGGACGATTGTCATAATGAATTTGAAGTACTGAATATGCTACTATTGTGAGCTTGGAGAGGAATTTTGGTGAGGGGGGTCTCTGTTAGGATATTCCTATACTCCATCATAGTCCCACCAATATTTTGATCCTTTACATTTTCAGTCATGCATGCACTTTTAGGGTTTGCATGCATTTTGCATGCATCCCAATCATCAGTCCAGCACCTAGCCCTCAGTTAGCCATCCCCCAAGAGCTTCTCACTATTCAGTTTTAGCCCTCCAGTTGCTTAATGCACCCTTCTTCCTTGATTTTAGGAAGCAACTTTCCCTTCTTCACCTACCGGTCCACTTGTCACTCAGTTACACCTACCAGACTCAGTTTGACTGATGGTTGAAAGTTACTTGAGCATTGTTGACTCCACTGATGATGATGAAGACTTCCAGTTGTGCTCTGATGACACTCTATTGATCTTATGATCACTCTAAGAGGCTAATTCGAATTGCCATCTTCGGCATTCGAATTCTCTCTACCATTGTACTATTTATTTGTCCATATTGTGATTAATTAACTACTGTGTGTGAAGTATTATTGCTTCTATCCGAGTTCTACTGTACCATATTATTCTGTTGCTCATTATACTGTATTGACCACTCTTCTTCTATTTTCTTGCTTAATCATAATCATTCTCTTGTGAGGTATATATCATCTCTTAGATCTGCTGTGAGGATTTTCACATGGTATCAGAGCATGTTGTGAGTATTGTTTATCTCCATTCTTGAGAGTTTTTTGCAGGTTATTACCAAGATTTTGAGTGCAGCAGTTTCTGCATTTTTGCAGTAGTAGTAGTTGTAGCTATTCTATATTGTTTTTGCAGGTCCTCTACAGTTTCAATGTATGATTTAGAAGGAATCCCTTTTCTTTCTCCATTCAACTATGATGAATGGAAACCAAGAATTATAGCACACTTGAAGATCCATGATCTTTTTGATTGCCATTTTGAAAGAGAGTTCGAATCCCCTGAAGAGAAGATTGATTGGTTAAATAAAGGTGATGATGCGTTTGGAGCAATGATGCTTTCTTTGTGTGCATACCAGAGATTCCAATTCAAATACTGTGATGGTGTTGAAACTCCAAAGGAGTTATGGACTCCAAACGAGTTATGGGCTCACCTGGATGAAAAATTTGGCAGAAAGAATGAAGGACTTGGTCCTAAGCCATTCGAAAGCAAGCAAAGTGATACATTCGCTCCTCTTGATGGTCTCTCAGATCATGAACCAGTATCATCTCATATTGAAGTTGTTGACAAAGAACTTGCAGATTCTCCACTCATGCTCAAACTTTCTTCTCTTTCTGTGCCAGCTCACACTCTAGATATTGCAGAAGGTCCTAAATCCTCTCTTTCACCAGAGTCTATTGGTTTGCATCATGATCACATGATCATTTTGGAGGTAAAATCAGCTATTGGAGGTAATGCATTCTCTCCTCTCAAGCAATCATCTCTTTTATACTACTATATGGTCATTAATTCATGCTTGCAGAAGGTTATTGAAGATTATGGCCATTGCCATTCGCTTGGGATAAATTCTCATGCAAATACTAGTTTTGATCTCACCTCTCATGGTTCAAAGGAGATCTCAAGAAACCATGATTCAAGTCTTGGATCTAATTTGGATTCTAAGCAATTACTGCTTGGGATAATTTCTCATGCATATGATAGTTTTGATCTCACCCCTGCTAGTTCAAAGGAGATCTCAAGAAACTGTTTTTTAAGTCTTAAATCTGATTTTGATTTCAAGCAAACATGTAATAGTTATTTTTGGCATAATCTCACCCATGGTGGTTCGAAGGAGAAGACAAAAGACTATATACACTTTCACAGATTTGATCCTATCTCAGTTGATTCAAATCACAGGTTCAAGGATCATTCTCATATTGTTGGATTTGTTCTCATCACATTCGATCTTAAGAGCAAGTACAAGCACATGCTTTTTGAGCATGATCCACTTCTTCCGAAGAAGAAGATACCTCTAGACATATGACCAAGCATCACACCTGCTTGAGTTTGGAGCATTTATTTTTGTGTGTGCCTTACAGTCTATTTTTGAGGAGGGGGTATGTTTCCCATGAAATTTTCCACTTCCTTGGTTTATTAATTGTTATTATTCATTGTATTGGGTGACCTTTGGTCTTAGTTACCAGGGCCCACGATGGATTAAGGGGAGTGTTAGGATATTCCTATACTCCCTCCTAGTCCCACTAGTATTTTGATCCTTTACATTTTCAGTCATGCATGCACTTTTAGGGTTTGCATGCATTCTAGGGTTTGCATGCATCCCAGTCATCAGTCCAACACCTAGCCCTCAGTTAGCCATCCCCTAGGAGCTTCTCACTATTCAGTTTTAGCCCTCTAGTTGCTTAATGCGCCCTTCTTCCTTGATTTTAGGAAGCAACTCGCCCTTCTTCACTTACCAGTCCAGTTGTCACTTAGTTACACTCAGTTACACCTACCAGACTCAGTTTGACTGATGGTTGACAATTACTTGAGCATTGATGACTCCATTGATGATGATGAAGACTTCCAGTTGTGCTCCGATGATCATGAGGACACCTAGCTGTGCTCCGATGACACTTTATTGATCTTATGATCACTCTGAGAGGCTAATTCGAATTGCAAGCTTAGGCATTCGAATCCTCTCTACCATTATACTATTTATTTGTCCATATTGTGATTAATTAACTAGTGTGTGTGAAGTATTATTGCTTCTATCCGAGTTCTACTGTACCATATTATTCTGTTGATCATTATAATGTATTGACCACTCTTCTTCTATTTTCTTGCTTAATCATAATCATTCTCTTGTGAGGTATACATCATCTCTTAGATCTGCTGCAAGGATTTTCACAGTCTCATTTCTAAATTCTTGTCGCATGTGTGTTCCCTATGGTCCTTTTTGCTCGGGGGTTCAGGAGGAAGGATATTACTCTCGATAAGGTAGGGAGGTAAACCTAGGGGTGCATCGATGGCTCGTCAAGAACCACGGGTTGAATTGGAGCTGCATCGAATCCGGTGTCATCATCAGAAAGGTAGAAATTTCTGATTCCTTTCTTCTTTTTATATTGAGTATAAGAATAGAAGTTATTTGTGTTGGATAGATCCATATGGTGTGTGGATTTCGGTTTAAACTATGCCGATTTACTGAGTTTATTGTTTATGTTGAGTGAATGTTGGATTTAGATTATTGGATTGTTGGATTGGTCGTTTCACATTGGTTGTCTTTTCTTTATAGTATAGAAGTTGAAATATACATCGTATAGTATAGAGCACCTCCGAATAGTATAGTGAAGGTATACCAAACCGATTGAATCCATCCCATCCGGCGAACCGCGATGACTCCAACCGGGTTAAGAGAAGGACTTTGTATATACTCATTCGGCTGGATGGATCCCCCCTGACTTGTATCATTATTTCTATTGATCTATAATTTAATTAACTGTTCATCGTATTGTTTTTACCATTTCATGAATGTAGTTGATCGCATGGAAGTGAATAATTGTTTTGTTTATGCAATCCCTTGCGGACCCGGATCACAGATCGATCTCTCGGTGACCATTGAAGCCTAGCGTGTGAAGTCACCTGTGGACGGATCCATAGATCCATAGCTCTGTAAGAATTTAATTGTAGATCCATAGCTCTTTAAGAACCCTACTGCAAATTCATTGCTATGTAAGAATTAATTACCGATCCATCTCTCTGATCTGAGAATGATGATTGAACTCGTTCAATAGCTCAATACTCGAATTCATTGATCTGGAGCTACGACCGAACAATCTCACGTCATCAAAGGTGAGATTGGAAACGTTAACCGGGTACTCCTTCATATTACTAGTTTATTTATTTGTTTTTACCTTATTCTCATGTATACTCATCGATATTTAGTGTGCACGTGTTATTACTTAAAGAAGCACTCCTCTTTACCTATAAATTATATCATAACCGAAGTAATTTCCCTACGTATTTTTTATTGATTGACTCATTATGTTAAAGAAACACCATTTTCTGGGCTTTCACTACATTCATATTTAGTGAAGATATCATACCCGACAGATTACATTGAATATATATTATTCGCTTAACTCCTTATGATTAATGAGCTTTCCTTAAATACAAGTTTATATTTAGTGTCTTCTTATTTAGTAAGAAAAAATATGTGTACCACACGGTAATGTATTGAATACATGAATCCTTCTTTAAGTTCAATAGATTTATATGTTTATATTGGCATTAAATAGAATACTTTGTATGATTAGTGAGCTTTCTTTTAATTAGAAGTTTATTTTTATGTGAAGGAATAAGACTGAAATTGTATATGTAATTCTTATCCAATTACGGTTAGTTTAAATATGATTAAGAAAAGTTACAATTATGTGAAGGGATAAGATTGACACTATATTTATATAATTATTATTTCAAATCTGGTTAGCTTCTTTAATTAGAAAAAGTTACATTTATGTGAAAGGGTAAGATGGAAAATATATTTATATTATAATGTTTATTTAAATTACGGTTAATTTTTTTTAATTAAGAAAATTCACATATGTGGAAGATTAAGATTGTAATTGGATATATATTCCCATTTCAATTATGGTTTCCTTGGCTACATAAAAAGTTATAATTGTTTGTTCCAAGAACATGTTGTATCTAGTAATTAAATTTATACTTCAATTACGGTTGCTCTATTACGAATATGAAGAAGAAACTTAAAAAAAAACTAGCCAATGAGGTTCTTACATTTGGTATCAGAGTCACTCAAGTCTTGACCGAACCAAGAAAATTATAATATGTTGTTTCCTCAAAAGTTTAAAAGTGATTATGATGTTCGTCAATTTCAAAATTATGTTATGAAGAAATCTAATGAATAGTTTGTTATAAAAATCAAGTTATGGATCGTCGTGGTCATAGGGGGAGAGGGAGAGTTGGGCGAGGACGAGGCGTACGTCCTCCACACACTCCAACTCCTACAACCACCTTGCCGCGGCCAGAAGAGAAGGCAACCATCCCTTCCGGAGAAGTGGATTCCATGATGAGAAACTTCCAACGAATGTTGGAAGCTTTAATTTCTAGATTGGACCACGAAAATGACAACTCACAAGCAACTGTGGTATCACAAATTCCACCGCCTGTTAACTTGGACTGTGAACTGGAAAATATTAAATTTCCATAATTTTGGGGTTCCACTAAGGGAACCGATGCTGAGGCATGGTTGGAAAATATGGCCATGTGTTTTGCGCTGAGATATTACACGTCAAACTTAAGCGTGTGCATGGAAGTCCTGCAATTGAAAGGTGAATCCCTGTTATGGTGGAAGACTTTACGTCCACAACTAGGCTTGGAACCCGATGACTTTTCATGGGAATTATTTGATGAGTACTTCCACCAACACTACCTTTCCGATGAATTCATTAAAATACAGTTAAATGAATTCAACGCTTTACGACAGGGATATCGGGAAGTGCATGAATATGAAATCCATTTCATGGAACTACTAAGGTATGCACCTCATCAATAAGTTCATTTTTGGGATAAACCAGAATATCAAAGATAAGGTTTGCATCTTAATTCCCTCTACCTTGCATGACACGGCTCAAAAATATCTCATAACAGAAGAAGAGATTTCGAATAGAGAACTGCCCAGTAAAAACATTTTTAGTGGTGACCAAAACAATGAACCTTCCCATGCACCCAAGCATCACTATGGACAAAAACAATCGGGAAGGGATATTACAGTGAAATATCTAATAGAGAAGCCCGATCACCCTACTGACCGCCACCACCAAGAAATGAACATGCCAGACCTTTTGGAAAATCGACACAATTTGGACTAGGGCGGAACAATGCACCAGCCAGCAGTGCATCTAGAGGCCCTCAGGAAGGATGTCGGAAATGTGGAGGCCCGTAGTTTCAGAGTGAATTCCCTCGAAATAACCAGGGTAATAGAAGAGTACAAGGACCAAGTCAAGAAAATACGTAATAATCAGTCAGGAAAATCCTTAATAATAATCAATATTACATGCTTCTTGCCTCTATGAGTTGGACACCTTGTGAACGTGGTGTGGCATTGGAAAGACGCAAGTGATGCTGCAAGTAACTTAATTGATAAATATTTTATCTTATGTGTCGTTGGAAACAACGAGTGAAGCTGCAAGTAAACTTAACTGATAAATATTTTATCTTATACTTGAATTTAACGGTCACATAGTGTGACTGTTTTGCATGGAAAATATTTCCTCTTACTTACTTAAGTGATAAATATTTTATCTTATGTGTCGTTGGAAACAACACAAGTGAAGCTGCAACCGTACACCCACATTGCCCTACACGGGTGAAAAACACTTCTTCTTCGATTGCCTTACGTACACCCACATAAGATCTTAGTTTCAAAATTTTTGTTACAATACAAACCTTCCCAACCTTCTACCTCATCAAATTTATAGTAATTTAGCAACCCTCTTCTCCAATTTCTTTGAGCACAAAAATAAAACTCTAAAGAAAACCATGTAGTTCCTTACTTTTCTTTCTTAAAGTTATATAGATAAAAATTGGTCTAAGTAGACATTAACTCTCATCACCATCAATAATAACAATAGCATGATGTAGTATTTTAAAAAAGAAATTTTTTCTTAAAATGAAAAAAGAAGTTAATGATTTGTATGTACATTCAATTTTTATTTAATTAATTTAATTTAATTTTTGTGTAATCAATTTAATTTAATTTTTGTTTAATCAATTTAATTTAATTATTAATTTATTTTCATTGACATGTTAAATTAAATCTTTAACATAATAGATCGTAATTTTATATTTATAATAATATAATGTATAATTTAAAAAATAAAAAAATAAATAATTTTAAAAAATATAACAATGGTTGCCAATATAGTAATATTAAATATATTATAAATGAAATGATGATTAGAAAAAAGATGAATTTGGAACAGTGAAATAAAAGCAAAACAAATATAATAATTGTATGGAGAAAATGAATTTGAAAGAATGAAAAAAAAAACAAATATAATAATTGTTATGAATATATTAATAATAAAGTGTGTTCTTTATACTTAATAAATTTACACTTTATATGAATTTACACCGGCTTATAATCAATAAAAAAAACTTAGTACTTTCATTTTTTGTTTCAAAGATTGATAAATCATTCTCATTAATAAAAGTATTTTTAGACATGTGTATTCCTCCTTACAAAAAAGAAAAGAAATGAAAATAAATTTCAATTAGTTTGATGAATCTCTTGATGCCATTAAGTCAAATATATTTTATAAATGGGTTAAGTAGACAACATTCAAATATAAAAATAAATTTGAAAATATTTATTTTTATGTTGAAATGAGTGCAACCTGTTTTTAGACCTATGTATTCCCCCTAACTTTCTTACAAAACAGAAAAGAAATGAAAATAAATTTCAATTAGTTTGTTGAATCTCTTAACGTAGTTAAGTCAAATATAGATTATATATTTTGTGTATGGTTTAAGTGGCCTACATTCAAATGCAAAGATAAATTTGAAAATATTTATTTTATTTTTATGTTGAAATGAGTGCAACCACATTGCTTCTTTGTAATTCATTTTCATTATTAATTAGAAATTTTTATGTTTATATGTAATTGTCAATGATGATCTTTTATATTTCATTGCAACATAATATTATGTTTTTAGATATAATTTATTTTTTAAGAAAATTCTTAAATATATATTTAAATTTTATTATTTTTTATTATTATAGAATTTATTATATACTTATATAATGTATTTATATAATATCATGCTTTCAATTATAATTTATTTTATAAAAACATTCTTAAATATATATTTAAATTTTATTATTATGGAATTTATCATATACTTAATGTAGGTATTTGCAATATAAATGTAAATCATTTATGTACGTTTCTTATTATGAAAACAGTATTAGACTTGCCATAATAAATAGAAACAAAATTTTTTCTTAATATCAATTTAAAAAATATGGATACAAGATAATTTAACTGAATCATTATTATTATTTCTTCTCTCATAATTTTAATATAACATTTAATAATTTTAATATAACATTTAAGTTCTCTTCGATACATTTTGTTATACAAGAAATAGATCAACGATTTCCTGCCGGTCTAGCCGAAAATTTATCTAATGCAGGTTTAGTAAATCATAAGAGACAACATTGAAACCCAAACCACAATCTGACATAAGAGACAACATTGAAACCCAAACCACAATCTGACATCTATGATTTATTGACCAGCACATCTGTATAATTTGCAAATGATAAACTTTGATATAAGAGACAACATTGAAACCCAAACCACAATCTGACATCTATGATTTATTGACCAGCACATCTGTATAATTTGCAAATGATAAACTTTGATATGATTATTTTATAAAGGCATGGTAAGAGTTGATGTAGGTGGCAAAATGGTTTAGTGATGAATTCGATAGAGAGAATATACCAATTGGAGCTAAATGGTTACTAAATAGTTACAGTAGTTGAAATTAAGAGTAAACTGACATCTTTAATAATATGATTATTTAATAAGTAATATCTATTTATTTTTAAATACTTGCAAATAAATTAACAGATTTATTTGCTGCTCTCGCAAACAAGTTAACAGATTACTATTAATATTCTCCACAGTCAAATATGATCCATAAAATACATAATTAAAAACATGCACTACAGAAGCTTTAGCAAAATAAGTATGCCAAATATCTGCCTAATTATGAAAACTATATTTTGAGGCATGGCCTTTCAACTAATACAGATCTAATGGTATTTTATCCAATATCTTAATGTTTGCAATGCCCTTAGAGACAGGAGTGTAGAAAGGTTTGAGCGTTCTCCGCGGTTTCCTTGATTTCTGCTTCAAATCTTCGCATTGCAGCGGAGGGCAAGCAAATAGGAACCAGAATTCCATCCACGCCACTTATATTTCGGACCTGGATAAAGAAGCTCAACAAGTCCGGTACTGATCCTACTCCTCCTTGTGTAGGCCCTCCGTAGGCCGCTTTTCCCCACCCGAAATCCACGTCTTTGAAGCCGATTTTGGTAACGTCGGAAACCACAAAGGTTCCTACCACTGTGAAGTGAGGGCGCCCTTCCAATTCCATCAAATCTATTACCGATCTCATGTACTCGTCGTTCACAGCCGTTTTCGCTTCGTTTATCAATTTCACAGCGAAGGACAGAGGTTTGTTTGCCAGATCGCCTGCGGTCGTCTTCGCGCAGGCAAGGGCGAATGCATTACCGTAGAAGCCTTCGGAAAGCGGCGGGTTGAATTTGGTGCGAGCGTCCAACGGGAATATGAACCGAACTTCCTGTTCGGCGGGCAATTGAAGAGCCCTTGTTCTCAAACGCCACAAACAGGCCGATAGAACTTCAAAGGTTGGGCTCTTCATGCCTCGGCCCACTGCTTGCTTCTTCAGCGACTGGATCTCCTTCGGTCCGAAAAAGAATGAATTGTGGCTTATCTCGTTCACGGACACCATCTGCCCATACTTGTCTTCGATTTGATCGTATTGGTAAAGGTGGACTTTAACAGTGGGATTCGTCCGTGGGCGGAGGATTTCTCTTTTCCAAACGGGACGAACCGATGGCCTCGCCGCCCCCTTCACCATTTCTCCTAGAGCGTTCATGAACTGAACAAGGCCAGTGGCGTCGCTCATGGTGTGGTTCAACCGCAAGGCGAATATGAACCCTCCGCATCTCAGCCGCGTTACCTGAAAGATCATTATAATCAGTACGATCAGAAAACACGATTTCGGCTAAAAGAATTAACGGCCAAAGCACACAGACGAAGATTAATTGAATTCATTAATGAAATAACCTGAATGAGAAGGATAGAAGAATTCGTAAGATTTTGCGAGCCCGGCACGTCGTGCAGGAGATCCTCCCAGCAGGGGAAGGGCGGCTGGAGGTCTCCGAATTCCTCGAGAGCAACGTCGGCATCAGCTTCCACAAACAGCACGCCTTCGCCTGTGCAATCCACAACGAGCTTACCTCCAGGCGCGTCTTTGAGTCTTCCAGCAAAAGGATAGTAGAAAACCAAAACCTTGGCCAGCCCTTCTCTGATGACTGTGGCGGGATCGTCACCCTGCTTGGATGGGTTGAACCTATAGAACTGTACAACCGGAATATGAAATCTGACACCTGGTTGATCATCGATATTGGAAAGGTATAGGAGCTCTTTCGGAGTAGGCAGGGAAGGAGCGACGAGGACGGCTGGCTTTTTGGTGACATTGAATTTCAGAGATGCCATGGAAGATCAAAGTTATCGGTAGTAAGCGTACGAAAAGGTTGCACCGCGCGAGAGACTTGAGGCAAGGCAAATAGAAGATGCAGGATAAGGTAGCTGTGAGGTCTGTATACGGTGACACTATTTATAAGCTATAAGCATACCGAGGATTGAAGCAGCTTCTCATGATCTCCCGTGGCGGGCCAACGCGCCCAGCCATAACAGACAAATAGGCTGTCCACAATCCTGCCCAGTGAAAGATACTATAAACGTGTAACAAATTTTACATTACAGTAGCTGCGTGAAAAACACGAACCCGGCGCACAATCAAAATCAAAATCTGTAGATATCAAGATTTTTTTCGGTAAATATATAATTGTGTGGTGATGCTAAACATAATTATATTCAATAATTGTGTGTGGTTGCCACGCATAATTATCTGTGGTTATTTATATAGATATTCAATTCTTGAGTTAAGTTTCTTAGTTGCTAAGACCTCTATTTCTTCGCAATTTGCGAATTATGAGGGAAATCTTTTCTTATCAAACTTCATCACATAGCTATATAGCTAATGATATGTATGACGTGTGAGGTGTCCATTAATTCGCACTATTGATTAATGCGTAGACTAACAGCCACATGTTTCACGCTGCAGAGAATTCTGGACCACGCAGAATGCCCCTTACCACAAGACAACCAGTGCAGCTGGATCTGTATGACGTGTCAGGTCACCAAACGATTTATTAATGCTTGGATTAACAGCCACATGTTTCACATAGTAGAGAATTCTGGCTATCTAGAATGCCCCATCTAGAATGCCCCTTGTCACGAGAACATCATTATAGATGGAATTTCAGATTTTATGAAGATGGGACGAGTGTATTGTTAAAATGTTTATTAGTATTTATTTTACAAATTATATGATTATATAAATTAACTTATAAATAAAATAGATTCAAAATAGGTTGACATGTTTTGGATATAAAAACATGGTAAAAAACAATTTACATATTCTTAAATATTTATTTTATTAAAATACAAATGTCAAATTCACAATTTTGAATTATATATTTACTTTCTTTTTATAAAATTATCATTATAAAATCAAATTTACATAAATTTAAATAAAATCTTTCAGTTCCTGCACTTTTCTTTAATTTTTATTATTATTTATAATTGATACTAAAAGTTAAACTCTTAAAATTTACTTCATAAATAGAAAATAATCGATTAAAAAAATAACTACAAAGTTATTTAATGATTTGTCATTATAATTTTTTATAGTAATTACTATGTCAAATTATAATAAATTTGGTTATTTTTATACTTGTTAATATAACAAGTTTAATTCTTGCCATATTGAATACTATATTTTATTATGAGAGGTTGGCACCATTTTATAGTAAGTTAAGAAAAAATATTATCTAAAATTAAGTTTAGGCTCAGATTAATATTGTGTATGTTAATAATATTATAATAACTATTGTGTTTATGTTGAATTATTATATAATATGGGGTTTGTATTATGTTAGAATGACTTATAAATCTATTTAATGACATTTTGTTTGTTACTTAATAACAATTTTAAGTATGTAAAGTTAGTTAATTACATTGTTAATATTATGTTTTTTTAATAGTATCAATATTTTAATTATGAGACTATACCGAATATTCAACGAATTCGAATTTGTTCCGAATGTACAAATATGAACTCCTAATACAATGGAATTATGCTAGTATGATTTGAATACAAACAACTCTGCAAAATTGATAAGTGTACACATAACCCTCACCTCAACCCACATGAAAATCACATCACTTGGATTCAATAAATGGAAAGATCATATGCACAAATGCTCTCTTATCTGGCATTCTTAGGAATATCAAGTTACTATTATCAATGTTTTTGATTTCATTTCTTTCAAAAATATTTTATGAAAACACAATACCATAACAAATTCATGAAATCCTAATACAATGGAATTAGGCTAGTATGATTTGAATACAAACAACTCTGCAAAATTGCTAAGTGTGCACATGACCCTCACCCCAACCCACATGAAAATCACATCACTTGAACTACATAAATAGAAAGATCATATGCAAAAATGCTCTCTTATCTAGCATTCTTAGAAATATCTTTACTAGTATCAATATTTTTTATTTCATTCCTCTCAAAAATATTTTATGAAAACACAATACCATAACAAATTCACTAACAAAGAAATCTTCTTTTCTCTCCTAGAAGCACACCACACCACTCCACAAAGGAGTACTTTCATAGCTAAGCACACATACTTGGGTCTGAGACCTCACAACAAGCTAAGGAGGTAATTTCGTAATCACAGAGGTGAAAACACTCTCGAGTGATGGGTTGCACAAAAAGCCTAATTTTACCAAATGGAATAAAGTTGTCAATAATTTCCTATAGAATATTATATAGATTTACATTTACACTATAAATAACTATAATATAATATATATGATAATTTACATTATAAATATTTACTATAAGAATTTACATATATTTATAATAAAAATATTATTATAAAATAAATTATATTTAAAAATTATTAAGAAAATAATAAAATATTCTTTATAAATGAATGAAAAAAAATATTCTTTAAGAAAATAAATTACAAAAATAACCTAAACAATGAAATTTCCAATTAATAAATCAAATAAATTACAATGAAATTTCCAATTAATAAACCAAATGAATTAAAAAAAGCCATTTTAGTACACCCATGGCAACATAAAAAATAGGTTATCGATTTTTTTTTCATTTGAATGCAATTCACTTAACTACTTTTAATCGAATGTTTATTTATTTTACATTGAAATGCAATTCACTTAACCGATATACGAAATATAAAAGCCATTAGGCTTAATGCTCTTACTATAAGACTCACCAAAAAGAAAAATTCTTTAAATTCCTATAAGAATACAACTTTTGTTGTCTTTGCTTTTCGGGGGTAGGGAGATGTTCGAGAAGAATACATGATTGTTTGATATGCTTTCATCCATGAAAATGATTTTTTAAACTTTAAACTTTGAAATCAAGAGATAAAAGAATTTGAGTTTTATTTTTCATGGAAACTCAATCAACATTTTTGTACTTCATAAAAATTATCTCAAATTCATGTCCTCTTGAAATGGTTCTATGTATGTGTGTTTATATTTCACTTCTCTAAATACATTCTATTACAATATGATGTTTGTTACGAATATATTTTATTTAGATTAATTATCATTTTTTTCAACTTAATATGTGTTTTCTTTGCTTTTAATTGAATTTTTTTATTTACTTATTTTTTTTAATATATAATAATATAACTATTTAATTTAGCTAAAAGTTATCCATACAAGCATGAATATTTAGTAGCTAATGCATGAATAACTCATAGTTGATGCATGGATGGATAATGGACCTTTATTGCAACTACCTATAAAGAACAAGTAACTTGTTGCTAATTTTTTTTATTTTATTTTGCAAAATTTGAATGGCGATTTTGATAATAAAAACACATTTAACACTATGAAAACCCCTTGGGCACCCAAAATTTTAAAGTTTGAGAAGCTAGATTTTTAAAAATTTATGCCATAATTTTTCAAAATCATGCCAGAAAAATCCTAGAACTTTTAGAGTGCACACTTTAACACATAGTTATAAATAAATAAAGTAGCATAAATCTATCTTAAAAGAATGGGATAAAATCTCTCGAAGTGCAAACCCCTTTCTAAAATACAAATGTTGAAGAAACATTTTAATTTATCTAATTTGTTTAATTTTATATATATACCACTTTCTTTGGTGCAATTAATTAAAATTAAATGCACAATGTATATAAATCATTAACATTTTTTATTCCAATTAACTTTCTCTTTAATTAAAAAAAGAAAAATAACTTTTAGAACACTATTTTTTTAACACTTTCTATGTATAATTATATTAATTGTTTTTTCAATTATCTATTATCTTTTAAAATAAATCTAATATTTTAAAATATAAATTTTTTAACACTTTTTCCATTTATAATTATATAATTTTATTTTTAAATACAAACTATATTATTGATATTTTATCATGCTAAAACCTAATTATTTCTAAGTTTCCATTCATAATTCTATTTTCAAACCTTAAACATAATTCTAGATATCAATGTATATCATTAATACCAAATTATTAGTGTTTATGATTATGAAATATTATTGTGATTTAATGTTATTATATTTAAAAATATTATAAATATATCAATAATAAAAATTAAATAAAAATAAAAATTAAGATATAAATAAAAATTTAATTAAAACAATAATATTAAAATTTATATATATATATATAAGAAATTACAATGCTAAAAATGTATATAAATATAGTAGCCTTGCTGACAATAGCACCATATACTTAATTCACTTATATAAAACCAATTTTTGAGTGCAATATTGACATTAAAGTTAGACATTTGCATAGTATTATCAAGCCAAGTTCAAGATTTGATTAGATAGACCAAAGATGTATTAAATGTTTGTTATTTTATTTTATTTTGTTAATTTGTTATAAACTTAAGTGCATTGCTTAATAGTAACAAGAATGTAAAATATGATTGTGACTTACATGGTTGATGATTTAATTCATATTTATATAAATTTGATTTTATATAATTTTATATAATTTTATATAATTATAATTATAATAAAAATAGTAAATATATAATTGAAAGTAGTGAAATAAATAATTTTTTAAGAAGTAATCTATTTATTTTATATTTTGGATTTTTTAGTGATTTTTGTGTTGAAATTTAATAATTTTTGTATAAATTTAAATTTAGAAGTATTTCAATTGTATCCTTAAATATATAAATAAATTCAACATTCTTAAATACCCTATACCTTTACAACATTCACATTATATATTTCTTACAACTAATATATGAAACTAAGATTTTTTGAAAATTAATCACTAAAATCTAAACAAATAAAATATACCCTAAAAAAAAACTTCATATTCTATTTTTTCATTATAAAATAACTCTAATATATAAATTCAAGTTTTTTTTTTTTTTCAATTTTTTCCCTTTACACCATGTCATGAGGAACATCCTAAACTTGCCAACCTACTTTGGCTCTATATAATTCATCAGCAAATTCCTATTGCAGCTTTGACTCTATATCATTCATAATCCAAACAAATAAAATATACCCTAAAAAAAAACTTCATATTCTATTTTTTCATTATAAAATAACTCTAATATATACATTCAAGTTTTTTTTTTTTTTCAATTTTTTCGCTTTACACCATGTCATCTGCCTCGAGGAACATCCTAAACTTGCCAACCTACTTTGGCTCTATATAATTCATCGGCAAATTCCTATTGCAGCTTTGACTCTATATCATTCATAATCCAAACAAATAAAATATACCCTAAAAAAAACTTCATATTCTATTTTTTCATTATAAAATAACTCTAATATATAAATTCAAGTTTTTTTTTTTTTTCAATTTTTTCCCTTTACACCATGTCATCTGCCTCGAGGAACATCCTAAACTTGCCAACCTACTTTGGCTCTATATAATTCATCGGCAAATTCCTATTGCAGCTTTGACTCTATATCATTCATAAGCTAAATCCACACTATATGATTCATCGGCAAATTCCTATTGCAACTTTGACTCTATATCAGCCATAAGCTAAAAACAATTCCACATGGAATGGTTGTCGGCATTATGCATGGCCAGAATTCTGTCCAATGTGAAACATGTGGCCGCTAATCTAGGCATTGATAAATCGTGCGAATTAGTATCATTAGATATTTGATGAAGTTTAACGAGAAAATATCCACATATAATTATGTTTGACATCGACACATAACTATATATTTACCGAAAGAATATTGACATCCACATATTTGATTTTCATTTTGTTTGTAAACCGGTTTTTGTTTTCACGCTACTCCTGTATTGTAAAATTTCTCAATACGTCTTTTATAGTATCTTTCACTGGGCACGATTGTGGACCGCCTCTTTGTCTGTTATGGCTGGGCGCGTTGGCCCGCCCGGTGAAATTTCTCAATGCGTCTTTTATAGTATCTTTCTACTATATTTAGTAATAAGGGAGAAGTAATAATCATAAGAATTCAGTTATGTTTTGTTATTATATGTTAATAGCAATAATAAAGATGAAGATGTATCTTCAATTTTTGAAATTGTTTTATTGATACATTAATTTTAAAATTTTTAGATAATCAATAATTTTTTAATTAAGTTTTTAAGTTTAATAATGTTTTAGAGTAATGGCTTAAATTTTTGGTCTAAAATAATGAAGGTAAATAAATGAACTTTAATAAGTATTTTAACTATTTTGTTTTTTTTTCTAAAATAATTAAAGACCAAATAGATGAATTTAATAAGGAATTTTAAGGAAAGTCATTAAGTTTAATATTTTTTTTAGAATAATGGCTTAATTTTTTTGATTTAAAAAAATGAAAATAGATCCATAGCTCTTTAAGAACCCTACTGCAAATTCATTGCTATGTAAGAATTAATTACCGATCCATCTCTCTGATTGATTGAACTCGTTCAATAGCTCAATACTCGAATTCATTGATCTGGAGCTACGACCGAACAATCTCACGTCATCAAAGGTGAGATTGGAAACGTTACCCGTGTACTCCTTCATATTACTAGTTTATTTATTTGTTTTTACCTTATTCTCATGTATACTCATCGATATTTAGTGTGCACGTGTTATCACTTAAAGAAGCACTCCTCTTTACCTATAAAATATATCATAACCGAAGCAATTTCCCTATGTATTTTTTATTGATTGACTCATTATGTTAAAGAAACACCATTTTCTGGCCTTTCACTACATTCATATTTAGTGAAGATATCATACCCGACAGATTACATTGAATATATATTATTCGCTTAACTCCTTATGATAATGAGCTTTCCTCAAATACAAGTTTATATTTACTGTCTTCTTATCTAGTAACAAAAAATATGTGTACCACAGGGTAATGTAATACATGAAGGGGAATCCTTCTTTAAGTTCAATAGATTTATATGTTTATATTGGCATTAAATAGAATACTTTTTATGATTAGTGAGCTTTCTTTTAGTTAGAAGTTTATTTTTATGTAAAGGAATAAGACTGAAATTGTATATGTAATTCTTATCCAATTACGGTTAGTTTATATGATTAAGAAAACTTACAATTATGTGAAGGGATAAGATTGACACTATATTTATATAATTATTATTTCAAATATGGTTAGCTTTTTTAATTAGAAAAAGTTACATTGATGTGAAAGGGTAAGATGGAAAATATATTTATATTATAATGCTTATTTAAATTACGGTTTATTTTCTTTAATTAAGAAAATTCACATATGTGGAAGATTAAGATTGTAATTGGATATGATATTCCCATTTCAATTATGGTTTCCTTGGCTACATAAAAAGTTATAATTGTTTGTTCGAAGAACATGTTGTACCTAGTAATTAAATTTCTACTTCAACTACGGTTGCTCCATTACGAATATGAAGAAGACACTTAAAAAAAGAAAACTAGCCAATGAGGTTCTTACATTTGGTATTAGAGTCCGCCGAGTCTTGACCGAATCAAGAAAATTATAGTATGTTGTTTCCTCAAACGTTTAAAAGTGATTATGATGTTCGTCGATTTCAAAATTATGTTATGAAGAAATCTAATGAATAGTTTGTTATAAAAATCAGGTTATGGATCGTTGTGGTCGTAGGGGGAGAGGGAGAGTCAGGCGAGGATGAGGCGTATGTCCTCCATGCACGCCAACTCCTACAGCCACACCACCGCGGCCATAAGAGATGGCAACCATCCCTTCCGGAGAAGTGGTTCCATGATGAGAAACTTCCAACGAATGTCAGAAGCTTTAATTTCTAGATTCGACCACGAAAATGACAACTCACAAGTAACCATGGTATCACAAAATCCACCAACTGTTAACTTGGACCATGAACTGGAAAAGATTAAATTTCCATAATTTTGGGGTTCCACTGAGGGAACCGATGCTGAGGCATGGTTGGAAAATATGGCCATGTGTTTTGCGCTGAGATATTACACGTCAAACCTAAACGTGTGCATGGAAGCCCTGCAATTGAAAGGTGAATCCCTATGATGGTGGAAGACTTTACATCCACAACTAGGCTTGGAACCTGATGACTTTTCATGGGAATTATTTGACAAGTACTTCCACCAATACTACCTTTCCGATGAATTCATTGAAAGACAGTTAAATGAATTCAATGCTTTACGACAAGGATATCGGGAAGTGCATGAATATGAAATCCATTTCATGCAACTACTGAGGTATGCACCTCATCAATAAGTTCATTTTTGGGATAAACCAGAATATCAAAGATAAGGTTTGCATCTTAATTCCCTCTACCTTGCATGACGCGGTTCCAAATCTCTCATAGTAGAAGAAGAGATTTCAAATAGAGGACCGCCCGGTAAGAACCTTTTTAGTGGTGACCAAAACAATCAACCTTCCCATGCACCCAAGCATCACTATGGACAGAAACAATTGGGAAGGGATATTACAGTGGAATATCTAATAGAGAAGCCCGATCACCCTATGGACCGCCACCACCAAGAAATGAGCATGCCAAACCTTTTGGAAAATCGACACAGTTTGGACCAGGGCAGAACAATGAACCAGCCAGTAGTGCATCTAGAGGTCCTAAGGAAGGATGTCGAAAATGTGGAGGCCCATAGTTTCAGAGTGAATTCCCTCGAAATAACCAAGGTAATGGAAGAGCACAAGGACCAAGTCAGAAAAATACATAATAATCAGTCAGGAAAATCCGTAATAATAATCAATATTACATGCTTCTTGCCTCTATGAGTTGGACACCTTGTGAACCTGGTGTGGCATTGGAAACAATGTGAGTGATGCTGCAAGTAAACTTAACTGATAAATATTTTATCTTATGTGTTGTTGGAAACAACACGAGTGAAGCTGCAAGTAAACTTCACTGATAAATATTTTATCTTATACTTGAATTTAATGGTCACATAGTATGACTGTTTTACATTTGAATTTAATGGTCACATAGTATGACTGTTTTACATGGAAAATATTTCCTCTTACTTACTTAACTGATAAATATTTTATCTTATACTTGAATTTAACGGTCACATAATGTGACTGTTTTGCATGGAAAATATCCCCTCTTACTTGGGGAGGTGACGCATACAATGTAGCAATGTATATGATGTATACTTAGGATTCAATTCACTTTTGACTTAAATATAATTAATAAACTTTCAAATATATATACATGACCAAGCAGTTAAAGTGTGTGAAAGCATGAACGAGAAATTGGTTATTTACATCTTATGGAAGTTATTGTATATTGTGTTGTTGTATAATAGGTATACTTAAAAAGAGTTAAGTAGCTCGAGTGTTGAAATAATTTGTCATATATATATATGAGAAAGATCATACAATGTTAATAAGATGTTAATTAGGAAAACTATATTTTGAGGCATGGCCTTTCAACTAATACAGATCTAATGGTATTTTATCCAATATCTTAATGTTTGCAATGCCCTTAAAGACAGGAGTGTAGAAAGGTTTGAGCGTTCTCCGCGATTTCCTTGATTTCTGCTTCAAATCTTCGCATTGCAGCGGAGGGCAAGCAAATAGGAACCAGAATTCCATCCACGCCACTTATATTTCGGACCTGGATAAAGAAGCTCAACAAATCCGGTACTGATCCTACTCCTCCTTTTGTAGGCCCTCCGTAGGCCGCTTTTCCCCACCCGAAATCCACGTCTTTGAAGCCGATTTTGGTAACGTCGGAAACAACAAAGGTTCCTACCACTGTGAAGTGAGGGCGCCCTTCCAATTCCATCAAATCTATTACCGATCGCATGTACTCGTCGTTCACAGCCGTTTTCGCTTCGTTTATCAATTTCACAGCGAAGGACAGAGGTTTGTTTGCCAGATCGCCTGCGGTCGTCTTCGCGCAGGCAAGGGCGAATGCATTACCGTAGAAGCCTTTGGAAAGCGGCGGGTTGAATTTCGTGCGAGCGTTCAACGGGAATATGAACCGAACTTCCTGTTCGGCGGGCAACTGAAGAGCCCTTGTTCTCAAACGCCACAAACAGGCCGATAGAACTTCAAAGGTTGGGCTCTTCATGCCTCGGCCTACTGCTTGCTTCTTCAGCGACTGGATCTCCTTCGGTCCGAAAAAGAATGAATTGTGGCTCATCTCATTCACGGGCACCATCTGCCCATACTTGTCTTCGATTTGATCGTATTGGTAGAGGGGGATTTTAACAGCGGGATTCGTCCGTGGGCGGAGGATATCTCTTTTCCAAACGGGACGAACCGATGGCCTCGCCGCCCCCTTCACCATTTCTCCTAGAGCGTTCATGAACTGAACAAGGCCAGTGGCGTCGCTCATGGTGTGGTTCAACCGCAAGGCGAATATGAACCCTCCGCATCTCAGCCGCGTTACCTGAAAGATCATTATAATCCGTACGATCAGAAAACACGATTTCGGCTAAAAGAATTAGCGGCCAAAGCACACAGACGAAGATTAATTGAATTCATTAATGAAATAACCTGAATGAGAAGGATAGAAGAATTCGTAAGAGTTTGCGAGCCCGGCACGTCGTGCAGGAGATCCTCCCAGCAGGGGAAGGGCGGCTGGAGGTCTCCGAATTCCTCGAGAGCAACGTCGGCATCAGCTTCCACAAACAGCACGCCTTCGCCTGTGCAATCCACAACGAGCTTACCTCCAGGCGCGTCTTTGAGTCTTCCAGCAAAAGGATAGTAGAAAACCAAAACCTTGGCCAGCCCTTCTCTGATGACTGTGGCGGGATCGTCACCCTGCTTGGATGGGTTGAACCTATAGAACTGTACAACCGGAATATGAAATCTGACACCTGGTTGATCATCGATATTCGAAAGGTATAGAAGCTCTTTCGGAGTAGGCAGGGAAGGAGCGACGAGGACGGCTGGCTTTTTGGTGACATTGAATTTCAGAGATGCCATGGAAGATCAAAGTTATCGGTAGTAAGCGTACGAAAAGGTTGCACCGCGCGAGAGACTTGAGGCAAGGCAAATAGAAGATGCAGGATAAGGTAGCTGTGAGGTCTGTATACGGTGACACTATTTATAAGCTATAAGCATACCGAGGATTGAAGCAGCTTCTCATGATCTCCCGTGGCGGGCCAACGCGCCCAGCCATAACAGACAAATAGGCTGTCCACAATCCTGTCCACAATAAACCTCTATTTCTTCGCAATTTGCGAATTATCAGGGAAATCTTTTCTTATCAAACTTCATCACATAGCTACATAGCTAATGATATGTATGACGTGTGAGGTGTCCATTAATTCGCACTATTTATTAATGCGTAGATTAACAGCCACATGTTTCGCACTGCAGAGAACTATGGACCACGCAGAATGCCCCTTACCACAAGACAATAAAATAGACTCAAAATAGGTTGACATGTTTTGGATGTAAAAACATGGTCTAAAAACAACTTACAAATTCTTAAATATTTATTTTATTAAAAAAATATATCAAATTCACAATTTTGAATTATATATTTACTTTCTTTTTATAAAATTATCATTATAAAATCAAATTTACATAAATTTAAATAAAATCTTTCAATTCCTGTACTTTTCTTTACATTATTTTTGTTATTATCTATAATTTATACTAAAAGTTAAACTCTTAAAATTTATTTCATAAATAAAAAATAATCGATTAAAAAAATAACTACAAAGTTATTTAATGATTTGACATTATAATTTGTTATAGTAATTACTATGTCAAATTATAATAAATTTGGTTATGTTTATATTTATTAATATAACAAGTCTAATTCTTGTCATATTGAATACTATATTTTATTATGAGAGGTTGGCACCATTTTATAGTAAGTTAAGAGAAAATATTATCTAAAATTAAGTCTAGGTTCACATTAATATTGTGCATGTTAATAATATTATAATAACTATTGTGTTTATGTTGAATTATTATATAATATGGAGTTCATATTATGTTAGAATGACTTATAAATTTATTTAATGACATCTTGTTTGTTACTTAATAACAATTTTAAGTATGTAAAGTTAGTTAATTACATTGTTAATATTATGTTTTTTTAATAGCATTAATATTTTAATTATAAGACTACACCGAATATTTTGAATACAAACAACTCTCCAAAATTGGTAAGTGTACACATGACCCTCACCCCAACCCACATGAAAATCACATCACTTGGATTCAATAAATGGAAAGATCATATACACAAATGCTCTCTTATCTCGCATTCTTAAGAATATCTTTACTATTATCAATGTTTTTGATTTCATTTCTTTCAAAAATATTTTATGAAAACACAATACCATAACAAATTCATGAACTCCTAATACAACGGAATTATGCTAGTATGATTTGAATACAAACAACTCTGCAAAATTGGTAAGTGTACACATGACCCTCACCGCAACCCACGTGAAAATCACATCACTTGAACTAAATAAATGGAAAGATCATATGCAAAAATGCTCTCTTATCTAGCATTCTGAGAAATATCTTTACTATTATCAATGTTTTTGATTTCATTCCTCTCAAAAATATTTTATGAAAACACAATACCATAACAAATTCACTAACAAAGAAAGCTTGCACTATAAATTATTTTTTTCTCTCTTAGAAACACACCACACCACTCCACACGGGAGTATTTTCATAGCTAAGCATACATACTTGGGTTTGAGACCTCACAACAAGCTTAATTTTACCAAATGGAATAAAGTTGTCACTAATTTCCTATAGAATATTATATAGATTTACATTTACACTACAAATAATTATAGCATAATATATATGATAATTTACATTATAAATATTTACCATAAAAATTTACTTATATTTATAATAAAAATATTATTATAAAATAAATTATATTTAAAAATTATTAAAAAAATAATAAAATATTCTTTCTAAATGAATGAGAAAAAATATTCTTTAAGAAAATAAATTACAAAGATGAACCTAAACAATGAAATTTCCAATTAATAAATCAAATAAATTACAATGAAGTTTCCAATTAATAAACCAAATGAATTAAAAAAAGCCATTTTAGTACACCCATTTCAACATAAAAAAAAATAGGTTATCATTTTTTTTTTCATTTGAATGCAATTCACTTAACTATTTTTAATCGAATTTTTATTTATTTTGCATTGGAATGCAATTCACTTAACCGATATACGAAATATAAAAGCCATTAGGCTTAATGCTCTTACTATAAGACTCACCAAAAAGAAAAATAAGACTCACCAAAAAGAAAAAATCTTTGTAACATTTCTATAAGAATACAACTTTTGTTGTCTTTGCTTTTCGGGGGTAGGGAGATGTTCGAGAAGAATACATGATTGTTTGAAATGCTTTTATCCATGAAAATGATTTTTTAAACTTTAAACTTTGAAATCAAGAGATAAAATAATTTGAGTTTTATTTTTAATGGAAACTCAATCAACATTTGTGTACTTCATAAAAATTATCTCAAATTCATGTTTTCTTGAAATGGTTCTATGTATGCGTGTTTATATTTGACTTCTCTAAATACATTCTATTACAATATGATGTTTGTTAAGAATATATTTTATTTAGATTAATTATCATTTTTTTCAATTTAATATGTGTTTTCTTTGTTTTAATTGAAATTTTTTGTTTATTTATTTTATTTTAAATATATAATAGTATAACTATTTAATTTAGCTAAAAGTTATTCATGCAAGCATGAATATCTAGTAGCTAATGCATGAATAATTCATAGTTGATGTATGAATGGATAATGGACATTTATTGCAACTACCTATGAAGAACAAGTAACTTATTGCTGGTTTTTTTATTTTATTTTGCAAAATCTGAATGGCGATTTTGATAGTAAAAACATATTTAACACCATCAAAACCCCTTGAGCACCCAAAATTTTAGAGTTTGAGAAAGCTAGGTCTTTAAAAATTTATGCCATATTTTTTCAAAATCATACCAGAAAAATCCTAGAACTTTTAAAGTGCATGATTTAACACATAATTATAAATAAATAAAGTAGCGTAAATCCATAAAATCTCTCGAAATGTAAACCCCTTTCTAAAATGCAAATATTGACGAAAAATTTAAATTTATCTAATTTGTTTAATTTTATACATATACCATTTTCTTTGGTGCAATTAATTAAAATTGAATGCACAATGTATACAAATCATTAATATCTTTTATCCCAATTAACTTTCTCTTTAATTAAAAAAAAAAATAACTTTTAGAACACTATTTTTTTGAACACTTTCTATGTATAATTATATTAATTGTTTTTTCAATTATCTTTTAAAATAAATCTAATATTTTAAAACATTAATTTTTTAATACTTTTTCCATTTATAATTGTATAATTTTATTTTTAAATACAAACTATATTATTAATATTTTATCATGCTAAAACCTAATTATTTCTAAGTTTCCATTCATAACTCTATTTTCAAACCTTAAACATAATTCTAGATATTAATATATATCATTAATACCAAATTATTAGTGTTTATGATTATGAAATATTATTATAATTTAATGTTATTATATTTAAAAATATTAAAAATATATAAATAATAAAAAATTAAATAAAAATAAAAATTAAGATATAAATAAAAATTTAATTAAAATAATAATATTAAAATTTATATATATAGGATTACAATACTAAAAATGTATATAAATATAGTAGCCTTGCTGACCATATACTTAATTCACTTATATAAAACCAATTTTTGAGTGCAATATTGACATTAAAGTTAGACATTTGCATAGTATTATCAAGCCAAGTTCAAGATTTGATTAGATAGACCAAAGATGTATTAAATGTTTGTTATTTTATTTTCATTTGTTAATTTGCTATAAACTTAAGGACATTGCTTAATAATAACAAGAATGTAAAATATGATTGTGACTCACATGGTTGATGATTTAATTCATATGTATATAAATTTGATTTTATGTAATTATAATTATAATAAAAATAGTAAATATATAATTGAAAGTAGTGAAATAAATAATTTTTTAAGAAGTAATTTATTTATTTTATATTTTGGATTTTTCAGTGGTTTTTGTGTTGAAATTTAATAATTTTTGTATAAATTTAAATTTAAAAGTATTTAAATTGTATCCTTAAATATATAAATAAATTCAACACTCTTAAATACCCTATACCTTTATAACATTCACATTATATACTTCTTACAACTAATATATGAAACTAAGATTTTTTGAAAATTAATCAGTAAAATCCAAACAAATAAAATATACCCTAAAAAAATAAACTTCATATTCTATTTTTTCATTATAAAATAACTCTAATATATAAATTCAATTCTATTTTTTCATTATAAAATAACTCTAACTCTCAAGTTTAATTTTTTTTTCAATTTTTACTAATTTACTAATTTTTTTCATTAATTTACTAATTTTAATTAAATTACCCTGCATTGAATTGACGAACTCACATTTAAGTTAAATGTTGACATTTTACTCATCACCAAGGGGACAAGTGGCCAAATTTGGGGAAGTAGTTACTAGCCAAGAAAGTCTTAGGCAAAGAAAAGGCATGCCCGAGGAGGAAAAGATCTCGTTTTTATATTTGGAAGAGAGCTTGCACGAAGGCTCCATAATACTGGAGCTTTCAGGTTCTTTGCAATATTCTTCTTTCGTAGATTTTGGTGGCACCAAGATCAACTGATGTAATACAATAAAAAATGCAATGTGTATTTAAACACTTATGGAAACCCTAAAAAACTCTAACCTAGCTTTTGCATGCATGCAAAGCATGCTGTTGCATTTATTAACTGAACGCCAAAATAGGAACTAAGGTAAAAGCTAAGTTTAACTGAAGTAATTACTATTTCTAACACTCCCTCTTAATTACTACTGTTGACTAGTGCAGCTTTTACAATGCCTAAATTATTTCTATGGGTTTCAAAAATATCTTTTGCCAATGGCTTTGTGAATATGTCAACCAATTGCTCAATTGATTTACAATGCTCAACACGAACTTCACCATTGTTCACAAGTTCTCTTATGAAATGATATCTGGTATCAATGTGCTTGTTTTTCTGGTGAAAAACATGGTTCTTGGATAGAGCGATTGCTGAATTGTTGTCAGGATAGACTGTGGTTGGTCCTTCTTGTTTATGTTCAAGACCTTCTAAAACTCTGCGTAACCAGACTTCTTGACATGTTGATGATGTCACTGCTACATACTCTGCTTCTGCTGATGAAAGTGTCACAATGGGATGCTTCTTGGATGCCCATGAAATCACACCTAATCCAAGATGAAAAACATGACCGAAAGTGCTCTTCCTGTCATCCAAACTTCCTGCAAAATCACTGTCAGTGAAACCTGTCAAAACATCATACTCAGTGCTTGAGTATAAAATTCCATACCTTGAAGTCCCTGCAACATATCATAAGATCATTTTTCCAACTTGCCAATGCGAGTCTTTGGGAGACTCCATGAACCTCAAAATCAAGCTGACAGCAAACATAATATCTGGTCTCGTAGCTGTGAGATACATGAGACTTCCTACAAGTCTCTTAAACAATGTTGGATCTACATTGGGACTATCATCTTCTTTGCTCAACTTAGTACATGTTGCCACTGGTGTAGGTGTCGATTTGCAATTAAGCATTTTGAATCACTTAAGAACTTCATTAGCATATTTATTTTGAGAGATAAATATACCTTTTTCTGACTGTTCTACTTCTAGGCCAACAAAGAACTTCATTAATCTAAGGTCTGTCATCTCAAACTCTTTCTTCATATCTACCTTGAACTCATCGACTGAGAGGTCACCTGTAAAAATCATATTATCAACATATAAACAAACTATCAAAATCTGTCCTTGTTGATTTACCTTTTTGTAAAGTGTTGGTTCGGTGATGCTTCTGTAAAAACCATTTTCGATCAGATAAGAATCAATTCTGCTGTACCAAGCTCTTGGAGCTTGCTTAAGCCCATATAGAGCTTTCTTCAACTTGTAAACTTTCTCTTCATGTTCTTTGATTTCATACCCATGTGGCTGCTCCACAAAAATTTATTCTTCAAGAATTCCATTCAAGAATGCCGACTTGACATCCATCTGATACACTTTCCATTTTTTCTAGGCTACAATTGCTAGGATTGCTCTTACTGTGTCCAATCTTGCCACTGGTGCAAAAATTTCTCCAAAATAAATTCCTGGTTGTTGCGAGAAACCTTTTGCTACTAACCTTGCCTTGTACCTATCAATCTCACATTTTTCATTGAGTTTGGTCTTATAGACCCACTTCACACCAATGGGTTTCTTATTCTTTGGCAGGTCAACTAGATCCCATGTATCATTTCTCTCAATGGAATCTATCTCTTCGTCCATAGCTTTTACCCAATTCTTTTGTTTTACAACCTCTTCATAAAACACAAGTTCACTAGTAATAAAAGCATAATTGGTATTTGCATCCAATTCATCATAAATATCTTCCAATCTTCTAGTCTTTCTATTACTTTGATCATATTCATTACTTGATTGCGGACTTGATGCTTCACCTCGAACTGAGTTTGTAGGTGTTCTTTCTGGAGTATTTGCTACTGGTGAAGATGCTACTGGACCCTATTCTCCAATCAGCTCCTCGTCTTCTCCATCTTCTGGTTGGGGTATTGCAGCTCCCACACCCTTGTCTATGGTTCCATTCCATAACTCTTCCTCCTTGAAAAAAACATCTCTACTGAGGATAACTTTTTTGGTAATAAGGTTATATAGCTTGTAGGCTTTAGTTTCTTGACCGTATCCAAGAAATATACATTTCTCACTCCTGTCGTCTAGATTTTTTCTTCGATGTTTAGGAACATGAGCATAAGCAACACAACCAAATATTCTGAAATGAGAAACATTACAACTCATACCTATCCATGCTTCCTCTAGTACTCTATTCTTCACAATTTTGGTGGGAGATCTGTTCATCACATGAACAGCACAAGCCACTGCATCTCCCCAAAATTCATGGGACAAATTTCTTCCTTTCAGCATGCTCCTTGCCATATTCATGATGGTTCTATTCTTGCGTTCTGCAATACCATTCCACTAAGGTGTATATCTTGTATTGAATTGCCTCTTGATTCCATGATGTTTGCGGTAATCATGAAATTCTTTTTAGTCATACTCTCCCCCTCCATCTGATCTCAATATTTTGAGTTGATAACCACTCTGTTTTTCAACCAGAGCCCTAAATTCCTTGAACCTGCCAAAAGTTTCAGACTTATGACGAAGGAAATACACCCATATTTTTCTACTCAAATCATCAATAAATGTAAGAAAATAATAGCTTCCACCAATTGATTGTTTCTACATTGGACCACACAGATTAGTATGAATAAGTTCTAGAGGTGCATGTTCCCTTCGAGACATACCTTTAGGAAAGCTATCCATGTGTTGCTTTGCAATGATGCAACACTCACAACTGCTTTCTGGCTCCTTCATAGGGGGTAATCCTTTTACCATCTCTTTCTACTGCAAAAACTTGAGACCACCAAAGTGAAGATGTCCATATCTAAAATGCCATAACCAATAATCATCCTTGCAAGTGGCCTTTTGAGCAAAAGAGGTTACCTTGCTTCTGCAATTCATGAGTAGTGGATACATCCTGTTCCTCGTCACTTGTATCTTGATGATCAACTATCTATTTGGAGGTTTGTCATAAATTTCACAGTCTGATGCATCAAAGACAAGTCTGTATTTATTTTCAGTGATTTTCCCAATGCTAAGCAGATTATGCTTCAATCCTGGAGCATAATAGACATCTGTGATTGTCTTTTGTTGGCCTTGTTTGGTCAGAATGCTGACCACTCCTTTGCCAAGAACTCGAACTACCTCATCCGTGCTGACTTTGACCTCTGTCCTCACTGATTCATCTAGGTCTGCAATTAGACCTATATCACCTGTCATATGGTTACTGCAGCCACTATCTAAAATCCAAAGTCCCTTTGGGATTTTGTGTGCAGCATGACATGTAAGAAATAACATATCTTCTTTATCCTCAGAGGTATTAGTCACATTAGCATTATGATTTGCTTAATCAGACTTTTTCTTTCTACATTCATGAGCATAATGCCCAAATTTATTGCAATAATAACACTTAATATTAGATTTATCTGACCTTTTTTTGTCGCAGTTCCCGCCTTCATGGTTATGATGGTGATCTTGATCTTCATTGCCATTACTTTGGCCACTTCTGCCTCTTCCTCTTGATCCTCCTTTGCCTCTGCCTCTTCTTCTGCCTCTTGAGAATGAGACATGTGCTTTGAAAGCATTCTCCAGAGAGGACTCTTCATTCCTATTGATTCTGTATTCGTATGAAAGTAGAGATCCAGTCAACTCTTCTATAGAGAGAGTACTCAGATCCTTTGCTTATTCAATCGCTCCAACTTTCGGGTTAAATTTGTGGAGCAAGGATCTCAGAACCCTTTCAACCGCCCTTTGATCTTCGATCTTTTCACCATAGGTATTCAACTGTTTAACAATCCCCATGACTTGGGTCATGAAAGAATCTACTGAGTCTGATTCTTTCATCTTCAGATCTTAAAAGTCTCTTCTTAGGTTTTGGAGTGTAGCTGTTTGTACCTTACCAGCACCCTCATAACTGGTTGCCAAGATATCCCATGCTGCTTTGGCATGTAATGAAGCTGATATCTTTGGAAATACGTTGTTATCCAAAGCATTCATTATATGATGTAGTGCCTTTGCATCCTTCTTCCTGTGCGCTCGCAGGACATCCTTTTCCGTGATTGAAAGGGCTTGAAAAGTTGCATCATCAACAGGTTTGGAATAGCCATTCATGACATATTCCCATTCATCTTCTGACCTGAGATAAACCACCATCCTCGTGGCCCAAACATCATAGTCCTTTTTCCATTAGAGGAAATTTAAATTTAAAATGGGCCTTCCAAAAATAATACAAATTCCATGTCATCATGTATTAGCCAATAAAAATGCTCTAAAATTCAAAAAGGGAGCACCTAAAAAAATTAGAGGGAAAAAATAAAAACTACTTTTTTAGATCGTATTTTCAACTTATCTCCTTGTAGGTTTACTCAGATTTCAAGAGGGAGAACTCGTTGGATGCATAATTAAATTATGCATCCAACGAGTACCCATGTTGCTTATGTTTTGCTTAATGAAATGAGTGTAACTATGAACAAAAGTATGTTTTGCTTAACAACTAGCAAATTGATGAAATGAGTTGTGAATATGAACAGAAGCATGTTTTACTTAACGAATACCGAATGTATGAAATAAATTATGATTATGAATAAGTCTACATGTTATTTATGAAATGAATTATGATGATTGTGAATAGAGATATTAATGTGTGCTCTGAGCATGTGTGTAGTGATAGGTGAAACCGTTCACTGACAGACTCACAAAGGAATAAAAAATGTGGCCATAGAGAACGAAAAAAAATACACACGAGAGTACGACGACAATATTGAATCCCGATAACCCCACGCACAAGTTGAAAGTCATTCATCTTTAGTCGGGTGAGCGTGAAGTTGTACGGGTGGTACCATAATTATTTGGTCATGTATGAGGTTGAGGGGCATGCAGTAAGAATGGACTTACTCCTCATCGCCATTAGTCTCACATAGAGTGTAGCGGGATTATTTATGGTCACAATTCCTAAATCCCTACACGGAATCCCCACACATTAGATAGAAGGGAAATTATTGTCGAAAGGAACTGACAATGCGGTACCTAGATAATAAAGGAAGAACGATTATCATAAGGAACCGACGATGTGGTACCTAGACGAATAAAAAAATAAATTGATAAATGAACACCTAAGTATTTGGCATATAGTATTGCATTAGTTTATTTGTGCAAGAAATGTTTATTTTTAATTATTTAATTGAATAATAATATAGAATCAGTTTAGTTGTGCATGAAATGATTAATTATAATTAAATAATTGGGAATAATTAAATATGGAGCAAAAGATAGACTAGGACTCATTAACTAGTCAACTCCGCCTACACCCACTAAAATAGAGATTGGAATCCTAGCATCAAGGGACATCTAGGAATAAAATATGGTAAATATGTGCACTCTCATGAGAGAGTGACACATGGTTGGGTGAATAATTGTATTAAATAATTGTGCATAAAATAGTATTTTATCATGAAGCGACATGTGTCGCATAAAAATTTCCTATTTAAGAAAGATGTGAAGAAAGGAAAAGGGACCGTATTGTTGGACGATTGTCGTAATGAATTTGAAGTACTGAATATGCTACTATTGTGAGTTTGGAGAGGAATTTTGGTGAGGGGGGTCTCTGTTACGATATTCCTATACTCCGTCCTAGTCCCACCAGTATTTTGATCCTTTACATTTTCAGTCATGCATGCAGTTTTAGGGTTTGCATGCATTCTAGGGTTTGCATGCATCCCAATCATCAGTCCAGCACCTAGCCCTCAGTTAGCCATCCCCCAGAAGCTTCTCACTATTCAGTTTTAGCCCTTGAGTTTCTTAATGCACCCTTCTTCCTTGATTTTAGGAAGCAACTCACCCTTTTTCACCTACCAGTCCAGTTGTCACTCAGTTACACCTACCAGACTCAGTTTGACTGATGGTTGACAGTTACTTGAGCATTGATGACTCCACTGATGATGATGAAGACTTCCAGTTATGCTCCGATGATCATGAGGACACCTAGTTATGCTCCGATGACACTCTATTGATCTTATGATCACTCTGAGAGGCTAATTCAAATTTCCACCTTAGGCAATCGAATCCTCTCTACCATTGTACTATTTATTCGTCCATATTGTGATTAATTAACTAGTGTGTGTGAAGTATTATTGCTTCTATCCGAGTTCTACCGTACCATATTATTCTGTTGCTCATTATACGGTATTGACTACTCTTCTTCTATTTTCTTGCTTAATCATAATCATTCTCTTGTGAGGTATACATCATCACTTAGACCTGCTGTGAGGATTTTCACAGTCTCATTTCTAAATTCTAGTCGCGTGTGTGTTCCCTACGACCCTTTTTGCTCGGGGGTTCGGCAGGAAGGATATTACTCCCGATAAGTTAGGGAGGTAAACCTAGGGGTGCATCGGTGGCTCGTCAAGAACCGCGGGTTGAATTGGAGCTGCATCGAATCCGGTGTCATCACCAAAAAGGTAGAAATTTCTGATTCCTTTCTTTTTTTTATATTGAGTATAAGAATAGAAGTTATTTGTGTTGGATAGATCCATATGGTGTGTGGATTTCGGTTTAAACTATGCCGATTTACTGAGTTTATTGTTTATGTTGAGTGAATGTTGGATTTAGATTATTGGATTGTTGGATTGGTCGTTTCACATTGGTTGTCTTTCTTTATAGTATAGAAGTTGAAATATACATCGTATAGTATAGAGCACCTCCGAATAGTATAGTGAAGGTATACCAAACCGATTGAATCCATCCCATCCGGTGAACCGCTATGACTCCAACCGGGTTAAGAGAAGGACTTTGTATATACTCATTCGGCTGGATGGATCCCCCCTGACTTGTATCAATACTTCTATTGATCTATACTTTAATTAACTGTTCATCGTATTGTTTTTACCATTTCATGAATGTAGTTGATCGCATGGAAGTGAATAATTGTTTTGTTTATGCAATTCCTTGGGGACCTGGATCACAGATCCATCTCTCCGTGACCATTGAAGCCTAGCGTGTGAAGTCACCTGTGGACGGATCCATAGATCCATAGCTATGTAAGAATCTAATTGTAGATCCATAGCTCTTTAAGAACCCTAGTGCAAATTCATTGCTATGTAAGAATTAATTACCGATCCATCTCTCTGATCTGAGAATGATGATTGAACTCGTTCAATAGCTCAATACTCGAATTCATTGATCTGGAGCTACGACCGAACAATCTCACGTCATCAAAGGTGAGATTGGAAACGTTAACCGGGTACTCCTTCATATTACTAGTTTATTTATTTGTTTTTACCTTATTCTCATGTATACTCATCGATATTTAGTGTGCACGTGTTATTACTTAAAGAAGCACTCCTCTTTACCTATAAATTATATCATAACCGAAGTAATTTCCCTACGTATTTTTTATTGATTGACTCATTATGTTAAAGAAACACCATTTTCTGGGCTTTCACTACATTCATATTTAGTGAAGATATCATACCCGACAGATTTCATTGAATATATATTATTCGCTTAACTCCTTATGATTAATGAGCTTTCCTTAAATACAAGTTTATATTTACTGTCTTCTTATTTAGTAAGAAGAAATATATGTACCACAGGGTAATGTATTGAATACATGAATCCTTCTTTAAGTTCAATAGACTTATATGTTTATATTGGCATTAAATAGAATACTTTTTATGATTAGTGAGCTTTCTTTTAATTAGAAGTTTATTTTTATGTGAAGGAATAAGACTGAAATTGTATATGTAATTCTTATCCAATTACGGTTAGTTTAAATATGATTAAGAAAAGTTACAATTATGTGAAGGGATAAGATTGACACTATATTTATATAATTATTATTTCAAATCTGGTTAGCTTCTTTAATTACAAAAAGTTACATTTATGTGAAAGGGTAAGATGGAAAATATATTTATATTATAATGCTTATTTAAATTACGGTTTCTTTTCTTTAATTAAGAAAATTCACATATGTGGAAGATTAAGATTGTAATTGGATATGATATTCTCATTTCAATTATGGTTTCCTTGGCTACATAAAAAGTTATAATGGTTTGTTCGAAGAACATATTGTACCTAGTAATTAAATTTCTACTTCAACTACGGTTGCTCCATTACGACTATGAAGAAGACACTTAAAAAAATAACTAGCCAATGAGGTTCTTACATTTGGTATCACAGTTGGTCGAGCTTTGACTGAACCAAGAAAATTATACTATGTTGTTTCCTCAAAACTTTAAAAGTGATTATGATGTTCGTCGATTTCAAAATTATGTTATGAAGAAATCTAATGAATAGTTTGTTATAAAAATCAGGTTATGGATCGTCGTGGTCATAGGGGGAGAGGGAGAGTCAGGCGAGGATGAGGCGTACGTCCTCCACACACTCCAACTCCTACAACCACCCTACCGCGGCCAGAAGAGAAGGCAACCATCCCTTCTGGAGAAGTGGTTTCCATGATGAGAAACTTCCAACGAATGTTGGAAGCTTTAATTTCTAGATTGGACCACGAAAATGACAACTCACAAGCAACCGCGGTATCACAAAATCCACCGCCTGTTAACTTGGACCGTGAACTGGAAAAGATTAAATTTCCATAATTTTGGGGTTCCACTGAGGGAACCGATGCTAAGGCATAGTTGGAAAATATGGCCATGTGTTTTTCGCTGAGATATTACACGTCAAACTTAAGCGTGTGCATGGAAGTCCTACAATTGAAAGGTGAATCCCTGTTATGGTGGAAGACTTTACGTCCACAACTAGGCTTGGAACCCGATGACTTTTCATGGGAATTATTTGATGAGTACTTCCACCGACACTACATTTCTGATGAATTCATTGAAAGACAGTTAAATGAATTCAACACTTTACGACAGGGATATCAGGAAATGCATGAATATGAAATCCATTTCATGGAACTACTGAGGTATGCACCTCATCAATAAGTTCATTTTTGGGATAAACCAAAATATCAAAGATAAGGTTTGCATCTTAATTCCCTCTACTTTGTATGATGCGGTTCAAAAATATCTCATAGTAGAAGAAGAGATTTCAAATAGAGGACCACCCAGTAAGAACCTTTTTAGTGGTGACCAAAACAATCAACCTTCCCATGCACCCAAGCATCACTATAGACAAAAACAATTGGGAAGGGATATTACAGTGAAATATCTAATAGAGAAGCCCAATCACCCTACCGACCGCCACCACCAAGAAATGAACATGCCAGACCTTTTGGAAAATCGACACACTTTGGACCAGGGCAGAACAATGCACCAGCCAGCAGTGCATCTAGAGGCCCTAAGGAAGGATGTCGGAAGAATGAATTCCCTCGAAATAACCAGGGTAATAGAAGAGTACAAGGACCAAGTCAAGAAAATACGTAATAGTCAGTCAGGAAAATCCGTAATAATAATCAATATTACATGCTTCTTGCCTCTCTGAGTTGGACACCTTGTGAACCTGGTGTGGCATTGGAAACAACGCGAGTGATGCTGCAAGTAAACTTAACTGATAAATATTTTATCTTATGTGTCGTTGGAAACAACATGAGTGAAGCTGCTAGTAAACTTAACTGATAAATATTTTATCTTATACTTGAATTTAACGGTCACATATCATAGTGTGACTGTTTTGCATGGAAAATATTTCCTCTTACTAACTTATGTGATAAATATTTTATCTTATGTGTCGTTGGAAACAACACGAGTGAAGCTGCAAGTAAACTTAACTGATAAATATTTTATCTTATACTTGAATTTAACGGTCACATAGTGTTACTGTTTTGCATGGAAAATATCCCCTCTTACTTGGGGAGGTGACGCATACACTGTAGCAATGTATATGATGTATACTTAGGATTCAATTCACTTTTGACTTAAATATAATTAATAAACTTTCAAATATATATACATGACCAAGCAGTTAAAATGTGTGAAAGCATGAACGAGAAATTGGTTATTTACATCTTATGGAAGTTATTCTATATTGTGTTGTTGTATAATAGGTATACTTAAAAAGAGTTAAGTAGCTCAAGTGTTTGAAATAATTTGTCACATATATATGAGAAAGATCATGCAATGTGATGTTGGGATTACAATAAAGCTATATATATATGGTATGGAAAAGTTGTAGAAATAAAAGTGGTTGAAAAACATACTTGCTTTTTGGGAGTGGAATTTTGATGTAATGATTGTAAATCTGCCTATACCTTGATTCTTTCAGAATAACATAGAAAGTGTTGACATTTTCTGCGGAAATATATATATATGACTTAGATTATTTTTAGTATTGTAATATGTTACTTAAAATATCATACTATTTCTTATATTAATGTGAAATAGGGTTGGAGAAAATAATACATCATAAGAAATGTAACATTTTGTCTCCTTTTAATATATGACACATGTTCTCAATAGAACAAAGAAGTAATATGCATTATGAAGGTGTGGATAAATTTTAGATTAAAAAGAAGAAGTCATGAAATCTATGAAAGTTATTGCAGATAAGTTTATTAACTCCTTAAAATATAAAAGAGTTTTCCTAAATATTTGTTATTATTAATATTAGTAAATTTTTTTTTTTTCAAAATTTTAGTTATTTTGGAGTTGTTACACATTTATGGGTTTGGAATTATTTTTGTTGACTATGTCATTTTTTATCCCTTTAAAAAACAAAACAATAAATTTTGACATTTTAAATGACCATGAACTTGATTTGGATCATAGATCTTTTAATTTTATTACTCTCAACTTTGTTATGGATAGTAGACCCAAAGAAACAAATTCTCATTGTCAAAAGTGCTTAATATTCAACAAAAGTATTTAAGCTGATCTTTTTCGAAGTGATACAAATAATAATATGTATCCTCTATCTAGTCATGGAAATATATAATACCTTTATCATAATGTCTCTACAACGGTCTCCTCTTCCATTAACAATTTCTCTCTTGAATTGTCGTATAAAAATATAAATACAATGACTAATCGTTGGTATGATAAAGAGTGTTGAATCACAAGAAGAGAAATCAAAGAATCTATTGAGGAGTCCCTAAAAGTTGAAAAAATAAATAGATACAAATTCCTCATTAAAAGAAAAAAAAGACCTATATAAATAATAAGGAGAAGGGATCGGGGGCATATTGAAATCTAACTTCGAATTTGGATCCGGGAAAGCAGGATCTGGATCATCACAAAAAATACCAAGTACTATTTCCATAGCGTTAGAATTGGTCTGGAGATCGTGGGTTTCTCAGCCTTGGGCGATGGCAGCATGGGGAACGTGGGCTTCTGGGCTTTGGAGATCGTTCGTGGGCTGCTGTACACTGGTGTTTGGCTGGACGAGAGGATTTTTGGTTTGATTCTTGGAGAAGTGTGGAGTGATTGAGGGGATTTGCAGGTGGAGTGTCATTTGCCGTGGATGTGTGTCAGGATTTTTGGGGATGCTTGGGGATCTGTGGACAGAGTGGTGTTAATAGCTGATTTCTTGGACTTTTACAGGAGCAGTTCAGCATTCGACGGGGTTCATGTGTGAATTCCACGGGTATGACTCATTTCTCTTCTCCTGATGTATCCTTATTTGCTGCTCTAATTATTTTGGGGGGGATTGTATTGGGTCTCTCCACTAGCCTATACTGTCTCCCCATGCACTGTGGTTCCTTGTATGCACAAGAATGGGCTAAAGTTGATTTAGTGATGGGTACACAATCTCCTTTCAAGTGGGTACTTAGCGCAGTGAAAGCCCTGGAAGGGGGTTTCTTCTGAAGATATTGTCCTTCAACTGTCGTGGGTTGGCGAGTCCCATTAAAAAATCGTCGCTTAGGAGGTTGGTGGACTTAAATCAGCCGGATGTTATACTGCTGCAAGAAACTATGGGTGGTAGTGCGGATGTAGTTCGGGCTTTAGAATTATTGCTTCCATGTTGGAAGTTTGTTGGAGTGGATGCTCGGGGGCGCTTAGGCGGGCTGGCCTCGAGGTGGAAGGTGAAGAGATGTAGATATGCTAGTTCTTGGGGTATCCCTTCTGGTATCGGTGTGGAAGTTTGGGATGGTGAGATATGTTGGATGATCACGGTTCTCAATATCTACGGGCCCTATCTAAACACGGTTGAATTCTGGGACTCATTGTTTAGTATGGATCTTTTTGAAGGAAGGGATGTGATTTTGGGTGGGGATCTTAACCTTTCTCTGGGGTCTTCTGAAGTGTGGGGGCCTCGGGCTACTCCAGATACATTAGCTAATTTTTTCATTCAAGCCTTCGCTAGGAAGGATCTACTTGACATTCTACCATCCAAAATTACTCCAACTTGGAGGAATAAGAGAGCTAGGGATCAGAGGGTGGCAAAGAGGCTGGATCGGTTTCTGTTGGCTGACGTGTTGGCACTGGGGGTTGATGTTGTCAGACAGTGGGTAGGGTCAGGAGGGGTATCTTACCACTGCCCCATTTTTCTGGACTTGAGAGGTAGAAGGAATAAACCTCCCAGTCCTTTCAAATTCAAACCCAGTTGGATGAAGGATGTGGATTTTCTTAAGTTGGTTCACGATATGTGGGTTCATCGACCTCATGATTCTTTAGAGCCTGCGGGTGCACACTTTCAACATAATCTTAAGCGTATTAAAGAGGCCACTATTCACTGGGCTCATGAAAAAAGGGTGAAAGATGATCAGGATTTGAGGGCTATTGAGCTGAATATTGACAGGCTTCTTAATGGTCAGGGAATGGGTTATCTGGATGAACAGCAAGGAGAGATGATGGAGTGGGAACGCCGTAGGAATGTGATTCTGTGTGAGCGAGAAGAGATGTGGAGAATGAAAAGCAGGGCGATTTGGCTTCAGTGCGGTGATGAGAACACTAAATATTTTCAAGCATATGCTAAGGGGAGAAAATTCACAAACTCTATTTGGGAATTATGATCTGCTGATGGGGAACATGTCTCCAGCTTTGATGGATTGGCGGATTTGGGAGTTAGACACTTTGGAGATTTTTTCACTACACAACCTGGGGCCTCTATTGCAGAGGTTATCCGGGTGGCTCAGCTTTTCCCTCATTTTGTGGGGGAGGATGAAAATCGAATGTTTATGGAGGAGGTGTTGCCGATTGAGCTCTCGTTGGTAATGCATTCCTTTCAGAAAGATAAAATCCCAGGGCTTGATGGTTGGCCTATAGAATTCTTCTTATGATTCTATGACTTCTTCGGGGAGGAATTATTGCATGTGGTGGAAGAATCGCGAAAGGCTGGGTTTGTACATGGTCCCTTCAACTCGGCCTTTATAGCTCTTATTCCAAAAACAGAGAAGCCTGACAGCTTTGATGAATTCAGACCTATCTCTCTCTGCAATTGTATCTATAAGATAATCTCTAGGGTTATGGCGAGGAGACTCAAGAATATTTTGTCTAAGCATATTTCTTGTGAGCAATTTGGCTTCTTGGAGGGTCGCCAAATACATGAGGCCATCGGAGTTGCCCAGGAAGGATTACACACGCTGAAAGTGCAGAAGCAGAAGGGTGCCGTGATTAAGATTGATCTCTCAAAATCATTTGATAGGGTTAGTTGGATCTACATCCGGATGCTTCTAACTCACCTGGGTTTCTGCTACGAATTTATTAGATGGATTATGGCCTGCATCACTACGGTGAGCTTTGTTGTACTGATCAATGGTTCTGCTAGTCCATTCTTCCATGTTGGAAGGGGTCTACGACAGGGATGCCCCCTCTCTCCGCTGTTGTTTCTCCTTGTTGCAGAAGGCCTCAGTCATTTTATTCTGAAAGCAAAAGCTGATGGTTCCTTTCGTGGCATCTCCATTTCTCAGGTATTGTTTATTACACATCTCCTATTTGTTGATGACATTCTGATATTTTGTGATGGCACGCGACAGGATATTGATAAGGTGGTTGAAGGTCTCAATTTAGTGCAAGCTGCAGCGGGTATGTTAGTAAATATTGACAAATCTACAATCACATGCTCGCATTTAATCGAGCAGGAGATTCTTAGAATGACTATCAGACTACCTTACAGGATTTTGGATATTGATGATGGATTAAAGTATCTTGGCTTTCACTTGAAACCAAATGCTTATATGAAGACTGATTGGCACTGGTTATTAGCAAAATTAGAACAACGCCTTCATGGATGGAGTCATAAATGGCTCTCTCAGGCAGGGAGGCTTGTTCTGGTTAAATCAGTTTTGGAAGCAATTCCGGTGTATTGGATGTCTCTAGCTTGGATACCCAAGGGAGTCTTGGAGCAGATCCGCAGGCTGTGTTTTGCCTTTCTTTGGAAGGGTAAGGGTGATAACCGAGCTTTGGTGTCGGTCAGATGGGAAAAAATAGCGGTCCCAAAGGCACTGGGAGGATGGGGGTTAAAGAATATTTTTATGTTTGCAATATCCTTGGCGGCCAAGGTGTCGTGGCGACTTATCCATACACATAGTCTCTGGACAAGAGTGGTATATCATAAATATATTGCACCTCTAACTCTACTCGAATGGATTAGGCTAGGCAATAAGACGAGGGCAAATCGCTCTATGGTCTGGAAAGCGGTGGTGCAGCATTTTCATTTGGTTGGCTCTGGATTAGTGTGGAGGATTGGAAATGGGAATCTTATTCGAATTGGACTGGACCCATGGGTTGGCTGTAGGGGTGGGCATGTCCTTCCTGTGGACTTGAGTACATTTTTTACTGATAGAGGATGTCATTTTCTGGCAGACTTAGAGGACTTGGGATCATCAACTATTTGGCATCAGGGGTGGATCTCTGCACAACGTCTTGAGATTCTTGAAGATATGCGAGGAGCTTGGGAGGATTTTCTCCGGAACTTAAGACGTTCGAATATACGACTGTCCAATAGGATTGATGAACTTATTTGGGATCACCATCCCTCTCGAATATACTCCCCAAAGAATGGATATATACAGCTGAATGTGGAAGTACATAACAGGGAATTGGTGTGTTGGTGGAAATATCTGTGGAAATTAAAGTGTCCGGGTAAAGCAAAATTGCTCTTCTGGGCTATTCTGGAAAATAAGGCTCCAACCTGGGACATTATGCAAAAACGTTTCATCCAGGGACGGGGGTTCTGTCCACTTTGTAGGGATGCGGAAGAGACCATTTCTCATCTATTTGTTCATTGTCGGTTTACTCAGGAAGTTTGGGATGATATCTGTAAATATCTGGATATCAATGTGAGGTGGTGGGGGGAGAGTGCCCATGAAGCTTTCCAATTGTGGTGGTCATTACAAAAGACATCTTCCATCCGGGCTTCCCCTTGTATTTTCGCCTGGGGCATTTGGATTACCAGAAATAAGATCATTTTTCAGGATTGCAGGGTTCCGATGGAGAATGTAGTGGCACAAGCTGTGGCAGTTATTGAACACTTCAAGACACCTGTCAAAGCGATTAGCACTCAACCTGTGAGCGTGGAATTGATAGATAAATCCAGGCCGTGGGCATATTTTGATGGAGCTTCACTCAACCATCAATCGGTGTGTGGAGGGGGGGGAGTACTTTTCAAATCTGAGACACATTACTATCATATCGTGGCTGGTTTGGGGAGGGGATCAAATAACTATGCTGAACTTATGTCTCTTAGGCTGCTGATGTTATTTGCTCTTGAACAAGGATGTCTTACTCTTCAGATATTTGGCGACTCCATGATAGTTATCGATTGGGCAAAGGAGATAACACAGTGTCATGTGATGGTACTATTACCTATCCTGGAGGAGGTAATACGGTTAAAGATGTCATTTAATCATATTACTTTTACACATATTTACCGGGAGAGGAATGGGATGGCCGATCAGCTCTCCAAAGAAGCGACGCAACACCAATTGGCTATTGGAACATGGCGGATTACCATACACTCAACGGGGGCCACTTACAACTATTATCACAGACCATTTCATGAAGTTATTGAGGCTCGGAATTGAGCATTAGCTCAGCATTTAATTGATCGGTGATGGACACGTTAACTGTTACAGTATGCTGATATGTATTCGGCTATTGACGGGCTGTTTGGATAGCAGATTTCGTAGACTGGATGTCTTTGATAATTTGTGTTGATGATATCGGAAATATGTGGGCTGAAGACAGCCATTTCCACTGTATCTGTTTGTATCTGTGTAGATGACATTGGTTATATGAGGGCTGAAGACAGCCGTATCCATTGTTTGTATGGGGCATTATACCTGATGTTAATATGGGACTGAAAATATGTGACAATGTAGGGATCTCAGTGATTCTATTACATGTGCAGAATGTAATTTTGTTCATTTTTTGCAATAAAATTACGACTTTTTCCAAGGAAAAAAAATAAAATAAGAAGGAGAATATTTTATACCTCTCTAAGATGGATCCTAAGAAATTCTAGAGACAAATTCTAACTCACAAAACTAAAGAGAATAATATGATTATCTTGAATGACTAGAATCGCTATGCTAAGAAGCTTTATGAATCAAATGATGCCATGCATTGTCATGGAAGATGAAGTTTTTTTATTTAGAAGATATATATTTTGGGATTAAGCACCTCACAAACTAGAAAGCTATGGACATCAAAGACTACCAAGTTGAAATCCTAAAAATTGGGGGTTTTGTCCTTGTCCCTCACATCCATAAGCTCTTCAATCTAGCAGTTAAGCAATGGTTTCCTAAACCTTGAAATTAGAGCTTTGTTGTACCCATTTTTAAAGCGACGATAAAAATAACTCACCTAATTATATGGCCATTATGATTAGCCCTCTCTTAACGAATTTATATGGTTAGGGAAACTTTTAAGGATCCATACTTATTTAAAAGTGTATAAACCTTGGCAAATCTTACCAAGTCTTAAAATGTCAACTATAAAATATTCAGCGATATTTTTCTAAAAATATTTCAATTTCTAAGGATTTATATAAGTTTATATAATAATTTGGTGATTTTTAGAGTGAAAAATTTCTACCCAATCAAAATTGGGTGAAATAGGGCTTCAAAAACTGTAAATTGAAGAATTTTTTTTGGAAAACAAAACATGCAAAAATAGACCATGGACTAAATTTCACCCCTAAAATTTTTCTTGTATATGGTATTATTTTGGAAAATAAGATCAACATATCTCTAAAAATTCAAGGTGAAAGAAGGTATCATTCCACCATAGGCCACCTCACAAGCCAGATTTAGAAGGTATCATTCCACCATAGACAACCTCATTACTCTTAGGATCATTGCATAGGAATGTCTCTATGATAATATCATTCTCCTTTGTTTCTTTGTGGACATTAGGGAAGTTTTTGATATGGTTCCTAGAAATAACTTGTGGAAAATATTAGAAGAGTTAAAGGTTCCTTTCGAGTTGAGAGCCACTGGAATAAGGTTGTACAAGAATTTCATTACCAATTTTAAGAACATTGATGGTTAGTTAGAAGATATTCATTGTAATATAGTATTTAACCAAGGTTTCCCCCTCTCCCCTACCCTTTTTGGTATATGAATTTATAAGTTAGAAGGTTTTTTAATAGTGGAAATCTATACTAGCAAGATAGTAGAATGGATTTTCATCATCCCTCCTTCTCTATGATGATGATATTGCTCTTCTGTCAAGATGTCTCTCTGATCTTGATAAGCAATTAAGAATTACCAAGGATTTCTGCTCTAGTATGGGCATGACCGTCAATACCAACAAAACCAATCTTTTGTTGATAAAGTCTAATAAGGTCACTTACACTCATTTTTTGTATGATAATAAAAACTTGGAGGAAGTGACTTCCAACAAATATTCTAGGATTTGTATACGTCACAAACTTAACTGAAACTACAACATTAAGAAAATGATTAATGGACGGTGACAAGCTTATTTTGGTCTTGGAAACAATTGTATGTCAGCAAACCTTATGATGTAGGATAAAAATAAATTCCTTTTTGAAACTCTCGTCACTCCCGTTCTCCTATATGGGTGTGAATTTTGGGGTTGCATCCTCTCTAGATAACATTGGAGAAGGATTGATCAAACCCAGAAGTGTTTTATTACTTACAATCTTAAAATGAAAAGAAATACACCATATCCTATTCTCTTGATTGAAGTCGGACTTTCCCCCATTGAGATAATAATTATGACTATTTACCTAATGTATAAGAAAAATTAAATAACATGGGAGACCAAAGACTTCCGAAAATTGCTTTAAATTCTAGTTAGAACCACCTAAGGCTCAAGAAAGGTTGGCATAAAGATCCCAAGTCTTTGTTAAAGATGTAGGGGATTAACAAAAATCTCACTTTGAAAAATATAGATGATATTAAAAGTATTATTACTTGGAAGTTGAAAGAGAATATGTGTGATGAAAACTTAGAGGATAAACGAAAATTAAGATATTATAAGGAGATCATTAACCCTAATCTTGAAGGTCAAAATTATCTCTCTGTTTTAACTAGCATAAAGAAAAAGATCCACATAGCTAATATAAGAACTAAATCTCGTGAGCTATGCAGTGAAATAGGGCGTTCAACTTTTACTAAAACTCCATGGGATAAAAGGATTTGTCATCATTGAAACATGGCATTCAACCTTTACTGAAACTCTGTGGGATAAAAGGAACTGTCATCATTGTGAGACTATGAGTGTTGAGGGTGAAAAGCACTTCTTCTTCGATTGCCCTATGTACACCTACATAAGATCTTAGTTTCAAAATTTTTGTTACAATACAAACCTTCCCAACTTTCTACCTCATCAAATTTATAGTAATTTAGCAACCCTCCTCTCCAATTTCTTTGAGCACAAAAATAAAACTCTAAAGAAAACCATGTAGTTCCTTACTTTTCTTTTTTAAAGTCATATAGATAAAAATTGGTAAAAATGGACATAAACTCTCATCACCATCAACAACAACAATAACATGATGTAATATTTTAAAAAAGAGATTTTTTCTTCAAATGAAAAAAGTTAATGATTTGTATGTACATTCAATTTTTATTTAATTAATTTAATTTAATTTTCGTGTAATCAATTTAATTTAATTTTTATTTAATCAATTTAATTTAATTTTTGTTTAATTATTAATTTATTTTCATTGACATGTTAAATTAAATCTTTAACCTAATAGATCTTAATTTTATATTTATAATAATATAATGTATAATTTAAAAAACAATAAAAAATATTTAAATAAATAATAAAAAAATATAACAATTGTTTCCAATATAGTAATATTAAATATATTATAAATTAAATGATGATTAGAAAAAAGATGAATTTGGAACAATGAAATAAAAACAAAACAAATATAATAATGGTATGGAGAAAATGAATTTGAAAGAATGAAATAAAAAAAACAAATATAATAATTGTTATGAATATATTAATAATAAAGTGTGTTCTTTATAATTAATAAATTTACACTTCATATGAATTTACACTGGCTTATAATCAATAAAAATGTTGATTTGGTTTTGATTAAAAATAAAACTTAGTACTTTCATTTTTTTTTTTTCAAAGATTGATAAATCATTCTTATTAATAAAAGTATTTTTAGACATGTGTATTGCTCTTTACAAAAAAGAAAAGGGATGAAAATAAATTTCAATTAAACTTAGTACTTTCATTTTTGTTTCAAAGATTGATAAATCATTCTCATTAATAAAAGCATTTTTAGACATGTGTATTCCTCCTTACCAAAAAAAAATGAAAACAAATTTTAATTAGTTTGATGAATCTCTTAATGCCATTAAGTCAAATATAAATTATATATTTTATATATGAGTTAAGTGGACTACATTCAAATATAAAAATAAATTTCAAAATATTTATTTTTAAGTTGAAATAAGTGCAACCTGTTTTTTGACATATATATTCCCCTTAACTTCCTTACCAAAAAAGAAAAGAAATGAAAATAAATTTCAATTAGTTTGATGAATCTCTTATGCAGTTAAGTCAAATATAGATTATATATTTTGTATATGGGTTAAGTGGCGTACATTCAAATGCAAAGATAAATTTGAAAATATTTATTTTATTTTTATGTTGAAATGAGTGCAACCACATTGCTTCTTTGTAATTCATTTTCATTATTAATTATTAATTTTTATGTTTATATGTAATTGTCAATGATGATCTTTTATATTTCATTGCAACATAATATTATGTTTTTAGATATAATTTATTTTTTAAGAACATTCTTTAATATATATTTAAATTTTATTATTTTTTATTATTATAGAATTTATTATATACTTAAATAATATATTTATATAATATCATGTTTTCAAATATAATTTATTTTATAAGAACATTCTTAAATATATATTTAAATTTTATTATTATGGAATTTTATCATATACTTAATGTAGGTATTTGCAATATAAATGTAAATTTGTGTATGCTTCTTATTATGAAAACAGTATTAGCCTTGTCATAATAAATAGAAACAAAAGTTTTTCTTAATATCAATTTAAAAAATATGGATACAAGATAACTTAACTGAATCATTATTATTATTTCTTCTCTCATAATTTTAATATAACATTGAAGTTCTCTTCGATACATTTTGTTATACAAGAAATAGATCAACGAGTTCCTGCCGGTCTAGCCGAAAATTTATCTAATGCAGGTTTAGTAAATCATAAGAGACAACATTGAAACCCAAACCACAATCTGACATCTATGATTTATTGACCAGCACATCTGTATAATTTGCAAATGATAAATGTTGATATGATTATTTTATAAAGGCATGGTAAGAGTTGATATAGGTGACAAAATGGTTTAGTGGTGAATTCGATAGAGGGAATATAGCAGCTAAAGCTAAATGGTTACTAAATAATTACAGTAATTGAAATTAAGAGTAAAATGACATCTTTAATAATATAATATGATTATTTAATAAATAATGCCTATTTGTTTTTTAATACTTGCAAATAAATTAACAAATTTATTTGCTGCTCTCGCAAACAAGTTAACAGATTACTATTAATATTCTCCACAGTAAAATATGGTCCATAAAATACATAATTAAAAACATGCACTACAGAAGCTTTAGCAAAATAAGTATGCCTAATATCTGCCTAATTAGGAAAACTATATTTTGAGGCATGGCCTTTCAACTAATACAGATGTAATGGTATTTTATCCAATATCTTAATGTTTGCAATGCCCTTAAAGACAGGAGTGTAGAAAGGTTTGAGCGTTCTCCGCGGTTTCCTTGATTTCTGCTTCAAATCTTCGCATTGCAGCGGAGGGCAAGCAAATAGGAACCAGAATTCCATCCACGCCACTTATATTTCGGACCTGGATAAAGAAGCTCAACAAGTCCGGTACTGATCCTACTCCTCCTTGTGTAGGCCCTCCGTAGGCCGCTTTTCCCCACCCGAAATCCACGTCTTTGAAGCCGATTTTGGTAACGTCGGAAACCACAAAGGTTCCCACCACTGTGAAGTGAGGGCGCCCTTCCAATTCCATCAAATCTATTACCGATCGCATGTAGTCGTCGTTCACAGCCGTTTTCGCTTCGTTTATCAATTTCACAGCGAAGGACAGAGGTTTGTTTGCCAGATCGCCTGCGGTCGTCTTCGCGCAGGCAAGGGCGAATGCATTACCGTAGAAGCCTTCGGAAAGCGGCGGGTTGAATTTGGTGCGAGCGTCCAACGGGAATATGAACCGAACTTCCTGTTCGGCGGGCAATTGAAGAGCCCTTGTTCTCAAACGCCACAAACAGGCCGATAGAACTTCAAAGGTTGGGCTCTTCATGCCTCGGCCAACTGCTTGCTTCTTCAGCGACTGGATCTCCTTCGGTCCGAAAAAGAATGAATTGTGGCTCATCTCGTTCACGGGCACCATCTGCCCATACTTGTCTTCGATTTGATCGTATTGGTAGAGGGGGATTTTAACAGCGGGATTCGTCCGTGGGCGGAGGATTTCTCTTTTCCAAACGGGACGAACCGATGGCCTCGCCGCCCCCTTCACCATTTCTCCTAGAGCGTTCATGAACTGAACAAGGCCAGTGGCGTCGCTCATGGTGTGGTTCAACCGCAAGGCGAATATGAACCCTCCGCATCTCAGCCGCGTTACCTGAAAGATCATTATAATCAGTACGATCAGAAAACACGATTTCGGCTAAAAGAATTAGCGGCCAAAGCACACAGACGAAGATTAATTGAATTCATTAATGAAATAACCTGAATGAGAAGGATAGAAGAATTCGTAAGAGTTTGCGAGCCCGGCACGTCGTGCAGGAGATCCTCCCAGCAGGGGAAGGGCGGCTGGAGGTCTCCGAATTCCTCGAGAGCAACGTCGGCATCAGCTTCCACAAACACCACGCCTTCGCCTGTGCAATCCACAATGAGCTTACCTCCAGGCGCGTCTTTGAGTCTTCCAGCAAAAGGATAGTAGAAGACCAAAACCTTGGCCAGCCCTTCTCTGATGACTGTGGCAGGATCGTCACCCTGCTTGGATGGGTTGAACCTATAGAACTGTACAACCGGAATATGAAATCTAAGACCTGGTTGATCATCGATATTGGAAAGGTATAGGAGCTCTTTCGGAGTAGGCAGGGAAGGAGCGACGAGGACGGCTGGCTTTTTGGTGACATTGAATTTCAGAGATGCCATGGAAGATCAAAGTTATCGATAGTAAGCGTACGAAAAGGTTGCACCGCGCGAGAGACTTGAGGCAAGGCAAATAGAAGATGCAAGATAAGGTAGCTGTGAGGTCTGTATACGGTGACACTATTTATAAGCTATAAGCATACCGAGGATTGAAGCAGCTTCTCATGATCTCCCGTGGCGGGCCAACGCGCCCAGCCATAACAGACAAATAGGCTGTCCACAATCCTGTCCACAATAAACCTCTATTTCTTCGCAATTTGGGAATTATCAGGGAAATCTTTTCTTATCAAACTTCATCACATAGCTACATAGCTAATGATATGTATGACGTGTGAGGTGTCCATTAATTCGCACTATTTATTAATGCGTAGATTAACAGCCACATGTTTCACACTGCAGAGAACTATGGACCACGCAGAATGCCCCTTACCACAAGACAATAAAATAGACTCAAAATAGGTTGACATTGTTTTGGATGTAAAACATTGTAAAAAACAACTTATAAATTCTTAAATATTTATTTTATTAAAAAAAAAAGTCAAATTCACAATTCGAATTATATATTTACTTTCTTTTTATAAAATTATCATTATAAAATCAAATTTAAATAAAATCTTTCAATTCAGGTACTTTTCTTTACATTATTTTTATTATTATCTATAATTTATACTAAAAGTTAAACTCTTAAAATTTAGAGAAAATAATCGATTAAAAAAATAACTACAAAGTTATTTAATGATTTGTCATTATAATTTTTTATAGTAATTACTATGTCAAATTATAATAAATTTGGTTATGTTTATATTTATTAATATAACAAGTTTAATTCTTTGCCATATTGAATACTATATTTTATTATGAGAGGTTGGCACCATTTTAGAGTAAGTTAAGAGAAAATATTATCTAAAATTAAGTTTAGGTTGAGATTAATATTGTGTATGTTAATAATATTATAATAACTATTGTGTTTATGTTGAATTATTATATAATATGGAGTTTGTATTATGTTAGAATGACTAATAAATTTATTTAATGACATTTGGTTTTGTTACTTAATAACAATTTTAAGTATGTAAAGTTAGTTATTACATTGTTAATATTGTGTTTTTTTAATAGTATTAATATTTTATTTGAATACAAATAACTCTGCAAAATTGGTAAGCGTACACATGACCATCACCCTAACCCACGTGAAAATCACACCACTTGGATTTAATAAATGGAAAGATCATATGCACAAATGCTCTCTTATCTCGCATTCTTAGGAATATCAAGTTACTATTATCAATGTTTTTTATTTCATTTCTTTCAAAATATTTTATGAAAACACAATACCATAATAAATTCATGAACTCCTAATACAACAGAATTAGGATAGTATAATTTGAATACAAACAACTTTGCAAAATTGTTAAGTGTACACATGACCCTCACCCCAACCCACATGAAAATCACATCACTTAAACTAAATAAATGGAAAGATCATATGCAAAAATGCTCTCTTATCTAGCATTCTGAGAAATATCTTTACTATTATCAATATTTTTTATTTCATTCCTCTCAAAAATATTTTATAAAAACACAATACCATAACAAATTCACTAACAAAGAAATCTTGCACTATAAATTATTCTTTTCTCTCCTAGAAGCACACCACACCACTCCACAAGGGAGTACTTTCATAGCTAAGCACACATACTTGGGTTTGAGACCTCACAACAAGCTGAGGAGGTAATCTCGTAATCACAGAGGTGAGAACATTCTCGACATCACTCTAGGGTTGCACAAAAGGCCTAATTTTACCAAATGGAATAAAGTTGTCAATAATTTCCTATAGAATATTAAATAGGTTTATATTTACACTACAAATAACTATAGTATAATATATATAATAATTTACATTATAAATATTTACCATAAGAATTTATATATATTTATAATAAAAATATTATTATAAAATAAATTATATTTAAAAATTACTAAGAAAATAATAAAATATTCTTTATAAATCAATGAGAAAAAATATTCTTTAAGAAAATAAATTACAAAGATGAACTTAAACAATGAAATTTCCAATTAATAAATCAAATAAATTACAACGAAATTTCCAATTAATAAACCAAATGAATTATAAAAAAGCGATTTTAATACACCTATGGCAACATAAAAAAATAGGTTATCGGTTTTTTTTTTTTCATTTGAATGCAATTCACTTAACTATTTATAATCGAATTTTTATTTATTTTACATTGGAATGCAATTCACTTAACCGATATACGAAATATAAAGGCCATTAGGCTTAATGCTCTTACTCTAAGACTCACCAAAAAGAAAAATTCTTTACATTTCTATAAGAATACAACTTTTGTTGTCTTTGCTTTTCGGGGGTGGGGAGATGTTCGAGAAGAATACATGATTGTTTGAAATGCTTTCATCCATGAAAATGATTTTTTAAACTTTAAACTTTGAAATCAAGAGATAAAATAATTTGAGTTTTATTTTTCATGGAAACCCAATCAACATTTTTGTACTTCATAAAAATTATCTCAAATTCACGTTCTCTTGAAATGGTTCTATGTATCTGTGTTTATAATTGACTTCTCTAAATACATTCTATTACAATATGATGTTTGTTACGAATATATTTTATTTAGATTAATTATCATTTTTTTCAACTTAATATGTGTTTTCTTTGTTTTTAATTTAATTTAATTTTTTTTTTTTTTAATATATAATAGTATAAGAATTTAATTTAGCTAAAAGTTATCTATACAAATATGAATATTTAGTAGTTAATGCATGAATAACTTATAGTTGATACATGGATGGATAATGAACATTTATTGCAACTACCTATGAAGAACAAGTAACTTGTTGCCAGTTTTTTTTATTTTATTTTGCAAAATCTGAATGGAGATTTTGATAGTAAAAACATATTTAACACCATGAAAACCCCTTGAGCACCCAAAATTTTAGAGTTTGAGAAAGCTAGATTTTTAAAAATTTATGCCATAGTTTTTCAAAATCATGCCAGAAAAATCCTAGAACTTTTAGAGTGCAGGATTTAACACATAATTATAAATAAATAAATTAGCATAAATCCATCTTAGAAGAATAGGATAAAATCTCTAGAAGTGCAAACCCCTTTCCAAAATACAAATGTTGAAGAAACATTTTAATTTATCTAATTTATTTAATTTTATATATATACCATTTTCTTTGGTGCAATTAATTAAAATTGAATGCACAATGTATACAAATCATTAACATTTTTTATCCTAATTAACTTTCTCTTTAATTAAGAAAAGGAAAATAACTTTTAGAACACTTTCTATGTATAATTATATTAATTGTTTTTTCAATTATCTATTATCTTTTAAAATAAATCTAATATTTTAAAACATTAATTTTTTAACACATTTTCAATCTATAATTATATAATTTTATTTTAAAATACAAACTATATTATTAATATTTTATCATGCTAAAACCTAATTATTTCTAAGTTTCCATTCATAACTCTATTTTCAAACCTTAAACATAATTCTAGATATTAATGTATATCATTAATACCAAATTATTAGTGTTTATGATTATGAAATATTAGTGTGACTTAATGTTATTATATTTAAAAATATTAAAAATATATAAATAATAAAAATTTAAATAAAAATAAAAATTAAGATATAGATAAAAATTTAATTAAAACAATAATATTAAAATTAATATATATATGTATATATATATATATATGTGATTACAATACTAAAAATCTATATAAATATAGTATTCTATAGTAGCCTTGCTGACAATAGCATCATATACTTAATTCACTTATATAAAACCAATTTTTGAGTGCAATATTGACATTAAAGTTAGACATTTGCATAGTATTATCAAGCCAAGTTCAAGATTTGATTAGATAGACCAAAGATGTATTAAATGTTTATTTTATTTCATTTGGTTAATTTGCTATAAATTTAAGTACATTGTTTAATAGTAACAAGAATGTAAAATATGATTGTGACTCACATAGTTGATGATTTAATTTATATATATATAAATTTGATTTTATATAATTTTATATAATTATAATTATAATACAAATAGTAAATATAAAATTGAAAGTAGTGAAATAAATAATTTTTTAAGAAGTAATCTATTTATTTTATATTTTGGATTTTTCAGTGATTTTTGTGTTGAAATTTAATAATTTTTGTATAAATTTAAATTTAAGAGTATTTAAATTGTATCCTTAAATATAAATAAATTCAATACTCTTAAATATCCTGTACCTTTACAACATTCATATTATATACTTCTTACAACTAATATATAAAACTAATTTTTTTTTAAAATTAATCACTAAAATCCAAACAAATAAAATATACCCTAAAAAAATAAACTTCATATTCTATTTTTTCATTATAAAATAACTCTAATATATAAATTCAAGTTTAATTTTTTTTCCAATTTTTTCCCTTTACACCATGTCATCTGCCTCGAGGAACATCCTAAACTTGCGAACCTACTTTGGCTCTATATAATTCATCGGCAAATTCCTATTGCAATTTTGACTCTATATCATTCATAAGCTAAATCCACACTATATGATTCATCGGCAAATTCCTATTGCAACTTTGACTCTATATCATTCATAAGCTAAATCCACACTACATGATTCATCGGCAAATTCCTATTGCAACTTTGACTCTATATCAAATAATAGCAGTCATAAGCTAAAAACAATTCCACATGGAATGGTTGTCGGCATTATGCATGGCCAGAATTCTGTCCAATGTGAAACATGTGGCCGCTAATCTAGGCATTGATAAATCGTGCGAATTAGTATCATTAGATATTTGATGAAGTTTAACGAGAAAATATCCACATATAATTATGTTTGACATCGACACATAACTATATATTTACCGAAAGAATATTGACATCCACATATTTGATTTTCATTTTGTTTGTGTACCGGTTTTTGTTTTCACGCTGGCTGGGCAGGATTGTGGACCGCCTCTTTGTCTGTTATGGCTGGGCGCGTTGGCCCGCCCGGTGAAATTTCTCAATGCGTCTTTTATAGTATCTTTCTACTATGTTTAGTAATAAGGGAGAAGTAATAATCACAAGAATTCAGTTATGTTTTGTTATTATATGTTAATAGCAATAATAAAGATGAAGATGTATCTTCAATTTTTGAAATTTTTTTATTTATACATTAATTTTAAAATTTTTAGATAATCTATAATTTTTTAATTAAGTTTTTAAGTTTAATAATGTTTTAGAGTAATGGCTTAATTTTTTGGTCTAAAATAATGAAGGTAAATAAATGAACTTTAATGAGTATTTTAACTATTTTGTTTTTTTTTTTAAATAATTAAAGACCAAATAGATGAATTTAATAAGGAATTTTAAGGAAAGTCATCAAGTTTAATATTTTTTTAGAATAATGGCTTAATTTTTTTGATTTAAAAAAATGAAAATAAATTGTAATACCCGGTTAAAGATTGAGTTAATGAAATGGACATGTAATTAGTGGTAATTTTCCTTGATGAAGTTTGTGACTTTGAGAAATTTAAACAACAACTTAAATAAGTTTTAATTTAATAATTTTAATTAAATTACCTTGCCGTGAATTGACGAACTCACATTTAGCTTAATTAATTTACGAATTTTAATTAAATTACCATGCATTGAATTGACTTGCAGTGAATTGACGATGACATTTTACTCATCCCCAAGAGGACAAGTGGCCAAATTTGGGGAGGTAGTTACTAGCCAAGAAACTCTGAGGCAAAGAAAAGGCATGCCCAAAGAGGAAAAGATCTCGTTTTTATATTTGGAAGGGAGCTTGCACGAAGGCTCCATAATACTAGAGCTTTCAGGCTCTTTGCAGTATCCCTCTTTTGTAGATTTTGGTGGCACTTTCAAGGGTGGAGGCAGAAATAAAACTAAAGATAATGCAGAATGAGCTACCGCTCTTCAATCTTTATTTATAAACCAAAATCAACGGATGTAATACAATAAAAAAATGTAATGTGTATTTAAATACTTATGGAAACCCTAAAAACTCTAACCTAGCTTTTGCATGCATGCAAAGCATGCTGTTGCATTTATTAACTAAACGTCAAAATAGGAACGAAGGTAAAAGCTAAGTTTAACTTAAGTAATTACTATTTCTAACACTCCCTCTTAATTAATACTGCTGACTACTGCAGCTTTTACAATGCCTAAATCATTTCTATGGGTTTCAAATATATCTTTTGCCAATGGCTTTGTGAATATTTCAGCCAATTGGCCAATCAATTTACAATGCTCAACACGGACTTCACCATTGTTCACAAGTTCTCTTATGAAATGATATATGGTATCAATGTGCTTGCTTTTCAAGTGAAAAACATGGTTGTTGGATAGAGCGATTATTGAATTGTTGTCACAATAGACTGTGGTTGGTCCTTCTTGTTTCTGTTGAAGACCTTCTAAAACTCTGTGTAACCAGACTGCTTGACATGCTGCTGATGTCACTGCTACATACTCTGCTTTTGCTGATGAAAGTGTCACAATGGGATGCTTCTTGGATGCCCATGAAATCACACCTGATCCAAGATGAAGAACATGACCGGAAATGCTCTTCCTGTCATCCAAACTTCCTGCAAAATCACTGTCACTGAAACCTGTCAAAACACCATACTCAGTGCTTGAGTATAAAATTCCATAGCTTGAAGTCCCTGCAACATATCATAAGATCATTTTTCCAACTTGCCAATGCGAGTCTTTGGGAGACTCCATGAACCTCGAAATCAAGCTGACAACAAACATAATATCTGGTCTCGTAGCTGTGAGATACATGAGACTTCCTACAAGTCTCTTAAACAATGTTGGATCTACATTGGGACTGTCAACTTCTTTGCTCAACTTAGTACCTGTTGCCACTGGTGTAGGTGTTGATTTGCAATTAAGCATTCTGAATTGCTTAAGAACTTCATTAGCATATTTATTTTGAGAGATAAATATACCTTTTTCTGACTATTCTACTTCTAGGCCAACAAAGAACTTCATTAATCCAAGGTCTGTCATCTCAAACTCTTTCTTCATATCTACCTTGAACTCATCTACTGAGAGGTCACCTGTAAAAATCATATCATCAACATATAAATAAGCTATCAAAATCTATCCTTGTTGATTTACCTTTTTGTAAATTGTTGGCTCGCTGCTGCTTCTGCAAAAACCATTTTCGATCAGGTCAGAATCGATTCTACTGTACCAAGCTCTTGGAGCTTGTTTGAGCCCATATAGAGCTTTCTTCAACTTGTAAACTTTCTCTTCATTTTCTTTGATTTCATAACCATGTGGCTGCTCCACATAAATTTATTCTTCAAGAATGCCGACTTGACATCCATCTGATACACTTTCCATTTTTTCTAGGCTGCAATTGCTAGGACTGCTCTTACTGTGTCCAATCTTGCCACTGGTGCAAAATTTTCTCCAAAATCAATTCCTGGTTGTTGCGAGAAAACTTTTGCTACTAACCTTGCCTTGTACCTATCAATCTCACCTTTTTCATTGAGTTTGGTCTTATAGACCCACTTCACACCAATGGGTTTCTTATTCTTTGGCAGGTCAACTAGATCCCATGTATCATTTCTCTCAATGGAATCTATTTCTTCGTCCATAGCTTTTACCCAATGCTTTTGTTTTTACAACCTCTTCATAAAACACAAGTTCACTAGTAATAAAAGCATAATTGGTATTTGCATCCAATTCATCATAAATATCTTCCAATCTTCTAGTCTTTCTATTACTCTGATCAGATTCATTACTTGATTGCAGACTTCATGCTTCACCTCGAATTGAGTTTGTAGGTGTTCTTTCTGGAGTATTTGCTACTGGTGAAGATGCTACTGGACCCTATTCTCCAATCAGCTCCTCTTCTTCTCTATCTTCTGGTTGGGGTATTGCAGCTCCCACACCCTTGTCTATGGTTCCATTCCATGACTCTTCCTCCTTGAACAAAACATCTCTTCTAAGAATAACCTTTTTGGTAATAGGGTTATACAGCTTGTAGTCTTTAGTTTCTTAACCGTATCCAAGAAATATACATTTCTCGCTCCTGTCAGCTAGCCTTTTTCTTAGCTGTTTAGGAACATGAGCATAAGCAACACAACCAAATATTCTAAAATGAGAAACATTACAACTCATACCTGTCCATGCTTCCTCCGGTACTCTAATCTTCACAATTTTGGTGGTATATTTGTTCATCACATGAACAACACAAGCCACTGCATCTCCCCAAAATTCATGGGACAAATTTCTTCCTTTTAGCATGCTCCTTGCCATATTCATGATGGTTCTATTCTTGCGTTCTGCAATACCGTTCTGCTAAGGTGTATATCTTGTAGTGAATTGCCTCTTGATTCCATGATGTTTGCAGTAATCATGAAATTCCTTTGAGTCATACTCTCCCCCTCCATCTGATCTCAATATTTTGAGTTGATAACCACTCTGTTTTTCAACCAGATCCCTAAATTTCTTGAACTTGAAAAAAGTTTCAGACTTATGACGAAGGAAATACACCCATGTTTTTCTACTAAAATCATCAATAAATGTAAGAAAATAATAGCTTCCACCAATTGACTGTTTCTACATTGGACCACACGGATCAGTATGAATAAGTTCTAGAGGTGCATGTTCCCTTCGAGACATACCTTTAGGAAAGCTATCCCTGTGTTGCTTTGCAATGTTGCAACACTCGCAACTTCTTTCTGGCTCCTTCATAGGGGGTAATCATTTTACCATCTCTTTCTACTGCAAAAACTTGAGACCACCAAAGTGAAGATGTCCATATCTAAAACGCCATAACCAATAATCATCCATGCAAGTGGCTTTTTGAGCAAAAGAGGTTACCTTGCTTTTGCAATTCATGAGTAGTGGATACATCATGTTCCTAGTCACTTGTATCTTGATGATCAACTGTCTATTTGGAGGTTTGTCATAAATTTCAAAGTCTGATCCATCAAAGAAAAGTCTATATTTATTTTCAATGATTTTCCCAATGCTAAGCAGATTATGCTTCAATCCCGGAGCATAATAGGCATCTGTGATTGTCTTTTGTTGGCCTTGTTTGGTCAGAATGTTGACCACTCCTTTGCCAAGAACTGGAACTACCTCATCCGTGCCGACTTTGACCTATGTCCTCACTGATTCATCTAGGTCTGTAATTAGACCTGTATCACCTATCATATGGTTACTGCAGCCACTATCTAAAATCCAAAGTCCCTTTGGGATTTTGTGTGCAGCATGACATGTAAGAAATAACATATCTTCTTTATCCTTAGAGGTATTAGTCACATTAGCATTATGATTTGCTTGATCAAACTTTTTCTTTCTACATTCATGAGCATAATGCCCAAATTTATTGCAATAATAACACTTAATATTAGATTTATTTGACCTTTTTTTGTCGCAGTTCCCGCCTTCATGGTTATGATGGTGATCTTGATCTTCATTGCCATTACTTTGGCCACTTCTGCCTCTTCCTCTTGATCCTCCTCTGCCTCTGCCTCTTCCTCTGCCTCTTGAGAATGAGACATGTGCTTTGAAAGCATTCTCCAGAGAGGACTCTTCATTCCTGTTGATTCTGGATTCATATGAAAGTAGAGATCCGGTCAAATCTTCTATAGAGAGACTACTCAGATCCTTTGCTTCTTCAATCGCTGCAACTTTTGAGTTAAATTTGTGGGGAAAGGATCTCAGAACCCTTTCAACTGCCCTTTGATCTTCAATCTTTTCACCATAGGTATTCAACTGTTTAACAATCCCCATGACTTGGGTCATCAAAGAATTTACTGAGTTTGATTCTTTCATCTTTAGATCTTCGAATTCTCTTCGTAGGTTTTGGAGTGTAGCTGTTTGTACCTTACCAGCACCCTCATAACTTGTTGCCAAGATATCCCATGCTGCTTTGGCATGTAATGAAGCTAATATCTTTGGAAATACGTTGTTATCCAAAGCATTCATTATATGATGTAGTGCCTTTGCATCCTTCTTCCTGTGCACTCGCAGGACATCCTTTTCTTCATTTGAAAGGGCTTGAAAAGCTACGTCATCTATAGGTTTGGAATAGCCATTCATGACATATTCCCACTCATCTTCTGACCTAAGATAAACCGCCATCCTCGTGGCCCAAACATCATAGTCCTTTTTCCATTAGAGAAAATTTCAATTTAAAATGGGCCTTCCAAAAATAATACAAAGTCCATGTCATCATGTATTAGCCAATCAAAATGCTTTAAAATTCAAAAAGGGAGTACGTAAAAAAATTAGAGGGAAAAAATAAAAACTACTTTTTTGGATCGTATTTTCAACTTATCTCCTTGTAGGTTTACTCAGATTTCAAGCGGGAGGACTCGTTGGATGCATAATTAAATTATGCATCCAACGAGTATCCATGTTGCATACTTTTAACAACATACACACCATGAAAAATCGAAAATACATTAAAAAATGTGTTTTCTCTCACTAGAAACAAGTTTTTTAATGTATTTTCAATTTTTCATGGTGTGGATGTTGTTAAAAGTATGCAACATGGGTACTCGTTGGATGCATAATTTAATTATGCATCCAACAAGTCCTCCCACTTGAAATTTGAGTAAACCTACAAGGAGATTTGTTGAAAATACGATCCAAAAAAGTAGTTTTTTTACTCTCTCTCTACTATTATTTTATTATTTTCCTTAGGAGGCCTATTTTTTACCCAAATTTCCTCTAATGCATGTAAGAGGAGAAATTTCAGATTGATTGTTGCTGCTAGAAGCCATAGATGCTATGGAGTCTTTCACTAGCCTTTTCAAAACAATCTTTTTCCTCTTTTTTTTTCAAAATAATGTCTCCCTCTTAAATAATAAAGATTTAAAAAAAATATCTTCTTCTCTTGTAAAAAAAAATTCTTACTCAAAGAATCTCTTCATGAGAGTAAAAGAAAATCACGCTCAGAAAAAAAAATTACTCTCTTTCCCTAATTATCGCGGGTCACTAGCAACTATCGCGTTCTGGCGTAAATGGTGGTTGTGATAATCCCTAATTTTTTTACCTCGTAACTCTTGAATCTACCATGCTTTGGCCTATAGAGAGGCCACGATAGTTCCCTAAATTACCGTGCTCTGGTCTATATGGAGGCCACGATAATTCCAAAGCCTTTTTTTTATAATTTCTCCAATTTTTTTTTTTTGTGTGAAAATGCTTCAAAAAAAAACTTACAAATTCTTCAAAGCTGCGGCTTTGGCTTCTCCGGAAATTTATGCTACCAATTTGATCTTCTCCTAAGCTCTGATACCAAAGTGAAGGTTGGAGGCAGAATTAAAACTAAAGATAATGCAGAATGAGTTATGGCTCTTCAATCTTTTTTCATAAACCAAGATCTACTGATGTAATACAATAAAAAATGTAATGTGTATTTAAACACTTATGGAAACCCTAAAAACTCTAACCTAGCTTTTGCATGCATGCAAAGCATGCTGTTGCATTTATTAACTGAACATCAAAATAGGAACTAAGGTAAAAGCTAAGTTTAATTGAAGTAGTTACTATTTCTAACACACTTGAGGAGAAAAGATCAGCAGTTTAAGTTTGTGTTTTGGGAAAGGGGGTGAATGCTTCAAGGCCGTATTGGCTTCGAGATCCTAAGGCCGAGTGGAGCGGGGTTGCTCAATACTTAGTATCATTGTTTTGTTTACAAATAAGTTTGAAAACTTTATTTTAGGGTTAGTGTTGATTACCTTATTCTGTTAAATTTTTTAAATGTCAATTACTAATATTATGGTAATGATAGCCTAGTAAATAAATGTTCATTTTATACATGGTCATGAATGACTTATTCCTATTCATTCTGTTGGAAAAATTATTAGTTATCAACCTTTGTTAATATTTGTTTTATGTACATGTTAAACCAAAATTTAACAATAAATCTTAGGTAGGGAAAAACACTGTATTTGTTAACCCTAATGGGATTACCACTACTAGTAAATAATACTTAACACCCCACTTTTCATAATCAGAGATATAAGCTAAATAAATTGGGTCAACTCAAATATATTTCCTGTGGCGCGCATATAAGGAAAAGCTACAAGTATAATATATATTTTCGTAGCCAAGTTTCCCTCTCAGAGCCATAACTTCATTGATTGCACATACATTGCATAGAAATCAAATGTAATCCGAAAGGAGAGGTTAGGGTGGTGCTCTCATAGGAGCCTGTTAGTGCTACTCTAAACAATATTTTAAACATAAACTAAAGCTTAATCATTAGGGTAATAGTAAAAACAATGACGGTTAACAACATTCACAACTTTCGTAAACCAAATGAATCATGCTAAGATATTAAAAATAGGAAACTATTCACATGGAAACGCTTGTAAGATCGTTCCATCATTGATTTTTGAAATAACAAAAATAAATGAAATTCCTGTCAAACTGATAAAGCAATCATAGTTTTACATAAATATGAGTTAAATTTTTGAGAGGTTACATATACAGTCTCGCTTCTTTACAACCATAGAAGAATTTAAATATTACTTAAATGACATTCCTTCTAATAAGGAGGTCGAACTGTAGGGTTCAAATAAATGGAAATCACAACAACAAACACAAATAGATGGACCAAAATAACTAGGGAAAAATTATTTTGTAACCAAGACTATTCCATTATAATCTGAAAAGGGTAATATAAATGCTTTTCTTTTATGAGTTCAAAACAGAGTTTTGAAAAATATAACGCACTACACATGGCAAGGGAATAGCCAGATAGATGACCAACTAGTCATACATATGTTACAAACCCTTACATCCTTCAAATAGTTCAATATGACATCGAGGTCGTTCAGAAACCTAAGTTGCTAAATCAAGGTCTGTACAACAACACCTCTTTAAAAAAAAAAAAAAAAAACCTTGACAAGTGCAGTAGACTACTCTCAAATATTACCGTGAATTGAGGAAGGATGAAACCAAGTATTTCATCCAACGCTAGAAGTCAACATATCAATATCAAGAGACCAAGTCATGATAGGAAACAATGCTTATCGAGAGGAGCCCAGCTAGTAGCTAAATCTTAACCCTGTTGGAATCGATTTAATACTAAGAGGGGGGTGAATCAGTATTGGCATAGTTCTCAACATTTTTTACCTTAAATAACATATTAGTCTTAACTTAATCTTGTTGATTAATTATGCATCCAATATAAACAAAATCATTCATCCATATATGCACCAAGACAACGAACACAAAACACAAGAATTTTGACGTGGAAACACAATCAGGAGAAAAACACGAAATGGTTCTTTTATATTGAAAAAAAATACATTTAAGGAAGCACCAGCTTCTTGTATTTATCAACACCAACATGAAGGAGGTATCGACCTCCTGGTTTTACAAGATCCGACCTGAAGGAAGAACTGACTCCCTATGTTTCTCCAACACCATCTAGAAGGAGGATACAGCCCCCTTTCTCCTTGCCCCATCCTGTCGTGCATATATCCAAAATGTAATTCTGACTTACTAATCTTCCGACTCGTGCACACTTCTGATCTTTTGATATTCGTTCTACTATGCACTATCTTCATATGCAGACAATTCATTGTCACTGTGGTGCATACATCAATTGAATTCTCATTCCTCTCAATTCAATTCTGCACTTCTACTGATGTCTTACTTCATGTATTGTGTGCTTGCTAATTTTGTAGTCTGCGTCAAGATATTCTCTTTCAATATCCTACTACGCAACTACACTCACCAACTGATATTGTGCCTTCAATTTATAGTTTCATACTCTAAAATACTACACCAGTAACAGATGGAACTACACACTTACTGATGGGTCTGTTATGTATAAGCGCCACCGTCTTTTAGACAATCTGCGACATGCTATGCATCAAATGATTCATTCTTTCAATTTAACGTACTTGTCTCAAATCATCCTCATCATGACGCGCTTATTGGATCCTACTAATGCTCTATCGTTGTGCATTAGATGAACTGCTCAAATTCGCACAATTCCCTTCAATCTTCATGCATCAGCCAAGCATATGCACATTACCTGATAAAATTTGGTTCTATTTATGTGCTTCTAACTTACAACATCTATGACTATGTGCGTGTTGTCTATAATCTTGACATTCTATCTTCACGCAATTGCACATACTCTTGTGTTTCTACATTTCAGTTTTTGTGCAAGCGTCACATATCTACAACATCATTCTGAGCTCCATCAGCTATATCATTCCTCTGTCTGTGTGCACTTTGTTAAATTTGAGCATTAATTCAATATACTCTAGGATCTTTACTGAGAGAATAACATGTACAGTATATCAATGCATAACAATCATATCAAGCATGTAAAGCATCATAAGAATCAAAAGCATGAGATACAAGAGACATAGATTTTTCGTGGGGAAAACCCTAAGGTGAAAAACCCCACAACTTCCTCAAAGATAGAGAGAGCAATGGCTCAACCAAAGTACAACCAAAATATACTGAGATAGTCTCCTAGTAGTATATGATCCTCCTCCTCACTAGTGCGCCACTTTCTGAGTGAGAGAAGTATGAGTTTCCGAGTGATCAAATAGAGATCTTTCGATCTCTATTTATACTTAACCTGTTTTCCTAGTTACACTATGGAGTCGACTTGTCTAGATAGGTACATCCACAATATAATCTATATTTTAGGACTAACCCCACACATGGTGGTCTAATAACCCATTGGAAAATATACATACTTGCGACACTTGTCAATACACATGACAACACTTCTTTATAGAGGAATAACACATCTCTTATAAGGGTACAATAAATATATATGAAATACATAGATGAAATACATTCCGAAGTTACATATACATCAACACTCCCTCTTAACTAGGAAGGTATTTCTCGACACAGATCTGCTAGACAAGTCTTCTTCTTGGGATCATCGTCATCATCATCGTCACTGCTGCTACTATCTCAACCAATCTCTGACTCTACTCGTCATAGGAAGTTCTACAGAGCCAATCCTTTTTCATACTGGATGTAGGCCCACCACCTGCAGGTCTTCATCATCTATGAGAATGGTCTGATAGAGGTGGCCTCTCAGGACTAATTTTATGTGCGGATGCAATACCAGAAAGAGTATCCCAGGAACATTTATGTGCCTAAGCATGACCGACAAGATCTCCCAGGACCGATTACATGCATCTCCTCCACAATACCTTTAAAGAGCATCCCAGGAACATTTATGTGTCGCAACATGACCCGCAAGATCTCTAAAGGGCATCCCAGGACTTATTATGAGCACACAGCTCAACCTCTCAGATCTCCAGGACTCATTACATGTGGATAGACAAAACCTTTAAAGAGCATCCCAGGAACATTTATGTGCCGCAGCATGACCAGCAAGATCTTTAAAGAGCATCCCATGACTAATTACAAGCACACAACTCAACCTCTCGGATCTCCAGGACTGATTACATGTCTCTGTAGTAATACCTCATCCCAGGACTGATTATGAGCACATAGATCAACCTATCATATATCTGAGGACTGATTATATACTACATAGCAATACCAGAAAGAGTATCCCAGGAACATTTATTTTCCGCAGCACGACCGACAAGATCTCCCAGGACTGATTACATGCTATTTGCACAACCTACCACATATCATCTCTAACCTCCAAGTATCAACCTGATACTCATGATCCAACGGATGATCATCGCACAAAGCATCATCCTAAGTCTCATGATCACACTGATCATCATCACTGTACCATCCGAATACATATCATCTGGAGTAACACCCTAAAGCTTGTCATCATGATCATCCTGATCATACAATGCATCCACCTGATGCATACCAAGTATCTACCTGATACATATCATCATACATGATCCACCTGATCATACAGTGTATCCACCTGATACACATACAAATACATGATACATATCAACATACATGATCTACCTGATCATACAATGTATCCACCTGATACATATACAGATACATGATCCAAGTATCCAACATGATGCATATACAAAATACATACAAATGATCCAACCGATCATATCCAGCATCCAACATGATGCGTACATACATATACATATAAATGATCCAACTGATCATATCCAGCATCCAACATGATGCGTACATACATATACATATAAATGATCCAACTGATCATACAAAGAAGAAACTAGAACATCATCCTGATGCTCATCATCCAGTGCTTACATCCACATCCATGTGAAGGATCCTCCTTCTAACATGCTTGGAATGGCTTCAGCAAATGTGTCCATCACTTCTTCCTCGAAGTGTTGACGATTTGAAGAACACCAAGCCTCTCCCTGAAGTATTCGAGCTTTACTCTGGCTAGTGGCTTCATCAGTACATCTGCAATCTGCTCATCCGTCACAACATACAGGAGCTTCACAGCTCCTCTTTGCACCATATCCCTGATATAGTGATATTTGATCTCTATGTGTTTCGACCTATCATGAAACACTGGGTTCTCAGACAACTTCACACAACTCTGGTTATCACAAAAGATACTAGTAGCATCCAACAGGAGATCAAATAACTCAGACAGTAGCTTCCATAGCCATACTGCCTCGCAACTAGCTGAAAAGGCTGCAACATACTCTACCTCAGTTGTACTCAGTGCTATGCTGGACTACTTCCTGCTAAACCAAGAGATCACAACTGATACCATACTGAAGCAACATCTAGATGTGCTCTTCCTATCTGCAACATTGCCAGCCCAATCTGAATCAAAATAACCATGTAGGTTAAACTTTTGATTCCCTTCATACTTGAGCCCATAATCCACTATACCCTTCAACTACCTCAGAACATGCTTTACATCAATCAGATGAACACTCCTTGGATCTGTCAAGAACTGACTCAATGTGTTCACAGCAAAGCAAATATCTGGTCTCGTGTTCGTTAGGTACATCAAGGACATAATCATCTGACTATACATAGAGATATCAACTGGCTCAGATGAAGCATCACATAGAAGCTTCAGGTTCGATGCCATAGGTGTGGCCATGGCCTTGCAATCCATCATCCCGAATCTCTTCAGGATATCTACTGTGTACTTCCCTTGACCAAGGACGATCCCACCTGCACTCTGCCACACCTCCATACCTAAGAAATAATGCATCATTCCCAAATATTTCATATCGAACTTGGAAACAAGCTTCCTCTTAGTATCTGCAATCAATCTGTCATCTCCTGTTACAAATAAGTCATCCACATACAGGAGTAGAATCACAGGATTCCCTTCCTCAACCTTGTAGTAAAGGTTGGAATCCGCTTTACTCTTGGTAAAGCCCAAACTAAATAGGAAACAGTCCATCCTACCATACCAAGTTCTGGGAGCTTGCTTCAAGCCATACAAGGCTTTCTTCAATCTGCACACATATGACTCCATGTCATGTATTTCAAAACCGAGTGGCTGGTCCACATATACTTCCTCTTCAACTACACCATTCAAGAAAGCAGTCTTGACATCCATCTGATGTATTTTCCATTTCCTTGTTGTGGCCAGGGAAAGTACTATTCTGATGGAAGTATACCTGGCTACAGGTGCAAAAGTTTCTTCATAATCTATTCCCTCTTTCTGAGAGAAGCTATGAGCTACGAATCTTGCCTTGTATTTCTCTACACTGCCATCTGCAACATGCTTGATTTTGTAGATCCATTTAGAAGTCACAACAGACTTCTCTTTAGGTCTTGGGACAACATCCCAAACATCATTCTTCATTATTGATTGGTATTCCTCAACCATGGCATCCTTCCATTCTTTCTTTTTCGCTGCTTCTTCATAACTAGAAGGTTCTTTGTTCATAATGTCACAAAGTAAAGCAACATAGCTAGTATGTGATCTAGTTCTCTTCTTTTCTCTGTGTTCTTCTTCTGGAATGCCAAATCTTTCTACATCTTGAATGAGCTCTCTAGCCCATACAGGTCTCCACTTGTGAGAGTTATCCTCACGGGGTGGATCTACAGGTTCCTGCAGATCTTCAAACTCATGAACAACTTCTGGAATTGCTTCAGTCATGGTAGTGTCTTGAAATCTAGTTTCCTTAGGTTCTTCATAAACTTCAATAGGTGCCTTCCTTGATTTGGTGAATGCTGAGTTTTCGTCAAATGTTACATCCCTACTGACATCAATCTTCTTCAACCCTGGAAAGTATATTCTGTAAGCCTTCAAGCTTTCACTGTAACCCACAAAGATACCCTTCTTTCCTGAAGGATCTAGTTTGGTCCTCTTTTCCTTTGGCACATGAGTGTATACTGGACAACCAAATATTCTGAGATGGCTGACTTCAGGTTTCTTACTAGAAAAGACCTCTTCTGGTGTCTTGTTGTCCAATATCTTGTGGGGTGTTCTGTTCTGCACATATACAGCTGTTCTAGCTGCTTCTGCCCATAGATGCATAGGTAGATCCTGGTCATGCAGCATTTCCCTTGCTGCTTCCATGATTGTTCTGTTCTTCCTTTCTGCAACTCCATTCTGTTGAGGATTATAAGGAGCAGTCAACTCCCTCTTAATCCTTGAATCACTGCAAAGCTTCTTGAAGTCACCTAAGGTGAATTCTCCACTATTGTCGGATCTGAATGTTTTGATCTTCTTATCAGTTTGATTCTCCATCAAGGTTTTGAATTCATTGAACTTATCAAACACCTCATCTTTGTTCTTCAAGAAGTAGACCCAAGTCTTCCTGGAGAATTCATCTATGAAAGAGACATAGTAAACATATTCACTTAGAAAACTGGATGACATGGGACCACACACATCTGAGTGGATGATTTCCAATATGCCTTTTTCCTTTCTTTCATTGCTTGGAAATGCCTTCTTAATGTTCTTTCCTTTTGCACATCCTTTGCAAACACCTTCATGCTTGGTCTTGATTTCAGGAAGACCTTCTATAGCCTTACTTGCAATTGGTAATGCTCTGTAGTGCATATGTGCAAGTCTTCTATGCCAAAGTTCACTTGGCTCCATGGAATCATGCACCATGGCATGTTCAAGTTGTCCTTTCAATTTATACAAACCTCCCTCTTGCTCTCCAATCACCACTGCATCATCTATGGTCTTTCCCTTTGGCCACATCAGGACTTGGCCATCCACAAATGCAACCCTCATACCTTTTGCATCTAATGTACAGATGGAGAGTAAGTTCTTCTTGAGCCCAGGTACATAAAGGACTTCTTTCATCTTCAAATATTTTCCAGAATCTAGGTTGTAGGAGGCTTCACCACTTCCTTTGATGGGATATTGATAATCATCCCCAAGTTTCACTTTATGGGGTGATTCATGTTCAGACAAATTTACAAAAGATTCTTTAAACCCATTCATGTGTTTGGAAGCCCCACTGTCAATTAACCAATCATTACAACCATGGGAGATTGTACCTATGAGAGCAGAGATTAGGACATACTCTTCTTCACTTGATGATTCATCTTCACTTTCTGCCCTAGCTTTCTTCTTTGGAGGTTCATCATCGTTGGCAGCATGAGCATGGTACCTTCTTTTGTTACCCTTCTTCTTCTTGCTGGAGTTGTTGTTGTTGTGGTTGTCCCTTTTGTTCTTGGGACATTCTGAAGCAAAGTGACCCTTCTCATTACAAGTGAAACACCTTAGATCTTTCTTGTCTTTGTGATAATGATGAGAATATTTCTTCTTGTAATGGGATGGCTCCCTCTTGAACTTGCCCGTCTTAGTGTGAGCTGTGAGAGATTGATCTTCATTTCCCATCTTTTCTTCTCTTGCCACAAGCCTTGCTTCTTCTTGAGAACATTCCTCCCACAATCTGCTGAAGGAGATTAATTTCTTTCTAGCATAGATCCCATGGATAAAAGACTCCCATGACCTAGGTAGGCCATTCAAAGTGGTCATAACAATTTCACCATTTTCCACCATTACATCTACAGCTTCAAGTTGTTCCTTGATCTAAGAGACCTTGGAGAAATAGGATTGAATGGTTTCTCCATTCGACATCTTGACTCCTTTCAATTAATTTTGCAAGGTCATCTTCCGATTTATGTTCTTCCCTTCAAATAGCTTGGTCAAAGACTCAAACATCTCCTTGGGTGTCTTTAGAGAAGACACATGGGGTATGAGATGGTATTTCATAGAATCAGCAATGATTCTCTTTTCCTTGACCAAGTTCTTCTTACGCAATACCTTAGCCTCTTCATCCTCTGGGATAGGGATGTCTTCTTTTATATATGAGTCCAATTCATTCTCTTCCAGGAATAACCCAATCCTTTACTTCCAAGCTCGGAAGTTATCATCCCATTCAATCTTATCCCCAAGTTTGGTGTGGTGAGACATCTTAAAGAGTACTTCAAATGGAAATAGAAAAGATTTAGGTCTTACCACTTGAAATGTTGAAAACTGGATCTGGTCCCGGATTAGGGTTTGTTGGAAAAACCCTAAAAATTCAAAAAGTGAATTTCAACTTTCTGAAAGGATAGAAAGATGCTCCTTGATGAGTTGATCATCCTGGTGTATTCATAATTTGAGATCAGCAAAAGCTTTACCCTTCAGATTTGCCTTTTTGTCTTCCCGGGTTCACTAGGGAGAGCCCTAAATTAGGGTTTGCATTTTCCGGAGATATACCCAGCCAAAAATCTTGATCCAAAGCTCTAAACTTCGATTTTTGCAAGGAGCGTCCAGCTATGTCTTCAGATTTCAGAAATTCCTATTTTTGTGGAAACCCTAATTTTTAGGGCCAAATCTGAAAAATGCTCAGAATTGAATTCTAATTGGACAGATAGATTCTCCTTGATGAGTAGAGTCAATCTACTATACTACTTTTCTGAAATCTATGTAGAGAAACCTAATAAACAAGAAACTCAAGTTTCCGTCACTGCAAAATGTCTTCTCAGGTTAGCTTTGATACCATGTTAAATTTGAGCATTAATTCAATATACTCTAGGATCTTTACTGAGAGACTAACATATACAGTATATCAATGCATAACAATCATATCAAGCATGTCAAGCATCACAAGAATCAAAAGCATGAGATACAAGAGACAGAGAGTTTGCATGGGGAAAACCCTAAGGTGAAAAACCCCACAACTTCCTCAGAGATAGAGAGAGCAATGGCTCAACAAAAGTACAACCAAAATATACTGAGACAGTCTCCTAGTAGCAAATTATCCTCCTCCTCACTAGTGCATCACTTTCTGAGTGAGAGAAGTATGAGTTTCCGAGTGATCAAATAGAGATTTCCCGATCTCTATTTATACTTAACTTATTTGCCTAGTTACACTATGGGGCCAACTTGTCTAGCAAGGGACATTCACAATATAATATATATTTCAGGGATGACCCGACACATGGTGGTCTAATAACCCATCAGTAAGTATACATACTTGCGACACTTGTCAATACACATGACGACACTTCCTTATAGAGGAATAACACATCTCTTATAAGGGTACAATAAATATATATGAAATACATAGATGAAATACATTCCAAAGTTACATATACATCAACACACTCGGCTCCTCACTAGATCACGTTGTTATTTCCTCAAGCCCTCGATTCCCCAAATATGATTTTGTAACAAAAACTTGAAGCTCTACTATCTCTCCTTTGTGCTTACTTCAAGTCTCCAACTTGCATCTCAATTTATAAATGCCCTGCATGGATTGTATGTCCACAAGTTGGTTGTGTATTTCCTTCTTCCATACTTCATGGATTGTGCTTTTGCCACATGTATTTATATGCATGGTCGATGTGTCATACTTTGTGGGTCTTTTGCATCCATGGTCCACGACTTAGTGGAACTTACACCTTATTGGTGTACAATTGCACTCTTGATGTACCATTTCTTTGAGGTATGTTTGCTTCCTTACTCTTCAATTTGGTAAGTCTTCGACCTTTTTTGTACCATCCCTTGTGGGTATTGTGCACTTGATGCATTAAAGCTTTGTGGAATTTGCACAATCAACAACTTGTGCTTGGTGGGATTTTGACCCTTGCCACATCATTACTTGTGGGAAATGCACACATGACGTATAGATGTTTCGTGGAATCTATGCATAAACTAACTTCTTCTTGATGAGACTTTGACCTTTTCAACATCATCACTTGTGGGGCTTGCACCTTTGTTGTGTCTTTGGCTATGGAATTTTCTGTTAAATTTTGAGTATTAATTCACAATACTATAGGATCTTTGCTGAGAGAATAACATCTACAGTATATCAATGCATGACAATCATAATATGACAAGCATCACAAGCATCACAAGAATCAAAAGCATAGAAACAAGAGACACAGAGTTTCCATGGGGAAAACCCTAAGGTGAAAAACCCCACAACTTCCTCAGAGATAGAGAGAGGAATGGCTCAACCAAAATACAACCAAATAACACTGAGATAGTCTCCTAGCAAATGATCCTCCTCCTCCTCACTAGTGCACCACTTTTGAGAGTGAGAGTGAGTTCCTTTTTCCGAGTGAGTAAAATAGAGATTTCCTATCTCTATTTATACTCACCTTTTTTCCCAGTGACCTTATGGGGCCGACTTGTTTACTTAGATACATCCACATTATATTATATATAATTCCGGGCCGATCCCAAATGGTGGTCTAATAACCCATCGGCAAGTACACACACTTGCGACACTTGTCAATCCACATGACAACACTTCCTTATAGAGGAATAACACATCTCTTATAAGGGTACAATAAATATACATATAATACACAGATGAAATACATTCTGAAGTTACATATACATCAACACTCCCTCTTAACTAGGAAGGTATTTCTCGACACAGATCTGCTAGACAAGTCTTCTTCTCTAGATCATCGTCATCGATGCATCGTCATCATCATCGTCACTGCTGCTACTATCTCAACCAATCTCTGACTCTACTCGTCATAGGAAGTTCTACAGAGCCAGTTCTTTTTCATACTGGATGTAGGCCCACCACCTGCAGGTCTTCATCATCACTGGCCATACTGTGGAATCCTCAGGACTTATTACGTGTGTCACAAAACCTCGAAAGAGCATCCCAGGCTATTACGAGCACACAGCTCTACCTATAGGATCTCCCAGGGCACCGAATTACATGTGACCTCACCACAAAACCTCGCAAGAGCATCCCAGGTTGTCACAAGCACACAGCTCTACCTATAGGATCTCCCAGGGCAACGAATTACATGTGGTCATGGCAAAACCTCGCAAGAGCATCCCAAGACCTGATTACGGGCACACAGCCCAACCTATCGGATCTCCCAGGGAACCGAATTACATGCCATAGGACAAAAACTCGAAAGAGCATCTTCCAGATATCCCAGGGAACCGAATTACATGCCATAGGAAAAACCTCGAAAGACTATCTACAGATCTCCCAGGGCACCGAATTACATGTCCTCCCAGAGCAAAACCTTGAAAAAGCATTTTCCATATATCCCAAGGAGCCGAATTACATGCCTATATTGCACAACCTGATCCACGACCATAGAGTATCAACCTGATACTCACCATACATCATCCTGATGTATCCATGATCATCATGATCATCATCACTGCAACGTCCTGCTGCATGTCATCTGGAGCAACATCCTGAAGCTCGTCATCCATGATCATCCTGATCATACAATGCATCCATCTGATGCAAACCACGTATCTACCTGATACATATCATCGTACATGATCCTCCTGATCATAAAATGTATCCACCTGATACAAATACAAATACATGATACATATCCCCATACATGATCCACCTGATCATACAATGTATCCACCTGATACATATACAGATACATGGTCCAAGCATCCAACATGATGCATATACAAAAATACATACACATGATCCAACTGATCATATCCAGCATCCAACATGCTGCGTACATATAAATGATCCAACTGATCATATCCAGCATCAACATGATGCATACATTCATACATAAAAATGATCCAACTGATCATATCCAGCATCCAACATGATGCGTACATACATACATAAAAATGATCCAACTAATCATATCCAGCATCCAACATAATGCGTACATACATACATAAAAATGATCCAGCTGATCGTATCTAGCAGAAACCAGAACATCATCCTGATGCTCATCATCCAGCACTTACATCCACAGCCATGTGAAGGATCCTCCTTCCAACATGCTTGGAATGGCTTTAGCAAATGTGTCCATCACTTCTTCCTCGAAGTGTCCTCGATATGAAGAATGCCAAGCTTCTCTCTGAAGTACTCGAACTTCACCCTGGCTAGTGGCTTCGTCAGCACATCTGCAATCTGCTCGTCCGTCACAACATACAGAAGCTTCACAGCTCCTCTCTGCACCATATCTATGATATAGTGATATTTGATCTCTATGTGTTTCGACCTGTCATGAAACACTGAGTTCTCAGACAGCTTCACACAACTCTAGTTATCACAGAAGATACCAGTAGTATCCAACGGGAGATCAAATAACTCAGACAGTAGCTTCCGTAGCCATACTGCCTCACAACTAGTTGAACAGGCTGCAACATATTCTGCCTCAACTGTACTTAGTGCTACATAGGACTGCTTCCTGCTAAACCAAGAGATCACACCTGATCCCATACTGAAGCAACACCCAGATGTGCTCTTCCTGTATGCAGCACTGCCAGCCCAATCTGAATCAACATAAACCTGTAGGTTAAACTTTTGATTCGCTTCATACTTGAGCCCATAATCCACTGTACCCTTCAGGTACCTCAGAACATGCTTTACAGCAACTAGGTGAACACTTCTCAGATCCGTCAAGAACTGGCTCAATGTGTTCATAGCAAAGCAAATGTTTGGTCTCGTGTTCATCAGGTACATCAAGGACCCAATCATTTGATGATACAAAGATACATCAACTGGCTCAGATGGAGCATCACAAAGAAGCTTCAGATTCGATGCCATAGGTGTGGCCATGGCCTTACAATCCATCATCCCAAATATCTTCAGGATATCCACTGTGTACTTCCCTTGACCAAGGAAGATCCCTCCCGCACTTTGCCACACCTCCATACCTAGGAAATAGTGCATCATTCCCAAATCTTTCATATCGAATTCAGCAGCAAGCTTCCGCTGTGTGTCGGCAATCAATCTATCCTCACCTGATACAAACAGGTCATCCACATAGTAGTATCACTGGATTGCCTTCCTCAACCTTTGTAGTAAAGGTTAGAACCCGCTTTACTCTTGGTAAAGACCAAACTGGATAGAAATCTGCCTATCCTACCATACCAAGTTCTGCACATATATGATTTCCTGTCATGTGTGTCAGAACCAAGTGGCTGCTCCACATACACTTCTTCTTCAACTATACCATTCAAGAAAGTTGTCTTGAATCCATCTGGTGTATCTTCTATTTCATCACTTTTATATTTCTCTATGCTGCCATCTGCAGCATGCTTGATCTTGATAGATCCATATGGAAGTCATAACAAACTTCCCTTCAACTCTTGGGACCGCATCCCAAACATCATACTTCATGATCGATGGATCATGGCATTCTTCCCGTATCCTAGGAACTTCATTATCTTCAATAGATAATTTTGTTGCTTGAACAAATGTTGTAGTTCTTCTTTTGCAGGAGATGGCATACGATCTTTCCTACACAACAAGTTAAATTGCATGATTAGAAAACATCTCATAGTTTTCAGAACAAATTCTTACACATAAAGAAATATGTCATACAGTCATGCAATTATCTTAGACAATGCTTCAATACAACATTTATCCATATCCCGTAACTTTCTAGATGCCTTCCAATCTCTAGCAGAACATTGTTAAGAGTGTGCACAACTCCTAACATGTCAGCAAAGAGGTTTCATTCTAGATAAGTAGCAATGGAATGTTGTACAGTGCCATAGGCCACTTACCCAACACATGCATATTAGTAGTATACTGTTCATTAATGCAATCATTCTAATATGCACAATACATATCCTAAGTCTAGGAACATGAGCACATACATCATTGAACAATTTTATGTAAGCAAACAAATATGCAAGAAATGATAATTAAAAATACTTATCTTTGTTTGTTTGTTGGGTGGACTCCCTCTGAGTCTTTTCTTCCTTGCAGGAGCTGCTGGAGTCCTTCTACACCTTCTTGTTGTGGAATGTAGAGAGATGGACAACTCCCTCTGAATATCTGCACCCTTGCAGAAACCACTGGAGTGTGCTCCCTCTTGATTTTTGCTTCCTGGATTACCTGTTCTTGAACTCATATTCATCCTTGTTCCCTATGCATGCTTATTAGTATCATGATTGTGTTATCCTTGTGATCTCATACAAAATCACACATTCATTAGTATACTATTAAAACACAATAATCTCAAGCATGTATAGTCATGATCATTTCAAACAGAAATAATAAGCATTAGCATTCAAGGTTTATATAGGACTCTTATGGTTAGTCATATCATAAGAAACATAACATGTCTAAACCTGTAATTACTCAAACCTATGACTCTTCTGGTTAGTCATATTATTAATTAAGGTAAGACACATAATATGGATATGCCCATGATTATTCAAATTTATGACTTTATGAACAATCATCATCAATCATGCCATGCATACTTATATGATAGATCCTATGATATAAGAAACACATGCCTGGTCACCATATTTTCTAGTTATGTCTAGCAATGTGTTCTTGTTTTCTTCAATGACCTGCATAACTCATTAGTTAACTTTTGCAAAAACAAATTATACATACCTCTATGTGATCCATGACTATGGATGAATCTTTGTCTTTATGTCACCATGGCATGTTCAGGTTGTCCCTTCAAATTGTACAAACCTCCCTCTTGTTCTCCAATCACTACTGCATCATCTATGGTCTTTCCCTTTGGCCACATTAGGACTTGGCCATCCACAAATGCAACCCTCATACCTTTTGCATCCAATGCAGAGATTGAGAGTAAGTTCTTCTTGAGCCCAGGTACATACATGTAATACCCCATTTTGACCCTTAGGATATATTATCATTTAATGTAAATACTGTGTACATGTGACGTATGTTTTCCTAGCGTGGAGCTCAAGGCCAAGGCCCCGCTAGTGAAAACCCGAATTTGATTTAAAAGGGCAAGCATTGATAATTGATGCCCATGTGCTCTTAAGCCATGGAAATTGTAATAGGATGTAAATAAACATCATGCAATATAAAATACCAAAACTGGCTACGGAGGCAACGAATGAGAAGGGGCCACGTGTATCCACTAGGGAGTGGTGAGGGGGCTATGGGATTGAACCATAGGCTGCCATATGTCACCTTGAGAACCCATTTGACTTACCTTGCTGACATTTATTATGTTGTAAGGAAGTGGTTGAGGAAGTCAGTCCATGGCTTCAATGGAGCATGGGCAGCCCAGAAATTCGTATGGCAGAGTATGGGCTCTGTTTTCTTGTACCACAAGCCACTCTACCTCATGGATGTTGCTTCTTACTCATCCCCATTCCATTGGGAAACTCACCAGCACCATTTTCCATCCAAAAACGAATTGCCAGCAGAGAGCAAAACCAGAAATCGCGACTTTGATAGAACCCGCGTTTTGGGAAGCCAAAAACATCAAGATCTGGTAGTGGACAGTGAAATCCAATGGGGGATTCATTGGTATGAACCTTGGGGTGAATTTGGGAGCATTAGCTACCCCGAAATCCGTGGGAAACCCCAGTTTTTACAGCCCAGAAATGAAGTGACTGGATTGAGCTATTGGATAACAGAACTGTGAGAAATCCATGTGTGAATGACTGAGCAGAGGTTTGGTTTGCTTGATAAACCTAGTGAAGGCTAGAATCTCAAGGAATTAGCAGCTGGACCTTTCTATGCCCACCCTAAAGAGAACTGGAGGGAAGGGACGCCTGAGGGACTGTGCAGCAGAGAAGGGGACCTTCCTTGTGTTGGGGTGCGGTAGGTATTGTGGGTGCCATGACTGCTGAGATCATTTGAGATGCCTGTAGCTTTGTGGTTGAGCTCACTAACTTAGCATCCTCCTCATTTGTCATTTGTATGCTTGATAAACCCAACAGTGTGTTGGCTTAGCATAGCTGATGACCGAAACCATAGCTGTGAGTGAGCCCAGCTAGTTCCTCCTTAGTGGATACATAGCCCAGCTCGGGGGTGATCTCTCAGCTGAAAGAATATAGGCTGGATAGAGATCTATGGTTGGGTGGAACGTTGCTCTCACATAGCCAGTTGTTGGGGCAGATTCATCTCAAAGATAAGTGTTATCTCTGTATTGTAAATTATATGCATTATGTGTTCTGTAGTATGTTAATTGTCCATGTTTAATGAAATGAATTAATTATCTTAATTTGGAATCTATGCATAGCATTGGAACGAGATTGAGTCTCTATATGTTGAATCATCCTCTGTGGTGATATATGTATATATGTTAGGCATTACTGTTTGTGTGCTTGCTATTATGTTTAATTCCGCTGTGTTTTATTGAGTTGAAGCTGCACATAGAAATGTTTAATTGTTATGAATTTATGAGTAATGTAATATTGGGGCTAAGTCTGTCAAAAGCCCCCGTGTATTGTTAACGTTTCCTTCCCTGCATTTGATGACGGGAGGGGACGTTACAGAGTGGTATCAGAGCTCTAGGTTCAACACTACGGCTGTTGGGCCCTTCACAGAGATATAAATCATTGTGTGTACATGCATTTTGTATTTGGAACTAAAATGCATTAAAGAAACCTCAATATTGCATGGCTTCTATTTGTTGGAATGGGAAATCATTTCCATGACTGTTTGGGGATTTTTGCAAGCTGCTTGTATTGATTGCATTCTATGAAATAGAGGAAGGAGCGAGAAAATTCATTTTCAGATTGAATGCTTGCTCAAATTTGTCCCCAATGTTGTAGCATTCAGTTTTGTATTTGTGTGTTTGCCTCCATGGAGGAGAGAAAGGAGGGGCAACCTCTGCCATCTTATATTGTTTTGTTGTTGTTGTTGTTAATTGCTGTGCATAGGAGATGATGCATTGTGTGCTTGAGACCTTGATTAATGATGAATCCATGTTCCTTGAATGTCCATGATGCTTTGAATGCATGAACTTGAATGTTGAGCATGGCTGGAAATGAGTTCTGTTTGTTTAAAAGCATGAATAATCAGTTGTTACAGCCCCATGTCTTAATGATGATGGTTAATTACAATGAATCCACATTGTGTGGCCAATTTATGGTTTTAAAAAGTGAGGAAAGCCTGCAAATTACACCCTTATGCTCATGAGTCTCCTTACCCATGCTTGTTGGCTGCTTGGAGATTAATTGTGAATCCATTGGTTGGATTGTTGAATGTGAAATGAAAAGAAAATCTCTTATTAGAGATGCAAGTTCTTGTCATTCTCTTACTGTTTTTATGCAAGTTTTTATGCATGTCTGATCTGTAGTAGTTCACCTCGGTAAGGGGATGAAAGGGCACATTCCAGAAAATTTTCTAAACTATTGTGAAAAGTTGCAGTTGCAGGCAAGAGACAGAATGGTTTTGATGTGGAATTGGGAAGTTGGGGGCAGAATTTTGATTTGGAAAAATGGCAGGATCATATTTCTCAGATGTAGCAAAGGATCACACCATTGCATAAAGCTCTCCAAGAGCTTTCCAACGGTACCAAATTTTCCTTATTTGGTTAAGGGACGAGGGAGATATGACCCCCGCAAGCACGCGGATCGCGTGCAGATTGCGCCCAGATTGCGTGCGGAATGCGCACGGATCGCGCACGGATTACGCGCAGATTGCGTGTGGATTGCGCGCGGAATGCGCGCAGATCGCGCATAGGTTGCGCGCGGATCGCGCACAGATCGCGCGCGGACCGCGTGCGGATTGCGTGCGGATTGCGCGCGGATTGCGCGCAGATTGCGTGTGGGTTGCGCGCAGATCGCGTGCGGATTGCGTGCGGATTCCATGCAGATTGCGTGCGGGTTGCGCGCGGATTGTGTGCGGGTTGCACGTGGATCACGCGCGGATTGCGCACAGATTGCGTACGGGTTGCGCGTGGATTGCGCATGGATCACGCACAGATTGCGTGCGGGTTGCGCGTGGATTGCGCATGGATCGCGCACAGATGGCGCGCGGATCGCGCATAGATGGCGCGCGGATCGCGCATAGATGGCGCGCGGATTGCGCGCAGATCGCACATAGATGGCACGCGGATCGCGCACAGATGGCGCGCGGATCGCGCACAGATGGCGCGCGGATTGCGCGCGGATCGCGCACAGATTGCGCGCAGATCGCGCGCGGATTGCGCGCAGATCGCGCGCGGATTGCGCACAGATTGCGCGCGGATTGCGCGCAGATGGCGTGCAGGTTGCGTGCAGATAGTGCGCGGATTGCGCGCAGGTTGTGCGCAGGTGGCGCACAGGTGGAGCACAGGATGCAAAGGGAGTTAAAAATGTGAAAAGTAAGAAGTAGTTAAACCCATAATTTCATAGAAGATGAATGGTGCATCGAAATTGAGATCCGCGAAGTGCCGAGTGTTCCTTGTTATATGGACTAACTTTGCCCGATATAAAAGTTTTTGTGATTCTTCATAGATTTTCTTCCATAGGTGGCTGAAGTTGGCATTCTAGACCAAAATGCAACTGTGAAAAATGTGCAGAATTATTGGTAAGAGTTGTCATTTTTGAAACAACGTTGTTTCCACACCCGATGTCGGAATGGAGCACGGGGACAGGAATTGGAAAGCTTGTCCAGCAGGGAACAATGATGCATGACCAGAGTTTGAATGAGGTCTACATATATCATAGATATTTAGTGCAGAAGAGTGCCAGCGGCTGTTTGACAAACAAATTTTGTTGTCAATGTGGGCAATTTCTACAATTGCATGATATGGAAGAGGAATTCCATGTTACAGTGAGGGATCGAAAAGGGAAGAATTCTTTAAACCCCTGTTGTTATCATACTTATAATGATGAAATTGTCATATGGAATAAAAATGTTAAAAATGTAAGGGATTACATAGGTGTATATGCACTAGATGGCATCTTAACAAACATTGCATAGTGCATATGGAAATGCTTGTGCATAAATGAGATATTGCATATTGGTAGAATAATGAAGTCTGCATATGCAATGAACCACTAATGGAGAATATTGTGGTTGATAATCACTATTGATGTTGGTATTGGTTGTAGGACCAAAGATAACAAAGAGCATGGCTAAATGTGTTGAGGATGTTGTTGCATGAAGCCAACAACCTTATGCAGAAAGGATGGTGCAACGAATCTATGATCATAAAGTTGGCAAAAGGACTGAGCAGCCTTGGTAAGAGGCCAACTGATCAGGTAACATCAGGCGATGTTAATGGTAACCATGCAGGTAATGATTAGTGGTGCCAAATTGCATGAGGTTGAAAGAGGATTTGGTAAGATCTCTTCAACTATGTTTGAGCTATGTTGAGTTAGTTTGCATGTGATATTGAATACCAATTGGGACTGTTTAGAAATCTCAATGCATTCATATGAATTTATATCATGCCATGTATATGTTGGTTATGTGCTTAATAACCCAAGCAAGTGAGGACTAGTGGTCCTGATTATGGTAATGCAAGTTATATGAGATAGTCATGTTTCGATCATAATATGCTTGAATGCCTAGTACTCATGAAACAATGCAAGGTAGCATTGAGTAGATGTGCATTAAGAGATTTTATAAATATGGTGATGCATTGTATGAATGCATAGGACTGATGCATATGTTATTGCAAAATAAATAATGAATGAAATGATGAATTGATGATAATTCTAGGATCATTTCATGGGCTGTTATGAATGTAGAATAGTAAGTGCATGAAGAGCCCAATCATGATCGATGGGCTGCTAGAATGCTCTGTGGAATGACAGAGTTGTATGAATGATATGACTATGAGAATAATATCACAATTGCAAATCAAATTTATGTGAGAAACAGATTTGAAAATTTGATCTAGAGCTTATGAGAAGAAATCTCATGGTTGAGAGCTCCAAGTTCTGTTAGTAAGAACAGTTGTAAATATCAGATTTGTAAATGTTTCGGATTTGAAATTTTGCTAATAATTGCTAATGACTGTTTGGCTTACATGAAAATGTGTCAGGAGGACATGCTGTAAGTGGATGCTCATGTATGGCAGCGGGCATAAGACCATAACGGGCAGAGTGGTGTCACTTACAGGAGCCAAACAATATGAGGATAGCCTCATGGATAAGAAAACCAATTTCTGTAGTAGACAAAGTTGCAAATTCATGCTGAATTTAATTATTAGTGCCATGGATTGGTTATGAAACAATCAGATTTGAATGGTATTGTTAAATGTTGCTGACTGTTTGGCTGTTTAATAAGTGTGCCAGGGAGACACATTGTAGTAAGACCAAGAGAGAGAGGTCCTGCAGAAGCCAAACTTCATGGGAAGGGACTCCATGATTTGAAAGTGGGTTTCAGGTGAAACGCCATAAAACATTATTAATGTCTCATCTGCACTACATGATTGGTAAACAATATGAGTGAGATGGTGAAGATTATGTCAGTAAGACATGTGAGAGGCATGTAACATCAAAAGGAATTGGGATGGCAAACCGAGGGACTGTCAACTCAGAGAAGGAGCCCCCATTCCTCATTAAAGAAGAGAAATAACATCTACAAAATGGATAAGTGTTCCATAAACCCTGATTGATATATATATATATACATACATGCATGTCTAATTATTAGAGTTAATATGCAGAGCATGTTTTGATTTTATTTCCATTATGGCAGACTGCTTGAAGTATGATTAGGACCTTCATAGTTCACATCAGTAAGGAGTGCACGCCTTTCTGGTGCTGAGTTATGTTAGGGATGCCAATATTGACTACGCCTCAAGGGAATGGACGCATTCCTGGTATTTCAAGGTTGGATAGTGAATGTTATGAAATATGTTTACAGTTTAGAGCAACAATACTAATGAACTTGCTTATCCATCTTGTGTTGACAGCCTAAACAGATTGTAATTGATGTTACACACTAAAGAATCAAAATAAAAGGATGTTGTGAGGGGTTGTGGTGGAAGGGTTAATATAAATGAAAGGATGTTGTGGAGGTTGTGGAGGTTGTGGGGGTTTTGATGAAGGGTTGTGAAGTATTGATGAAAGGGCTATCATGTGCCTATGGCTCCATAGTAGAGCCTTGACCTAGAAATGGTCGTAGTGAACTTTCCTTCCAGTCGGCGTGAAGGTGTACTGGTAAGGTGTTGATTATTTGATGATTTGGAGCATCCTGCGTGCTGGCCAAACATCCTAGTCCGCAGGAGGATCCCAAGGCTTATAAAGTAAAAGCAGGACCCTGTGGACCAGAGAAGAAATGCACGATACAGATAAGTATTCAATTTCATTTATTTCTTGTTTGGAATAATGAAGATTACAAGTATAAAGCTTGTAACAGTGAGCTGATGCATTATTGTTTCTTTGTTGGAAACCTTGGTCATGCAGGAAGCAAGGACCCTGAAAGAACTAAAAGTTGCTTGGTAAATCCAGAAGTGACTGGTTGAGCATTGATTAATTGATGTTGTAGAGCAGCCTGTGCGCTGGCCAAACATGCAAGAATATTGATGATTTGGAGCAGCCTGCGTGCTGGCCAAACATGCAAGATTATTGATGATTTGGAGCAGCCTACGTGCTGGCCAAACATGCAAGATTATTGATGATTTGGAGCAGCCCGCGTACTGGCCAAACATGCAAGATTTTTGATGTTGTGGAGCAGCCTGCGTGCTGGCCAAACATACAAGGTTATTTGATGTTGAGGGGCAGCCTGCGCGCTGGCCAAACATCCAAATCCATAGGTGTTTCCGAGGCTTATAAAGCAAAGAAGGACCCTATGGAATAAAGTGAAGACATCCAATGCAGATAAGTATTTGGTTATCTTGTAATTTCTTGCTTATGAATATACATGTGTATATGATTTGGTTATGATTTCCTATGAAAATAAACTAAACATGTGAATTAATTCAATGTTTGAGTGTAGGTATTGCTGGAAGCAATGACTATGAAAGCATCTCAAGGATGTGTGTGGACATGTAACCGTCCCAAAGAGCTCAGCATGAGCAGTAATGAAAGATGGGGCTAGTGGAACTATGTGAGTCCTAGCAGCCGAGAGTTAGACCAACCGAGTGGAGGAACTCCATGGTTGAAAGGTCTGGAATAGACCATAGACACTACGTGTCATAGCCAAGAAGGGCAGGTCAAGCATTCACGTTGAGGTGAAAGAGACTAGGAGCATGAAAACCACCGTGGTGGTGTGGGTTCTAGAATGGAACATGACTAAGAGAAGAAACTCTTACTGCTCTCTCTTTCCTTTTTATTGATGCATTTATAAACACAGAAAATTGTTGAATGCATGTATGGCTAAAAGTAGAGTGTGTTTATTTGATGAAAGTGAATTGTGAATGCTAATTAATGAATTTCCTGTGAATGGATGAACATGAAGGAATTCATGTGTATGTTGGCAAGCATGAAAAGTGTGGGAGTCTCATGAGTAAAGCATGGACTATCCATGTCAACTGGGAAAAAAAAACCATTGACTGATTTTTTTTTATGTTTGGGTTATGCTTGGCCTAATGAGAATTGTAATGATGAATTTCACAGGTGGAAATTAAATCAATTGGTTGCAGTTGTTATGAGCAAGTGTTGCTTGTGAGCCAAGTGAGAACCAGCTGTGCACAATGACCATGGCAGCAGACCATAGGCTATTAGAATTGGCTGGAAGTCTTCTTCAAACAATTGCCAAGACCCAAGAAAATATTGGAGAGATGCTCAAGATGCAAAAGCAGCAGAACGAGATGAACCTCAAGAGGGTAGCAGCCATAAAGTTTTCAGACTTATGGATGAGCTGGAAGATCCGAATCAGCAGGAGCAGCTCGTGAAAATCAAAGGACTTGGTCCTGAAAGTTCAAAGTAAAGAACAGAATGCAGGGCATATCTGTAAAGTTTTTTTTTTGAAGTTTTGGACATGTGTAAATTGTGTATGTGTGCCTAAGTCTTGGAACACCGAGGACGGTGTTATTCTAAGGGGGAGGGGATTGTAATACCCCATTTTGACCCTTAGGATATATTATCATTTAATGTAAATACTGTGTACATGTGACGTATGTTTTCCTAGCGTGGAGCTCAAGGCCAAGGCCCCGCTAGTGAAAACCCGAATTTGATTTAAAAGGGCAAGCATTGATAATTGATGCCCATGTGCTCTTAAGCCATGGAAATTGTAATAGGATGTAAATAAACATCATGCAATATAAAATACCAAAACTGGCTACGGAGGCAACGAATGAGAAGGGGCCACGTGTATCCACTAGGGAGTGGTGAGGGGGCTATGGGATTGAACCATAGGCTGCCATATGTCACCTTGAGAACCCATTTGACTTACCTTGCTGACATTTATTATGTTGTAAGGAAGTGGTTGAGGAAGTCAGTCCATGGCTTCAATGGAGCATGGGCAGCCCAGAAATTCGTATGGCAGAGTATGGGCTCTGTTTTCTTGTACCACAAGCCACTCTACCTCATGGATGTTGCTTCTTACTCATCCCCATTCCATTGGGAAACTCACCAGCACCATTTTCCATCCAAAAACGAATTGCCAGCAGAGAGCAAAACCAGAAATCGCGACTTTGATAGAACCCGCGTTTTGGGAAGCCAAAAACATCAAGATCTGGTAGTGAACAGTGAAATCCAATGGGGGATCCATTGGTATGAACCTTGGGGTGAATTTGGGAGCATTAGCTACCCCGAAATCCGTGGGAAACCCCAGTTTTTACAGCCCAGAAATGAAGTGACTGGATTGAGCTATTGGATAACAGAACTGTGAGAAATCCATGTGTGAATGACTGAGCAGAGGTTTGGTTTGCTTGATAAACCCAGTGAAGGCTAGAATCTCAAGGAATTAGCAGCTGGACCTTTCTATGCCCACCCTAAAGAGAACTGGAGGGAAGGGACGCCTGAGGGACTGTGCAGCAGAGAAGGGGACCTTCCTTGTGTTGGGGTGCGGTAGGTATTGTGGGTGCCATGACTGCTGAGATCATTTGAGATGCCTGTAGCTTTGTGGTTGAGCTCACTGGCTTAGCATCCTCCTCATTTGTCATTTGTATGCTTGATAAACCCAACGGTGTGTTGGCTTAGCATAGCTGATGACCGAAACCATAGCTGTGAGTGAGCCCAGCTAGTTCCTCCTTAGTGGATACACAGCCCAGCTCGGGGGTGATCTCTCAGCTGAAAGAATATAGGCTGGATAGAGATCTATGGTTGGGTGGAACGTTGCTCTCACATAGCCAGTTGTTGGGGCAGATTCATCTCAAAGATAAGTGTTATCTCTGTATTGTAAATTATATGCATTATGTGTTCTGTAGTATGTTAATTGTCCATGTTTAATGAAATGAATTAATTATCTTAATTTGGAATCTATGCATAGCATTGGAACGAGATTGAGTCTCTATATGTTGAATCATCCTCTGTGGTGATATATGTATATATGTTAGGCATTACTGTTTGTGTGCTTGCTATTATGTTTAATTCCGCTGTGTTTTATTGAGTTGAAGCTGCACATAGAAATGTTTAATTGTTATGAATTTATGAGTAATGTAATATTGGGGCTAAGTCTGTCAAAAGCCCCCGTGTGTTGTTAACGTTTCCTTCCCTGCATTTGATGACGGGAGGGGACGTTACAATACAGTACTTCTTTCATCTTCAAGGATTTTCCAGAATCTAGGTTGTATGAGGCTTCACCACTTCCTTTGATTGGGTATTGATAATCATCCCCAAGTTTCACCTTATGGGGTGATTCATGTTCAGATAGATTCACAAAAGATTCCTTAAACCCAGTCATGTGTTTGGAAGGCCCACTATCAATCAACCAGTCATTACAACCATGAGAGATGGTATCTGTGAGAGCAGAGATCAGAACATACTCTTCTTCACTTGATGAGTCATCATTGCTATCACTTTCTGCCCTAGCCTTCTTCTTTGGGGGTTCATCATCTTCGGCAGCATGAGCATGAAACCTTCTTTTGCTACCCTTCTTCTTCTTGTTGGAGATATTATTGTCCTTCTTGTTCTTGGGACAATTTATGGCAATATGTCCTTTCTCATTACAGGTGAAGCATATTCTTCTTTCTTTGAAGTGATGTGAAGATCTCTTGGAGTGAGATGGCTCTCTCTTGGAATTTCCTTTCCTGGTGTGAGCTGTGAGAGCTTGATCTTCATTCGCCATCTTTTCTTCTCGTGCTACAAGCCTTGCTTCTTCTTGTGAGCATTCTTCCCGTAGTCTGCTGAAAGAGATCAACTTCTTCCTTGCACAAATTCCTTGGATAAAGGAATCCCATGAATTGGGTAGGCCATTTAGAGTGGTCATTACCACTTCACCATTCTCCATCATTTCTTCCACTGCTTCTAGTTGTTCCTTGATCTGGAAGACCCTTGAAAAATAGGATTGAATGGTTTCTCCATTCTGAAACTTTACTCCTTTCAATTGGTTCCGCAGGGTCATCTTCCGATTTATGTTCTTCCCTTCAAATAGCTTGGTCAAAGATTCAAACATCTCTTTGGGTGTCTTAAGAGAAGACACATGGGGTATGAGATGGTCTTTGATAGAATCAACAATGATTCTCTTTTCCTTGACCAAGTTCTTCTTATGCAATACCTTGGCCTCTTCATCCTCTGGGATATGGATGTCTTCTTTCACATATGAGTCCAACTCATTCTCTTCCAGGATTAACCCAATCCTATACTTCTTGGCTCGGAAGTTATCAGCCCCTTCAAGCTTATCCTCAAGCTTGGTGTGGAGAGACATCTTAAAGAGTACTTCAAATGGAAATAGAAAAGATTTAGGACTTACCACTTGAAGTGCTGAAAACTGGATTTGGTCCCAGATTAGGGTTTGTTAGAGAAACCCTAAAAATTCAAAATGTGAAATTCAAATATCCGAAAGGATAAAAAGATGCACCTTGGTGAGCTGATCAGCCTGGTACATTCAGAATTTGAGATCAACAAAGTCTTTCCCTTGAAAATTGCCTTTTTGTCCTCCCGGGTTCACTGGGAGAGCCCAAAATTAGGGTTTGAGTTTCCTGGAGATCTACCCAGCCAAAAATCTCGATTCAAAGCTCTAAACTTCGATTTTTGCAAGGAGCTTCCAGCTGTGTCTTCAGATTCCAGAAATTCCTATTTTTGTGGAAACCCTAATGTTTAGGGCCAAATATAAAAATGCTTGGAACTAAATTCTGATTGGACAGATAGATGCGCCTTGATGAGTAGAGTCAATCTACTATATTGATTTTCAAAAATCTGTGGAGAGAAACCCAATAAACAAGGAACTCAAGCTTCCGTCACTGCAAAATGTTTTCTTCTCAGGTTAGCTCTGATACCATGTTAAATTTTGAGTATTAATTCACAATACTATAGGATATTTGCTAAGAGAATAACATCTACAGTATATCAATGCATGACAATCATAATATGACAAGCATCACAAGCATCACAAGAATCAAAAGCATAGAGACAAGAGACACAGAGTTTCCGTGGGGAAAACCCTAAGGTGAAAAACCCCACAACTTCCTCAGAGATAGAGAGAGCAATGGCTCAACCAAAATACAACCAAATAACACTGAGATAGTCTCCTAGCAGATGATCCTCCTCCTCCTCATTGGTGCGCCACTTTTGAGAGTGAGAGTGAGTTTCTTTTTTTCGAGAGAGTAAAATAGAGATTTCATATCTCTATTTATACTCACCTTTTTCCCCAGTGACCTTATGGGGCCAACTTGTCTACTTAGATACATCCACATTATATTATATATAATTCCGGGCCGACCCCAAATGGTGGTCTAATAACCCATCGGCAAGTACACACACTTGCGACACTTGTCAATCCACATGACGACACTTCCTTATAGAGGAATAACACATCTCTTATAAGGGTACAATAAATATACATATAATACACAGATGAAATACATTCTGAAGTTACATATACATCAACATTTTCTCATATACTAACTTCAACCATTGTACACTTATTGGAACTTGTGCTCCCTTCACAATTGAAAGCATCCAATGATTCAGCAAGACTTACACACTTTGAGGACTGTCTAACCAGAGGTTGTTTCTTACATCTTGCACACTCCCAATATTTGACCAAGCAATGCTTGTGCATTCTAGAGTTATCTTTCAACATGCTTGCACACTTGTACCTTTGTTTAACAAAATCCTTGGCTTCTTGTGCACATGTACCATTTTCCAACCAGTTCTTTGACTACTACCATGAGAGAGTATGACATGGTAGACTTGATTTATGCATTGGTACCTCATGCAATATGATACATTTCTTATATGCTTCCTTGAATTGAATTTGTATGATGTATCCTTAGTCACACTCCTTCATATTGGATGTAAATTCTAGATATACTTCGTCACACTAGCATCCATGTCCTTCATCATATTGCGCATATACTTCTCCAAAGTGGCTTCCATACACTTCTTCAAACTACTGTAGGAATGTTGTATCCACTTTGACATCAATTGAAATCAATGGATCAAACTGAATTAGTTGACATCCTCTTTGACATTAGTTGATAACATTGACAACCAAAGTTCAACAATCTCCCCCTTAGAATTGATGAAAACACCTTATGAAGTTGTGTATGATCTTCTTTGAACTGTATGCTTCATCTGTACCTTGTCGCAGTGCTCCCCCTATGTATGTGATCCCCTTGAGTTCTTTAGGATTTTGGATACTACGCTTCCTACTGTTAGTACTTATGTTACTTCTGCGTAGACCATGCTTCTTTCTGTTATTTCTACACAGACCACATAGATGATCTACTTTAAACTCTTTCATTTCCATTGTCTACTTCGCACTCTTTCATGTCTACTATCTTCTTGTTGTTTCTTTAATGATCATCATGTTAGTTCTTATGCTGCATTCATTACTTGTACAACTAGATTCATGCATTATACTTCGATCCTATTAGCTCCTTGCTTCAACTTCATGCCTCAGCTTCATTCATTTTTGTTTGCTTTAGCTTCATTCCTGACAACTTCATGTATTTCCCCCCCTTTGACATCAATGGAAAAGAGATTCCATTACTTGTGCAATGTATGCTCACTTATTTGTTTTGCACTAGCCTCAACCTCAAGTGTCTTTAGGGATGACTCCCCGTGACTTCATGCTTCATTTCTTTGTTGTAATTCTGCATTGATGTCCTTTCATAATTATCTTTGATTGCTTGCTTGATACATGTGTTATATATTCATCTTGATCTCATGTTTCTATTATAACAAACCATTATACCATGCACACAATGATCCATATATAGATCCTTCCATACCAACTATGCAATGTCGAAATCTATCCTTTAAAGGTTTTAAATTACCATTTATGCGGCTGACTGATTTACCTATCGCATTTACTGAGTTGTCGCATTGCCTTGTTTCATTTATTGTTGTCGCATCTCTTGCCATGAAAACCAAATATATGGCACATTTTCATTCATCGACCAACTCGACACAAACGTGGACATGACACTTAGTTGGTGTGGCAACAATGAAGCTTCGTTTCCATAGTCGAACCTTTTGGGGCAACGTCATCCATTGTATGATGCAATGAATTGAATTTATGTCTTTTTGTATTGTTTCCAAAATTCATTAACTCAAGCATTTAGTTTTTGCAAATCCACCACCTTCTTCATCCTATGTGTTATTGAATGCATATCTCATCAATTTAATTTCATGCGCGTGAACATATTCCATTCAACTCTATAGTAGTTTCATGAACAATGGTTGCTTCATCACCTTTTTCACTCTTGTATTTCCATGTCGCATCCTCTTCTGGTTCTTCTTCTTCCTTCCAATGGCCTCCTTCTATCATAGAATGAGTTCTTCCTTTGAGAATGTACACCTTGTTGTTAAGAATTAGCAAACTAAGTTCACACACCTGAGATTTAATATGGGTGCATGGAAGTGTCAGATAGAAAACAATGAGTATGAATACTAGTATGATTAGTCACAGATGTACCTCAGACATTCTGAGCAACTGACCTTCTTGAGTCATCGGGTATACAATTTGGAGTGCCAATAACAACTATCTTGGTTGAATTGTCCCTACTTCGGCCTCAATAGGTTTAACCATTGTCGTCTGCAATTCTATAGCTTCTTCCCATACATCCTTCTTCAGACTGTACAACACTGGTGTCGATGGATTTGGAGCTTCAACCTTGAACTGGCCTGACACAAAAATCGACCTTGAACTACGGATATAGAACACTTCATCATTTTCATATTTTCCATTTTTACCATCTTTTTGTGTACTCCATTTTTGGCCTTGGCAAGAAGTCTTGACTCATCCAGTTTTCTAATCACATCTATTATGAATATAATGAAAATGGGTTGAAACATGGAGGTGGGTTACACTTTGGTGAGAATCGATCACCGAAGAGACATAGTGGAATTTATTCGGCTGAATAAATTTCGTTATTAGGACGAATAAATTTAGTTATTCGGTTGAATAAGTTATACATTATTTGATCGAATAACGTTTAACGATTCACCGTTAGAAATAATGAAGACCTCGATTTGTGTGTGAGGTATAGTCGGACGGGAAAAATACACAGCATTTTTGTATTTATTCGGACTAATAATTATTCTGCATAAAAGCTAGGCTACGGCCTATCTTTGTCATTTTATCTACAAGACTTTTTCGACCCCGCTGTGAGACCCACTGCCGAACCCGCCCACGCCATCCGTCTCGCCACTGCCCCAGCCACCCGACCGCGTCTTCCTGGCTGGACCCGTCCACGCCACTGGTGTCGCTACTGCTGGACTCGTCATCGCCACCCTGTTCACCATCCTGCAGTTGTTGTTGGTGGTTTGCCAACCCTTTCGTGTCCCCCTCGTTTCGTCCCCCTTCTTTGCCACCTTGCTGCGTCTGTTCATTGGTGGACGTTCATTGTTGCGTCTATTCGTTGGTGGAGTGTTTTTCATTTGCTTGACATTCGTGGTGTTCTATTCGTTGGTGGAGTGTTCGTTTGTTGAGTGGTTGTTGGTGGATGTTCACGTTGGAGTGGTTGTGGACTGTTCGTCATTGTGTGGACTATGAAGGTAATTTTATTTCAGTTTTTTATTTTTATTTTTTCCTTTTGTTAAATTTTATATCAATGTTGCTTCATTTGTTTGCAAGTGTCATTTTCCTTTTCGGTGCTCATGGTCATTCGGCTTCGTTTGCTCAAGTTCAGTTTGGGGTTGGATTTCAGCGGTAAAACAAAAAAAAACAGGTATGCCGAAACAATATCTAATTTGTCTGTGTAATTTATCTATTATTGAATTGAGGAGTAACCAAAAAAAATAGAATCTAACTTAATGGGTACTGTATATGAGTTCATGAACTCTGTCCAAATTGGATAGAGTTCATGTATTCTGTCCAATTTGGATAGAGTTCATGAACTCTGTCCAATTTGGACAGAGTTCATGAACTCTAGCCTATCTTAACATAGACCTTGAATGGAAGGGAAGGAAGGACCTTAACATAGAACTATTGGTAATTATTAATTTAGTACCTTTTTTAGTGTGATTTAATGGGTGATTTGATCGTAATAAGCCCTGTCTAGCCCACCTAGCTAACTTCTAGAGCATAACCCTTAGTTGGAATTAGACTACCTATCACAAATAATACTCATCAGAGCTTGAGCAAAGCCTAATCAAACGAGCTGAGATACTTAAGCAATAGGAACCGTAATTTCTGAGTCATGAAAAATTAAGAAACGATGTACTAAATATGCTCAATTCCGTGGACCGAATGACAGTTAATAATTTTAGCACTTGCATGGATAGGAGAGAAAGTAAAGTAGTAATTGTAGGAGCCTCTATTCAGATTAGGAAAAAAACAAAATCCAGATGTATGGTTTTAATTAGTTGCTATTTCAAGTAGCTGTATTCTGAGTTTATAATTGATCTAATTATGCAATTAGTTTACATACAATATTCTGAGTTCATAATTTATTAAATAATGCAATCACTTTACATTCTATCGCAAGCAATGATATTATGGCATAGACTAGAGTTGTGGCCAATATATTAGTATCTGAGTACGATGTTAGGTTAACTACTTATACCTATCATATTACCTTTAGATGCTCATTTATGTCCAACAACAACCAACCACCTGGTGTATTCATCATGAACCTTTAGATCCAAATCATATGCTGAAACTTATTTAAATATAAATACTATTAAATTAGTTAAACTTATTGAGTTAAACTTATTTAACTATTAATTTTTCTTATATGACAAAAAAGAGAAATATAAACAGTATTGAGTTGGTTAAACTTGTTAAATTATTGATTTTGCTTATGTGATAAGAAGGAAAAATAAAAGTAGTTTTGAAATTCTATTTGCAAATGGTATTTTCGCTTTATGTATAGGTTTCCCTTTTCGGTTGAACTCTGTCCACATGGACAGAGTTCATAGATCAATATATTAGTTAAATATGATAAACCATGCTCATGTATAACTATAGACCAGACTAAACTTTACTTTAGACGTAAAAAGAAAGAACTAAAGCTACTACATAAAAAACTTGTAAAAAACCCTAGCCTTCCAAAACAACAAAGTCAATTGTATTATTCACCAAACAACATGTTTTATGAATGTCACGTGTACACATTATTCTTATGTATTTAGGGAATCCTTGTTAGGAGGTATTGATATCAAAACATTAGAGTATTATGCCACAAATATATGGAAACATGACTCATTAATAATTTTTCCACATTAATAGTGATGCAATGATAATAGTCCACCTAGTATTGAGTTCATGCAACAGATTTATGGAAACATGAGACTCACTAATAATTTTTCCACATTAATAGTGATCCAATGATAGTCATACACCTAGTGTTGAGTTCACTCTAAGTTGACACTCTTTTGAGAATGTCATGCCTTATAAATGGAAAACAATGGTCTTGAGTTTTAGCCTTGTAAAGGTGACCATTCTTGGGATTAAGTTTTTTTTTTGTTGCAACATGGCAAACTCAGGGAACATAATACCATAAATTGTCACCGTTATCAGGTTGAAACTCAAGACCATCGTGCAACATGGAAAATTTGGGAAACATGGCAAACTTGCAAAACATAATATCATGAATCTTCAATTTTTTTATGATTCAATGGAATAATGAAAATATTTGTAGATATAATTTATGTTTAAATTATTAAAATATCAATTAAGTTATTAATCTAAGTTTTAAATTAAAAGTTAACATGTTCATGAACTCATTCTTTGACATAAAGAAATATAACCTTCGGTTAGTATTTAACTATATTGGTTCCATTCATTTTAAACATCAAAAACACTTAGAAGATTGGCACATTAATTCCTCATGCATCCAACAGTATTAGCTATGCTCATTTTAAGAACTATTAGATGATATTAGGTATATCTAGGTCCTTATTAAATAACTTAGTCTCTTTAGCAGCTAGGTCTTAGAATTTGTAGAATTAACATGTAGAATTTGAATATGTAATGAGTTGATATTTGTGTAAGTGTAGACATTATATCAAATGGAAAGAGAGGAGTCTTCGAGGCGAAAGCATAGGATGTCTTCACATTCTTCTAGAGTTGGTGTTTCAATTGATAATCAGAGGTTGTCAAATTCCCCTCGAGATTCAATTTTATTGTATAGTTCACATTCATTCAATCATCGGCGAGGCGATAGGGGTATAGATGATTCCCCTTTATCTTCTGTAGGAGAATGTCGATCTCGACCTTCTGTTGGTATGAACATCAATCTTTTAATACATGTACAAATTGTTTTTTTGTGTGTACGAAAAGTTTGTAATGTATGTTTACACATAAATTTGTTTTTATTTGAAGCAGAACATGGTTCAGAAGATGCTTGTAATTCTACAGAGAGGGAGGAAGAGACAACAAGGGAGATAGATGTGGGTGCAGAGCAAGGTTCCCAAGAGGCTCGTCATTCTACACATGGTGACGATAGTCGAGCCAGGATGCAATATGTTGAACTAACCGAGGGTTGTACACCCATCACAACATATCCATTTAATTTAGCTGAGGAGATTCCATGGGAAAGTGGTGTTCATCAAACGACTCTTGAAAGTTGTAGATCCCACTACGACAAGTTGGAAAAAGATTTATCTACTATGGACTCCCTCCAGAGAGTAAATAAAGTTTGGAGATTGTTTTCAGATCATTGCAAAAATTCATTGAGGCATATGAGGATCTCGGACCAACTACGAATGGTTTTGTTGATTTGATGCAAAGATGAAGGGCATAAGTGATGGGTCCAAACAAGTGGGATGCTGTGAAGGAGAGAGTGACAAAAGAACAGGCCAAATCAATGTTTAACTTCAAAGAAGGTCTAAAGCGAGAAATGTTGAAAGTGCAATATTTCAAACACCCTGAACTTGCACATCTACTATATGATCGGTTCCTTGCAACCTATGGTCGGTTGCCATGGAATGATGAGGTTTCTCAATATTTTGCTAGTTTTTTTTATGCGGAGTTTTTTTTAAACATGAAGTCAGGCTATACTGATGTTCATTCTGAATTTTATGGAGTTGGAAAGGGTCAAATATATGATCGAAAAGGTTCTCTTAGAGACCCTACAGCTCTTCGACCTCCACCCCAGATATCTCGCCCACCCAGGCTTGTGGAATTAAGATCAGAGATGGAGCCCACATCCTAACTTGGGACAACTGCAAGGGATTTTGTTGGTGATGGTTTAGCGTCGGCATTAGTTGGAATAGATGTGGGATAAATTCGAGAGAGGGATTGTGCCACTATTCGTCAAAATTTTGTTTACAAAACGAATGATGAGGTAGATGGAATGAGCATTGGAGATCTCAAGGCTTATGCCAAAGTTTGTCGTGACATAGCCTCATATGTTATATCCAATGACACAATGAGTTTAGGAGAGGTTTGTTGATTATGATATGACAATCTATTTAATATTTTATTCATTTTGAATTGAAATTTTTGTTACATTAAATGTATGATATTATGTCTTTTTTGATGTATAGTAATAAGTACATTATGTAAATGTTTATTGGTTGCAGTTTTCCAGAATGATGAATGAACATTCTTTTCGACTCTCCTCTAGTGAAAATCTAGAAAATGTAGGGCATATTGGAGAGGTATATTTATTATTTACATATTTATAGTTATGTTTGAACTTGATATATTATCCATTTTTTGAATTTTAATTTAACTATGCATCTTATTGTTAATTTGACTTATCCATGCGGTTTTTTTTAGATACAAACTTTTTAGATGATTTACCATCTCTTGTGAGCTAATGATTTTAATTTTTTTGTTTCGATTTTAAGTTAATTGCTTAATTTTTTTTTTGCTTGCATTATGTTTTATTTATTAACACAATATAAATTTTAGGGGAGAGATATAGGTTCTTTGCTGAATGCGGATATTGGCACAAAGGTAATTTTGTTCACACTTGAATTGATCTTTGATATAAGTTTAATATTTTAATTTTTTTGGATTTAGTTTAAATTTGTTTAAATAATTTATGAGATTCATAAATTGATTTTATACATGTTGCAGCTTGGGTCTCTTCGATCTTTTGGAGGCAAAGGGAAGACTCTAGTGGAGGATAGTGGTTGACATGCATTTAAAGAATTTGATGTAATTTTGTTAATAATTGAATTGTTCTTTGATATATAAGTTTAATATTTTAATTTTTTGAATTTAGTTTAAAATTGTTTAAATAATTTATGATATTCATCATCTGCTTTTATACTTGTTGCAAGCTGGGTTCAGTCCAAGGGAAGGCCCTAGTGGAGGATAGTGGTGGACTTCTTCCTTTTTTGTTGATATATAGATTGTAGTTGTTTTGGACATCGAGGAGATTTATTTTTGGATTATACATATGTACATTGAACTCACATGTTCATGAGTTCGTTTTTTGAGGATTTTATACACGTACATTGAACTTACATATTTTGTATTTGCTTTAAATGATCTACTTTTATTTGTTAATTCTTTAGCATATTTGGTGTGATAAATGTTTAGAATACGTCTTTGTATGTTTATGAATGTATGTAAATTATTAAATTTATGTGTGTATGTAGATGTAAAATTTATAGAAATGTTAATGATAGGAATGCTAGGAATGTTAATAATGGATGTTTGGAAGTTTTGATAGATGCAATCTAAAGTTAGGAAATGTTAAGAATGAATGTTAGGAAATGTTAAATGTTATGGTAAGAATGAATATTAGGAAAGTGTTGAATCTTAACCATGAATGTTAGGAAGTTTTGATAGGTGCAATCTAAAGTTAGAAATGATAAGAATGAATGTTAGGAACTGTTGAATGTTAAGAATGAATGTTAGGAAGTGTTAATAGGTGTAATCTAAAGTAAAGAGTAAGGAATGTTAAGAATGTTCAGAATGGAGTAAGGAATGCTAAGAATGAATATTGACGGTCAAGAATGTTTAAAATATTAAGAATAAATGTTAGAAAGTTTTAGGAAGTGTTGAATGTTAAAAATGTTAGGATGTTAAGAATGAATGAATGTTAGGAAGTTTAGATCTAGGTGCAATTTAAAGTTAGGAATGTTAAGAATGAATTTTAAGCATGTTAAGAAGTGTTCATGAATGAATGTTAGGAATATATGAGTTTGTTAGGATGTAAAATCTATGAGTTTGTTAGGATGTAAAATATTTTCAGTGTTGGATATGTAAATAAGAATTTTAGGAAGTTTTGATAGAAATAAGAATGTTAGGAAGTTTAGGAATTTGTAATCTAAGTTTTTATAGGAATTTTAAGAATGAATGAATGTTAAGAATGAATGTTAGGTTTTTACAAGAATTTTAAGAATGAATGAATGTTAGGAATCTTAGAAAGCTTTGAATGTAAGGAATTTTAAGAATGTTAGGAAATTTTGATAGAAATATGAATGTTAGGAAGTTTAAAAATGAATGTTAGGTTCAAATTTTGATAGGAATGTTAGGAAGTTTTGATAGGAATGTTAGGAATATGTTAAGAATGAATGTTAGAAAGTTTTGATACGTGAAATCTAATGTTAGGAATGTTAAGAAAGAATATTTGTTTGATATATAGAATCTTGGTTTCAACATAAAACTTGAATTTCATATATATGATAAATTGAAATTTGTATAAATGATTCATATTTTCAATTTTTAACTAATGATTCATATTTTCAATGTTCAGGGACATTTTATGTGGCTGAAATCATGGCAAATGGGGATTTAACGATTTTTTGTTTTTTAATCATAAGCAAAGATTACAGGATTGTGAAGCTTATGCTAAATTAGAGCAATAATTTTAGACAACAATTTGATGAATTTTCACCGATTTGTTGTAAATAATCATTGCTTTAATTTAGCATAAGCTTCACAATCCTAGAGTCCTTGCTTGTGATTAAAAATAAAATGATTGTTATCTCCATTTGCCATGATTTCAGTTATGTGAACTTACACAAGTGATATTTTAAAAAAATCATGGATCATGTATTTATATGGATTGTTTAGCCCACCATAAAACTATTAATGGATCAACCCATCTTATCGATCAAGAATAATAATTCCCCACTTATTAAGTATATTAGAGAAGCATGAAATGGATCAGATGAAATCTAGCAGCTTTCTCGGTGATTCTTCACTTACATACTTCAGTGAAAAGTAAAGATTCGGGGCAGAGTGTGGGGACAACCACATCCGTTATCTCATCCCTTAAGTGGTCTAATAGACATATGGGGACTTGAATAAAGTACTATACACAGAATTTAAGATGAAGTTACACATTAATGTTTTCATTACCAAATAATTTTCGACTTCATTTCAACATACTAAAATACGATCATTTAAACTATTATTCTAATTCCCATTCATGATCATAGACATAATTGAAACAAAAAATATATTGTACACAACATTTGACATGGACATGGACAAAAACATCGATCGATTAATTTTTGATATAGTTAAAAACATCGCAATGGAATGTCGTCCTTAATTATTCGTTCATGGTCATATTTGGACAATTTCCATTTTTTAGTTTTTAATTGTTTTCTCGATGGAACTTGTACCAATTTTATTGGAGATACACATACTAAATGACTATATTGACAACATAAACATTAGGTTCATAATCCTAAAAGTAGACATAATTTTCAGACATATGGGTCCGCTGAAAAAAATATCCCTTTAAAATGATGGATCCTCTCTTGTATGTATATACATTGTCATTGTAGTCCTCTAATAACTTCATCTTTCCTTCAGTGCATCGCATCAAATAATACTTCACATTTTCATTGTTGTCTATAGGTGCAATCACAATGAAAACATCCCCTGTGCAAATTAAAATTGGCGTTATGGTTTTTAAATCAACTAAATTGACTAATATAAACGTATAAGGTGATGGACAAGAATGAACAATCGGCAAAACAATTGTAAGATCATTACCTTCTCTAACAAGATCTGAAATTATGTCGCCATCAGATGATATTGTTATTTCTTCTGATTCTAATTCTTCTATGCTTGCTAGTGGCATTTTTCCTTTAGGATTAATCTCTTTGTGTTTCCAATGTTTTACGTAGTGGTTTGTTATTGTTTCATAAACTTCTGTAGGATTCAACATTTTCAGTGCAAATATGACAAAAGCATGATTGCTTTCTATTGTCAAATGCAAACACGTTTTGTAAGGATTTTGTTTGAATAGAGTGAAAATCTCTAGTCCCATGTATGGTTCTAGTGTCATATGGTATTGATCTATTTATATCTTGGACCCCAACTAGCCAAAAAAACCTACACAAATGACAACTTTTGATGTTAGTGTACATATACTTAAATGTGAGTGTACATTTTTTTAAATTGACAATTAATATAAATCAAAAAAATCGTGTACATACCTGCGCACATCTTTTGATTGTTGATTAAAATCATGGCTTAGATGTAATTTACTCCATTGGACAACCTCTGTAGATAAATGAAATCGCGTAGAATAATGGTTCATTTTCCATCTTCAAAGTGCTCTTTTTACGCATGCTCTTGCACCATCATGTTCACCTTTTCCATGTCCAGTTTCAAAGAAATTCCAACGATGTTTAATGTTCAATGCTTTATGAATTCAACATAACCAATAAAATGATCATGAAGATTTAAATTGTCTCACACATCCATCTGACCATATCCAATGTTCATTGAATTTAACTTCACGTCCTTTTAGTGAATCATAGAAAATATTTTCAATACAATGTTGAACAAAATGTGTATAGTGTGTACGATCATCGTTGATATAAAAGTGATATTCTTTAATCACATCTTGATTGTCACACGTGCTTTCAATCCCATCAACATCCTGTTGAGAATGTCTATATAGAACATGGACAAATATCGAAACTTGGTCAGAATGATAGTATTCACTCTGTATCTCTTTTTGTGCAGCAAATGTGTAGTTTTCTACGAAATCAACCACTGACAAAATTGTTCCCGGTGGAAAAATTTCACGAGACTGTTTGAATTGAAGGTCTTGCAATCGTGCTCTATGTGAATGCTTGGTGTATTTATAAATATCACTTTCAAATTTCTTGAGAAAATCTATCACACATATTTTATCTTCTCGCAAATTCTTTTGGAATGTGCATCACTAGAACCTGTAGCATAACCGATGTATTCATATCTTCTCCAATCAACGGTTACATCTGACAGCGAGTGATCATTATCGATACGATATTTATTGTGGAATAAGACCAAATTTCCTCAATAATGACAAAGTTTGTTGATGTATATGTAACTTCGGAATGTATTTCACATATATGTATATTGTATTCCTATAGAGATGGTATTATTCCTCTATAAGGAAGTGTCGTCATTTATATTGTAAGTGTCGTAACTTATACTTAATGGGTTATTAGACCACCTTATTTGGGGTCGGCCCTGTATAAGTGATGTGTGTCAAAGGGTTATTAGACCACCCTATTGGGGGTCGGCCATGTGGGTCAAAGGGTTATTAGACCACCCTATTGGGGGTCGGCCCACTCAGCATTATGTTATGTGGTAAAGTTCGAGCCTACATGAGTTAGGCAAAAAGGCAAGTCAAGTCAAGTATAAATAGAGTGCGGGAGGCACTCTATTTACTCACTCACTTCTCACACATGCACTCAAGGAGGAGTGGCGCACTTATGGAAGAAGAGGATCTACTTCTAGGTTATGTCTATCTCTCATGGTTGGTTGTATCATTGCTCTATCTATCTCTGAGGAAGTTATTGGGGTTTTTCACCTTTATGGTTTTCCCCAAGTAAATCTTTGTGTCTCTTGTGTGCTTGCATTATTGTCTCCATGATTGATATGCTGTAGATATGATGTACATGTTGTTCTCTCAGTTAAGATCCTAGATCATATTGAAGTAAATTCAGAAAATTTAACATGGTATCAGAGCTAGCCTGAAAGAGGGCATGATATGGCATGTATGACACTTGTTGCACTTACGATGCTAGGGCTTGATATAGCAAAAATCAGTCATCGTAGCACTTTCGCTATAAATCCGTTTTAGCAAAGTTTTCGGATCTGAAATTGTTACAGGCCGAAGCTAATATCTTCAGGTATCTTGTGTCCAAAGGACAACCTCTAATTCGTTGTACTTTGTGATTTATGATCTGTACAATATAGGGTTTCTCCCTCTTCCAGATCTGAGTCAAAATCAGGTGACCTTGGGAAAAAGGTCATATCATGGGCTAGGAAACTCGAAATGAAATTTCGTAAAAAGTGACAGGTAGTACACAGTCTGTACTATCTCAGAAAGCGTTTTCAGAGGCCGAAGTTGAACCAGTGACACGTGGCACGCCGTACAAGTTCACTCTCCTGTATTATCCCATAAACAGGTCACGTTGCGACATTTGGAATAACTCTCTCTCAGAGAATCCAATTGAGGTCAGACCTATCAGGATGGAAAGATAATAGGTCAGGCTATCTCAGAAAACTTTTTTAGACCCTGTGGATCAAAATTTTTGGAGTTACACCAGAAACAATCAAGTACATATTTCTGTCAAAAAAGAATTATTTTTTGGTACCTTCATTCATGGCTTCCGGAATTTAGGGCTTTGGAGAAAGTTGGAATTTTTGTAATCGGAGACCACGGCTGGATGCTACTCGTAAAAATAGAAATTTAGAGACCAAGATCAGAATTTTTGGTTGGGCAGAAGGCCGGGCTTGATTAGACCCTAGTTCGGGACTTTGATCAGAAAAGTGGAAAATTAGGGCTTCTGTAAAAATGGGAATTTTTGAAATCTGTGACCATGGCTGGAAGCTCCTCAGAAAAATAGAAGCTTAGAGCTTTGGATCAAACATTTTGATTGGAAAGAAGAGTGGGCTTCATCAAACCCTAGTTCAGGGTCACGTCCAGTGAATCCAGAAGTTTCAAAAGCCAAATTGAGGAGTGAAACTTTGCAGTTTTCAAATTCTGAATATACCAACTTGATCAGATCATCAAGGCACATATTTCTATCCTGTCAGGAGTTTGAAATTCAAAGTTTGAATTTTTTGGGTTTCTCTGACAAACCCATATCCAGCTCAAGGTCCAGTTCTTGCAAATCAAGTGGATTGGGTTAATCCTAGAAGAAGATGGATTGATCACCTACATAAGTGAAGAAGTTCCTGTCTCAGAGGGAGATGAGGATAATGCCTTACATAAGAAGATTACAAGCGATCTCCACAGGTATGACTCATCGAGGTATGTTTCGATATTTGTCCATGATTAAGTTTATGGTATGTTTGTCTTCATGTTATTACGGTTAGTACAATTTTGATTTTAGATTTGTCGTATCACCTTAACAAAATTATGAATGCATGATAGAAGATATTCATTGGTTAGGGTGTTGACACTTATGATTGTACTAATGCATTATGGTGTTGTATGAGGTTTATGTTGTCTACTAACATGAAAGGTACACCAAGAAAGACAAATCATGTTCTGGTCCAAGAACATATGATCATGATAACATGAGGACAAAGATTCATCCATTGTCATGGATCTCATAGAAGATCCATTTACGAGGTATGTATAACTTGGTTTTGTAATAGTTAACCTATGAGATATACAGGTTACTAGCACAAGTCATTGAAGAAGAACAAGAAGACATCATGTGAGTATGTTAGACATAAATAGCTAGCATGCTAATCCAGGTATGTTTTTCCTATATCAAGATAGAATCCTACCTTGTGTTAGGATCTTATACTGTTGTTGATAATGATTATTCATGAAGTCATAGGTTTGAATAATCATGATTGTATGCATATTATGTTTCTTACCATAATTGATGATATGACTAACTAGAAGAATCATGATGGTATAGGTTTGAATAATCACAGGTTTTATGCATTTTATATCTCTTATCTTGATTGATGATTCAACTAATCTGAAGAGTCATAGGTTTGAGTAATTACAGTTTTAGACGTGTTATGCTTCTTATGATTTGACTAACCTTAAGAATCCTACATAAACCTTGAATGCTAATTCTTATTTTCTGTTTGAAATGATCATGACTATACATGCTTGAGATTATTGTGTTTTAATAGTATACTAATGAATGTATGATTTTGTATGAGACCTAGAGGATAGCACAATGATGATACTAATAAGCATGCAAGGATGAATATGAGTTCAAGAACAGGTAATTCAGGAAGCAAAGATCAAGAGGGAGTACACTCCAATGGTTTATGCAAGGATGCAGATATTCAGAGGGAGTTGTCCATCTCTCTCTACATTCCACAACAGAAAGGTGTAGAGGAAGCTACTGCAGATTAGGACTCCAGTAGCTCCTGCAAGAAAGCGAAGACTCAGAGGGAGTCCACCCAACAAACAAAGATAAGTATTTTAATTTCTTGCATATTTGTCTGTTTAAATAAAATTGTTCAATGATGTATATGCTCATGTTCCTAGACTTAGGATATGTATTGTGCATATTAGAATAGTTGCATTAATGAACAATATACTACTAATATACATGGGTAAGTGGCCTATGGCACTGTACAACATTCCATTGCTACTTATCTAGAATGAAACCTCTTTGCTGACTTGTTGGGAGTTGTGCACACTCTTAACAATGTTCTGGTAGAGATTGGAAGGCATCTAGAAAGTTACGGGATATGGATAAATGTTGTATTGAAGCATTGGCTAAGATAATTGCATGACTGTATGGCATATTTCTTTATGTGTAAGAATTTGTTCTGAAAACTATGAGATGTTTTATAATCATGCAATTTAACTTGTTGTGTAGGAAAGATCGTATGCCATCTCCTACAAAAGAAGAACTACAACATTTGTTCCAGCAACAAAGATATCTATTGAACATATTGAACATATTGAAGTTCCCAGGATCTGGGATGAAGAAATGAAATGCCATGATCCGTCGATCATGAAGAATGATGTTTGGGATGTAATCCCAAGACATGAAGGGAAGTTTGCTATGACTTCCAAATGGAACTATCAGATCAAGCATGTTGCAGATGGCAGCATTGAGAAATATAAAAGTGATGAAATAGAAGATACACCAGATGGATTCAAGACAGCTTCCTTGAATGGTGTAGTTGAAGAAGAAGTGTATGTAGAGCAGCTACTTGGTTCTGAGACACATGATAGGAAATCATATATGTGCAGAACTTGGTATGGTGAAGATAGATTGATTGCCGACACGCAGCGGAAGCTTACTACCAAGTTCGAGATGAAGAACTTGGGGATGATGCACTATTTGTTTTTGGCATGGAGGTATGGCAGAGTGCAGATGGAATCTTCCTTGGACAAGGGAAGTATGTAGTAGAGATCCTGAAGAGGTTCGGGATGATGGACTACAAGGATATGGCCACACCTATGGCATCGAATCTGAAGCTTCTATGTGATGCTTCATCTGAGCCGGTTGACGTCTCTTTGTATCATCAGATGATTGGGTCCTTGATGTACCTGACGAACACGAGACCAGACATTTGCTTTGCTGTGAACACATTGAGCCAGTTCCTGACGGATCCGAGGAGTGTTCACCTGGTTGCTGTAAAGCATGTTCTGAGGTACTTGAAGGGTACAATGGATTATGGGCTCAGGTATGAGGCGAATCAAAAGTTTAACCTGCAGGGTTATGTTGATTCAGATTGGGCTGGAAGTGCTGCAGATAGGAAGAGCACATTTGGGTGTTGCTTCAGTATGGGATCAGGTGTGATCTCTTGGTTTAGTAGGAAGCAGTCCTGCGTAGCACTGAGTACAGCTGAGGCAGAGTATGTTGCATCCTGTTTAGCTAGATGTGAGGTAGTATGGCTACGGAAGCTACTGTCTGAGTTATTTGATCTCCCGTTGGATGCTACTGGTATATTCTGTGATAACCAGAGTTGTGTGAAGCTGTCCGAGAACCCAGTGTTTCATGACAGGTCGAAACACATAGAGATCAAATATCACTATATCATGGATATGGTGCAGAGAGGAGCTGTGAAGCTCCTATATGTTGCGACAGACAAGCAGATTGCAGATGTGCTGACGAAGCCACTAGCCAGGGTGAAGTTGGAGTACTTCAAAGAGAGGCTTGGCGTTCTTCGGATCGAGGACACTTCGAGGAAGAAGTGATGGACACATTTGCTGAAGCCATTCCAAGCATGTTGGAAGGAGGATCCTTCACATGGCTGTGGATGTAAGCGCTGGATGATGAGCATCAGGATGATGTTCTGGTTTCTGCTTAGATATGATCAGTTGGATCATTATATGTATGTATGTATGCATCATGTTGGATGCTGGATATGATCAGTTGGATCATTTATATGTATGTACGCATCATGTTGGATGTTGGATATGATCGGTTGGATCATGTGTATGTATTTTGTATGAAGGCATCATGTTGGATGTTGTTGGATACATTGTGTGGATCATGTATCTTTGTATGATCAGGTAGATCATGGATGCTGTTGGATACATTGTGTGGATCATGTATCTTTGTATGATCAGGTACATCATGGATGCTGATGGATACATTATGTGGATCATGTATCTTTGTATGATCAGGTAGATCATGTATGTTGATGGGTACATTGTGTGGATCATGTATCTTTGTATGATCAGGTAGATCATGTATGATTGATGGATACATTGTGTGGATCATGTATCTATGTGTGCATCAGATGGATGCATTGTATGATCAGGATGATCGTGGATGACGAGCTTCTCCAGATGACATGCAGCAGGATGTTGCAGTGATGATGATGAGTATCCGATGATACTTTGTGGCCGTGGATCAGGTTGTGCAGGAAAGCATGTAATTTGTGCCCTCGGAGATTTGCAGATGGTCTTTCAAGGTTTTGCCTATGGCATGTAATTCGGTGCCCTGGGACATCTGGAAAATGCTCTTGCGAGGTTTTTCTTGGGAGGACATGTAATTTGTGCCCTGGGAGATCTGCAGATAGTCTTTCGAGGTTTTTCCTATGGCATGTAATTCGGTGCCCTAGGATATCTGGCAGATGCTCTTGCGAGGTTTTGTCCTATGGCATGTAATTTGCTCCTGGGAGATCTAGACAGGATGAAAAAGGCCTCAGATGCTTCAGCCAGGTTTTGCCATGACCACATGTAATTTGCTCCTGGGAGATCTGGACAGGATGAACAAGGCCTCAGATGCTTCAGCCAGGTTTTGTGGTGGACCACATGTAATGTGCTCCTGGGAGATCCGACAGGTAGAGCTGTGTGCTCGTAACAGCTTGGGATGCTTCAGCCAGTTTTTGTGGTGAGATCACATGTAATGTGCTCCTGGGAGATCCGACAGGTAGAGCCACGTGCTCGTAATAGCCTGGGATGCTTCAGCCAGGTTTTTTGATGGGTCACATGTAATGTGCTCCTGGGAGATCCTACAGGTAGAGCTGTGTGCTCGTAACAGCCTGGGATGCTGCAGCCAGGTTTTGTGACGCACGTAATAAGTCCTGAGGATTCCACAGTATGGCCAGTGATGATGAAGACCACGGGGGGTTCACTAGCAAGACAATATCATATCACGTCCATTCATATTGGGGGTTTGAATACTCTTCAAAACCTCAAAAATATATTGCCCCGTATTAAGGGGTCAAGGGGGGTTTTTAATTTGAAATAGTAATATAAATATTGGGGGTTATTTTATTTGGGTGGGATGAGGAATAACCTCCAAATTGTGGGATGGATTCATACCTCCAAATCATGGGCCCAATTCATACCCGCCTAAAAATTAAGGACCCTCCATTTTTATTTGATATTGCTTATGATCCTAAGTTTTGCATAAATATGCTAATAGTGTACCAATGATAATATCGATGGAAGTCTCTTTGGATAACTGGCCTTGAGCAATACTCATTTAATATCTCATGTAGGCTTGGTTTGAATTGATTTTATATTGTTTTTAATCTTTAAGTTAAGAGATGTAGCTCATTGGGAGTTCTGAATTTGAACAACTGTATTGTATTTTTTGTAGGCATTCGAGTAAAAGATATAACTCTTCATTTTTTAGGTTGGGGTTTAGGTGGGTATTGAGATTCAATCAAACCTTGCCCCATGACAACCAAGAAAAGTGAGATCAATCTTTCTTGGCTCACTAGAACGAAGAAAAATTAGATCAATATTTCTTGACTAATTATTTCTTTCAATTTCTTTTATTCGTCTTTAACATTTTCAAATTGTCAGCTAAGAATATTTGTTATATTGAGTTATATTTGGCACACTCATAATTGTAATTTCAATTCTTATATACAAGGCATCTGTCTTAATATTGTATTGGAATTGACATGAACATAGGTGAAAATCTAAATCCTTATTTACATACCCTATGTGTTATTGTTACCATGAAATGGTATCATATAAGTTTCACCATATGTGTATCTTTATAACTATTTCATTCTTGAAACCTAACAATGGAGATTTTTGCCTCTCCTATAAAGATTTAAAAAAAACTAGTTATAGCCCAAGAAAAGCTAACTAAATGTTGTTAATTCCTTTGATTGCAAGAATAATGTAGATAAGTGGAGGACATTCATTGCATCTTGTGAATGACCCAAATCTAAACTATGCACATGATCATATGGTGTTATTGTAAAGTAAGAGGAATTTTTCTATGTTCATTTGGGTTCAAACATCAATGATGTTTGTTTTGATAGGAAGGTAGGGGAGTCCATCCACGAAAGAGTTTCAATTTTCAATTTTTATGGAGTTTAATTTATTAAGATTATAGAAAACATGAGCTCTCTATGGCTATACTTATATTTACATGATATAAAATTAGTAGATTGGCACGCTGTGGTGTGAAACATCTGCAATTCCCATTTTTTCTAAGCATTGCACTAACTATTGGACTATCAACCTTTTACATTCTTTGTTATGTTGATCTTTTGACTGGGTTTCCTTTTACACATTTTTCCTTCCCAGTACTATTTCGTTGGGTCTTCCATTATCCAATGCTACAAATTGATCAGTCACCCATGGAATCCTAGTGGGATCATTATTCATTATGCTATTATTTCATTTAGCATCATGTTTGCTTATACTAAGATGTGCTAGGGATCCTGTTTGTTACAACTTGATAATATGATATAAAGGGGGTATTAAAAATGGGTTGATAAAAATGGATACATACAATATCTGGTGAAACTAGGGGTTTTCTTAATTTGAAATACATATTGGGAGGGGGGCTCAACAATAAAATTTTAGAAGAAATTTTCCAATATTTAGTGAAATTAGGGATATTCTTTAATATCATGCGAACGATCGTGATATGTAACAAGTTCACTGAGTGAACCCCCCGTGATGAAGACCTGCAGGTGGTGGGCCTACATCCAGTATGAAAAAGGACTGGCTCTATAGAACTTCCTATGACGAGTAGATTCAGAGATTGATTGAGATAGCAGCAGCAGTGACGATGATGATGATGACTCGATGACGATTATCCAGTGATGATGATCCAGAGAAGATGACTTGTGCTAGAAGAACTGTGCTGAGAAATACCTTCCTAGTTAAGAGGGAGTGTTGATGTATATGTAACTTCGGAATGTATTTCACATATATGTATATTGTATTCCTATAGAGATGGTATTATTCCTCTATAAGGAAGTGTCGTCATTTATATTGTAAGTGTCGTAACTTATACTTAATGGGTTATTAGACCACCTTATTTGGGGTCGGCCCTGTATAAGTCATGTGGGTCAAAGGGTTATTAGACCACCCTATTGGGGGTCGGCCCACTCAGCATTATGTTATGTGGTAAAGTTCGAGCCTACATGAGTTAGGTAAAAAGGCAAGTCAAGTCAAGTATAAATAGAGTGCGGGAGGCACTCTATCTACTCACTCACTTCTCACACATGCACTCAAGGAGGAGTGGCGCACTTATGGAGGAGGAGGATCTACTGCTAGGTTATGTCTATCTCTCATGGTTGGTTGTATCATTGATCTATCTATCTCTGAGGACGTTATTGGGGTTTTTCACCTTTATGGTTTTCCCCAAGTAAGTCTTTGTGTCTCTTGTGTGCTTGCATTATTGTCTCCATGATTGATATGCTGTAGATATGCTGTACATGTTGTTCTCTCAGTTAAGATCCTAGATCATATTGAAGTAAATTCAGAAAATTTAACAAAGTTTTCCATTGACACATTTCTTATTATAAAATACTTCATCTTGATCTCTCTCACATAGAGTTTGAGATATGAATTCACGTACGGTGGGCAGAGGTGGTGAATTTGTCCAAAACATTTTACCAAATTCAAGAAACGTGTCGTAATATAATTGAAATTCCACATGATAACGGAAACAACATGTGTCACATACAGTAATAGGTCTAACATACCATGGTTTTTGTTGCACAAATGTAGTGATTGACACATTAATTCCACAATGATCTTCCTTGAATTTATCGAACAATTGTACTTGTGTCATATCCAATATATGTTTTGGACTACCTTCATATACCCCTCATGATAATCTTTGTCATATCACATCCCTTGAATTTGGTGAAACTCGAGCATGTGCCAACCAATATTCCCATACAATATCTTTAACACCTGCCCCCATTCTATATTTGTAAGGCCGTCTACAAATAATTGCCCAACAAGCAAGTTCATCATTTTGATCTATTTGCATTCTGAATTTTCTATGTTTGTATAATGTATTTATTGAGGTTCCAACTGCTTTTGCTAGTTGTGTTGTCAAACGTTTTTGTCTAGTACTAGCTGAAACAATTGCTGTCTGAATTGCTCTACGTGCAGCAGTGGTATCTTTCTTCCTGGATTTTTCAATTTTTTTATTGCATCACCTATATTTTCTATCACATTATGTTTCAATTTCGACTATTTTGTCGTCTTGTGAATACCTAATAATGATGTAGCACCTTCTAACTTCTTGTACACTAATAAACATCTCAATATTTGTGCTTGTCCTGCTATTGAATAATTCTTCAAAACATCATCATAAAATTTTAGAGCACAATATCGTGCAACATGTATGGGTATTTTTTTTTCCATATTTGTTGCAATCAACGTTTTCTAACATTTCATCATCAATGGTGAAAGTACCTATACATCAAGTTAAATTTAATTTAACATATATCCTAAAATACAATTCATTATAAAAAATGAATTTGGAAAATACATGATATATACATACCAGGTCCAATTTCTAGATCTTGAATTTGATCTTCAATATTGACTTCATCGACATTAGCATGTAAATCATTATTTACATCTTCAGCAATGGTCTCTTCAACTTCAATTTGATCTTCTTATACTCTATTTTCAATTTCCATTTCATCAACCTTATCATGTAAATCTGTATTTGTATCTTCAATAATTGTCCCTTGCATTTCTGCAAGCTTTGTTTTTTTAGCATGATATTTGAGTTTTTTTTTCTCTATTATCATCATCATCATCATCATCATGTTTACGATCATATTTTCTTTGACAGTTTCTCTTATTTTCCATGATTGTTTAATCTATAGATGATAAATTAAATAATCATCACTTTATAGTAAAAAAACAAAATTAAGATTTAAAAACAGAACTACGAAATTTATAAACACATGAATTGAAATTTACTTCACCTTATCAAAATCTTGTAAGAATCTTTTGAAGAAAAATTCCTTGGAAAGAAATTTCCTTTGAAAGAATACCTTGAAAAGATATCTCCTTTGAAAAAAACCTTCTTTGAAAGAAATAAGAACTCCTTGACAATAAATCACCTTCGAAAAAACCCATTGAAAAAGAATAAGAACATCTTCTAAAGAAATCTTCTTTGTAAAACCAATGGAAGAAAAACTTCTTTGAAAAAATACCTAGGAAAAAAACTTTCTTTGAAAAAACCACTTGGAAAAATACTTGGAAAAAAAAACTCCTTTGCAAAAATATATTGGAAAAAAAATTCTTAGAAAAAACCCTTGCAAAGAAATAACATTTTTGCAAAAATAACTTGGGAAAACAACTCTTTGAAAAAACCTCTTTCAAAAATATAAAAAGGAAAAATACATCTCCTTTGCAAAAATAGATTGAAATAAAAACATCTTTGCAAAAATACCTTAGAATAAAAACTTTGTAAATGTACCCTTTATAAAGAAATATTTTTTAAAAAAACCACTTGTAAAAATACTTTGTAAAAAAACCCTCATTTGCAAAAATATCTAGGAAAAAAAATACTTTGAAAAAACCATTTGGAAAGAAATAACTCATTTGCAAAGAAAAAACTCATTTGCAAAGAAATAACTCATTTGCAAAAATATCTTGGGAAAATAACTCTGTGAAAAAACCCCTTTTAAAGAAATATGAAGAAAAAATACAACTCCTTTGGAAAAATAACTTGGAATAAAAACTTCTTTGCACAAAATACCTTGGAATAAAAACTCTTTAAATGCACCATTTGGAAAGAAACATTCTTTGAAAAAAACACTTGGAAAAATACTTTGTAAAAACAAACTCCTTTGCAAAAATATTTTGGTAAAAAACACCTTGAAAAAACCCAGTGCAAAGAAATATTTGCAAAAATACAATGGAAAAAAAATACCTTGAAAAAACTCATTGCAAAGAAATATGAAGTGCAAAAATACCTTGGAATAAAAACTCATTTGCAAAAATGCCTTAAGAAAAAACTCTTTGAATGTACTCCTTGGAAAGAAATAGGAAGAGAAATACCTTGTGAAAAAAACTCCTTTTGCAAAAGAAATCTCCTTTGAAAACCCCTTTAAAATTATTATGACGAGAAATATGTGAAATTAAAATATGCGAAAATAATGAATGTATTTAGTTTTATTTATACAAGTATAGGCAAAGTATTTTTATTTTTTTCCAGCCGACGAGATTTTTTTGCGTTTGATTGTTCGGCCCAATAACCTTTGTTGTAGTTGACGGTTCTGTAACAGAAAAAGGTTATTCGATCGAATAACCTCTAAAACCAGAAAACTTGACGACTCCTCACAGTTTTTAGGAATCTCCATTATCAAAAGGTTAAAACAACTCTTACACTATGAAGCGACTGTCGGAGTTGATACCATTAGTTTCATCATTGAATCTACTTTATGTATGTATAGATTTTTTTGTGTATAGGTGAGATCTGATATATATATTTTTTCTTAACATGTGTCAAGTTTGGTTTCATCTCTTTCAAAATGCGGTGAAAAGAAAAATCTATAGCTTTAAAAATGCACCAACAAAAAAATTGAAAAAAATAAGGTGCATTTAATTGGCGTGTCTACTTCAAAAGGTATTCATAGATCTTTTTAGTTTTATAGTTAGTTGAGAGAAAAGTTTTGCGACAAAAAACATGTTGAAAATCGACAAGGTTTCTCCATTGAACAAATTCAAAAAAATATAATAATTAATATATAGATCCATTGGTTACAAACTTATAGTCATGCCATAGCATATTGTGTGTAGATTGTCGTAGCATATTGTTTTTTGCAAAAAACAAGTTTAACAATGATTTTACGTGTGCGACAAAACATGACTATTTTATAGTCCTTTCATTTTATAAGAACACATTGTCAAACATTTGTCAAATCGACATATCAAATCTCAATAAAAAAAATTGAAAAAATTATGAATAGAAAGCTAACATAACTCTCTAAAAGTTTTCTTTTTAGTGAAAAGTGAAATTCCAAACACAAATATCACTTTTATTCACCCAAAGTTGAAAAACATGAAAAAATCAGATTTATTTTCTCACAAGACCCCCCAAAATAGACACCCGTCTTCATGGATTCACCCAAATATCCATTTTCCACAGTCTCATGTTTTTCAACAATGTTAGTTTCTTCAAGAAAAAAATTTCTTCTTGTGTCTACACTATTGAATTCAAACAAATACTTTGCTCCATTCTATGTCATATGTAGGATAATTCAACAACAACTTAATTTATGCATGCATTTGAATTTTCCCTTTTTCTATTACATTACATAATCTTGTGCAACCATAATAAATAATGCAATAAACACTTTCTAACCACACACCTAATTAACATACCCCTTGAATTCCTTAAGATGTATCATGTTGAACTCAAGGGTCTCACATAGTCCTTAAGAGACTAGCCAGAGAAGCAACAATTACTTGCTGCATTAGATGCACCTGAACGGTCTGCATCTTCATCATACTTTTAAGGAGATTTCCTTACCCAAGTCTTGTTGTGCACACTTTGGTTTTGATACTGCACTGGATATTTTTCACTACAATCCTTTTGAATGTGATTTCCTTTGCGCAATAATTCTTCATCTGGATAATTCATTGCTCTTCGACAGTACATGGCCTTATGTCCAAAATGGTCACATGCAAATCATCTCACAGTTTGACAATATTTTGCAATATGACCAAACTGATTACATCTTGCACACTTCACCTTATTTATCCGTCTTTGATTAGTAAGTCTAACAAAGTTGAAGGGTCTATCATACCTGAAGGACTTAACATGATTTAAGAAACATTCTCTGTTGCATACCTTCTTTGATACCTTGACATAACCAAGACCTATTTTGTCTTTGGTGATCTTTTCTATCTTTCAGAATCTTGTTCAACATTGATGCGTTGTCCTTGAACTTGTTTTGCATTTCATCCTCACAGTCTGCCTTGTCACTTTCTAATTGTAGTAGTAACATACTCGACTTCTATTTTTCAAAATGCAACAACATTTTGTAGTTTCGAAATACAACTTACTGTTGTTCCACCTACAGTAAAGACATACCCTATGGTGCTTATCCTGCTATCTTTATCACATGCCATATTTGCATCAACATATCCTCGTAGAACAGTGTTTCCACCTCCAAAACATAATGCATAAATATTAGTACCTCTCAAATACTTGAGAATCCACTTTATTTCCTTCCAATTTTCTTTACCTGGACTGTTCATATACATGCTCACAACCCCCATTGCATGTGCAATATTTGGTCTTGTGCACACCATGGCATACGTCAAGTTTCCAATTGTTGATGAATAGGAAACCTTGGACATGTAATCTATCTCTTCTTGTGTCTTGGGACACATATCCTTAGTTTGAAATGGATGGCCAAAGGTGTACTAACTGGTTTTTCATTCTGTATTCTAAACCTCTCCAACACCTAATTTTCTACGTACTCACCCTGAGACAATGCCAATTTGTGATTTTTCCCATCTCTTATTATTCTCATACCTGTTGAAATATTGTAACTTCAAATAATATTCTATTGTAATTTATTCAGATATGCTTTATTCCTCCGTCGAGATGTTATTATTGTATTTGGTCATCATAGAGTCATGAGGTAAGTACTCCCATGTAAGTCGGGGAAATAGAGCGCCTAGAGTCAAATGTAATGGGGTTTTTTAGTCCCCTAGAGGAGTTGGCCAGGCAGCATTAGTTGAGTGGTAAAGTTAGTTGAGGCTGACATGTCAAGTTGTAAAATTAAAGTAGAAGTGAATGTATAAACATACAACTAGGATCTCTCATTTATTCATTCATTCACACTCACACTCACTTGTGTAATTTGCAATGGAGAGAGAGAGAGAGAGAGATATCTACAAGGAGAAGGAGTACTTGTTTGGGGCTTTGTCTTTGTACTTTTGATCATCTATATTGATGAATTTTTGCTAGGTTGTCTTCCCCTAGAGGGTTTCCCAGGATAAAATTGTGTCTCGTGTTTATGTTGTGCTTGTTATTTTTTCAATGATCATGTATATGCTATTGTTGTGAAATACTGATGTTATCTATATTATCATATTGAATCTTAACATGGTATCAGATCTAGCATGAAAGAAATCAATGTATTGCATTTATGACACTTGTTTCACTTGCGACAATTTGAAAGCTAGGGCTTTGTATAGAAAAACCTAGTCATCTTGGAATTTTCGATATAAATCACTTTTGGATAAGGTTCATGATCTTAAACTTGGATAGGCCGAAGATGAAATGCTCATGTACCTTGTCTCTTAGTTTTCGCCTCATATTCATTGTACTTTGTGAGATGTGATATGTACAAGTTAGGGTTTCTGCCTCTTGCACAATGCATCCCTAAACAAGTGACCTAGGGAAAAATGTCATATCTCGGGATAGGAAACTCCAAATGGAATTCCTTAAAATGTTACAGTTAGGGAACAAACTTTAGTATCATAGGTCAGAGTGTCAGAGGATGAAGTTGAAATAGTGACATGTGGAACTCCGTACAATTTCGATATGATGTTTCATCACATAAACCAGTGACCTAGGGAAAAATGTCGTATCTTGGGCTAGGAAGCTCTCCAAATGGAATTCCATAAAAATTGACAATTAGGGAATGGACTACAATTTCCCAGGTTTGAGTATCAGAGGCTAAAGTTGAAACTGTGACATGTGGCATACCCTAAAACTTCTATATTCTGTTTCATCCCTTAAACAGGTCATGTTGAGAAACTTAGCATATCTATCTCATGGAGAATACAATGAAGCTCAAATCTATGGGGTTGGAAATATGACAGTTCAGGATACCGCAGGAATATTTTTCAAAGCCTGAGGATCTGAAATTTTAGAGATACACCATAAACAATAAGGAACATCTGAAATAGCTCAACAGAGGAAATCAAAGAAGAGGAGGTAGAAGCTCTCACTTAGGGTTTTTAGTTTTTAAGGTATGGAAGGACCTGATACAATGTTGGAGACACCTGATGCAACATTGGAAACTTTGAAAATGTATTTGGAATCCCTTCATCATATATATTAATCTTCCATCAAATGTTGCGGGCAGAAGGAGATTGAAAATTAGGGTTTTCTAGGTTCTACAAGTAAGAAGAAACCCTAGCAAAGTTGGGGGACTCATATGGAAGCAATGAAGGAGGTTTAAATGGCATTGGTATTCTATCATCATAGCACCATGAATCTATATAATATGTTTACAAGTGATATACCTTGGACTATTAGGGTTTTACCCTTATAGAGAAGACTACCAACAATCTCGATAGGTATGACTTGAGGAGATGCATGTATGTTTTGAAATCTATTTTATTTATCTGATGATTAAGTTCATGATATGTTTGTATTCATATTATTTAGGTTAGTACAATCATGATTAATTTTATATTTGTCTGATCACCTTAGCAAATGTTGAAATAATGTAACTTCAAAGAATATTATATTTGTATTTTATTATTCCGTAGATGGTACATTCCTCCGTGATGACCCTATTGTATATCCGGAGATGTTTATTACTTCGAGAGAGTGTGGTAACTAGGTTCATTAGATCTTCCATGTGAGGTCGGCCCTGAGTTTACTATTTGGGGGTTATTAGACTCTCTTGGGAGAGGTCGGCCCCATTAGGGTAAAAAGTCAGTCGGGAGATGAGTATAAGTAGAGGAGGTATGTTCCTCACTTATCTCATTCATTCGCTCACTTGTGATTGGCGCATAGGAGAGAGAGAGGTCTGCATAGGAGGAGAAGGAGCTCTTGTTTGGGTACTACACTTTGTAATGGTTGATTATCTATATTGAGGAAAGCTTTGCTGGGTTTTCTACCCCATGAGGGTTTCCCAGGGTAAATCTTTATCTATCTTGAGATTGTGTTTCTTTCAGTGATATTGCTAGTCAAATTAGGCTAAACTTAACATGGTATTAGAGCTAGCCTGAATAAGACATCTTTCACAAGGTGAAAATACCTCTCTCTCCTCGTCCTGTGAAAATTAGGGTTTCTGCAAAAGTTTGAATTTTTGGATTCTGATTGCATGGCTGCATAGCCCTATTCAAAATCAAATTTTTGAGCCCTAGATCAAACTTTTTGAGTGGGTATAACCCCGGGATTTTTCAAACCCTAGTTTGACTTCTAGACCAGAAGACCAGAAAACCAAAAAAAGTGCGCACCTGTGCACCAGTGAACCAGAAAAGTTGCTAACCCGTGCACCAGAAAACCAGAAAAGAGAAGACTAGAAAACCAAAAATTCTATTGCAGATCCAGAAGGTGTGAAGTTGAAGTTTCCAGAAGCTAATCACACAAGAATTCTCAACTCAATCAAGATCATCTCCTGGTAAGTACTATTCTATCTTTTGAAAATTCAATCTCTGTGACCTCCTGGATAAGATGGCTCCAAGCACTAAGCTTGAAGACAAACTAGAGGGTATAGAAAATTTTTGGGCATGGAAATACAGAATAGGTCTCATTCTTGAAGATAATGATCTTGTCCAATATATTAAAGATGAGGTTGCAAATCCTGGAGAATATGAAGCTAAAGAGAAGTATAGGAAGGACCTGATTAGGGAAAAGAGAGTCATTGCTGATTCTATCAAATACCACTTGATTCCCCAAGTGGCATCCAAAAAGACCCCAAAGTAAATGTATGATGCCCTTTCCAGAATGTATGAGGGAAAGAACATCAATAGGAAGATGAATCTGAGAGCTCAATTAAAGAGCACTAAGATGAATAAAGGAGAATCTATTCAAGACTATTTCTCAAGGGTTTCCCAGTTCAAGGAACAACTATATTCCATTGTAGATACCCTTGATGAAGATGAACTAGTCATGACTGCTCTAAATGGTCTCACTAGCCTTGGAAGTCATTCATCCAAACTATGTGTGCCAGGAAAGAAAGTATGAAGTTTGATGTGGTATGGGAGGATTGCATTCAAGAAGAAGCTAGGGTACAGCTAATAGAGAAGCCCTTCTTAAGGAGGATGACCAAGCTTTGGCTACTCACACCAAAAGAAGAAGAAGGAGTCATTTCAACTCCAAGAAGAATGGTCACTAGGAGTCTCAACCTGCTCATAGATTCAAAAGGAGAGGGGGAGTAAACTCAGAAAGATACCTCTCCATAGTTCAATGTTACAATTGTCTCAAACTAGGGCACATTGCTAGAAATTGTACTTCACAGAAGAAGAGGAAGAATATTCACAAAAGACATCATGCACATATAGCAGAAGATGATAGTGAAGAAGAAGAAGAGGAAAGGCCTCAAAAGAAAAGAACTAAAGTAGAAAAAGAATATGCGGAAGAATATGTTCTATTCTCTACACTCTCTGGGTCTATGACACCTGGAGAAGATACATGGCTCATTGATAGTGGTGCTTCAAAGCACATGACATGACAAAAGAAGACTCTCTCAAGACTTGAAGAGAAGTCCTCTCCATAAAAAGTATCTCTAGGAGATGACTATCAATATCCCATCAAGGGAATTGGTGAAGCAAGCTACAAGCTTGATTTTGGAACCCCATTCACTACTACATATGGCTCAAAATTCCCACGAAAGTTTTCCATGAAACAATTAAAATTGATTGTTTTGAGGAAAAACAGTTTAAATTTTAGTAAAAATTTGAAAATCCTCCCCGACGTTCGTGGCTATAGTGACGAACGTAATTTTCGTTGCTATAGCCACAAAAGTTCGTCTCTATAGCAATGAAAATTACGTTCGTCGCTATAGCAATGACATGCCGAAAAAAAACTTGTATTTGTTTTTCTTTTGTAATTGTCATTGACTTTTTGTTTTTTTTTAAATATGACCGTTGTGCATTTTCGCCAGAACCACGACCCTCATTGATCTATAAATACATGTTCTTAAGTCATATTTTCATAATCATTTGTTACAGTTGCAGCGATCTTTCTATTGGTTTTTCGTTCTGCGATTTCAAGAGTCCGGCACTGGGTTGACACATCGAATTTTTGATCTCATTCGTTTTCCAAGTTAGTTTAACTGCAATGCAGTAGTCTTTTTTTTTGTTGCACCCTTTATGTTCCAACTAGGGCTTCAATGCAGATCTCATTTTTCTCTTTCTCTGCCTATTTATCCATGTATGCTCCATTTATAATCCATGTGGGTGGCAAGGTTAATGCTATGAATGCATGCATGTCACACAAATGTTGTCCATGCATGGTATTTCCTCGTGCATTTTTGCTTTCACATGTTTAATTTAATCCCTAATTTAAGGATTTTGAGATGTGCTTTTGGTTCTTGTTTATAACTTTGGTATTTATCCATGGTCCCTCTTTAAAATAACCATGAGTCTTATGCTTTTGTTCAAGGAAAAGTGTAGCCATGTATGTAAAAGCTGCATGCATAACAGTAATTTGGATCTAGTTGGCTTCTCATGTTCCATTAATTCTAACTAGGAGTACATTTTCACATGTTCCATTAATTGTAACTAGGAGTACATTTTCACATGTTCCATTAATTGTAACTAGGAGTACCTAGTATTCATCTTCTTTACATCAATGGTGTAAAATATCCATATAAAATACCTAACAAAATATTTGAATTCTTAGGTTTCCATTTTGCCTTCCGAACCTCTCTTATGGAAAAATGGGAAGTAATGGTGTATAGGGTTGACAAGAACATATATAAGTGGATCACTAAACTCATGGTATTTGAAATCAAAGAATATAAAATTGAAACCAAATTTTTGGTAGTCAACCATGTTTATGATTCTTCATGCTGGGTCCCAACAAAGCGAGCCTATGCACACCTAGAAAAGGATATTCACATATTTTTATGGGTTTAATCTAATCAAAATACATGATTTCATTAGTCTAGGTAGTAGTTATGTTATACCCAAAAACAATTTAGGGTGTTAGGTACCATTAGAACTAGGGTTCAAGGAGGGTCATTGGGAAAAAATGTACAATAAGGATTTCCTCTTGATATTATATTAGTAAACCCCTACAAGCTGGTAAAAAATCAAGGAAATTTTGTTACACAGAGTGTTTAGAAGCCAAAATAAGTTCCCAAGCCCTTCCTAACATCAAAAGAACCATGTCTTGGAAATGACTTCTCTATTAATACTCATTTATTATGGTGGTATAATTTGATTCTTCATGTAGGTAAGAAAATGGTTGAAATCTTGTGATTCTTTCACCAAGTCTCTTTCATGAAGGAATTTATTTGGCTAATGATTATTTGATACACCATCCTAGGTTTTGATGTCTTGGGCCTCCTAATTTTTTGTTAAATCTTGGACTTACAAGACCTAATGCCTCACTGAGAGAATGGAAATTGGGATCAACCACTACTTTTCCAAAAGAAAATTCAACCATGGGATAAAAATTCATTTACACCAAGATTCTTCTTGACGTGTGATTGAAGAAAGCTTGGACATTGAAATCCAAGAAAAATACTTTGTTTTTTTTCTTAAATAGTGTTCAGAATCCTATCTTCAGAATTAATATATAAAAACACTTTTTATTTAGATATTTTTGCTTGGAGGTATCCATGTGGATAAACTATTGACAATATTGAGAGAAAAAAACCCATGCTTTCTACAATCTCGGTGAAAAAATATTGAGCATATTGTTGAGATATGTCCTCTTTCTAGGAATGTATAGACGTAATCATAGTTTGCATGTCAATAATATTTTATTGCTTCCTCAACATGGTGAGATACTATTATAGGAAATTTATTATCATTGGCCATTAGCCACTTAATGGACCTTCATTATACAAATTTCATCTAGAATCATATATTTCACCCCAGTCACATGATATATATAAACTAAACCAGGATTCTCCTCGTTTTTCCTAACCATACATAAAATTTATCTATATACCATTTGATGGGAATCTCCATTTTTTTAATCTTTTGCAATATATGTGACAAATTGTATTTAAAATCAGAGGAAAAATACATAATTTTAAACTTAGACACCATCATTCTCCAATTCATGGTCTTGTTTCTTAAAATTGCTTGTGATTCAATTCATGGTCTTGTTTTTTAAATTTGAATATCTTGGGGTATATGAAGATTCAATTTAGACGTATGTTATATATTGATTAATGAGTTTTTTTTTGTTGTTGTAGCTTATCAGAATGTCAAATAAATATACCTAGGAAGAAAACAATAGGAGGTTTGCTGAGGCTAAGGCATCATTGGAGGCGAAGGGTGATGGAAAGTGTTATTGCCCTTGCAATGATTGTAGAGGTTTGCAAACTAGAAGAATTTTAAGAACATCAGCTGAAAAACATTGTAAGGAGAAGGGGCATGCTGAAGGGGGGTATGAATATCATCTGTTGGTAAGACGTTATTCATTACATATTGTACTTCTTGTAATAGTATTGATAATGTATTCACATTTTTTTTATCATTTTAAATATATGTGTTGTATATTATACACTAATGTTATTGCATTGTTTGTAAATATAAAGACAATGCCCCCAAGATGTCGATTGCCAGAGAGCCATTTGCCACATAATAGTAGAAATAATAGTTTACAAGACAACGAGCATGGAGATCATGCTATTGAAGAACGAGTTCTTAATGATCCTATGGACAAAGATGACATTATTGATACTAATGGTGAATATGAGATAAATACATTGCTGCAAGACACATTTGCTCCATTGGATGAGGACAACCTCCATTATTTTCATGATGTTCCTCTTCTCGAGAAGTCCCAAGAACCTCTTTATGAAGGCTCAACAACCAATACTCTGTGAAAATCCTCACAGCAGATCTAAGAGATGATGTGTACCTCACAAGAGTAATTATGATTAAGCAAGAAAATAGAAGAAGAGTGATACATGCAATATAATGAGCAACAGAATAATATGGTACAGTAGAACTCAGATAGAAGCAATAATACTTCGGTCATCCTAGATTATTAATCACAAATGGACATATAAATAATACAATGCATGAGGAATTCGAATGCCTAAGGTGGAAATTCGAATTAGCCTTCATGGAGTGATCAAAGGATCACTGGAGTGTCATCGGAGCACAACTAGGTGTCCTCATGATCATCGGAGCGCAACTGGAAGTCTTCATCATCATCAGTGGAGTCATCAATGCTCAAGTAACTGTCAACCATCAGTTAAACTAACTCTGGTAGGTGTAACTCAGTGTAACTGAGTGTAAATCAATGTAACTAAGTGTAACTAAGTGTAAATAAGTGTAACTGAGTGTAACTGAGTGTAACTCAATGTAACTAAGAGTAACTGAGTATAACTGAGTGTAACTCACTGTAATTGAGTGTAACTGACTGTAACTGAGTGTAACTGACTGTAACTGACTATAACTGAGTGTGACTGAGTGACAACTGGACTGGTAGGTGAAGAAGGGCGAGTTGCTCCCTAAAATCAAGGAAGAAGGGCGCACTAAGCAACTGGAGGGCTAAAAATGAATAGTGAGAAGCTCCTGGGGGCTGGCTAACTGAGGGCTAGGTGCAGGACTGATGACTGGGATGCATGCAAAATGCATGCAAACCCTAGAATGCATGCAAACCCTAAAAGTGCATGCATGACTGAAAATGTAAATGATCAAAATACTGGTGGGACTAGGATGGAGTATAGGAATATCCTAACACCCCCCCTTAATCCATCCTGGGCCCTGGTAACTAAGACCAAAGGTCACCCAATACAATGAATAATAACAATTAATAAACCAAGGAAGTGGGAAAATTTCATGGGAAACATACCCCCTCCTCAAAAAATAGACTGTAAGGCACACATAAAAAATAAAAGCTCCAAACTCAAGCATGTGTGATGCTTGGTCATATGTCTGGAGGTATCTTCTTCTTGGGAAGAAGTGGATCATGCTCAAAAAGCATGTGCTTGTACTTGCTCTTCAGATCGAATGTGATGAGAACAAATCCAACAGTATTAGAATGATCCTTGAACCTGTGATTTGAATCAGCTGAGGTAGGATCAAATTTTTGAATGTGCATATAGTCCTTTGTCTTCTCCTTCGAACCACCATGGGTGAGATTATGCCAAAAAGAACTATTACATGTTTGCTTGAAATCAAAATCAGATTTAAGACTTTCAAAACAGTTTCTTGAGATCTCCTTTGAACCAGCAGGGGTGAGATCAAAACTATCATATGCATGAGAAATTTTCCCAAGCAGTAATTGCTTAGAACCCAAATTAGATACAAGACTTGAATCATGGCTTCTTGAGATCTCCTTTGAACCATGAGAGGTGAGATCAAAACTAGTAGATGCATGATAAATTATCCCAAGCGAATGGCAATGGCCATATTCTTCATTGACCTTCTGAAAGCATGAATTTATGATCATATAGTAGTATAAAAGAGATGTTTGCTGAAGAGGAGCGAATGCATTACCTCCATTAGCTGATTTGACCTCTGAAATAATCATGTGATCATGATGCAAACCAACAGACTCTGGTGCAAGAGAGGATTTAGGACCTTCTGCAATATCTAGAGTGTGAGCTGGCACAGAAAGAGAAGAAAGTTTGAGCATGAGCGGAGAATCTGCAAGTTCTTTGTCAACAACTTCAATATGAGATGATACTGGTTCATGATCTGAGAGACCATCAAGAGGAGCGAATGCATCACTTTGTTTTCTTTCGAATGGGTTGGGACCAAGTCCTTCATTCTCTCTGCCAAATTTTCCATCTAGGTGAGCCCATATCTCTTTTGGAGTCCATAACTCTCTTGGAATTTCAACACCATCACGGTATTTGAATTGGAATCTCTGGTATGCATACAAAGAAAACATTATTGCTGCAAAGTGCATGTCTCTTTTATTTAACCAGTCAATCTTCTCTTCAGGGGATTCGAACTCTCTTTCAAAATAACAATAAAAAAGATCATGGATCTTCAAGTCTGCTATCATTCTTTGTTTCCATTCATCATAGTTGAGTGGATCAAGAGGAGTAATTCCTGATGAATACATTGAAGCTATAGAGGACCTGCAAAAACAATATAGAATAACTGCAACTGCTACTGCTGCAAAAATGCAGAAACTGTTGCAACTGCTGCACTCGAAATCTTGGTAATAACCTGCAAAAAACTCTCAAGAATGGAGATAAACAATACTCTCAACATGCTCTGATACCATGTGAAAATCCTCACAGCAGATCTAAGAGATGATGTGTACCTCACAAGAGTAATTATGATTAAGCAAGAAAATAGAAGAAGAGTGATACATGCAATATAATGAGCAACAGAATAATATGGTACAGTAGAACTCAGATAGAAGCAATAATACTTCGGTCATCCTAGATTATTAATCACAAATGGACATATAAATAATACAATGCATGAGGAATTCGAATGCCTAAGGTGGCAATTCGAATTAGCCTTCATGGAGTGATCAAAGGATCATTGGAGTGTCATCGGAGCACAACTAGGTGTCCTCATGATCATCGGAGCGCAACTGGAAGTCTTCATCATCATCAGTGGAGTCATCAATGCTCAAGTAACTGTCAACCATCAGTTAAACTAACTCTGGTAGGTGTAACTCAGTGTAACTCAGTGTAACTCAGTGTAACTGAGTGTAACTGAGTGTAACTGAGTGTAACTCAATGTAACTAAGTGTAACTAAGTGTAACTAAGTGTAACTGAGTGTAACTCAATGTAACTAAGAGTAACTGAGTATAACTGAGTGTAACTCACTGTAATTGAGTGTAACTGACTGTAACTGAGTGTAACTGACTGTAACTGACTGTAACTGACTGTAACTGAGTGTGACTGAGTGACAACTAGACTGGTAGGTGAAGAAGGGCGAGTTGCTCCCTAAAATCAAGGAAGAAGGGCGCACTAAGCAACTGGAGGGATAAAAATGAATAGTGAGAAGCTCCTGGGGGCTGGCTAACTGAGGGCTAGGTGCAGGATTGATGACTGGGATGCATGCAAAATGCATGCAAAACCTAGAATGCATGCAAACCCTAAAAGTGCATGCATGACTGAAAATGTAAATGATCAAAATACTGGTGGGACTAGGATGGAGTATAGGAATATCCTAACATACTCTATCTTCTATATTGTTGTTGGTGAACTTGAAGGTTTTGAATGGTTTATCAAACACTTGTTTCACACAGCTCCTAAGGTATGTAAATTTGATTATTTTCCTATTTTTTTAGTGTTATTTAGTTTGTAAATTAGGGATATGAAATATTTATGACATATCTTGTTTACATTTCACTTTTTGTCAACGTTGCAGATTGTTGGGTGATTTTCTATTACCGGCATCAAACAATTTACCACGCACAAGTCGAGAGGTATTCTTGATTATGAAAGAAATTGGAGTGGAGTATCAATCTATTGATGCATGTCCTAATGATCATATTATATATTATGGGCAGTATGAATCAGAAAACAAATGCCCACAATGTGAAATTAGTATATGTCAAACCGATCAATTAACAAAAAAGGTCCCTCGCAAAGTTCTTCGTTATATTCCCATAATTCCACGTTTCCAATCACTATTCAGGTGCCAAAGTATAGCACAGTTTATGGATTACCATGCGAAGAACAGAAGTGAAGATGGTGTTCTTCGAATGCCTGCAGATGGTTCTGCATTGAAGAACATTGAAGAAAAATGACCAATTTTTAAAGACGAACCTCGTAATGTTAGACTTTCATTGGCATATGATGGTTTCAATCCATTTGGTGAGCTTCATTCTACTTACTCAGTGTGGCCTATTTTCGTCATAAACAATAACCTACCTTCTTGGATGACGATTAAGAGAGAGCACACAATGTTGGCAATGATTATTCCAGGTATTTTTTTGAAAGTTGTAATTATATTATTCCATAAAGTTATTTGTTTAATTGCTGCATGAGAACATCTTTTATATATTTGGATGGATAACTAAATAGCAGTATTGTATGTTTATTGATCAATTAGGTAAATACCAAGTTAAAGATATGAATGTATATATTGAGCCTCTTATCGATGAGCTATTGAAGTTATGGGCTAGAATCAATATGTATGACATCTCTAGACCAATAGGGTAGAAACAATTTGAGTTCCATGGAATTCTTGCATGGATAGTTCATGACGCTCCCGGGTTAACACATTTTTGTGGTATGTAACTTTATGTTGCAGTTCGTTAAAATTATATGTTTTTATGGTAAAAACATGCATTTTTTGTTTGAATTAATAATCTTTTGATGCTATAACATTAATACATATATCTCATAGGTCTTCAAACAAAGGGAAAATTTGCATGTCCAGTATGTGGTCCTAGGATAAAATCTCGTCGTTCAAAAATTTTAGCAAATGAGGTGTTTGATGAGTACAAGCACTTCCTCCCTAAGAACCATAGGTACCGAACTATCGAAAAAAAAAAATTCAATGGTAAAGAAGAGAATGCAAAGAAACCACGAAGAATGACACCTCACCTATGGAAGTTGGAATATAACAGAAATCATCGAGGTATGCAAATTGTATATGCAACAATATACAATATGTTCATGTTATAATATTATGATTTTATATTTTTACTGAATTTTCTCTACCATGGGTGTCATGAATTATTGTTAATGTGTTTTCGTTTAGGTTTAATGACTATATTTAAGGCATGAACGGGATTCCACGAGGAATGAAGAGTTATCCCATACAATTCAGTAGGTTGCCTTACTACGAGCACCTACAAATAGCTCATTTGTTTGATACAATGCATATCAGGAAGAATGTAACAGAAATGGTATGGCGGACATTAAATGGAAGGTTAGACAAAGATAAAATTGGAAAAATTTGTAGTGACATTGCAGAAGCCAATCATGCATTGAAAAGTGTAATTATTTCCAATGCCGGAAATGGTAACCGGAATATTAGTCTTCCATGGTTATTGACGGAGCAACAAAGCAATGCTATAAAAGAGGTCATTCAGAAAATAAGGTTTCCTACGGGTTTGCGTCGAACATACAAAATATCTTAACCAAAAAAGGTGATTTTGGCGGTGTTAAAACTCATGACTGGCATACATTCATTAAGGTAATTATTTACGTATTTAATATCCATTAAGTAAATATTTTTAGTAATAGTTATCTCCTATTTGGAAACATTAGATAATGATTTGCTTTTCGCTACAGTGCGTTCTACCTCTGGCTCTCCCATATAGCTTTGACGAAAACATAAAACAAGTTATATATGATCTTGGTAAATACACGAGGTAAGTAACAATTTTATATGCATGAAAAATGTTCGTTCTTTTGGTTGCATTGCTTATTCACATGATATTGTGTTTTACAACTTGGAACTTTATTATATATTATATGCCTCAATCCGGTTGATCATTCATGTTATTTTATTGCACCTTTTGTAGTTGGCTTTCATCTAAATAAATACATAAATAATATATTAGGTATTGGAAGAGAGAAATTCCTCGTCTAATGTGTGAAATGCAGAAGTATTTACCTTCGGTATTTTTCAATGCACAAGAACACTATCTCATACACTAAGTTGACGAGATTGAATTGTGTGGACCTGTAAACTCAAGGTCAATGTGGATGGTGGAAAGGAATTTGAAGGCATTGGAGGCTTTTGTTAGACAAAGAGCATGCCCTGAGGGTTCTATGGTGCAGGGCTATATGCTATATCAATCCATGGTGTAAATCAGTCAGTATCTTCCAAATTTATCAAAAAATATCAATCTGCCTCGCATTTGGCATGTCGACTCCATCAACAAATTTGAAGGGGAGGTCCTGTTGGGGAAAGGTAGAAAGAGGAAAGCGAAAGGTAATTTAATGGTCATGTACAATTTATTTATTATACAATTAAGTTTTCAATTTATGTAATTTTTATTATTCTAGCAGTATTTTAATTAAAGGTAAACTTAATTGCCTTTAATGATAGCTAACTTACAATTCTTAATTGTTATTTTTTCATATAGTTGGCCACGTGTGGGATGCAATACATTTATTCATTGCAAACAATCATGATTGGATGGAGGAATGGATTGAACGATGTACAGAATACTATGGTACCTTGTCATGGGAAGGGGTTAGTAAAATGATTAAAACAGTGCATCGTCATCGAGAAGAATATCCCGATCTTACGCAAAGTGAAATTGATTTAGCATGCGGTTTAAAAGATAAAAAGGCAAGTATATTTACCCTGCTCAGTTTTTTGTTGTTTCGCATTGTATCAAAATATTTATCTTGTTTATGTCTTCTTATATATTTATTTACTGAGTCGTGAATGATGTAGCTGATACATCACAATGCTATGTGGTGCAATGGTCGTAAATTCGCATCAAAAAGTTGGATGACAAGAGGAAAACATTTGATTGTGGGATAAATTCAGTTTTTCAAGTCACTAATGTTTCCTCTAGAAGTGACAGGCATCCAGAAGTATCTGAAAATAGGTACTATGGTTATTTGGAAGATATAATTGAGTGTGACTTTAATTCCTTTAAAGTAGTCCTATTTGAGGTCAAATGGTACATGCTACAAATGAATGAACGTGATCCCGAAATAACTGTTATTGAGCATGCCAATGGATTTACCATGGTTAATACAAGGGCACTTGAACCAGGTACAGAGCCTTATGTTCTTCCAAGTCAATGTGAGCAGGTATTTTACTCAGAGGTTCCAGGTAAAGCAAGTTGGCCATACGTTGTTAGATACGATCCAAGAGGAAGACCGATCAAGTATAATGCAATAGAGGAAGAAGACAATGTTGAAGAAGAAGGTGATGCAGATTCGGAGCAGTTGGTCATCGACGTAGATGTGTCAGATGAAGAATCCGATCGAGAAGTTGATCATCCAAATGATGTAGCAGACAATGTCGAAATTGAAATTGATGATGAATATCTAACCGAAAATGACATTGATCATGATCCTGATATGAGCGATCTTTTCAACGATAGCGATTCATAATGAGATGATGATACAGATGTTGCATTAGATGAAGAAGAATCTGAATGACATTGTAGCAATGTTGGAATCTAGGAGGTATGCTTTTATTGTTATTTACATTTTCCTGTATGTTTAGATAGATGTTTTTTTTAGATAGATTTTGTCGGGTTATGGGGAATTGAGAGTGATGTGAGGGGGGGGAGGGGCCATACAAGCTTCCACCTTCACGTGGTTGGCCCTGTTTAGTAGAGAATATTAAATTATTCTCGAAATAGAGAGAAGCTTAGTAAGGAAATGGACAATTATAAAGCATCCCATAAAGAATCCCATAAAAAATATATAAACTATTATGTAATATTATAAAGCATCCCACAAAATTGACTTAGACTATTATGTAATATTACAACGACTCATAGTAGCATCCAGTTGGATTTGAAATTTGGTCTCACCTAGGTAATCTTGGCTAGTTACAAATTCCCCTACATTTAAAAATAAATAAAAAATATTAAAGTGACCCATGAATCCCTACCTCTTGCACACATGTAAATGAATAACAAATAGAAGCTTATCACTTTCTCTTAAGAAGGTCATAATGGGACAATAACATTATAAACATTGTAGAAAGACCTTACATTCTTGATGCTCATTTTAATGCCCTTATCTTGGCAATGATAAGTAAGAAGGATCCTATATGCAAATATATGTATAAATTATAAAATTAATGGTGGCTTGTGGGTTGGTCCAAATAGAATGTTTTTAAAAACCCATGAAAGTTTGCCACGAAACAGTTAAAATCGATGGTTTTGTGGAAAAAAAATTTAACTTTTTGGAAAAATTTGAAGTTCTACTCCTCCAGAGATTTTGATTTTCCAAATGGTATTTATGTTTTTTTGGTGATTGGATTTTCTATTCCAAAGTTGAAATCCTAGTCTTAGATTCTTAAGTTAAGAAACCCCATCCTTCTAATTCATAACAAGCCTTGAACCTTTCTTCAATCTTCTTCAACAATTTTTCCTCTTTTTCTATTTTGGCTTGAACCCATCCAATAGTGATTTGTTTAATTCGCTTTAGATTTACTTCTAATTGAAGGAAGGTAGATTCTCATAGATTTTCATTAAAAGGAACATAATTTGAATTTACTAACTATAAAAAGCCTTGTTTTTTTATCTAACAAGGGTTGAATTTGAAAGGGTTAGGAAACCTAGACCCATATATACCCATCTCCAAACATATAAGAGCATGATCAAAATTGATTCCGATACTGACCTACTACATCATTCTAGGGGAAACAACCATCAAACATTTTTATACTAAACATATGTACAAATACTTGTTTTTTTTAATCTAAACCCACTCACTTATTCCTCCATCAAGGTTTGAGTCTAATTGGTTCTACATCACATAGACCCACTTTCTCCATCTTACTCAAGAAGAAGCCTAATAAACAATCTACTCATGCATTAGAACCCCATATCTCATAACAACCCAAGGTAAAATTGAAATCCCCATTTATAATCATATTTCCTTCTTCATAAAATATTTTGCAAATAAACTCACCTAGAACAAAACCATATCACTGTAAGGCCCATGTACATTAAAAACCAACAATGCTCTTCCCAATTCTTGATAGTAGAGCTAAATCGCCAAACCTAAATCAACTAACCAAGAGTTTTTGCATCTAATACACTTGCTACGCTAACCCAAGATCAACCCCTCAGACCTGCTCTTGGCATCCACAAAATATAATTCCCACTCCCTTAACAATTTTCCTAGTTACCCCACAATCAACATTCCTTCACACATAATCTTATGTAACATTAAAATATATGGCTCATGAACCTCTATCATCCTCTTCAAAGTCAACTTCTTGGAGGTTATCCATCCCTCTACAATTGATATAGATCATTGTGAAACCCTCTCAGGGGTGTTTATGTATAGAGAGTTTGCAAGATGCATACCCAAGGCTTTCATCTCTCCAGGGAAAAGAGAGGAAACTAGAAAACCTCAAGATTGGAAACACTTTCCTATAACTCCTAGATAAATTAATAAAATGGAAGTATAAATTAATGATGTCTATGATGATGATCATCATCATGTCGATGATGATGATGAAGAGGATGGTAATGATGATGGCAATGATTATAATCAGGATGACAATGATGATGATGATGAGGATGAGGATGATGATGGCGATGGTGACGATAGTCATACCGATGATGACAATGATGGTGTTGATGATGATGGTGTCGATGATGATGGAAACCATGATGATGATGGCAATTATGATTTTCATGATGATGATGGTGTTGATGACGATGAGAACGGGGATGGGGATGACGATGACAAGCATGATCATCATCATCATGGTGTTGATGATGATGAAAAGCATGATCGTCAACATCGTGTTGACAATGATGATGATAAGGATGGTGATGATGATGATGATGTTGTTATTTATGATTATTATGATGATGATGATCAATGCTGATGAAAAAGACGATGATGATGATTAGTGATGGTGAAAATAATGATGATGGTTAGTGATGACAAAAATGATGATGATGATGATGATGCTTATGACGACATGTTAGACTTTTTTTGGTTTATTTGGAGTTAGTCTACTTTTTCGAGCATGTCTATATTTAGAATCTATCTGTGGCAAGTACATGTTGTGATGTCATGGGTGTAATTAAGTAATGATGGAGTGGATTCAAGATTTTGGTGGGTGAAGAATGTATTTGAGCAAAAGGATATTTTTCCTATATGTGACATGTGGTAGCTAAATGGTGGGTTTCCATTGATATGATCCTTTAAAGTTGTCAAATCCAAAACCCTATATTGAATTCCTAGGATTAGGTGTCCTCCTTTCCAATTGTGGTAAATCCCAAAATGTCATTTGGTTTAGTACAATTATGATTTGGAAAATATGTTATTTGTATCGAGACAAAGTTTTTTGTGTGGAAAGAATAGTTAATGTCCTAATATAAAATATAAATATAAAAAAACAAATAAAAAAAACAAAAACAAAATAGAATATAAAATATATATTAAAACAAAATATTGAAATATAAAGATCTAGTTCGAATATTAAAAAACAAATATAAAATATAAATATAAAAAAAAAATAGAATATAAAATATATATTAAAACAAAATATTCAAATGTTAAAAAATATAAAACAAAATATTTTCCTACACAACAACAACCATTCACATTGTCAACCGCTCCCTGTTGATCCTTTGTCACATTGTCAACCGCGCCTGATCGAGCAGAGCAGAGGAGAGAGTTGAGTGCTTCAACCATAGAGTAGAGGAGACAGCTGAGAGGGTGCATTTCGACAACATTGTGACGCGATTCAAGACCACCCTGAGGAATTTCAAGAGCACTGTGAGGCCTTTCAATAACACCCTCAGACATTTCAAGCCGCATACCCTGCAGCAATTGAAGGAGAATACCTGAGGCATTTCAGGACCACTGTGAGGCATTTCGAGGAGCATACGGCTGTGAGGAAATATCACCCTCAGACATTTCAACCAGCATACCCTAAGGGATTTCGATACTAGAGTACGAGGAGCAGAAGAGACCATTCGAGACAAAAAAATAGGCACAACATCTTCGGTAATCCCTACCCTCTTTTGTAAAACTCTGAACATGTCACACAAAACTCCAAAATGAAGAATATTGAATGTCAGCTTGTGTTGGTCATGCTTGACCTGATACTTCTCTCATATTTCTTCTTCCGCCCACACCCCATGAAGAATATGGATTCCCTCCTTCCACCCACACCCCACAACACCATTCTTGATACATGAAGTTGGCATCTTCAATTTCTTATGCAGGTTTAACCTAGATAGATAAGCCCCCATCACCATTCCTTCAACCAATGATGGAGCAACAAAATAGGGAGGGGATATGCTCATGGTTTAGATGCTTTAAGACCCAATAATAGGAGTAGTTACAGTAGAATCACCATCGGTACATACATAGGCGGTTTAAGAAGCATCGTTCACAATTCAAGTACCGACAACTAAATAAATCTTGCATTTCTATTTTACGTACCAAAAACCTTAGGGAGGAAGAATAATAAAATTCCTCGATATAGGCCATCATGGAGACAGGGGAGACAACCAAATGCACTAAAGATCTAGATGCAACAGTTCACTAGCTATTATTTGATTCTATTAGAGACAACAGTAATTTTGGGTAAGTATTATGTAGCTCATCAATATCAACAACAACACACATCGACATAATTATCACATTCATATTCATATTTGTTGTTTCCATGGTTGTCATGTTGTTTGTCTTTCCTTCCAGTTTTGCGATCATCTCCTAATAAAGAGTTTTCTATGTATTGGAAGACAAAAACCAATGAAACACATGCAATAGCACATACCAGATATCCTTGAAACATGGTCTGAATCTTGATTGTTTCACATTTTTCTATGCTTCCATTGAGAGTGGAGGGTCCATTGCTTGTCAATAGAACCCCAGAATCTACGACATGTGCAATGACCATAGTTGCATGAGCTGCAGTTGCTGTAGCAGCATGAATGGCTATTACATGCATATTTTCTATAATATGTACTCAATGTTTTTGCCAATGTACATCTACAATTTTTTTTTGTTTGGTACAAAAGCCATCTGTCAACTTTGTTCGCTAATGTGGTGGATTTGTATCAAAATAGAAATGAATGGCATTAAGCAAGTGTAACATAGATTCATATTTATGAATGTTCTCAGATGATGTGGTGTTTCCACCACTGTCAAATATTGCCATGAAATCAAATTCCTTTCTTGGGAGGTCATGCAATGCCCTTGCAGGTCCAATGCAATATATGGGGAAAATTCATAAAACACATATAAAAAATAAAATGTGTCTTTACATATAGAATCTTCCCATGCCCTCCTTCTTTATCAAAATCATTGATAAAGTAAATTTCCTCTTTACCAATACTCAAGGCTCAACCTAGTGAGAACTCCTACTTAAACATTTCACCATTTAGAGTAGAGAACCCATCTAGATTCTAGATCACAAACCATTACTAATTTGGGTTTTACCAATTGTGACTCAATCCACATTTAGATTTCTGGATAATGAAAAAAACAAAACGCACCTAATCTAATATGTGAAATTCAAACTACATGATAATTTTAGTCTACATGCAAAATGCAAATCTAATCTAGAGTTCCAAGCTAAGAACAAGTAACTTAAGACAATTTTGTAGTGAACAAGGATTAAGAGAAGCTGCACACAAATACAGGAATTAGGTAGTCATTATGAAATAAAATAAACATTTTAAATTGGCTATTAACTCTATTACGTAGCAAAATAGAGGACAGAAACCAATGAAACACATGCAATAGCACATACCAGATATCCTCGAAACATGGTATGAATCTTGAGTGTTTCCCATTTTTCTATGCTTCCCTTGAGAGTGGAGGATCCGTTGCTTGTCAATAGGACCCTAGAATCTATGGCATGTGCAATGACCATAGTTGCATCAGCTGCAGTTGTTGTAGCAGCATGAATGGATATTGCATGCATATGCTCTAAAATATGTACTCAATGTTTTTTCCAATGTACATCTACAATTTGTTTTCTTTCATACAAAAGCCATCTGTCAACATTGTTCGCTAATGTGGTGGATTTGTATCAAAATAGACATGAATGGCATTAAGCAAGTGTAACATAGATTCATATTTATGAATGTTCTCAGATGATGTGGTGTTTCCACCACTGTCAAATATTGCCATGAAATCAAATTCCTTTCTTGGGAGGTCATGCAATGCCCTTGCAAGTCCAATGGAATATATGGGGAAAATTCATAAAAACATATAAAAAATAAAATTTGTCTTTACATAGAGAATCTTCCCATGCCCTTCTTCTTTATCAAAACCATTGATAAAGAAAATTTCGTCTTTGTCAATACTCAAGGTTCAACCTAGTGAGAAGTCCTGCTTAAACATTTCACCATTTAGAGTAGAGAACCCATCTAGATTCTAGCCCACAAACCATTACTAATTTGGGTTTTACCAATTGTGACTCAATCCACATTTATATTTTTAGATAATGAAAAAAACAAAACACACCTAGTCTAATATGTGAAATACAAAATACATGATAATTCTAGTCTACATGCAAAATGCAAATCTAATATAGAGTTCCAAGCTAAGAACAAGTAACTTAAGACAATTTTGTAGTGAACAAGGATTAAGAGAAGCTGTACACAAATACAAGAATTAGGTAGTCATTATGAAATAAAATAAGCATTTTAAATTGGGTATTAACTCTGTTACGTAGCAAAATAGAGGACAAAAACCAATGAAACACATGCAATAGCACATACCAGATATCTTCGAAACATGGTCTGAATATTGAGTGTTTCCCATTGTTCTATGCTTCCATTGAGAGTGGAGGGTCCATTGCTTGTCAATAGGACCCCAGAATCTACAGCATGTGCAACGACCATAGTTGCGTCAGCTGCAGTTGCTGTAGCAGCATGAATGGCTATTGCATGCATATGCTCTATAATATGTACTCAATGTCTTTGTACATCTCTACATCATGTCAAGAGATTTTCATGAGTTGAAATTTTGGTTGAAGTCCCATATAAATCTAGCATGCACCTCTCCCTTGGTAAATACATCCTCTGGTCCATATGGCCATCTGAGTCCATCTGGAAAATGGCCTTGATACCAACAATTTTTTAATAACAATTTTTTTTCTGCTTCATATGTATTTTTGGGGATAGTCATGCACAAAAATGGTAGCCCAACTTAGTATACAAATGTTCTTTCCGACGAGCTAAAGAAGACCCAAAATGAGCATAGAGCACGATTATTTTTATTTTTTATTTTTTATTTTTTATCTTGATAAGGGTCCTCTCTTTTTTTATATATATATCGAGTTCATCTAGTGTATACAAGATCAAGTTACAAGGAGTTGGGCCTTGAAATAATTGAGCTTCGTGAAGTCTTTCTCAAGTACCCAAGTGGCCTCCTTTGAGGCATGATGTTGCTCAAAAAATTCCTACAGTGATAGATGAACGATATGACACATTATTTCACCGAGATCGTTTGCAAACTCCCAAAAATGATGAAGGCACCTTTGAGAAGAATTCACTTCGTAGGAATGGTAGCCTTTAAGGTAGAACTTAATTTTGATGTTCCTTTATTTTGAGGAATCAAACATAAACGTATTTTCTAGCCCTCTTCATTGGGAGTTAGTTATTGTTATGTCGTCAAGTTTGAGCAGATTTTTTGATAGAATGGTAAGAGTTTGGGGCTGGAGATTAGTGGTAGCACAAGAAGGGGAAAAGATTCTCTAACTCTTAGAGCAAAGAACAAAGTAAATATAACCTCTAACTCTTATAACAAAGAGAAAAGTAAATATAACAAACTCAAGGAAACATAAGGCCCAATTAAACTCTTCTCTTTTTGGGATACAAAACTTCTCCAGTATGTTGACCCGATTGCTAAAAGATAAATGATTTTAAAATACAAATATCCAAATACTAAATGCAACCATAATTCGAACAATAAAATGTGGTCCTATACTAATCACTTAGCTAGGCCCCATTCCAAAATTGTATGACCTAGTTATATCCATCTGAAAGATCTATATGCACTACCAGGGAAAGAAAGTTACATGATTGTGTTTCAAGTATTGAAACCATGGTTGCTAGAAACCATGAGCCATGAATGATGTTTTCAGTATTGAAAATTCAATTACAACACGTTGTATCATTTCAATGATTGTAGGTACCACCAAATAGGTACTTGTCAGATCTATCTTCATTAAGTGAGGAAGATAGACTAGAAGAGGTTGAAAGTGAGACGTCTAATACAACATCTAACAGGTCAAGATCAACTAGAGGTGAAAAGGTAAGGAGAAAATTTCGTAGATGCATGGAACTTTTGGTTTCTGAAGGACGATCATGTGGTTATGATAACGAATGCATAGGTGACATTGAGTTACCCCTGAGGTATAAACATCTTGTCAAATGATGCCTACCCAAGGAGCTACCCCAAGTGGACACTAATTTCTTCCTCAATGGGATGACTTATCACATTGCTCCATCCTCTTTACATGGACTGGGGCTATTTTCCATGGATGGCATAAAGGTGTCATATGGAAATGAATATGAATTGATGGAGTATGTCGTTCCATGCTACAAATACAACGACTGGTTGTTGTTGGTACGATATACAAGAAGTATGCGGACATACGGAGTGGCAGCCAATTATTGTCAACTACTGGACAACAATTTGCACAAAGGAGCAACTGTGTAGATTGATGGAAGGCCAAAAGCTTCAGGGAATATCGTAGGGTTTATAAATAGCACACGACTAGGGTCAACACATAAGCTACCCAATTGATTATTTGAGGGGCATGAAGGAAATCGTGTATTCGTATGTGCAACAAAGTCAATAGCTGCAGGTGAAGATTTGTTGATCGATTACGGTTTGAATCGAATACCTGCGGAGGTTGCTATTATGGGGGTAAGTTTCTGATACAACATTTAACTCAACCTTTGATTGATGAATTGTTATTTTTCTCTTGCATCAAGTTTATTTATGTCATGCTTTTTATAATATACACATGGTTAATTATACGTCATGCTTTTTATAATATACATATGGTTAATTATATGTCATGCTTTTCATTAATCACATTTAACAGAGATTGTTATATATGTAATTTTCATTTTTAATGTCTTAATTCTTATATTGTGGCAGGGTGATCGTGGCCATATGCCAGAAGCTAGCCGTGGAAAGTCACCAAGGGTGACGGATGAGGTAAATGTTAGTTTAATAGTACCTAATAGCATCAATGTAATAGTAACCACAACTCATGATTATATTACATCTGTTAACATTTGACATTTTTTTTTATATTGAGCTCAAAATTTCAATATGATATCATTCTTATTGTATTATGGCAGGGGGTTGATACTATGACCATAGCTAGAGCTTTAGGACAACTAATTTTGACTCTCATAGTAACAATAAAGTTTTTTTTTATATTAAAAAAGTTTATTATACATGGTTCAATTTTTAGTTATCGATATTAATATGTCTTGCTTATTGTATTGTGGCAGGGTGACCTTGGGAAGGCACCAATGTCATCACATTAGGAAAATGATAGCGTAATAATACTTTTTTTTGTTATTATATGCATTATATATTTTTACGTGATTTTTTTATTGACATTCGCAGAGCACACCAAATCAAGGTGATGAAGTAGGGATATGTTATTCAACTGACCCAATGCTTACTGTGAAAATGGCTTTGAATAAATGCAATGATGAACTTCTTGAACTAATTTTAATCGATCCAATGGCTGAAGAAATACAAGCAAAAATTGATGAATTGGAGAGAAAGATAAAAAAAATAGGCGGTAAGTGGCATCTTTGAAATTTTTTACGAACTACATATATTCATTTATGATACTTTAGTTCTGTTTTTTTGATATGTTCTAATAAATTGAAGTTGGATTCCTTAGATTTATTTGGAGCCAAAAAACGCGTGTAAAAAACATACTGCAGAGGGCGGTATAGTTAGTAGCGAAGCTTCAACCCTTCATAGATCTACCGTACCAACAAGGCTGTTTTCCACTCCTACAAAAGAGCACACTTTAGATGCCACACCCTCAACGGATGTTGGAGGTGAAGATGGCCCTTCAAACACCACTACCCCACATGATGATAGAGAGGACCGTAGCACCGATTGTGATAGTTGCTATCTTGTCTCAATGCATGTGGTTAGAAAGGGATCATTGCTAGTTAGCTTCTTGGTGGACAGTGAGTGTATTCCAATCAAGATACCGAAGATTGCAGGTATTATTTAATTTATTATGTGTTTTTTATTCATGTAATTCTAAGCCACATTACTCAACCTAGTTTTAATTAATTATCATATTTTTTTGCAGGAAATAATGTATTTTATAAGAACCTACATGAAAAGGCCTTAGAGATTTTTGGGCCCACCATTCATACATGGTGGAATGCCCAAAATGACAAATTGAAAGATGATTTGTTGAACCACATGGTCAGCTTGTTTGGTGAAACCTTTAACAAAAAAGGTGTCACCGCAGCAGCTAGCTTAAATTTGAAATATGTCAGGGCAGATTATAGGGACAATCTGCAAACTAACCACAAGTATGAGCGTCATCCAATGGTTCCAGAAAAGGAGTGGAAGGCGCTCATGGAGGATGCAAAGGAGCAGGTAGTGAGACAACAAGGAAAGACTAAGCCAATCAGTTCAAGAAGGTATGACACATCATATTTTTTTTAAATTTCCAAATATATTTAAGTTGCAATATCTAACGTATTTGCAACCTTTCATAGACTCCCTGACACATCTAAAGCAACAAAGGAAAGAATGGAAAAACATGGGCAGCACAAATTGGGCCAGGGTGGATATCAAAAGCTAAGGGCACGAATTGTAAGAATCATTTGATCATTATATGTAGCCAACAATTAATTGATTTTTCTAACAAGCACTTTACATGGTGTTATGCATTGCAGGGAAATGCTTTTTTTGATGAATCCACTGAGGAAGACTTGAAGCTCGGCTTCAAGTACGGTTATCAACATGTGCTGGAACGTCGAAAAAGCATGGGGCAAACCCCAATTTCCCCATCGATTGAATCTCAGGTAAATAAAATCAATAAGGACATCATTAAAATGAACTTCCATAATCTATCCATGAATGATTACATCGAAAAATGAGTGTTTTTTGTTTGTTTTCAGTGTGAGACCAACAAAAGCAGCGAGGCTAGCGGTACCGAACCGATACCACAAGATGGTGGTGAGTTGCCTAGCCATTTAGGTATGTATGCTATAAATCAAATGTATTCAATATGATTTTAAATACATAATTGATGACGCTTAATAATTAAAAATTTTCTATGAATGGCAGAGCATGTACCTTCTCATGCTCATTCGGGAGAGGAATAAATGGGAGAGGCAATGAACATTCCAATTGACTCAGCTAGTCATCTAGCAGGTAAAGATAATTGTAATGAAATTGAAAATAATGAAAAATGTATATCAATAATAACTACACACTTACATCTATATAACTGTAATGGTTTTTGCAGATGATGCCCCTGTCCATCCACCTCCACCCCCTACTAATTGACGTACCAAAAGTATGGTGTGGGAGTGCTTATCCACACAATCAATGGAAAAAGAGGGCCCAACAACTACAACGGGGCAAGACCCAGAAGATGAAGCCACCCTCTTACAATTTATGAGAAAAAAACAAAAAAAAATGTAGTTGTAAACTTTTAAGGTTTTTATTTAACTGAGTGAAGCCATGAACTCTTTTCAGTTTTGTAACAAGTTTTTTGATCTATTCAAGGCCACTCAGTTTTTGATTAGTTTTGTACCTTCTGAAGAGTGAATTTGTGTGTATAGAGACTAAGACCTCTCCAAATTCAGCATTGATTTTGTTATAAGGCCAATAGATTTGGCTATTTGAATTTTAATAAATATGGCCCTAAATTTCCTCTTGGTTCTCTGCAGTTTGCTTTATATTGTTTGTGTCCGCTATGTGCTTTCATTGTGAGCCATTACTTTGCATTGAAAATTGCCACTCGACATAAAAAAGAGCTAATAAAATAAGGTCTAGCTTTCAGCACATAGAACACGAGTCACAAAACATCAAGATCCATAAATCAGGTCACTGATGAAATGAGCCCTATATTACTGGGGTGTCATGATGACCATTGGGTGTGGGTGATGGTATGTTTTTTCAAAATGTTTGTTGAGAGAAGGTACTTAGACTTCTTAGTGTGGCCTGTAGCATCGACTATGTTCAGGAAACAGTGATTTTTTACAGTGTTTGCAATGGAAACGGAAGGGAATTTAAAGCATGCTGTAATCTTTATTGTTGTTAACAGATGAAAAAATACGGAAGAAGTCTGTGTTGCTGATCATTTCCCACCCAGACGATGAATCCATGTAAGTCATTCAAAACATACCACATTATTTGGCATTAAAAATATTATAAAAGACCTCAGCTTCATTCCACCAGTAAATTCCGCATTTTGTGAAAATTAAAGGTCAATGACATTTAATCGAATTACACAGGCTCATTGGACTGTGTGATAACATCTTAGGTGTTTTCGTGCACTTGGAGGGATCTTTTTTCTGATATTCCTGTGATTAGCTCCCTAGATGACCGAGATCATAAGTCCATAGTAATTGCTAGAGTGACATGCTTTCTTCTTTATATGTCAAGTGGTATTCTCAAAAGCAGGGACTTATCAACTCTTTTTCTGACTATCACCCAGAACTATGCTTGCTGATAATGGCCTGAAAGATGCATATTGCTGTTTATAGTTTTTGGTCATTGTCTAGGATCTTTTACAAAACTGACAGTACTTGATAGTACTCCTATCCTATGCTATTGTCACATGCTCTTAAAAAGTTGGAGATGCCAAATAAATGGTGTCTTGGAAAGGCTTTTACCACCATAAAAAACCTTTCATAACGTGACAAACACCAACCATCAATTTTGAAAGAAATACCAATGATGTAGTTGGGAAAAGTTGTCGTACCAGGAAAGATTTGTCATGCAAGTAGTATTTGCTCTGAATCATACAATTATTTTGATGTATATGTAACTTCGGAATGTATTTCATATATGTTGTATGTACTCCTATACAGATGGTATTATTCCTCTATACGGAAGTGTCGTCATTTATATTGTAAGTGTTGTAACTTATACTTGATGGGTTATTAGACCACCTTGTTGGGGTCGGCCCTGTATAAGTCATGTGGTTCAAAGGGTTATTAGACCACCCTATTGGGGGTCGTCCATGTGGGTCAAAGGGTTATTAGACCACCCTATTGGGGGTCAGCCCAGTCAGCATTATGTTATGTGGTTAAGTTCGAGCCTACATGAGTTAGGTAAAAAGGCAAGTCAAGTCAAGTATAAATAGAGTGTGGGAGGCACTCTATTTACTCACTCACTTCTCACACATGCCCTCAAGGAGGAGTGGCGCACTTATGGAGGAGGAGGATCTGCTGCTAGGTTATGTCTATCTCTCATGGTTGTATCATTGCTCTATCTATCTCTGAGGAAGTTATTGGGGTTTTTCACCTTTATGGTTTTCCCCAAGTAAATCTTTGTGTCTCTTGTGTGCTTGCATTATTGTCTCCATGATTGATATGTTGTAGATATGCTGTACATGTTGTTCTCTCAGTTAAGATCCTAGATCAGATTGAAGTAAATTCAGAAAATTTAACAAATTATATTGGTTTTCTGTTCACCGAGATCTGTTTGAGACCTTACTCCTATCCCTAGATTGTCACAAGGTTGTAGTGAAAGGCATACAGATCTTAGTTTTACCAATTGTTAGTGTTCTTGTGGGTGCATTAATAGACGACATATGCCCAAGGGTAGATTTTCAAATGGTAGTACCAATTCTTGCTAGCGAGGGGGCGACCTATCATATATACTATTTTTCTATTTTGATATTTTGCTTCTTGAGATTTTTTTGTTGATGCTTGCCTATTTGTATTTGTGCATGCTGCGATGAAAAACAAAAATTAATTTTGATCTTCCTATGCTTTTTGTGCATTAATGAATTCACCTTGTAGCACAATTCATATAAAGTTCCAGTCACTTCTTTGAATTGAATTAATGCATTATTTGATTTTCCACAATTATTGTATAATGAAGATTCATTTGCTCAGTATTATGTTTCTTTTTTGAAGTCAGTCTATTTTTTACTGTCCTATATTGCAACATCTTAACTTGATCATACAAAGCCCTTCTTTCTTAAATAGGTTCTTTGTTCCCACTATTTTTTACCTGACATCAACGGGCCAGCTTGATGTTCGTATTCTTTGCATATCAATTCGTATGATATTCTGTGAGACACTTCGAAACAACGCCAGGAAGTAAAGTAAATTTTTCATACACCCATTTTGTGTAGCGTGTTGGCATAAATAAATGCAATGCATAGATATGCATGAATTTTCTCTGTTCAATGGCTTTAATATGTTGTATTGTTTGGAGTGGTTTTCTCAAGTGGATTGGGAGTATGTACTATGAAGATTGATAACAAATTGTCTATGCTAGCACCATTACAAAGCCACATGTGCATATATATTTTCTTTTATAGCATGGAATACGTTTTTAAATGGATCAAAGGGTTCTTAAGTATTTAGAATGATAACATTAGTTTTATCCTTTTGTGTTTTTTCTCGCCGAATATGGTTACATATATGAATATGAGACCTGAGGTAATTAACGATCATGGCAACTAAAGTTTGTAAGTATCATGCTCTGACAAAAACAAGTCTTGGTGTAAATAAGCATAAAAAGTCAAGAAATCAATAAGAAAATGTGCAATCTTATCCTTGAGCTGATTACAAGAGCCCTCGGGACTACTCTAAGATCATAACACCTAGATGCCCATCAGAAGGTAGAGATTGTGGACTCACTTGTGTCCAATCAACAAATAAAACGCATGACAGGCACATGCAGGTCATCGAGGGAAGTAGTTGGCCTATAGAGAAGTGAGGAGTACAATTTGCAAAAGGTTGTGTAAACAAGACATGTCCAGCACTCCATTGGTTATATCTTCTATGATATTTGCCTAATAGGGGATATATAGATTTTAGGTACCCTTGTCATCTCCATTGGGCACCCTCATTTCCAGTGGGTGAGTAGAATTGTTTATGTCCAATTACACAAGGAGACCTTGTCTTTCCTGTGCAATGTATTATGTTTTCTATGCTTCCAACTCTAACTAGTACTTAAGTTATTAGGAAGCATGTTAAACTCCCTAAGTAGTTTTTCCATATTATGGTATGCAATTAATGTTGGTGTACTATGTGTAATCTTGACTTGTGACTAGTGCTCTTATGAGGGCTATGTTCGGGACTCAGAATCACTTTCAGGCAAAAAGTTCATATGCAAGACATTAAGAATCAAAATAAAAGTTACCATCCATGAGGAAGCGGAGTTTCACTCATGGCAAGGGTTTACCCTAGCCACTGCCACCACAACAGTTTTGGAGGACCTGCACTTGAAGACCAAGTATGATAGGGCTGGTTTATTGCAAATAGAGTTGGAGGACCTGTGCATAAAGCCCAAGTAATAAGCCTGGTTTATTAGAGAGAAGGTTGTGACTTGTTCCAGTAGAATCGTGCCCAACCTTTCAAGATTTTGAGGGTTCCTTTCTAGCTGAGGTAGTGGCAATGGCAGACGATCTTCTTGCATAGAATGAGGCCTTTATATATTTGGTCTTGTGATCTGAAGCCATCCAAAGGAGCTCACCCAATGCCAAATAAATTTGTCAATAGGATGGACATCATCCCTCAGCTAGACTTATCAGTTCCAACTTTGATAAAAAAAATCCCTCATCCTTTAGGAGTGTCTCCTAGTGGGAAAGTTCACAGGCCCTTGGCCTAGTTCACGATCCATAGAATTGTGGGTAAAAGAATAACAGGCTCCCAAGCCACATGGACAGGTATTTTCATTTCTTCAGTAAGAGGTTATTTCATGCTTTTTATTCCATGACGAGGAAGATCGAGACTTGATGTTCCACTCAGTACCCTACTTTACGGGATCTAGGGGCCTGTTTCTAAACCGGTGATTTCTTGATTTCAAACCAGAAAAAGAGATCACAGTGACCCTTCGGTGGGTTAGACTGCCTCATCTTCAACTTATGTTCTGGGAAAATAATATTCTTAGAGAAATAGGGAACGAGGTGGGTAATTTTAACAACTGAGCAAAACCAAAAGACAATTTGTACTTGTGTGCTAGAATAAAAGGGCCTACCAGAGGCATTATAAATTAATATGGGTGGATGGAGCCATCTACAAGCCCTAGATTATGAGCAGATTCTGTTCAAATGCAATTCTTGTCATAAGAATGGACACTTGCGAAAATTTGTTTAAAGACCAAAGAAAACAAGTCTCCCCAAATGGAAAAAACAGAATATGAACTGCAACAGTAATCAGGAGCAGAGACTCTTCTAGACTCTCTTTAATAAGCAAAGAAAGCAGTAACCCAAGGGAACACAACAATCAAATGAAAATCAGAAAAATCTGTCTGTTGTGAACAATAACAAATTTGAGGTCCTAGAAGTTATAGAAGAAGAGGATATGGATAGTGCAGAAGCAGAACCATCTATAATCCCATCAGAGCCTAAAGATGGAGCAGTAGCTTTCAAGGTCCAAGTGGAATCAACATATACAACATTAAAGGGCATAGAAGTGGATCTAGTGCAACTGCAAGAAATACTTCAGGAACACAAAGGGACTCCAACCAAAAAAAGTAAGGAAAATCCTTTGGATCCTTCAGGGATAGAAGTGGAAGAGATGAGGAAGCAGAGGAAGCAGAGGATGAGGAGCATGCAGAGACTAAAGAGGAGGAAACAAGGGAACAAGACCCTCCTGCTAAGCAATCAGTGGAATAGACGTGTTCATATGAGACTTTTGAATCCCTATCTTTCACTTATGCCCCGAGAAAAATTCCTCGTTCATCTCCACCCCTCACAAGGGGAAGGAAATCAAGATAGAAACAGAGAGAAATAGAGGCAAAGTCAAATATTTTCATGGGTCATCAGTTAACACTATAATCTCTGCTTAAGGGGGGGAGAACTAGCCCAAAGATATAATTATGTACTGCAAATCAATTTTGATTCTAGGCCAATTCTATAGGATTTATACCTGTAGGCCTCTTTCTTATGCTTTTGAAACAGATAGAACAGTTCAGTCTTTAATACAATCATTTAAATTTTGGGCATTTCTTAAAATCTGGCTTAAAAAAATCGTTTTTGCATTTGCATTGGCATGTTGTACAGTGAGGCCACAACTCTTTTTTAATACAAATCGTAAACATTTCTGTTATAAAAGACCAAAATAGAAGAATTGATCTGTTTCTAATATCTTGGCAATAAAATTGTCACTCAAAGAGCATGGTACCCATTTAAACAAATGTTGACCTCTTTATCTCTTGAGCTCCAATAAGAGATTTTGGTTGTCCTTTTGGAACATGGGACATTTGTATGGCTATGTATTTATGGCTTTTTATTGACTCTTTCTAGCAGTTTGTCCTGTACTTAATGAGAGTAAAATCGAATTGAATGGATATGTACAAGATAGCAAGCCATATTAACAGCCAACAATACATCAATAAGTTATATGTTTATTTATCTAAAAGAAAACTTCTGACCTTGAAATTATCTAAATGATAGCAAAGCATGAAGGCCTTTAAAATGCAAGGTCTACCATATCAATAGTGAACTTTGGCCAAACTACAACTCTGCTTCTACAGTAAATGATACACAAGACAAATTTTATTTTCAATTCAATTAGTGGTTCATTATTTCAATTGTAGATGGTGTTTGAAGTTAGAGAATAACTTGGGATTCACACTATTCAAAGAGTATCATAGCATGAAGGTCTTAAAAGTGTAGGGTACTCCGTTAGCTCTAGTACGCCAGTGTACAGGAGATCATGCAAACCTCTATGGATTTTCAAACTGAAAACTTTAAGTCACCCTATTTAGAGAATCCATAAACTTTATTTAGTTGTACTTTATATTCTTAAAATTGGGTTTGCTGTTGATTGAACCCATGGATATGCAAAGCATATTGACATGTTAAAGTGGTTACATCTTAAATGGGAAAAAGAAAAAGTAAAAGGATTGAATGTTATTGTCCAATCTGAACATTACTTCCATGGAAAGGAAAAGAACTCTTAAGTAGATACAATTAAGCACAATACTTGACAAAATATTAATGCTTTCAACCAATAGAAATAAATCAGGGTACTGCAACCATACAATAACAAATAAGTTGAAACATTATTTAGTTTGTTTCCAAGAACACCCAGAGATATACACAATTTAGTCATACGACTTAAACAACACCAATGATTAACCAGTTAAAATACAGAAAAAACAGTTGCCTCCAGAGTCTGACCATGTCATGCATCACATAATCTTTATAAAAGATGAAATATTTTGTGGTTTAAGTACCTATCACATAGCAGGAGTGAAACATTCCAGAAATTTAATTTATAAAAGTCTATAACTTTGAACTCTTAAATTTTAATTACTCCACACTTTCCATCAATAGATCTCATGTTTTATAATGATTTCTTCTCAAGTTGCCAGTGAAGTGGTTACTAGGAACAAGGCTAAGCAACAGCAAGAAGAATGTGAAGAAGACTCTAAAGAACAGGTTCCTAAGAAACCAGGAAGAAAAACCCCAAAATAAAAAAGACAAGAGATTGCCATGAAAGAAAAACGTTTGGGCCTGCAAGCATCAAAGAAAACTCTTTTAGATCGAGTTCCAAAGGTTTCCCAATTAAAAGCTGATGGATTCTTTCGGTAGCGGTTCTCATCCCACATCAGTTAAATAATGATAGTGCCCAAGAAAGGGAAATATACATGGTCAAATCGAAGAGTGGGTCCTGGACACATTGTTGGATAGGCTTTTAGTCCACAGTGATTTCTTTCTAGGGAGCGATCTAATCAACTAAAAGATAATTCCCTTTGCCACTTCTGACCATAAGCCGATCTCCTTATAGTTTATCCTTTTAGAACTTGGAAAATTTAGGACCCATCGCAGCATTTCGCTTCAACCCATTGTGGCTCTAATACCTAGAAGCGATGGAGATAGCACAAAGGGTATGAGCACTATGATGAGTAATTTGCAGAGCTTGGATGAAATATAGGTAGGCTGTAGATGAGCATAGAGGCTGGGAAGTTAGGAAGCTTTCCCCCACTACATATTACTGCTCATTGGTTGCTTGAGAGCGCAAGTTTTACTCCCAGGGTATTTAGAGAAGGCAATCCATGGATTTGACTCATTTGTCTACACTAAAGAGCACTGGAGGGGAAGGATATTTTGAGGCATTGTTGAGTAGAGAAGGAAAGATATTCCCTTGTGTTGTGCAAGGTAGTGGAAGAGTGCCATGGCTGATTGATGGTTGGTGAGGACCGAGGTGCCTGGAGTGCTTTGTAGTGAGCAGATTGGCTGAACCATGAGAGCAATTGGGTTGGGTTGAGTGCATTGTAATCCTGTAGCTTTGGCTCCTTCGCATTAGTGGCCTCACAACCTAGCTTGGGGTGGCATATACACTGGATTCCTATGGTTGGATGGAAAATTGCTCATGCACAGCCAGTCTCTTGGACAATCTTTGGTTAAAATCTAAGTGTTCAATCTCTATTTATAAATAACTTAAATTGGAAATATATGTATTGTGCATGCTGTGTGCATGAAAGTGCTTAATTCTGAATATAGGCATGGCTGCATGCATTTGAATCGTTTTGGGTCTCTATGGAAAACTATCTCTGTTATATTATGGTGGATTGATCTCTTAATGGCCCAGAATTTTTAATGGGTTGTAAGTGGCTTCTTGTTCCATGGCTGGTAATGGATGGAAAGGTATGGTACATTGTGGCTTAAAGGGATTTCATGTTTTTTTAGAATTGAGCTTTGTTATGCACACCAATTTCCTTTTCCTAGTCAACAAAAGTAAAAATCAAATAAAATACGAGAAATAAATAGCAATGCTGCACATAAACTTAGACCACCTCTTTTCTATTACAAGTTCCTTACTCACCACGTATGGTGATTTTTTTTTCAAAAATAATCGAATTTAATCCAATATCAAGCATTGGTTTATTGATTGGTGAATCTCATTGGCCATGCATAATTTTGTAAAGTTTCAAAAATAAATGTTAAGATTTGTTTTTTTGTATGTATTTATATAATTGAGTTTTGACATTAATTTGACAAGATTTTGGGTCAAATTTGAAGTTATAACTTAAAAGATATTTGTATTTGTTTTTTATTTGAAGATATGAAGTTATAATGTAATTCACTTAGTTGTCTTTATTGAACTTAATGGTTAAATTTTATCATATCTTTTTGCATGAGTGAACTTTTTTAGCATTTCAGTGTCTCTAATTTGAACATGGACAGGAACCAAGTGATTTAGATTACAACATTACAAGTTATACATCGTTCTGATTGAAGTACCTAGGGGAAACATTCATAGAAGCTGGAAGGCCAAATGCCATGTTTACTTGGCTTCTTCTCCTGCACTTGTGCCCCTGGTTTTTTTATACTCTATAATGTAGTCTTATGGCCTTCATATTGTCACGGTACTCTAGTTTCCACAAATGTGAATTGCAGCTTCTATGCCATCGCAATGTTGAGTTGTCAGTCTTATAATTCTGTAGTATGAATATTCATCTTTCCAACTTGGGTTGTTGGTCTGTGGGTTTCTCTTTTTTCTTGTGCATTAAGTGTGTCAACTTTGCAACCTTGGATTGTAGTCCCAAACAACACTGGAACTTGACTCTTCATCTCTTCAATAACCTTGGGGTTCTTGGTGTTGCATTCTTCATCTGATCTGCAACTTCATCTTGTGATGCTTCACACACCCTCCTGCTAGGGGTGGTGGCTTTTTAGCTTCTGCACACTTGTGTGATTCTTTGGTCAGATTTGATTATCTAACTTAGACCATCATAGCAACATGATATTCCCAGAAGAGTTGTATTTGGTTGAGCATGTATAAATTTATAATGGATGGATATCTATGGTAGTAAATTAGTAATAGCAACCACTTTTTCTTTTGTGTTGTTTTTTTCCTTTTATAATGGAAGTATCCATTGATAACTGTGGATTTTTTATTAGACCTTTCAGCTCCTACACACTTCTGTGATTCTTTGGTCAGATTTGATTTTATTAGTATTTGGTTGAGCATGTATAATGGATGGATATCTATGGTAGTCATAGCAACCATTTTTTTTTGTATTGTTTCTTTCCTTTTATAATGGCAGTATCCATTGATGATTGGATTTTTTATTAGACTAATAGAACCAAGAAAGAATATTGTTTTCTCCTCTTTTATCTAGCCCAATCTAGGTCCTTCCCTAGTTCTTCCAGTTGGCATTCTATAGACTCTATACTGAGTTTTATCCATTTGGCCTTGGATGTTATGAGAGATGGATCTAGCGATCCTTGACTTACATCATTATTTATATTCTAGTTCTTGGATCCATCCCCACTGCTCTTCTCCAGGAGCAGCGGCCTGCTATCAGAGTTTATATTTTTTCAGACTTAAACTTAGATTGATACTTCACTTTATGTATCTTGTTTGTTTTTTATAGGAACCGTTTTGAGGCTTCTGCTTTGGAGTGACATCATTGTATCTGGTAGTTGATAAATATTAAAAGAAGCCTAAAAATTGGATGATTCTAAGCAACATACGTTTGAATACATGTTTCAAGTTTGCTGAAGTGCTTTTAGCTTTTCACTGCTTCCTGATGAACCATTTTTTGGGCATTAATGATAAGATGGGCATAACGAAAAACGATGTGGATATGGACCTAGACCGATAATTTCCAACTTGGGAAGCGGGATCAGTGGAGGGTTTCCAAGCCTGCATGTCTAAATGTTGCCTGGTAGCTTCCTTTAGGGATCAGGAATCCTCATAGTGTCTTGCTGAGTTAATGCAAAAAGTGCGCCCTGCTTCTGGCTGCAGGTTTTGTAGTGGAGCAGTAAAGTAGCTGGCTAGACTGTTGTGGAATGGAAAACTCCACAACAATCCAAGGGGATCTTCATTGGGGATATCAAGCTTGGATACAGTTTGTATGATTATGCTTGAGTTCTTCCTATTATGCAAGCAGTAAGTGGAAAGAATATAGCTTCCACAGAAAACTTGTACATTCAATAAAATAGAGTTGTAGATGATACAAGAGGAAAAATCTTAACCCATGGAAGAGATGAAGATCAAGGTCAAAATAAAATGGTGTAATGAGTTAGAAATTCTGGGGAAAGTATCCAACATATTTTGGTGTATTTGCAGATTCTGGGCAGAGTCTAATATTATCATTCTAAATACTTAAGAACCCTTTGATCCATTTAAAAACGTATTCCATGCTATAAAAGAAAATATATATGCACATGTGGCTTTGTAATGGTGCTAGTACAAACAATTTGTTATCAATCTTCATAGTACATACTCCCAATCCTAGGGTTCTTAAGTATTTGCACTCTAAAGCTATGGTACAAGCTTAAAAAACCAAAAGAAAAAGAATCAACTAGAAGCTAACGCTTCTAATAATAGGGGTATATAGCCTCCCTGTGCTTTGAATTAGTTTCTGTACCTCCTGAAAGATGGATAAAAACAATTTACACTATACAGGGAAGGCAGTTGCTTTCCTTGGTCAAACCAATAAGCATTACATCAAATCTAAAAAAAATCTAAATCTAAATAATTCCCTGAAGAATTTGAGTCTACAGGAATATTTTTCTCATTGGTAGCAGTAGCTGTCGGCACCTTCTTTGCAGGCAATTAAATTTCAAAGGGCTTTGGAATGTCAGGGGGTGTGGTACAGTGAATAAGAGCCTAGTTTACACCTTCAAAGAAAGGGTGTTGTTTGATTTTAGTTGCTCCTTGCTTGACTGCCAAGCGATGTTGAGGTTCTTTTACCAACAATCCTCTGATCAAATCCCCAGCTACAAAACTTGTAGGGGGTGATTCGGGAAACCTTAGAGGTTTCCCAAATACATTAAAAAGAGTAGCACGATTACCTAATCCTTTGAATGGTGTCTTTCCAAAGATAAGTTCATGCAGAAATATCCCAAAGGTCCAACAATCTACAGCATTACCATGCCCTTCTCCTTTAATAATTTCTGGTGCCAAATACTCATGAGTTCCCACAAATGACATGGAGTGGGCACTTGTTGGCTCTGCAATGAGCTCAAGAAGAGGAGTCACTTGATTACCAACTTCCAATTTGTGTTTTCTTCCCTTCTTTGATCTCCGAGGGAAGAATCGAGGTACAAAACATGATGACTGTACACAAGAAGGCTGAACACATACCGGTTGAGCACAAGATGTTTCAATGCAGGCTGGCTGAATGGAATATGCCGGAACTCTCTTGGATGGATCAAGATCAATAGATGATGATTTCACTAAAGTAGGATTAACAGCACACCGTAGAGACAAATCAAAATCCCTTACTAAAACATGATATGTCCATCTTCCCTTACTAAAACATTTTCAGGTTTAAGATCCCTGTACACAAAACCAAGCATATGTAGATACTCCAAAGAAAGAAGAACCTCTGTTGCATAAAACCAGTCACATAAATGATATCGGTTAAAACCAAAGCACTAACTTTATTATAGAAATGACTACTAGGATTTTAGATTCTTTTAAACATGCAGTCAATCAATGTTTATCATTATTTTCAGGTTAAAACAGACTGCAAATAGACAGCCCCCTGTGCAAGGAAGTTAAAGAGAAGATTTTCTTTGACAAAGATGAATATTGAATAAGCTTAGTTAAATATGTAGTAGCTCATAGGCATTCAAGTCAACCAATTTTTCTGCCATCTATGTAAAGAATAAGAATTCAAGCCATTAGGTTAAGCATTTTAACTATATATATGTCAAAGCCAAGCAGAAACATAGGAATCCAATGTAATATGCCTAGAATAGAACTATTTTCTCCTATTTAAGGATTGAAGAGAGCAAATTGTTTCAAACAGACAATTGCGATTAGTAGATTGCTTCCTCCTATATCAGGATTGTAGAGAGCAAATTGTTTCAACTTTCAAGAAGAGACAATTGGGATAAAATATAAATAGATTCCCTGATGTGACAACATCCAAGAAAAAAATAGCATGTACTCATTATCAATGTTACAATTATCTTTTCGGATAATTTACGGGCAAGGGTCCGGAATCTAACTTATAGGCAATATAGAGGAAATTGTCAGAAATTATTGGGAAACTTATAAAAAATACAAAAATAATCAATTTTTTAAACATCTAAAGCAACAACAACATCAAACAAACACATTGATACATAAATATGAAAAACAATTAATAAAATTGATATATAAGATGTATAAGATCATGTCAAGTGCTATATCACACATCGATATTGAAATATGATATCTATCATGACTCCTGAGTCATAAGTCCTGATAGGATGATACAAAATCACATCAGTGTTTACTTTTTTAGATAGCATGTCTGATGAATGCATAGATTTTTTGAATGTTTATTTTTATGTAGTGTTATCCCCCGAAGAGAGTTCAATGCATTGTTGAATGCATAGTTTTTCAATGTTTATTTCTCTGTATTTTGATTTCCCTAAGAGAGATAATGGTTATGTTAGAGAATAAGGTGCCAAACAACATCCTTTCATATTTTTCAACTTTGTAGTTTTTAAATTTTTGCTGGAGATGTTAAGTTTAGTCACTTGACATTATGCATATACCTGTATATTACTCGATTCTTGACGATTTTCATGATCCCTTGTAGAATTTTGTATAACTTCTCTCTTTCAAACCTAGTACAATCAAAGATACAAGTGTTGTGATTGTTGAAGTATGTAAACCTAACTTATCAAGGTTTTGGACAACATTGGTGGTTAATTGGATGGACTTGTGGTCCCACAGTTGAGGGTTTAGGGGTAACTAACTAAGACACTAACAAATATATCCTCAAGGCCTTAGCCTCATTTGTACACTCATGCAAGCTTTGGATATACATTGAGCTTCTCATTGTAGAGTGGTTTTTCCCACTAGGGTTTTCCACTAGAATCTTTGAGTTCTTGTGTTGGTGTGTATTGGGCTATTTATTTCTATTTGCTAACTTATATATGATTGGGTTATAGCCAAAGTATGGTGAAATTATCTTTTATGATGAACTAGTTCAATACCATATAATTCTCACATGATATAAAAGAGCTATGGCAATGGAAGGAGTAAAACTTTGGCCTGTGATTTCGGCGTTGAGCTTTTGTGATCTGTTTTCTTGTTGCTTTTCATGATTGACTATGGTGCCCTGTGAATATATTGATGTGATATGATGCCTAGAAAAAGACATGGACCACCTATTTGAAGATCATTGAGCGTGACCTAGCAAACTGTGAGCAGTTTTTTTTGGTGGAAGCAATAGTCCTACTATGCAATCTATCCATACTCACCATTACTAGATCTACTATGTTGCAATTTTCTTAACAATTGTACAAGTTCTTCTCTTGTGCCCTTTCACAATTTAGGTAAGCCATTGAAATAGATTCCATAGGTAAGCTTACAATTGGAAGTCTTGGACTGGTTTCAAAATGAGCACTTTTGGAATTCACCTTGGACTAGCTTACAATTGGAAGTCTTGGACTGGTTGCACAATGAGCACATTTGGAATTCACCTTGGACTAGAAACTGTCCTCCTCCACTTGCCTAATATTAGCATGGGCCAAACATAGGGGAGCAAGCCTAGTGGTGTTTAAACCAGGTTCATCATCACGGTGAGCTCTCTTCCTTACTACTAGACCATGGTCCACTGGATGAGAGATTGTTGTTTTCTTACTGTTTTGAAAAACATCCAAAGGTGGACTCTGTGAGTAAGTGGCCTGAATGATTATCAAGAATATGTATTTATTTCCTTTTTCATACTTGGAAAACAACCCTAGAGGTTGATAATTTTTTTTCCTTAAATTATTTGTGAAGAATGCTCTTCTTCATGGTTGGTCTGTGATTTTTCAGTACCATCCATTGCTCATGATTTCAGTTTCTTTTGGTGTATTGTCATTTTTAAAAACAACCTACTCTTGGCACAAAAATAGGGCCTTCCTCTGATCATGGCTTTGGTTGTTTTTTTTTCACTGTATATTTGCTCAGTATCCATAAAAATGCTATCATGCATTTACATCTGGATGTGCCTGTACTTAATTTTAAAGTTATTAAACTTTGGTTGTAGTTTGATTACAAAATCCTTTTTGAGATTGAAAATTTTAGGGAAATAGAAATTCTAATATAGATTAAAAACATGAAGATTAAAGGAGAATTCTCTAATATATGAGTATTTGGTTTTCATTTGACTAGGATGTTTAACTTTTCTTGCCCTTATAGTTGTTCTTAAAGGAGAATTCTCCATTATATGAAAATTTGGTTTTCATCTGACCAGGATACCGATATCTATCTTCTTTTGATTTTAATATTCTTTTGAATAATATGTGGGTCTCACATGCTTGCTTGATAACATGAGAGGTTAGGAGGTTGGATTAATAGCAATATCATCCATTCATTAATATGTTTGTTTTAGGTTTAACAAATTCCAACTATTGGATGGAAGGTTGGATACAGCGCTGGAAATACTATCTTTCCCCTTCTATCAACATTTCCTGATGTGTTTATGTATGCACGTGATTTCTCTCCACATGCCATCAACCTAGTTATTACAAAGTAAATAATATACTAAACCTAGGGTAAGGAAATGAAACCTTGATATATTCATCCCCAATAGAATAGATCTAGCATGGAATTTGACAAAGAAATGAAATAGAAAAATACTACATACCTCACTTGGAATTTTCATTTATTATTATTATTATTTTTTAAATAGAGATGCCCATCGCTATAGCGACAGATGGCCTAGCAAATGGTGACAAATTTGTTATACTAGCGACAAAGATGCTCCGTCGATAGTATAGCAAATTCATCGCCATTTGCTAGGCCATCTGTCGCTATAGCGACACTGCATTGTTAGGTTGTGTGTCGCTATAGAGACCCTTCCTTAGCAACACAATGAAACAAGCAACTGTATGTTCGTGGCTATAGCGACACTTACTCATTGCTATAGAGACATATATTCGTGTCTATAGTGACACACCACTACAACAAAATAGCCCTTTAGGGGCGGTTTTGGCTTGCGGGGGTCTTGGTAAAAGCCCCCCCAAAAAAAATTTCAGACCTTTGGAGGCGGTCTTTTAAAACCGCCCCTAAAAGTCATGGAAATTGGACTTTTCAGGGCGTTTGTTTTAAATCCGCCCTCGAAAGTCCTAAAATTTGACTTTTGGGGGCGGTTTTTGGAAACCCCCCCCTAAAAGTCCAATTCTCATAACTTTTGGGGGTGGTTTGTCAAAACCCCCCCTAAAAGTCATGAGATTTGAACTTTTGGAGGCAGTTTTTTTGGAACCCCCCTTAAAAGTCATGAGAATTGAACTTTTGGAGGCGGTTGTTTGAAAATCCCCCCTAAAATCGCAATTCTCATAACGTTTGGGGGCGGTTTGTCAAAACCCCCCCTAAAAGTCACGAGAAATGAACTTTGGGAGGCGGTTTGTTTGGAACCCCCCTTAAAAGTCACGAGAATTGAACTTTTGAAGGAAGTTGTTTGAAACCCCCCCTAAAATCCCAATTCTCATAACGTTTGGGGGTGGTTTATCAAACCCCCCCCCTTAAAAGTCATGAGAATTGAACTTTGGGAGGAAGTTTGTTTGGAACTCCCCCTTAAAAGTCATGAGAATTGAACGTTTGGAGGCGGTTTTGTGAAACCCCCATTAAAAGAAATGAGAATTGAACTTTTGGAGGCGGTTTATTGAAACCCCCCTAAAATTCATGCGAATTAAAATTTTCGAGGAAGTTTTTTTGAAAACCCCCTAAAAGTCATCTATGTACGTGGGTTAGGTGTGTCACATGGGTTCAACAATGCATATCATCAAAACATTGGAGCTAAGCGCACAAAAGCTATTGTAGTGTTAGGAAGGGTGTGCATCGTCATTCAACACCATATCCCATTAGAGCTCTACAATTGAGGCAGTCATGCTAGGTTTTTCACATCAAAGATGGTTCTCACACTCCAACTTTCCATGATCCATGGTCAAAATACAAACTCGTGTGCCTTAACATTATCCTTTATGGCTAATGGGCCGTGTGTAGGGCCCTAATCACGACATGACTCCTACACAAGGAATATTTAGTTTGCAAGTGGGTATGGTGGCCATTTCAATATTTACAACATCATGGATGGTACTTGAAGCCTAATCCATGGTGTCCATGGTGTTATATCAAAATCTATTTTATAATGACTGGTAGTTACCTCAAGGTATTGTGACCTATGGGCATTTCTCTGTACGACCACATAGGCCATAGGCAAGGAATATTTAGCTTTTGAGTAACACATTTTTTTTAGTATTTTCATGTCGTGGATGGTTCTAGGAGCCTATGTTATGGTCTAGGGCCAAAATGTAGGTTCTTGGGCAATAAAACATTATTTTGAGACTCATGGGCCATGCATAGGGGTTTGAGTCATCATACATACCCTAGATAGGGAATATTTTGTTTATAGTCTAAGTTCTTGTGTTTATTTTTGCATTAATTTTGGTTTGATAAAATCCCATACAGTGATCATTCAAACCTTGATGTCAAAGTCTTTGATCTAAAACCTTGGGGTTGATGGTCCATGCTTGTTAACCTAGACTACTACATATGACCTACATATGGAATATCTAGCCTATATGTAACAGTTCCCTCTGTTGCTCTTGAGTGATGTTTAAGGCCTTGCAACATCACATAATCTCTAAAAGTGGATCTAATTTCAACTACAAATGGGATATGTTGGTAATTTTTAGATCTATAACACAAAAAATGAAAATTTTCCTGCCAATTTCAACATGCTAGTAAGTTTCATTCCATCACCCTTTCTTCTCATTGTTTTCCACTTTTTGTGAAGGGTGACTCAAGTCTCCGCCTCCCATTCCACGTCTAACAAATACTCCATTCTTCCACATACACACAGCTAAATGGAGAAAGTCTTCATGCACTTATAAAACACCAGAAAACACCAAAAAGTTTGAATTATGAATATATCATGAGATCTTGAGATACTTGTAGACTCACCCACCATTGACTGCTAGGTAGTGGCGATGGGTAAAGTTTTTGGCCAACTATGATTACAAGTTATTTCACATAAAAGGGGAAGAGAACCAAGTGGCATATGCCTTGAGTTGAAGATGCCATATATATGCAATCTCCCAAGCTTAATAAAATTTAAGGAAAATGATAGGAGGTGATCCAATGATGACAAATGTTACCAAGAGGTGTGTGAAGCTCTATTAAGAAATGAGAGTTGGATGGAGAAGGAAGCAAAAAATATGAATATTAACATTTAGTTGAAGTGAATTACTAGTGTGAAGAAATCAAATGTATGTGCCAAATTTAAGAGGGTTAGTGTTCCATGAGACCCATGATGCTTGTATTCACTACTACAAAACAGGACATTGGTGAGGGGCATGCTTGTGATGGGCCTTAAAGGGTCGTCACCAATGTCACAAATGATTACGAACCTTAAAAAAACGTCATTGTTATTGTATTCGGAGACATTCATTTAAGGTTTGTCACCAAAACTATTTTCAGTGACACTTTTTGTAAGGGTTATTAAAGGCTCATTGCCAATTCTCTCTTTAGTGAAACTTCTAGTGACGATCCTTTAATGGACCTCATTAATATCCATTAGTAAGGGTCATGGTTGTGATGGACCTTAAAGGACCATCACCAATTTCACAAATGATGATGGCCGATCTTAAAGAACCATCATTATAACCGTCTTTGGAGACATTCCTTTAAGGTTTGTCACTAAATCCCTTTTCAATGACACTTTTGGTGAGGGTTGTTAAGGGCATGTTACAAATTCTCTCTTTGGTGACACTTCTAGTGACGATCCTTTAATGGCCCCCACTAATACATTTTTGGTGACTTTTAGTGACAATAAAAAATGTAATTCTAATGAGTTTTTAATTGATGATGCTATGTGACCATTTCTATAGGTATTATGCATGTAGGTATTATGCATGTTTGAGTTAAGTTTCCCTGGAGGATTTTATTAGGTACTTCTTTCTTTGCTTCAATAGGGCAGCGTGGATTCGTGAAGATAGATTTGTATTTGCAGTTCGTGTTGCCTCAAATTTTCCATTTCACTGCCTCCCTATTTGCCTTGCAATCTAGAGCCATGTTTCCACTAGTGCCCCATAACTGTATACAACCCCTTGCAACACTTCCAAATGACACAACCCGGAGGAAGCCTTGGCATTGTGGGGCTTGGAGGTTTGGGACACATGGATGTCCAATTTGGCAAAGCTTTTGGACAACAAGTAACGATGATCAATACATCACCTCAGAACGAAAAGCAAGCCAGAGAATTTTGGGGGGCATATCACTTCCTCGTAAGCAAATATCAGAAACAAATGCAGGATGCAGCCAAATCAATGGATTACATAATTGACATAGTCTCTGCTGACCATCCCTTCCTGCCACTTCTCAGTTTACTGAAGGGGGTTGGGAAATTGATTTTGGTTGGAATACCTAAAAAGCCTCTTAATCTCCCTGCGACGACCCTCACATATGGCAAGTCTCAGCTTCTTTCTGCATGGCTTGTGATGTGATTTATTTAAGCTTATTCTAGGGATATGGCTTCCTTTTTGGGGGATGTGATTAATTTTCAAATGAGGAGGGTAATTAAGCCACTGATGGTGTTAATGGTGTTATTTTTGTTTGGTTTTTTCATATCGGCGATTTGTAGGAGGAAGTGCGATTGGAGGAGTGAAGGAAACTCAGGAGATGTTAGACTTTTGTGGAAATCATAACATATCTTGCATGATAGAGAACATTCCACTTGACTACGTGAACATAACAATGGAATGATTAGGGAAGGGAGATGTCAAATACCATTTTGTAACCGACATCGCTCGAATCTTTTCATGTCCAACGACTAACTAACTGAGATTGAGATTGAGATGATGCTATCATTTTCTTTCACAAATCCTCAAACAAAAGTAGAATCCATTTTCATGTTTTAGTCACATGTGACGAAATGCGAAATGATTTTATATTTGTTTATGCCTGTAATATTTTCAAGTTTATACTCTGTAACAGCCTAATGCTCATGTTTCCAATATTTTCATGGTTCAAGATTGTTGTACGCTTATGTTTCTAATCTTTCAAAACGGTCTCTTTACATAATTTTAGGATGTATATAAATTTTAAATTTGTCATCCATGTTTGGAAAGTAGATCTCATTTTCTATTCAAAGGGCTTTTAAGTTAGCTTGATCTTGTCAATGAATGTGATTACATAATCTTCAAATTACGCACCCAAAACCAACATTACAAATCTAGGCTTAAAAAAGGTTTTTATACTTTTCCATGCATACTAATAGATATAATTATTTTATTTACTTTTAATTTCATTTTGAATAATCTTTTTATATGATGAGATGTTTTCCAATTGAGTAATTACTTTATATTACTAAAAATAAAAATAAAAGTAATTAATATATATATATATATAAGAATTCACTTAATGCTTAATAAATCAAAGTTTAACATAAATTGTTATTCCCCAGGAGAGCAAAAGAGATGTAGATTCTGGCTTGACTACCCAAACAGGGGCCATGGTTCCCTGTGAAACAGTCTGCTCGAAAGAGGCATTAGATTTTAGTCCTACTCCGGATACTTTAATGGTTGTGCAGATTGATGGTGAATATTTGAAAAATCCAAGAGACCACAACAGTGATAAGCTATTGAAGGTTCGTGTTAGGAAGGCGTAGCATCAAAGGTATAGTTTCCAGACATAGGGTAAAATCCCGCAACTTTCCTTCACTCAGCCAGATTCACCAGATTGAGACCCAATGCCCATAGCAGTAGTTTCAGTTCTAGGACTAGAGCCAAATTATGATGATCGTGATTGATAGGAAGTTTCAGAGTTTCCAGGTCCAAATCTAGATTCAAAAGATAGAGAGCCAGATTCTTACCTTTGTTATCGGGAAAAAGAACCTGAATTTCATGATCGAGATCCGTATCTAGCATAAGTACACTTTGCACCTGTACCACCGACACCACCTGGTTATGGTATTTAATCCCTTTAGCCATGCTTTGCTACTTCACAAGGGTTTGCTGGACTAGGGTTTGGTATTTCATTTCTTTAATCGGGCTTAATAGCACCAAGCTATGATATTTCATTCCTTCCACCTGGCTTAGGATCATTTATTTCACCAGGGTTTGGATTTCGGGAATTAAATAGTGAGATCTAGATCTAGAGTCTGATGTTCAAGATCAAGAAGCACCAACACCACCAGTCGAAGAAGCACCTATCAAAGAAGCAAGAAGTTGATTCAGTTGGTTCAACAACATGAATAGAAGGAGCATAAGTAGAAGCACCAGTAGGATTTGCACTTGGTTCTTACCCACCGAGCTATGCACCTGGGTTTGATATTTTACAAATTGTGTAGTCAACAATTTATCTGAGGTTCCATGTGGTGGAGCAGCTTTTCGGGGTCAAGCAGACTGCGCAGATAGAAATTTTTCCAAACTTCCAAGCAGAGGGGCTAATTCAATGAACTTAAAAGAATGCACCAATAGCTTCTACAATGGGGAAGTTGTGAAGGATCAATCACATTTTACATGGTCATTTGCTAGAGAATCATATATTTTGATATCTGGATCTGCCTAATAAAAACCACCATGTTAATACTAGGGTGGAGGATGGTGTAATGACAAAGATTGTTGCACTCAAAGAAAGAAAACAAGCTTGGGTTCATCTTCCTACATGAATAAGACGGTTGTATTTGCAGGCATTTTGAGTGGCAATATGTTATCTCCCCAAATAAATTTGTCGAGTTGATCAATTTTAGATGATAGGATGTCATTTGAAAATTCATTTCTAAATTTCTTAAGGCTCATTGTTGATAGCTTTATGCATGTAATAAAGTTTGAAAAGCATTAGACTAGGTTTTCATTTCACAAATTTCAAAAGACATGTTTTGGTAGCTAAGCGCTTATTTAAAACTGTTCCTAAGCTACCGAAAGCAGAGCTCTGCTTTCGACAACTTAAACGAAATTTCCAAGGCTCTCCTAGCTACCGAAAGTGAAAGGAAATTTTGAAATGAAAGAAGATCAGATAAGAAGATACCCATGCGCACAGCATTGAAAATGAAAGAGGTGTCAAAGATCGTGTGAAGAAGCAAACGACCATCCATGAATATTCGTCGTTGGTACTCAGCAGGTCTGAGAAATTTCTTTGATAAACTGCTTCCAATGACAACAAATATTTTAGGAGTAGATGATGGAGAAGGAGAAATCACTTGGTCATGCTCTGCATAATCTTTTCACAAATAAACCATCAATGGTTGATCAGCTACTAAAAACCCAGCTTTCGGCAACTTACAAAATGGAAGAAAAAACTCTTCAACTACCAAAAGGAAAGGCACATGTCAGGTATCATGGAACAGTTTCGGTGGTTTAGGCGGAAAAGGAAATGGTTCATTAGCTACCGAAAACAGAGCTTTCAGTAGCTTACAGATTCGGACTTTGGCTTGCCTAGCTACCGAAAGCTAAAAAACTGGACAGAATGTTACCATTTTTGCACATATTTGATTTTTACTGATCCAAACATCTCAAGGGTGGTTTATAATGTTATATAATAATTAAAGGCATCATGATCAAGGTTTTGTTCCAGATTTAAAGGTGCCAGCAAGGTGGAGAAGATGAAGGACATTTACTGAAATTGATGGCGTTTTTACTTTGAAACGTCATCATTTTCAAAAGACGTTTCTGAGCGACTGGAGGGTCATTTTTCAAAACGCTTGGAGGTTTATGTTCCTAACATGTCATAGAAAAATAAACTCTCTCATGTTTCCTATAGGTGTCACATATGGGGAGAATCAAATCCGTCACTGATCCCCGATTTTCGGATCCCAGAATCTGCATGTTTGACACATGTTTTTTAAATGCATATATCGGGCAAATGAAAACGAATTTCAAAGATCCGAGAGAGGTGTTTTCTCAAAACAAATTAATGCACAATAACCTCTTTCATTCTATACACAGGTATCACATATATGGAGAACGGAACCCATCTCTGAGCATCTTTTTCAGCAGTTTCAGCACAAATGGTGTTTTTACTATGCAGAGTCGTCATTTTAAAATGATGATTCTAAGTGACTAGAGCATCATTATGGGAAATGGGAGGAGGTTGTTGTGCCTAAAAAGTCATAGAACAACAGCCTCTCTCACTTTTCCTACAGGTGTAACATATTGGGAGAATTGAATCCATCACTGAGCCCCTTTTTCAGCAGTTTGGTCAAATTAAAAAGTATTTTTCCCAGTTTAGTGAAAACGGTTTTGATTTTCTATGTTTAGCAGATTCGGTGCAGTTTCTTCAGGATCTTGAACGTTTTTGTAAACGCTATAAATCCTGTGACTCATGTAGAACAAGGGTTCGACTTTGGAGACTTCTCATTCGTGTAATCTCATACTTCTTATTAAATATCAGTATTATAAGCTTCTTTTGCTATTGATGTTCAGATTTTCTCCTTTTATTTTTCTCTACTTGCACTTGAATATTATGTTCATGTTGTTCATGCTTGTCTTCTGCCTTATAACTGTCATATTATCACTGCATTGATAACTTATAAATGCAAGTATTCCTTACCTATTTTAATTGGCCATTCATATATGCTTTGTGTGTATGTTTATGCTGAAATAATAAGTTTTCTCCATACATTCAATTTTGATAAATTTTTTGAACAGCAGTGGTAGAAAGCCTTGTCCATCTGAGTGTGTTAATGCATGTTTTGAGTTAGTGAGGTTTGATTAATTCATCTAACATGATCCTATTTCCCATACATTATTGATCTATTTAAGTTACCAGGCTCATTCCCTTCACAGTCAGGGAAAGACTCCTGAAGAGATAACATATTGGTGCCGTTGCCGGGGAACGAAAGTGAAAGCAGAGTTTCCCTGGGAGAACGACATAGATCGACTTCTTGATGGAAGACAAGAGATAGAGATAATTTTCGACTGTAATAATTAGCCTGGTGACTCCACATTAAAGACTCCACTGGGGAGGACCCGGTTGATAAAAGATGAAGAGGATGAATTCAAAATCTAGGTACCAGTTCCTAAGTTTACTTTAGGAACTGTTGTTATTCTTTATGAACTCCTTCATACTTTTCCCTTCACATGTTAAAAGAATTATCCTCTGTTTTGTATATTCTGAAGATTATCAGCCATATTTTATAAATCCATCTTTAGAAGAAGATTTGTAGTCTGCTTTTATTATAGAAGTTGAATAAGTCTTTGTGCCTCAGCTCATTTATAAAAATGACTTCTGTATCCAAATTCATTCTATTGAGAATCCATGTAACCTTGAGGAGGTAGAGCTTGTTTCAAAACCTATGTAGATCATAGCACCTTCTGCCCTTATCGCTGATCCTCCTTGTAAAACTATTAACCCTCATGATGAGCCCACTGCTTTTCAAGTCAAAATCAGAAATAGGATGTTTAAGCCTTTGAAGTTGCCCTATCTCCTTCATCCTTATCCTGTTGACTGTTATGAATATCTCCCTTGGTTTTCTAGGGAAGACCAAGTTTCAGTTCAGAGGCATTTGCAATCGTTTGAGAATTTTATTGATCGGTTCGAGATTGTTCATGAAGATGTGATCATGAGACTTTTCTCTAAGACCTTGATCAGAGACGTTACTGTATGGTTTAAGAGTTTGCAAGCTGATTCTATTGGTTCTTGGATCGAGTTCTCTAATACTTTCTTGAAGTATTGGTGTGAGAACAAATCACTTGATTTGTACCTCTCTGATTTCTATGCTTTGAAAAGAGAGGAGGATGAAGCTTTTCCTATCTTCAATCGAAGATTCTACAACACTTATCATGATATGCCTTTTGAGATCCGGCCTACAGAGACGGATGCCATGATATATTATGTTATGGGTTTGCATTCAGAACTTTCCCTTCTCCTATTAGAAAGGAAGTCATCATCCTTAAGACAGTTGTTTGAAGATGCTCACAAAGTGGAGGAGAACATCCATGTTTCCAGAAAGATCCAAGCCCAGATTGAATTTGAAAATATGCAAGCACATGAACAAATGAACTATGGGTATGGTTCAGATTTTGAGCAACAAAGTAACAAGTTTGAAGAAGATTTGGAACAACAGCAAGCATATGAGCTCATCTTAGGTCAGGATTCTTCAATATTTGCCAAATGCTCTAGAAACAGGTATGAGTCAAAATGCTATGATCAGTTTTCTAACCAGGATGAGCCTATGATAACTGAAGATTGCATAGGCAATTATATGTTTTTCACTGATCCCTATTCATATGATTTTAACACTATTTTATCATCATTTTTTGTGCACTTTTCTGAAGAGAAGGTTGTGATGATTGATGATCAAGATCTGAGCTTAAGGGAACAAGAAGGTGGTCAGTCTTCTAGCAGAGGAACAACCATGGCTGAGCAAGAAGCTGCCACAGATGTGCAGCTATTTCCCGATGACCAGTATGTTTTTGATCTTCCTTTTAAGGATCCGGTGGCAGCATTCATGGAATCATACATTTTAGCGAACTTGAAAATTTCAGATTTCTTCAGCCCTCCCATGTTTCTAGCTGAGTATAGTTTCCTGAATGAGTTGTATTCACTATTGTTACATTTCAAGCATCAGTTGTTGAGTAGTGACATAGACAAGGTTTCTTCGGTTTTGAAGTTACTTGGATGGTTGTTATGGAAGTCAGCATTTACTTAACCAAGTTGCAGAGTTGGTTAGAGTAGTATAGGGTAGGAAATAAACTCACTGCCTGAGCATTTGTTTCTTTAGTTTCCAACAACAGCAATTAGTTTTTATAAATAAAGATAGCTCTTGAAAAATTTTCAAAGATCGGTTGCACAGGCTAAATGAATCCATAGCCCAATCATAAAGGCTACAGTTTTGCAGAGGACCAACTACACAAGCCAAATGACTCCATAGCCCAAGGGTAAAGGTGACTGGAGCTACTGGGTTCTTGGAACCTCACAGGGCGGTTTCCATCCCCGAGTAGGAGCCAGATGTTATCTCCCCAAATAAATTTGTCGAGTTGATCAATTTTAGATGATAGGATGTCATTTGAAAATTCATTTCTAAATTTCTTAAGCCTCATTATTGATAGCTTTATGAATGTAATAAAGTTTGAAAAGGATTAGATTGCGTTTTCATTTCAAAAATTTGAAAAGACTGGTTTCAGTAGCTAAGCGCTTATTTAAAATGGTTCCTAAGCTGCCGAAAGCTCTGCTTTCGGCAGCTTAAACAAAATTTTCAGGGCTCTCCTAGCTACCGAAAGTGAAAGGAAATTTTGAAATGAAAGCAGATTAGATAAGAAGATACCCATGCGCCGAGCATTGACAGTGAAAGAGGTGTCAAAGATCGTGTGAAGAAGCAAGGGGCCATCCACGAATATTCGCCATTGGTACTCAGCAGGTCTGAGAAATTTCTTTGATAAACTACTTCCAATGACAACACAGATTTCAGGAGTAGATGATGGAGAAGGAGAAATCAATTGGTCATGCTCTGCATAATCTTTTCACAAATAAAACATCAATGGTTAATCAGCTACTGAAAACCCAGCTTTTGGCAGCTTACAGAATGGAAGAAAAAACTCTTCAGCTACCTAAAGCAAAGGCACGTGTCAGGTATCATGGAATAGTTTTAGTTGTTTAGGCAGACAAGGCGATGGTTCATTAGCTACTGAAAACAGAGCTTTCGGTAGCTTACAGATTCGGACTTTGGCTTGCCTATCTACCGAAAGCTAAAAAACTGGACAGAATGTTACCATTTTTGCACAGATCTGATTTTTAGTGATCCAAACATCTCAACGGTGGTTTATAATGTTATATAATAATTAAATGCATCATGATCAAGGTTTTGTTCCATATTTAAAGGTGCCAGCGAGGTGGAGAAGATGAAGGACATTTACTGAAATTGATGGTGTTTTTACTATGAAACGTCATCATTTTCAAATGACGTTTCTGAGCGACTAAAGGATAAATTTTCAAAGCGCTCAAATATTTTTGTTCCTAACATTTCAGAGAAAAATAACCTCTCTCATTCTTCCTACAGGTGTCACATATTCGGAGAATCGAATCCGTCACTGAGCGCCAATTTTTGGATCCTAGAATCTGCCTGTTTGACACATGTTTTTTAAATGCATATATCGGGAAAATGAAAATGAATTTCAAAGATCCGAGAGAGGTTTTTTCTCAAACAAAATCAGTGCACAATAAAATCTTTCATTTTATATACAGGTTTAACATATCTAGAGAACGGAACCCATCTCTGAGCATCTTTTTCAGCAGTTTCAGCACAAATGGTGTTTTCATTGTGCAGATTCATCATTTTAAAATGATGATTCTGAGCAATGGGAGAATCATTCTGGGAAACGCGAGGAGGGTTTTCTGCCTAACACGTCATAGAACAATAACCTCTCTCAATTTTTCTACAGGTGTCACATATTGGGAGAATTGAATCCATCGCTGAGCTCCTTTTTCAGTAGTTTGGTCAAATTAAAAAGTATTTTTCCCAGTTTAGTGAAAACGGTTTTGATTTTCTATCTTTAGCAGATTCGGTCCAGTTTCTTCGGGATCTTGAACGTTTTTGTAAAGGATACAAATCCTGCGACTCATGTAGAACAAGGGTTGGACTTTGGAGACTTCTCATTCCTATAATCTCAGACTTCTCATTACATATCAGTATTATAAGCTTCTTTTGCCATTGATGTTTAGACTTTCTCCTTCTATTTTTCTGTACTTGCACTTGAATATTATGTTCATGTTGTTCATGCTTGTTTTATGCCTTATAACTATCATCTTTCCACTACATTGATAAGTTAGAATTGCAAGTATTCCTTACCTATTGTAATTGGCCATTCATATATGCTTTGTGTGTATGTTTCTACTGGTATAATAAGTTTTCTCCATACATTCAATTTTGATAAATTTTTGAACAACAGTGGTAGAAAGCCTTGTCCATCTGAGTGTGTGAATGCATGTTTTTGAGCGAGTCAGGTTTGATTAAGTCATCTAACTTGATCCTATTTCCCATACATTATTGATCTATTTAAGTTAATAGGCTCATTCCCTTCACAGTCAGGGAAAGACTGCTGGAGAGATAACATATTGGTGCCGTTGCTGGGGAACGAAAGTGAAAGCAGAGTTTCCCTGGGAGAATGACATAGATCTGTTTCTTGATGGCAGACAAGAGATAGACATAATTTTTTACTGTAATCATTTTCCTAGTGACTCCACATTAAAGACTCCACCGGGGAGGACCCAGTTGATAAAAGATGAAGAGGCTGAATTCAAAATCTAGGAACCAGTTCATAAGTTTATTTTATGAACTATTGTTATTCTTTATCAGCTCCTTTATACTTTTCCCTTCACATGTTAAAAGAATTATCCTTTATTTTTTATATTGTGAAGATTATCAGCCATCTTTTATAAATGCATCCTCAGAAGAAGATTTGTAGTCTGCTTGTATTGTAGAAGTTGAATCAGTCAATGTGCCTCAGTTCATTTATAAAAATGACTTCTGTATCCAAATTCCTTCTATTGAGCATCCATGTAACCTTGAGGAGGCAGAGCTTGTTTCAAAACTTGAGCAGATCACAACATCTTCTGCCCTTATTGTTGATCCTCCTTGTCAAACTATTAACACTCATGATCAGCCCACTACTTTTCAAGTCAAAATCCGAAATAGGATGTTTAAGCCTTTGAAGCTACCCTATCTCCTTCATCCTTATCCTGTTGACTGTTATGAATTTCTCCCTTGGTTTTCTGGAGAAGACCAAGTTTCAGCTGAGAGGCATTTGCAATGCTTTGAGAATTTTATTGATCGGTTCGAGATTGTTCATGAAGATGTGACCATGAGACTTTTCTCTAAGACCTTGATCAGAGACGCTACTGTATGGTTTAAGAGTTTGCAAGTTGATTCTGTTGGTTCTTGGATCGAGTTCTCTAATTCTTTCCTGAAGTATTTGTGCGAGAACAAATCACTTCATTTGTACCTCTCTAATTTCTATGCTTTGAAAAGAGAAGAGGACGAAGCTTTGCCTATCTTCAATCGAAGATTCTACAGTACTTATCATGATATGCCTTTTGAGATCCGGCCTATAGAGACGACTGCCATGATATATCATGTTATGGGTTTGGATTCAGAACTTTCCCTTCTCCTATTAGAAAGGAAGTCATCATCCTTAAGACAGTTGTTTGAAGATGCTCACGAAGTGGAGGAGAGCATCCGTGTTTCCATAAAGATCCAAGCCCAGATTGACTTTTAAAATATGCAAGCACATGAACAAATGAACTATGGGAATGGTTCATATTTTGAGCAACAAAGTAACAAGTTTGAAGAAGATTTGGAACAACAACAAGCATATGAGCTCATCTCAGGTCAGGATTCTTCAATATTTTCCAAATGCTCTAGAAACAGGTATGAGTCAAAATGTTAGGATCAGTTTGCTAACCAAGATGAGCCTATGATAACTAGAGATTGCATATGAAATTAAATGTTTTTACTGATCCCTATTCATATGATTTTAACACTATTTTATCATCATTTTCTAAGCACTTTTCTGAAGAGAAGGTTGTGATGATTGATGATCAAGATCTGAGCTTAAGGGAACAAGAAGGTGGTCAGTCTTCTAGCAGAGGAACAACCATGGCTGAGCAAGAAGCTGCCACATATGTGCAGCTATTTCCTGACGACCAGTATGTTTTTGGTCTTCCTTTTAAGTATCTGGTGGCAGCATTCATGGAATCATACATTTTAGGGAACTTGAAAATTTCAGATTTCTTCAGCCCTTCCATGTTTCCAGCTAAGTATAATTTCTTGAATGTGTTATATTCACTATTGTTACATTTCAAACATCAGTTGTTGAGTAGTGACATAGACAAGGTTTCTTTGATTTTGAAGTTACTTGGATGGTTGTTATGGAAGTCAGCATTTACTTAGCCAAGTTGTAGAGTTGGTTAGAGTAGTATAGGGTAGGGAATAATCTCACTGCCTAAGCATTTCTTTCTTTAGTTTGCAGCAACAGTAGTCAGTTTTTGTGAATAAAGATAGCTCTTGAAAAATTTTCAAAGATCAGTTGCACAGGCCAAATGACTCCATAGCCCAATGGTAAAGGCTACAGGTTTGCAGAGCACAAACTACACAACCCAGATGACTCCATAGCCCAAGGGTAAAGGCGACTGGAGCTATTGGGTTCCTGGAACCTCACAGGGAGGTTTCCATCCTCGAGTAGGAGCCAAATGTTATCTCCCCAAATAAATTTGTCAAGTTGATCAATTTTAGATGATAGGATGTCATTTGAAAATTCATTTCTAAATTTCTTAAGGCTCATTGTTGATAGCTTTATGCATGTAATAAAGTTTGAAAAGCATTAGATTGGGTTTTCATTTCAAAAATATCAAAAGACAGGTTTCAGTAGCTAAGCGCTTATTTAAAACGGTTTCTAAGCTACCGAAAGCAGAGCTTTTGGCAGCTTAAATGAAATTTTCAGGGCTCTCCTAGCTCCCGAAAGTGAAAGGAAATTTTTAAATGAAAGCAAATTAGATAAGAAGATACCCATGCGCCTAGCATTGACAGTGAAATATGTGTCAAAGATCGTTTGAAGAAGCAAAGGGCCATCCCCGAATATTCGCCGTTGGTACTCAGCAGGTATGAGAAATTTCTTTGATAAACTGCTTCCATGACAACACAGATTTCAAGAGTAGATGATGGAGAAGGAGAAATCACTTGGTCATGCTCTGCATAATCTTTTCACAAATAAACCATCAATGGTTCATGAGCTACCGAAAACCCAGCTTTAGGCAGCTTACAGAATGGAAGAAAAAACTCTTCAACTACTGAAAGGATAGGCACGTGTCAGGTATCATGGAACACTTTCGGTTGTTCAGGGGGACAAGGCAATGGTTCATTAGCTACCGAAAACAGAGCTTTCGGTAGCTTACAGATTCAGACTTTGGCTTGCCTAGCTACCGAAAGCTAAAAAACTGGACAGAATGTTACCATTTTTGCACATATCTGATTTTTACTAATCCAAACATCTCAAGGGTGGTTTATAATGTTATATAATAATTAAAGGCATCATGATCAAGGTTTTGTTCTAGATTTAAAGGTGCCATCAAGGTGGAGAAGATGAAGGACATTTACTGAAATTGATGGCGTTTTTACTGTGAAACGTCATCATTTTCAAATGACGTTTTTGAGCGAATGGAGGATCATTTTTCAAAACGCTCAAAGGATTTTGTTCCTAAGATGTCATAGAAACATAACCTCTCTCATTTTTACTATAGGTGTCACATATTGGGAGAATCGAATCTGTCACTGAGCCCCGATTTTCGGATCAGGAATCTGCCTAATTGACACATGGTTTTTAAATGCATATATCGGGCAAATGAAAATGAATTTCAAATATCCGAGAGAGGTTTTTTCTCAGAACAAATCAATGCACAATAAAATCTTTCCATTTATACACATGTGTCACATATCTTGAGAATGGAACCCATCTCTAAGCATCTTTTTCAGTAGTTTCAGCACAAATGGTGTTTTTACTCTACAGAGTCATCATTTTAAAATGTTGATTCTGAGCGACTGGAGCATCATTCTTGGAAACGGGAGGAGGTATTTGTGCCTAACACATAGTAGAACAATAACCTCTCTCAAGTTTCCTATAGGTTTCATATATTGGTAGAATTGAATCCATCGCTCAACCGCTTTTTCAACAGTTTGGTCAAATTAAAAAGTATTTTTCCCGGTTTAGTGAAAACGATTTTGATTTTCTATCTTTAGCAGATTTGGTCCAGTTTCTTCAGGATCTTGAATATTTTTGTAAAGCATATAAAGCCTATGACTCATGTAGAAAAAGGGTTGGACTTTGGAGACTTGTCATTTCTGTAATCTCAGACTTCTTATTACATATCAGTATTATAAGCTTCTTTTGCTATTGATGTTCAGAGTTTCTCCTTCTATTTTTCTGTACTTGCACTTGAATATTATGTTCATGTTGTTCATGCTTGTCTTATGCCTTATAACTATCATCTTATCACTGCATTGATAAGTTATAATTGCAAGTATTCCTTACCTATTTTAATTGGCCATTCATATATGCTTTGTGTGTTTGTTTCTGCTGATATAATAAGTTTTCTCCATACATTCAATTTTGATAAACTCTCTGAACAACAGTGGTAGAAAGGCTTGTCCATATGAGTGTGTTAATGCATGTTTTGAGTGAGTGAGGTTTTATTAAGTCATCTAACTTGATCCTATCTCCCATACATTATTGATCTATTTAAGTTACCAGTATCATTCCCTTCACAGTCAGGGAAAGAATCCTGGAGAGATAACATATTGGCACCGTTGTCGGGGAACGAAAGTGAAAGCAGAGTTTCCCTGGGAGAATGACATATATCTGTTTCTTGATGGCAGATAAGAGATAGACATAATTTTTTACTGTAATCATTTTCTTGGCAACTCCACATTAAAGACTCCACTAGGGAGGACTCGGTTGATAAAAGATGAAGAGGCTGAATTCAAAATCTAGGTACCAGTTCATAATTTTACTTTATGAACTGTCGTTATTCTTTATCAGCTCCTTTATACTTTTCACTTCACATGTTAAAATAATTATCCTCTATTTTGTATATTCTGAAGATTATCAGCCATCTTTTATAAATCCATCTTTAGAAGAAGATTTGTAGTCTAATTGTCTTGTAGAAGTTGAATCAGTCTTTGTGCCTCAGCTCATTTATAAAAATGACTTATGTATCCAAATTCCTTCTATTGAGCATCCATGCAACCTTCAGGAGGCAGAGCTTGCTTCAAAACCTGTGCAGATCATAGCACCTTTTTCCCTTATCGTTGATCCTCCCATGATCATCCCACTGCTTTTCAATTCAAAATACACAATAGGATGTTTAAGCGTTTGAAGCTGGGCTATCTCCTTCATCCTGATCCTGTTGACTGTTATGAATATCTCCCTTGGTTTTCTGGAGAAGATCAAGTTTTAGCTGAGAGGCATTTGCAATCCTTTGAGAATTTTATTGATCGGTTCGAGATTGTTCATGAAGATGTGATCATGAGACTTTTCTCTAAGACCTTGATCAGAGACGCTACTGTATGGTTTAAGAGTTTGCAAGCTGATTCTATTGGTTCATGGATCGAGTTCTGTAATGCTTTCTTGAAATATTGGTGTGAGAACAAATCACTTGATTTGTACCTCTCTGATTTCTATGCTTTGAAAAGAGAGGAGGACAAAGATTTGCCTATCTTCAATTGAAAATTCTATACCACTTATCATGATATGCCTTTTGAGATCCGGCCTATAGAGATGATTGCCATGATATAATATGTTATGGGTTTGCATTCAAAAATTTCCCTTCTCCTATTAGAAAGGAAGTCATCATCCTTAAGACAGTTGTTTGAAGATGCTCACGAAGTGGAGGAGAACATCCGTGTTTCCAGAAAGATCCAACCCTAGATTGACTTTGAAAATATGCAAGCACATGAACAAATGAACTATGGGTATGGTTCATATTTTGAGCAACAAAGTAACAAGTTTGAAGAAGATTTGGAACAGCAGCAAGCATATGAGCTCATCTCAGGTCAGGATTCTTCAATATTTTCCAACTGCTTTAGAAATAGGTATGAGTCAAAATGTTATGATCCGTTTGCTAACCAGGATGAGCCTATGATAACTGGAGATTGCATAGGAAATTATATGTTTTTAGTTGATCCCTATTCATATGATTTTAACACTATTTTATAATCATTTTTTGAGCACTTTTCCGAAGAGAAGGTTGTGATGATTGATGATCAAGATCTCAGCTTAAGGGAACAAGAAGGTGGTCATTCTTCTAGCATAGGAACAAACATGGCTGAGCAAGAAGCTGCTACAGATGTGCAGCTGTTTCCTGACGACCAGTATGTTTCTGATCTCCCTTTTAAGGATCCGGTGGCAGCATTCATGGAATCATAGTTTTCAGGGAACTTGAAAATTTCAGATTTCTTCAGCCCTCCCATGTTTCCGACTGAGTATAGTTTCCTGAATGAGTTGTATTGACTATTGTTACATTTCAAACATTAGTTGTTGAGTAGTGACATAGACAAGGTTTCTTCGGTTTTGAAGTTACTTGGATGGTTGTTATGGAAGGAAGCATTTATTTAACCAAGTTGCAGAGTTGGTTAGAGTAGTATCGGGTAGGAAATAAGCTCACTGCCTGAGCATTTCTTTCTTTAGTTTGCGGCAACAGCAGTAAGATTTTGTGAATAAAGATAGCTCTTGAAAATTTTTCAAATATCGGTTGCACAGGCCAAATGACTCCATAGCCTAATGGTAAAGGCTACAGGTTTGCAGAGGACCAACTACACAACCCAGATGACTCCATAGCCCAAGGGTAAAGGAGACTGGAGCTACTAGGTTCTTGGAACATCACAGGGAGGTTCCCATCTCTGAGTAGGAGCCAGATGTTATCTCTCCAAATAAATTTGTCGAGTTCATCAATTTTAGATGATAGGATGTCATTTGAAAATTCATTTCTAAATTTCTTAAGGCTCATTGTTGATAGCTTTATGCATGTAATAAAGTTTGAAAAGCATTAGAATTGGGTTTTCATTTCAAAAATTTCAAAAGACAGGTTTCGGTAGTTAAGCGCTTATTTAAAACGGTTTCTAAGCTACCGAAAGTGAAAGGAAATTTTGAAATGAAAGCAAATCAGATAAGAAGATACCCATGCACCGAGCATTGACAGTGAAAGAGGTGTCAAAGATCGTGTGAAGAAACAAGGGGCCATCCATGAATATTTGCCGTTGGTACTCAGCAGGTCTGAGAAATTTCTTTTATAAATTGCTTCCAATGACAACAAAGATTTCAGGCGTAGATGATGGAGAAGGAGAAATCACTTGGTCATGCTCTGCATAATCTTTTCAAAATAAACCATCAATGGTTCATTAGCTACCGAAAACCCAGCTTTCGGAAGCTTACAGAATGGAAAAAAAAACTCTTCAGTTACCGAAAGGAAAGGCACGTGTCACGTATCATGGAACAATTTCGGTGGTTTAGGCGGACAAGGCAATGCTTCATTAGCTACCGAAAACAAAGCTTTTAGTAGCTTACAGATTCGGACTTTGGATTGCCTAGCTACCGAGAGCTAAAAAACTGGATAGAATATTACCAGTTTTGCACAGATCTGATTTTTACTGATCCAAACATCCCAAGAGTGGTTTATAATGTTATATAATAATTAAAGGCATCATGATCAAGGTTTTGTTTCATATTTAAAGGCACCAGCAAGGTGGAGAAAATGAAGGACATTTTTTGAAATCGATGGCGTTTTTACTGTGAAACGTCGTCATTTTCAAATGACGTTTTTGAGCGACTGGAGGATACCTTTTCAAAATGCTCGGAGGGTTTTGTTCCTAACATTTCAGAGAAAAATAATCTCTCTCATTTTTCCTACAGGTGTCACATATTGGGAGAATCGAATCCGTCACTGAGCCCCAATTTTCAGATCCCAGAATCTACCTTTTTGACACATGTTTTTTAAATGCATATATTAGAAAAATCAAAACGAATTTCAAATATCCGAGAGAGGATTTTTCTAAAAAAAAAATCAGTGCACAATAACCTCTTTCAGTTTGTACACAAGTGTCACATATCTTGAGAACGGAACCCATCTCTGATCATTGTTTTCAGCAGTTTCAACACAAATGGCGTTTTTTACTGTGTAGAGTCATCATTTTACAATGATGATTCTGAGCGACTGGAGCATCATTCTGGGAATTGGGGGGAGGTTTTTGTGCCTAACATGTCATAGAACAATAACCTCTCTCAATTTTCCTACAGGTGTCACATATTGGGAGATTTGAATCCATCGTTGAGCCCCTTTTCCAGCAGTTTGGTCAAATTAAAAAGTATTTTTCCCAATTTAGTGAAAACAGTTTTGATTTTCTATCTTTAGCAGATTCGGTCCAGTTTCTTCAGGATCTTGAACGTTTTTGTAAAGGCTATAATTCCTATGACTCACGTAGAACAAGGGTTGGACTTTGGAGACTTCTCATTCCTGTAATCTCAGGCTTCTCATTACATATCAGTATTATAAGCTTCTTTTGCCATTGATGTTCAGACTTTCTCCTTCTATTTTCTGTACTTGCACTTGAATATTATGTTCATGTTGTTCATGCTTGTCTTATGCCTTATAACTGTCATCTTATCATGGCATTGATAAGTTAGAATTGCAAGTATTCCTTACCTATAGTAATTAGCCATTCATATATGCTTTGTGTGTATGTTTCTACTGATATAATAAGTTTTCTCCATACATTCAATTTTGATAAATTCTCTGAACAGCAGTGGTAGAAAGCCTTGTCCATCTGAGTGTGTTAATGCATGTTTTGAGCGAGTGAGGTTTGATTAAGTCTTCTAACTTGATCGTATTTCCAATACATTATTGATCTATTAAAGTTACTAGGCTCATTCCCTTCACAGTCAGGGAAAGACTTCTGGAGAAATAACATATTGGCGCCATTGCCGAGGAACAAAAGTGAAAGTAAAGTTTCCCTGGGAGAATGACATAGATCTGTTTCTTGATGGCAGACAAGAGATAGACTTAATTTTTGACTGTAATCATTTGCCTGCTGACTCCACATTAAAGACTCCACTAGGGAGGACCCGGTTGATAAAAGATGAAGTGGCTGAATTCAAAATCAAGGTACCAGTTCATAAGTTTACTTTATTAACTGTTGTTATTCTTTATTAGCTCCTTTATACTTTTCCCTTCACATGTTAAAAGAATTATCCTCTGTTTTGTATATTCTGAAGATTATCAGCCATCTTTTATAAATCCATCTTTAGAAGAAGATTTGTAGTCTGCTTGTATTCTAGAAGTTGAATCAGTCTTTGTGCCTCAGCTCATTTATAAAAATGACTTATGTATCCAAATTCCTTCTATTGAGCATCCATGTAACCTTGAGGAGGCAGAGCTTGTTTCAAAACCTATGCAGTGTTAAATTTTCAGAATTTACTTCAATCTGATCTAGGATCTTAACTGAGAGAACAACATGTACAACAAATCTACAGCATATCAATCATGGACACAATAGTGCAAGCACACAAGAGACATAGAGTTTACTTGGGGAAAACCATAAAGGTGAAAAACCCCATAAACTTCCTCAAAGATAGATAGAGCAATGATACAACCAGAATGCAAGAGATAGTCTTCTCCTAGCAGCAGAGCCTCCTCCTCCACAAGTGTGTCACTCTCCAAAGTGTGAGTGAGAGAATAGAATGTGTAAAATGAGAGAGACACACTCTCTATTTATACACTAACTTGACTTGACCTTTACTGAACTAGGTCAGCCTCAAATTAACCACTTAACATAATGCTGACTGGGCAGACCCCCACTAGGGTGGTCTAATAACCCTTTGACCCACATGACTTATACAGGGCCGACCGCAACAAGGTGGTCTAATAACCCATCAAGTATAAGTTACGACACTTACAATATAAATGACGACACTTTCGTATAGAGGAATAATAACATCTCTATAGGAATACAATATACATATATGTGAAATACATTCCGAAGTTACATATACATCAACACTCCCTCTTAACTAGGAAGGTATTTCTCGACTCAGGTCTTCTAGCACAAGTCATCTTCTCTGGATCATCATCACTACTGTTGCTATCTCAATCAATCTTTGAATCTAATTGTCATAGAAATTTCTACAGAGCTAGTCCTTTTTCATACTGGATGTAGGCCCACCACGTGCAGGTCTTCGTCATCACTGGCCATACTGTGGAAATCTCAGGACTTATTACGTGCATCACAAAACCTTAAAAGAGTCTCTTGACTAGCAAGAACCCTAAAGAGCATATGAGGCCTTTTTCATCCTGTCCATATTTCCAGGACTTATTACATGTGACCCCACCACAAAACCTCGAAAGAGAATCCCAGGACTGATTACGAGCACAAGGCTCAACCTATCGGATCTCCCAGGGCACAAATTACATGTGGTCACCACAAAACCTCGAAAGCGCATCCCAGGACTGATTACGAGCACAAGGCTCAACCTATTGGATCTCCTAGGGAACAAATTACTTGTGGTCATGCAAAAACCTCGAAAGAGCATCCCAGGACTGATTACGAGCACACGGCTCAACCTACCAGATCTCCCAGGGCACAAATTACATGCCATAGGACAAAACCTCGAAAGAGCATCTGCCAGATATCCCAGGGCACAAATTACATGCCATAGGAAAAACCTCGAAAGACTATCTGCAGATCTACCAGGGCACAAATTATATGTCCTCCCAAGCAAAACCTCGAAATAGCATTTGCCAGATATCCCAAGGTACAAATTACATGCCATAGGAAAAACCTCAAAAGACTACTTGCAAATCTCCCAGGGCACAAATTACATGCTTATCTGCACAACCTATTCCATGGCCACAGAGTATCAACCTGATACTCACCATACATCATCCTGATGTACACATGATCATCCTGATCATCATCACTACAACATCCTGCTGCATGTCATCTGGAGCAACATCCTGAAGCTCATCATCCATGATCATCTTGATCATACAATGCATCTACCTGATGCATACCAAGTATCTACCTGATACATATCATCATACATGATCCACCTGATCATACATTGTATCCACCTGATACAAATACAAATACATGACACATATCAACATACATGATCCACCTGATCATACAATGTATCCACCTGATACATATAAAGATACATGGTCCAAGCATCCAACATGATGCATACACAAAATACATACAAATGATCCAACCGATCATATCCAGCATCAAACATGATGCGTACATACATATACATATAACTGATCCAACTGATCATATCCAGCATCCAACATGATGCATACACAAAATACATACAAATGATCCAACTGATCATATCCAGCATCCAACATGATGCGTACATACATATACATATAAATGATCCAATTGATCATATCCAGCATCCAACATGATGCATATATAGAGAAGTAACTGGGGCATCGTCCTGATGCTCATCATCCAGCGCTTACATCCATAGCCATGTGAAGGATCTCCTTCCAACATGCTTGGAATGGCTTCTGCAAATGTGTCCATCACTTCTTCCTTGAAGTGTCATCAATCTGAAGAACACCAAGCCTCTCCCTGAAGTACTTAAACTTCACCCTGGCTAGTGGCTTCGTCAACACATCTGCAATCTGCTCGTCCGTCGCAATATACAGGAGCTTCGCAGCTCCTCTCTACACCATATCCTTGATATAGTGGTATTTGATCTCTATGTGTTTTGACTTGTCATGAAACACTGGGTTCTCGGATAGCTTCACACAACTCTGGTTATCACAAAAGATACTAGTAGCATCCAACGGGAGATCAAATAACTCAAACAGTAGCTTCCGTATCCATACTGCCTCACAACTAGCTGAACAGGCTGCAACATACTCTGCCTTAGCTGTACTCAGTGCTATGCAGGACTGCTTCCTGCTAAACCAAGAGATCACACCTGATCCCATACTGAAGCAGCACCCAGATGTGCTCTTCCTATCCGTAGCACTGCTTTCCCACTCTTAATCAACATAGCCCTGCAGGTTAAACTTTTGATTCGCTTCATACTTGAGCCCATAATCCACTGTACCCTTCAGGTAGCTCAGAACATGCTTTACAGCAACCAGGTGAACACTCCTCGGATCTATCAGGAACTCACTCAATGTGTTCAGAGTAAATCAAATATTTGGTCTCGTGTTCATCAGGTACATCAAGGACCCAATCATCTGACGATACATAGAGACATCAACTGGCTCAGATGAAGCATTACATAGAAGCTTCAGATTCGATTCCATAGCCTTGCAGTCCATCATCCCGAACCTCTTCAGGATCTCTACTGCATACTTCCCTTGTCCATGGAAGATTCCATCTGCACTCTGCCACACCTCCATACCAAGAAAGTAGTGCATCATACCCAAGTTCTTCACATATATGACTCCCTGTCATGTGTCTCTGAACCAAGTGGCTTCTCCACATACACTTCTTCTTCAACTACACCATTCAAGAAGGCTGTCTTGAAATCCATCTGGTGTATGTTCCACTTCATCACTGCAGCCAGAGCAAGTACGGATCTAATGTAAGTGTATCTAGCTACAGGAGCAAAAGTCTCTATGCTACCACCTGCAGCATGCTTGATCTTGTAGATCCTCTTGGAAGTCACTACAGACTACCCTTTGGGACTGCATCCCAATCATCTTCATGATCGAATGATACTCCTCGATCATGGCATTCTTCCCATATCCTGGGAACTTCAATATCTTCAATATTTTCAACAGATAACTTTGTTGTCGAACAAATGTTGTAGTCCTTCTTTTGTAGGTGATGGTATACGATCTTTCCTACACAACAAGTTAAATTGCATGATTAGAAAACATCTCATAGTTTTCAGAAATATGTCATATAGTCATATGCCATATAGTCATGCAATTATCTTTAGCCAATGCTTCAATACAACATTTATCCATATCCCGTAACTTTCTAGATGCCTTCCAATCTCTACCAAAACATTGTTAAGAGTGTGCACAAATCCCAACATGTCAGCAAAGAGGTTTCATTCTAGATAAGTAGCAATGGAATGTTGTACAGTGCCATAGGCCACTTACCCATGTATATTAGTAGTATATTGTTCATCAATGCAACTATTCTAATATGCATAATACACAACTAATTCAAGGAACATAAGCATATACATCATTGAATAACATTATTTAAGAAATGACAATTCAAATGCTTATCTTTGTATGGTTGCTGGGTGGACTCCCTCTGAATCTTTGCAACTCCATTCTGATGTGGCTTGTGAGAAGTGGTCAACTCCCTCTGAATATCTGCATCCTTACAGAAACTACTGAAGTGTGCTCCTTTGCTTTCTTGCAGGAACAACTGGAGTGTGCTCCCTCTTGATCTTTGCTTCCTAGATTACCTGTCCTTGAACTTACATCCATCCTTAATCACTATGCATGCTCATTAGTATCTTCATTGTGTTATCCTTGAGGTCTCATACATAATCACACATTTATTAGTATAATCTTAATACTATCAAAACACAATAATCTTAAACATGTATAGTCATGATCATTCATAGATAATAAACATTAGTATTCAAGGTTTCAGGGAAGTCTTCTTTTACTTATGCATATTCTTATTTGATCATAGGACTTTTCTGATTAGTTAAATCATCAATGCATAAACCCGTGATTACTCAAACCTATAACTTCATGATTCTTTTGGTTAGTCATATCATCAATTATGGTAAGAAACATAATATGCATACAACCATGACTATTCAAACCTATGACTTCATGAATAAACAACACAACAGTATAAGATCCTAACACAAGGTAGGATTCTAGCTTGATATAGGAAAAACATACCTGGATTAGCATGCTAGCTAGTTATGTCTAACATACCCGCATAATGTCTTCTGGTTCTCTTCAATGACTTGTGCTAGTAACCTTTATGACTCATAGGTTAACCATTGTAGGACCAAGTTATACATACCTCGAAAGTAGATCTTCTATGTGATCCACGACAATGGATGAATCTTTGTCTTCATGTCACCATGATCATATGTTCTTGAAGTAGAACATGATTTGTCTTTCTTGGTGTACCTTTTATGTTAGCGAACAACATAAACCTCATACAACATCACAATGCATTAGTACATTCATAAGTGTCAAAACCTTAATCAATGAATATCTTCTATTAAGGTGATACGACAAGTCTAGTAATTAATCAAGATTGTACTGTAATGATAGAAGACAAACATATGATAAACTTAACCATGAAACATACCTGTAAGCCATAGCTGACAAAATTGCTTGTAATCTTCTTATGAAAGGCCTTAGCCTCATCTCCCTCTGAAACAAGAACTTCTTCACTTATGCAGGTGACCAATCCATCCTTTTCTAGGATTAACCCAATCCACTTGATTTGCAGGAACTGGATCTGGAGCTGTAATAGGGTTTGTCAGAGAAACCCCAAAAATTCAAACTTTGAATTTCAAACTTCTGAAAGGATAGAAATATGCGCCTTGATGAGCCGATCAAGCTACTATATTCAAAATTTGAAAACTACAAAGTTTCACTCCTCAATTTTTCCTTTGAAACTTTCGGATTCACTGGACATGACCTCGAACTAGGGTTTGATGAAGCCCACTCTTCTACCCAATCAAAAGGTTTGATCCAAAGCTCTAATCTTCCATTTTTATGAGGAGCTTCCAACCGTGGTCACAGATTTCAAAAATTTCCATTTTTGCAGAAGCCCTAATTTTCCACTTTTCTGATCTAAGTCCCGAACTAGGGTCTGATCTAGCCCGACCTTCTGCCCAACAAAAAATTCTGATATTGGTCTCTAAATTTTGATTTTGATGAGTAGCATTCAGACGTGGTCTCCGACTACAAAAATTCCAACTTTCTCCGAAGCCCTCAATTCCGGAAGCTGTGAATGAAGGTGCTAAAAAATAATTCTGATTTGACAGAAATATGTACCTGATTGTTTCTGGTGTAACTCCGAACGTTTCAATCCAAAGGGTCTGAAAATTGTTCTTGAGATAGCCCGACCTGTTATATTTCCATCCCAATAGGTTTGACATCAATTGGATTCTCTGAGAGAGAGTTATGACAAGTGTCGCAACGTGACCTGTTTATGGGATAATACAGGAGAGTGAACTTGTACGGCATGCAACGTATCGCTGGTTCAACTTCGGTCTTTGAACATTTTTTTTGAGATAGTACAGTCTGTGTAATACCTATCACTTTTTATGAAATTTCATTTGTAGCTTCCTAGCCCATGTTATGACCTTTTTCCCAAGGTCACCTGATTTTGACTCAGATTTGGAAGAGGCAGAAACCCTATATTGTACAGATCATAAATCACAAAGTACAACGAATTAGAGGTTTTCCTTTGGAAAAAAGGTACAAGTGGATCTGAGCTTCGACCTGTAAAATTTTCAGATCTGAAAACATTTCCAAAACGGATTTATAGCGAAAGTGCTACGATGACTGGTTTTTTCTATATCAAGCCCTAGCATCATAAGTGCAACAAGTGTCATACATGCCATATCATGCCTTCTTTCAGGCTAGCTTTGATACCATGTTAAATTTTCAGAATTTACTTCAATTTGATCTAGGATCTTAACTAAGAGAACAACATGTACAACAAATCTACAGCATATCAATCATGGACACAATAATGCAAGCACACAAGAGACACAGAGTTTACTTGGGGAAAACCATAAAAGTGAAAAACTCCAATAACTTCCTCAGAGATAGATAGAGCAATGATACAACTAGAATACAAGAGATAGTCTTCTCCTAGCAGAAGAGCCTCCTCCTCCACAAGTGCGTCACTCTCAAAAGTGTGAGTGAGAGAATAGAATGTGTAAAATGAGAGAGACACACTCTCTATTTATACACTAACTTCACTTGACCTTTACTGAACTAGGTTGGCCTCAACTTAACCACTTAACATAATGCTGACTGGGCCGAACCCCACTAGGGTGGTCTAATAACCCTTTGACCCACATGGACGACCCCCAATAGGGTGGTCTAATAACCCATCAAGTATAAGTTACGACACTTACAATATAAATGACGACACTTCCGTATAGAGGAATAATAACATCTCTATAGGAATACAATATACATATATGTGAAATACATTCCGAAGTTACATATACATCAACATGCAAATCACAGCACCTTCTCCCCTTATCGCTGATCGTCCTTGTCAAACTATTAACCCTCATGATCAGCCCACTTCTTTTCAACTGAAAATAAAAAATAGGATGTTTAAGCCTTTGAAGCTACCCTATCTCCTTCATCCTTATCCTGTTGACTGTTATGAATATCTCCCTTGGTTTTCTGGAGAAGACCAAGTTTCAGCTGAGAGGCATTTGCAATCCTTTGAAAATTTTATTGATCGGTTCAAGATTGTTCATGAAGATGTGATCATGAGACTTTTCTCTAAGACCTTTATCAGAGACACTACTATATGGTTTAAGAGTTTGCAAGCTTATTCTATTGGTTCTTGGATCGAGTTCTCTAATGCTTTCTTGAAGTATTGGTGCAAGAACAAATCACTTGATTTGCACCTCTCTGATTTCTATGCTTTGAAAAGAGCGGAGGACAAAGCTTTGCCTATCTTCAATCGAAGATTCTACAGTACTAATCATGATATTCCTTTTGAGATCCGGCCTACAGAGATGACTTCCATGATATATTATGTTATGGGTTTGCATTCAGAACTTTCCCTTCTCCTATTAGAAAGGAAGTCATCATCCTTAAGATAGTTGTTTGAAGATGCTCACGAAGTGGAGGAGAACATCCGTGTTTCCATAAAGATCCAAGCCCAGATTGACTTTTAAAATATGCAAGCACATGAACAAATGAACTATGGGAATGGTTCATATTTTGAGCAACAAAGTAACAAGTTTGAAGAAGATTTGGAACAGCAACAAGCATATGAGCTCATCTTAGGTCAGGATTCTTCAATATTTTCCAAATGCTCTAGAAACAGGTATGAGTCAAAATGTTAGGATCAGTTTGCTAACCAGGATGAGCCTATGATAACTGAAGATTGCATAGGCAATTATATGTTTTTAACTGATACCTATTCATATGATTTTAACACTATTTTATCATCATTTTCTCAGCACTTTTCCGAAGAGAAGGTTGTGATGATTGATGATCGAGATCTGAGATTAAGGGAACAAGAAGGTGGTTAGTCTTCTAGCAGAGGAACAACCATGGCTGAGCAAGAAGCTGCCACAGATGTACAGCTGTTTCCTGACGACCAGTATGTTTTTGATCTTCATTTTAAGGATCCGGTGGCAACATTCATGGAATCATACATTTCAGGGAACTTGAAAATTTCAGATTTCTTCAGCCCTCCCATGTTTCCGGCTGAGTATAGTTTCTTGAATGAGTTGTATTCACTATTGTTACATTTCAAACATCAGTTGTTTAATGACATAGACAAGGTTTATTCGGTTTTGAAGTTACTTGGATGGTTGTTATGGAAGTCAGCATTTACTTAACCAAGTTGCAGCATTGGTTAGAGTAGTATAGGGTAGGAAATAAGCTCATTGCCTGAGCATTTATTTCTTTAGTTTGCAACAACAGCAGTGAGTTTTTGTGAATAAAGATAGCTCTTCAAAAATTCTCAAAGATCGGTTGCACAGGCCAAATGACTCCATAGCCTAAGGGTAAAGGCTACAGGTTTGCAGAGGACCAACTACACATGCCAGATGACTCCATAGCCCAAGGGTAAAGGCGACTGGAGCTATTGGGTTCTTGGAACCTCACAGTGAGGTTTCCATCCCCGAGTAGGAGCCAGATGTTAGCTCCCCAAATAAATTTGTCAAGTTCATCAATTTTAGATGATAGGATGTCATTTGAAAATTCATTTCTAAATTTATTAAGGCTCATTGTTGATATCTTTATGCATGTAATAAAGTTTGGAAAGCATTAGATTGGCTTTTCATTTCAAAAATTTCAAAAGACAGGTTTCGGTAGCTAAGTGATTATTTAAAACGGTTCCTAACCTATCGAAAGCTCTGCTTTCGACACCTTAAACGAAATTTTTAGGGCTCTCCTAGCTACCGAAAGTGAAAGGAAATTTTTAAATGAAAGCAGATCAGATAAGAAGATACCCATGCGCCCAGCATTGACAGTGAAAGAGATGTCAAAGATCGTGTGGAGAAGCAAAGGGCCATCCACGAATATTTGTCGTTGGTACTCAGCAGGTCTGAGAAATTTATTTGATAAACTGCTTCCAATGACAACATAGATTTTAGGAGTATATTATGGATAACGAGAAATCACTTGGTCATGCTCTGCATAATCTTTTCATAAATAAACCTGTTGAATGTTGTAACTTCAAAGAATATTATATTTGTACTTTATTATTCCGGAGATGTTTCATTTCTCCGATGTAACCCTATCATGTATCTGGAGATGTTTATTCCTCCAGGGGTTTGTATTAACTAGGGTTATTAGACCCACCATGTGGGGGTCGGCCCTGTAATTATATTTTAGGGGTTATTAGACTTCTCCAGGAGAGGTCGGCCCCATAAGGTCTTTTAGTTAGTTAGGAGTCAGTATAAATAGAGGAGGTGAACTCCTCATTAGATCATTCACTCACTTGTGGAAGAGTGCGCACTTGTCTGGGAGATCTGCTAAGGAGACAAAGAAGGAAGGAGCACATCTTGTATTTTGGTTGATCATCTTATTGAGGAAAGCTTTGCTGGGTTTTCTACCCCATGAGGGTTTCCCAGGGTATACTCTGTGTCTATCTTATGATTATGTTTCTTTCAGTGATCTTGCTAGTCTATTTGGTTTAAACTTAACAAAACCATCAATGGTTCATCAACTACCGAAAACCCAGCTTTCGGCAACTTACAGAATGGAAGAAAAAACTCTTCAGTTACCAAAAGGAAAGGCACGTGTCAGGTATCATGGAACAGTTTCGGTGGTTTGGGAGGACAAGGCAATGGTTCATTAGCTATCGAAAACAAAGCTTTCGGTAGCTTACAGATTCGGACTTTGGCTTTCCTAGCTACCGAAAGCTAAAAACCTGGACAGAATGTTACCATTTTTGCATAGATCTGGTTTTTAGTGATCAAAACATCTCAAGGGTGGTTTATAATGTTATATAATAATTAAAGGTATCATGATCAAGGTTTTTTTCTAGATTTAAAGGTACCAGCAAGGTGGAGAAGATGAAGGACATTTACTGAAATTGATGCCGTTTTTACCTTGAAACGTCATATTTTTCAAATGACATTTTTGAGCGAGTGGAGGATCATTTTTCAAAACGCTCGGAGGTTTTTGTTCCTAACATGTCAGAGGAAAATAACCTCTCTCATGTTTCCTACAGGTGTCACATATTGGGAGAAACAAATCCATCACTGAGCCCCGATTTTCGTATCCCATAATCTGCTTGTTTGACACATGTTTTGTAAATGCATATATCGAGAAAATGAAAACGAATTTCAAAGATCCGAGAGAGATTTTTTCTCAAAACAAATCAATTCCCAATAACCTCTTTTAGTTTATACACAGGTGTCACATATATGGAGAAGGGAATCCATCTCTGAGCATCTTTTTCAGCAGTTTCAACACAAATGGCGTTTTTACTATGCAGAGTCATCATTTTAAAGTGATGATTCTGAGCAACTGGAGCATCATTCTGGGAAACGGGAGGAGCACTTTTTTCCTAACAGGTCATAGAACAATAAACGCTCTCAGTTTTCCTACAGGTGTCACAGTTTGGGAGAATTGAATCCATCGCTGAGCCCGTTTTTCAGCAATTTGGTCAAATTAATAAGTATTTTTCCCAGTTTAGTGAAAACGATTTTGATTTTCTATCTTTACCATATTCGGTCCTGTTTCTTCAGGATCTTGAACATTTTTATAAATTTTATAAAGCCTGTGACTCATGTAGAACAAGGGTTGGACTTTGGAGACTTCTCATTCCTGTAATATCAGACTTCTCATTACATATCAGTATTATAAGCTTCTTTTGCCATTGATGTTCAGACTTTCTCCTTCTATTTTTCTGTACTTGCACTTGAATATTATGTTCGTGTTGTTCATGCTTGTCTTATGCCTTATAATTGTCATCTTATCACTGCATTGATAAGTTAGAATTACAAGTATTCTTTACCTATTGTAATTGGCCATTCATATATGCTTTGTGTGTATGTTTCTACTGATATAATAAGTTTTCTCCATACATTCAATTTTGATAAACTCTCTGAACAGCAGTGGTAGAAAGCCTTGTCCATATAAGTGTGTTAATGCATGTTTTGAGTGAGTGAGGTTTGATTATGTCATCTAACTTGATCCTATTTCCCATACATTATTGATCTATTTAAGTTACTAGGCTCATTCCCTTCATAGTCAGGGAAAGACTCCTGGAGAGATAACATATTGGCACCGTTGCTGGGGACTGAAAGTGAAAGCAGAGATTCCCTGGGAGAATGACATAGATCTGTTTCTTGATGGCAGACAAGAGATAGACATAATTTTCAACTGTAATCATTCGCCTGGCGACTCCACATTAAAGACTCCACTAGGTAGGACCTGGTTGATAAAAGATGAAGAGGCTGAATTCAAAATCTAGGTACAAGTTCATAAGTTTACTTTATGAACTGTTGTTATTCTTTATCAGCTCCTTTATACTTTTCCCTTCACATGTTAAAAGAATTATCCTCTGTTTTGTATATTCTGAAGATTATCGGCCATCTTTTATAAATCCGTCTTTAGAAGAAGATTTGTAGGCTGCTTGTATTGTAGAAGTTGAATAAGTCTTTGTGCACCAGCTCATTTATAAAAATGACTTCTGTATCCAAATTCCTTCTATTGAGCATCCATGTAACCTTGAGGAGGCAGAGCTTGTTTCAAAACCTGTGCACATCACCGCACCTTCTGCACTTATCGCTGATCCTCCTTGTCAAACTATTAACCCTCATGATCAGCCCACTACTTTTCAAGTCAAAATCAGAAATAGGATGTTTAAGCCTTTGAAGCTGCCCTATCTCCTTCATCCTTATCATGTTCACTGTTATGAATATCTCTTTTGGTTTTCTGGAGAAGACCAAGTTTCAGCTGAGAGGCATTTGCAATCCTCTAAGAATTTTATTGATCGGTTTGAGATTGTTCATGAAGATTTGATCATGAGACTTTTCTCTAAGACCTTGATCAGAGATGCTACTGTATGGTTTAAGAGTTTGCAAGCTGATTCTATTGGTTCTTGGATCGAGTTCTGTAATGCTTTCTTGAAGTATTGGTGTGAGAACAAATCACTTGATTTGTACCTCTCTGATTTCTATGCTTTGAAAAGAGAGGAGGACGAAGCTTTTCCTATCTTCAATCGAAGATTCTACAACACTTATCATGATATGCCTTTTGACATCCGGCCTACAGAGACGACTTCCATGATATATTATGTTATGCGTTTGCATTTAGAACTTTCCCTTCTCCTATTAGAAAGGAAGTCGTCATCCTTAAGACAGTTGTTTGAAGATGCTCACGAAGTGGAGGAGAACATTCGTGTTTCCAGAGAGATCCAAGCCTAGATTGACTTTGAAAATATGCAAGCACATCAACAAATGAACTATGGCTATGGTTCAGATTTTGAGCAACAAAGTAACAAGTTTGAAGAAGATTTGGAACAGCAACAAGCATATGAGCTCATCTCAAGTCAGGATTCTTCAATATTTTCCAAATGCTCTAGAAATAGGTATGAGTCAAAATGTTATGATCGGTTTGCTAACCAGGATGAGCCTATGATAACTGAAGATGGCATAGGAAATTATATGTTTTTAACTGATCCCTATTCATATGATTTTAACACTATTTTATCATCATTTTCTTAGCACTTTTCAGAAGAGAAGGTTGTGATGATTGATGATCAAGATCTGAGCTTAAGGGAACAAGAAGGTGGTCAGTCGTCTAGAAGAGGAACAACCATGACTGAGCAAGAAGCTGCCACAAATGTGCAGTTGTTTCCCGACGACCAGTATGTTTCTGATCTTCCTTTTAAGGATCCGGTGGCAGCATTCATGGAATCATACATTTCAGGGAACTTTAAAATTTCAGATTTCTTCAGCCCTCCCATGTTTCCGACTGAGTATAGTTTCCTGAATGAGTTGTATTCACTATTGTTACATTTCAAACATCAGTTGTTGAGTAGTGACATAGAAAAGGTTTCTTCGGTTTTGAAGTTACTTGGATGGTTGTTATGGAAGTTAGCATTTACTTAACCAAGTTGCAGAGTTGGTTAGAGTAGTATAGGATAGGAAATAAGCTCACTGCCTGAGCATTTCTTTCTTTAGTTTGCAGCAACAACAGTCAGTTTCTGTGAATAAAGAGAGCTCTTGAAAAATTTTAAAAGATCGGTTGCACAGGCCAAATGACTCCATAGCCTAATGGTAAAGGCTACAGGTTTCTAGAGGACGAACTACACAAGCTAGATGACTCCATAGCCCAAGGGTAAAGGCGACTGGAGCTACTGGGTTCTTGGAACCTCACAGGGAGGTTTCCATCCCTGAGTAGGAGCCAAATGTTATCTCCCGAAATAAATTTGTCGAGTTGATCAATTTTAGATGATAGGATGTCATTTGATAATTCATTTCTAAATTTCTTAAGGCTCATTCTTGATAGCTTTATACATGTAATAAAGTTTGAAAAGCAATAGATTGGGTTTTCATTTCAAAAATTTCAAAAGACAGGTTTCGGTAGCTAAGTGCTTATTTAAGATGGTTCCTAAGCTACTGAAAGCTCTGCTTTCGGCAGCTTAAACGAAATTTCCAAGGCTCTCCTAGCTACCGAAAGTGAAAGGAAATTTTCAAATGAAAGCATATCAAATAAGAAGATACCCAAGCGCCCAACATTGACAGTGAAAGAGGTGTCAAAGATCATGTGAAGAAGCATAGGGCCATCCACGAATATTCGTCGTTGGTACTCAACAGGTTTGAGAAATTTCTTTGATAGAATGCTTCCAATGACAAATCAGATTTCATGAGTAGATGATGGAGAAGGAGAAATCACTTGGTCATACTCTACATAATCTTTTCACAAATAAACCATCAATGGTTTATCAGCTACCCAAAACCCAGCTTTTGGCAACTTACAAAATGGAAGAAAAAACTCTTCAGCTACTGAAAGCAAAGGCACGTGTCAGGTATCATGGAACAGTTTCGGTGGTCTAGGCGGACAAGGCGATGGTTCATTAGCTACCGAAAACAGAGCTTTCAGTAGCTTACAGATTCGGACTTTGGCTTGCCTAGCTACTGAAAGCTAAAAAACTGGACAGAATGTTACCATTTTTGCACATATATGATTTTTACTGATCCAAACATCTCAAGGGTGGTTTATAATGTTATATAATAATTAAAGGCATCATCATGAATGTTTTGTTCCATATTTAAAGGTGCCAACAAGGTGGAGAAGATGAAGGACATTTACTGAAATCGATGGCGTTTTTAGTATGAAATGTCATCATTTTCAAATGACGTTTATGAGCGACTGGTGGATCAAATTTTTTTGTTCGTAACATGTGAGAGAAAAATAACCTCTCTCTTTTTTCCTACAGGTGTCACATATTGGGAGAATTGAATCCGTCACTAAGCCCCGATTTTCGGATCCCAGAATCTGCCTGTTTGACACATGTTTTTTAAATGCATATATCGAGCAAATGAAAACGAATTTCAAAGATCCGAGAGAGTTTTTTTCTCAAAACAAATCAGTGCACAATAACCTCTTTCATTTTATACACACGTGTCACATATCAGGAGAACAAAACCCATCTCTGAGCATCTTTTTCAGCAGTTTCAGGACAAATAACATTTTTACTGTGCAGAGTCATCATTTTAAAATGATGATTCTGAGCGACTGGAGCATCATTCTAGGAAACAGTAGGCGTTTGTTGTGACTAACACGTCATAGAACAATAACCTCTCTCATTTTTCCTACAGGTATCATATATTGGGAGAATTGAATCCATCACTGAGCCCCTTTTTAAGCAGTTTGGTCAAATTAAGAAGTATTTTTCCCAGTTTAGTGAAAACGGTTTTGATTTTCTATCTTCAGCAGATTCGGTCTAGTTTCTTCAGGATCTTGAAATTTTTTGTAAAGGCTATAAAGCATGTGACTCATGTAGAACAAGGTTTGGAATTTGGAGACTTCTCATTCCTGTAATCTCACACTTCTCATTACATATTAGTATTATAAGCTTCTTTTGCCATTGATGTTCAGACTTTCTCCTTCTATTTTTCTGTACTTGCACTTGAATATTATGTTCACGTTGTTCATGCTTGTGTTATGCCTTATAAATGTCATCTTATCACTGCATTGATAAGTTAGAATTGCAAGTATTCCTTACCTATTGTAATTGGCCATTCATATATGCTTTGTGTGTATGCTTCTTCTGATATAATAAGTTTTCTCCATACATTCAATTTTGATAAACTCTCTGAACGACAGTGGTAGAAATCCTTGTCCATCTGAGTGTGTTAATTCATGTTTTGAGCGAGTGAGGTTTTATTAAGTCATCTAACTTGATCCTATTTACCATACATTATTGATCTATTTAAGTTACCAGGATCATTCCCTTCATAATCAGAGAAAGACTCCTAGAGAGATAACATATTGGTGCCGTTGCCAGGGAACAAAAGTGAAAGCAAAGTTTCCCTGGGAGAACGACATAGATCTATTTCTTGATGGTAGACAAGATATAGACATAATTTTCGATTGTAATCATTTTCCTGGCGGCTCCACATTAAAGACTCCACTGGGGAGGACCCGGTTGATAAAAGATGAAGAGGCTGAATTCAAAATCCAGGTACCAGTTAATAAGTTTACTTGATGAACTGTTGTTATTCTTTATCAGCTCCTTTATACTTTTCCCTTCACATGTTAAAAGAATTATCCTCTATTTTGTATATTTTGAATATTATAAGCAATCTTTTATAAATCCATCTTTAGAAGAAGATTTGTAGTCTGCTTGTATTGTTGAAGTTGAATCAATCTTTGTGCCTCAGCTCATTTATAAAAATGACTTCTGTATCCAAATTCCTTCTATTGAGCATCCATGTAACCTTGAGGAGGAAGAGCTTGTTTCAAAACCTGTGTAGATCACAGCACCTTCTGCCCTTATCGCTGATCCTCCTTGTCAAACTATTAACCCTCATGATCAGCCCGCTGCTTTTCAAGTCAAAATTAGAAATAGGATGTTTAAGCCTTTGAAGCTGCCCTATCTCCTTCATCCTTATCCTGTTGAGTATTATGAATATATCCCTTAGTTTTCTGTAGAAGCCAATTTTCAGCTGAGAGGCATTTGCAATCCTTTGAGAATTTTATTGATCGGTTTGAGATTGTTCATGAAGATGTGATCATGAGACTTTTCTCTAAGACCTTGATCAAAGACACTACTGTATGGTTTAAGATTTTGCAAGCTGATTCTATTGGTTCTTGGATCGAGTTCTCTAATGCTTTATTGAAGTATTGGTGCGAGAACAAATCACTTGATTTGTACCTCTCTGATTTCTATGCTTTGAAAAGAGAGGAGGACGAAGCTTTGCCTATCTTTAATTGAAGATTCTAGAGAACTTATCATGATATGTCTTTTGAGATCCGACCTACAGAGACGACTGCCATGATATATTATGTTATGGGTTTGCATTCAGAACTTTCCCTTCTCCTATTAGAAAGGAAGTCATCATCCTTAAGACAGTTGTTTGAAGATGCTCACGAAGTGGAGGAGAACATCCATGTTTCCAGAAAGATCCAAGCCCAGATTGACTTTGAAAATATGCAAGCACATGAACAAATGAACTATGGGTATGGTTCAGATTTTGAGCAACAAAGTAACAAGTTTGAAGAAGATTTGGAACAACAACAAGCATATGAGCTCATCTTAGGTCAGGATTCTTCAATATTTGCCAAATGCTCTAGAAATAGGTATGAGTCAAAATGTTATGACCAGTTTGCTAACCAAGATGAGCCTATGATAACTGATGATTGCATAAGTAATTATATGTTTTTAACTGATTCCGATTCATATGATTTTAACACTATTTTATCATCATTTTCTGATCACTTTTCCAAAGAGAAGGTTGTGATGATTAATGATCAAGATCTGATCTTAAGGGAACAAGAAGGTGGTTAGTCTTCTAGCAGAGGAACAACCATGGATAAGCAAGAAGCTACCACAGATGTGCAGCTACTTCCTAATGACCAGTATGTTTCTGATCTTCCTTTTAAGGATCCAGTGGCAGCATTCATGGAATCATACATTTCAGGGAACTTGAAAATTTCAGATTTCTTCATCCCTCCCATGTTTCCGGTTGAGTATAGTTTCCTAAATGGGTTGTATTCACTATTGTTACATTTCAAACATCAGTTGTTGAGTAGTGACATAGACAAGGTTTCTTCGGTTTTGAAGTTACTTGGATGGTTGTTATGGAAGTCAGCATTTACTTAACCAAGTTGCAGAGTTGGTTAGAGCAGTATAGGGTAGGAAATAAGCTCATTGCCTGAGTATTTCATTCTTTAGTTTGCAGCAATAGCAGTCAGTTTTTGTGAATAAAGACAGCTCTTGAAAATTTTTCAAAGAACGGTTGCATAGGCCAAATGACTCCATAGCCCAATGGTAAAGGCTACAGGTTTGCAGAGGACCAACTACACAAGCCAGATGACTCCATAGCCCAAGGCTAAAGGCGACTAGAGCTACTGGGTTCTTGTAACCTCACAGGGAGGTTTCCATCCACGAGTAGGAGGCAAATGTTATCTCCCCAAATAAATTTGTCGAGTTGATCAATTTTATATGGTAGGATGTCATTTGAAAATTCATTTCTAAATTTCTTAAGGCTCATTGTTGATAGCTTTATGCATGTAATAAAGTTTGAAAAGCATTAGATTGGCTTTTCATTTCAAAAATTTCAAAAAACAGGTTTCGGTAGCTAAGTGATTATTTAAAACGGTTCCTAAGCTACCGAAAGCTCTGCTTTCAGCAGCTTAAACGAAATTTTCAGGCCTCTCCTAGCTACCGAAAGTGAAGGGAAATTTTGAAATGAAAGCAGATCAGATAAGAAGTTACCCATGCGCCTAGCATTGACAGTGAAAGAGGTGTCAAAGATCGTGTGAAGAAGCAAAGGGCCATCCACGAATATTCGCCGTTGGTACTCAGCAGGTCTGAGAAATTTCTTTGATAAATGGCTTCCAATGACAACACAGATTTTAGGAGTAGATGATGGAGAAGGAGAAATCACTTGGTCATGCTCTGCATAATATTTTCACAAATAAACCATCAATGGTTCATCAGCTACCAAAAACCCAGCTTTCGGCAGCTTACATAATGGAAGAAAAAACTCTTCAGCTACCGAAAGGAAAGGCACATGTCAGGTATCATGGTACAGTTTTGGTGGTTTAGGCGGACAAGGCGATGGTTCATTAGCTACCGAAAATTGTCCAAGTTCCAAGGTCTAATTTCAAAGATGAAGTTCATAGTAATTTCCTCTCTAGATCAAGGGCGATGCACCATAAACTAGGTTACCACAAATACAAGACCTGTAACAGTACCCAAGGTTGTGAGCTCTCTTTGAAACTCCAATAGGTTGATAAAGGTCAATATATATTTTAGCTTCACTATTAATTTTGAAACCTTTCGTAAGCCCCTCTTCAAAATTTGTGTAGGAATAGTGAACAATACATTGCAGCCACATGTACCAAGCTGGTGTGAGCCTACATGGAGATCATTAATGGAGTAGTGCTGGTCAGCTGATCCTGTAGCCAGACCTTCTTTCACAGAAATAGCCAGTCGATAGCGTGCAACAACCACATCATTTCATGTGAAGGGGCATGCTCATAATGCTCACATTCACCATGGTTAAAGCTAAAAATTTAAAAAAGAGCCGGCCTGTAATGGTAAATGATGGGTTCAATGCCTTATTTTATTGAAGTTGTGTTACACAATTTTTTTGTGATGCTAGTGTTATTTCCATATTGGTTATATCTTGTTTTCTAGATGTCTGTCAGCATAGGTAATCCAAACAATATTGTAGATCAAGATCATCATAACTGAACTCCACATGTACTTATTGATTATAACACAGAGCCCTGCATGCTTTTTGTTCATAAAAACCATTTGATTGTAGCTTTGGCATAGGAGACAGTTAACCTGCAATGTAGTATTTGACTTGTAAGGGACACTTGATGCCAGATGCATCCAAGATTGATGCACAGTCAAAATAAAATCAACTTGTCTCAGTTTCAGAGGTTTTTAAAGGCAATTTTTTATATTGAAATGTAAATAAAAGAATGCCACTGTTTCCATCATGGAAAAAATGGAGTTATTAAAGCCTTGGTATTGCACATTGTGGAGTGCCTGTTGATATTTCCTTGGTAGGTTTCAGTTGTAGCTATTCTACAAAGAGATTGGAAATATCTGATGTATGCACATACATTTAGATATCTTTGCATAATGTTATGGGTTTTAAACTTTCATATTGTGCAACAGTTTAAAGTTATTTTAGTTATGTTAAATTTCTTATTTTGGAAAAAAAGGTTTTGCAATAACTAGTGGGGCTTTCAAAAATTCAAAACGTCCATATTTGGGTGAATATGGGAAAATCATGAATTAACTTGTTTAGATAATAGCTCCTGACCAAGTTGGAAGCTTGTAACATCTCCATTTACAATGAATAAAAAAAAACTTTAGGGACAACTTAAAAAGCTAAATTTCCATAAAATAATTCTAGTATGAGGGTCTTCGATCCCACCTTCTAGACATGATGAAAGTTTCCTTTTAAGAGTTTTTAAAGAGATTTCATACAGTTGTCATATTGCTTACTTAGCTTTTGGCTAATGCATGTGTTTTCTTTGAAATTCAAGTTAGAAGAAGGCGAGGCCATTTAAAACTCTACAAGTTAAAGAATTCATCGTTACTTTAAAGGACATAGGTGACATTCTAGAACTCTAAGGGAAACACTTAAATTCCCTCCCAACTAAAATTACCCTAACTACTAAGGCTCAAGGCCCCCCCTTTTCTCTAGAAACAAGGGTTTTAAACACTAGTTGGAATATATCCAATGCAAAGTATTAAATGTGGATCCGAAATTGCAAGTACCTACTTTTATTTTACTTTGGAACCAAAAAGGGATCATAGGGTTTACACTAAAAATTTATGCAGCAAACAAAATCAGAAAATAATGCGTTATAGGTGGCTAAGATATGAATAATACTATAGCAAAACTCGTGTCCACCGTACCGTGCATTAAGGTTTTTGGTGATGGAGCTGGGATCCTGACCATCAAGGGTGCTCTGCCTCATTATGACTGTTAGGACAATAATAATGACAGAGCTACAGATGTTACGCCTGTCAGGAAAAGGGAAGTAACTCATCGGCTTGGGACAAAATTATTCCTAAACGACTGTGGAACTCCCTAGGAGATCTGCTCTGTTAACACTCAAAAAGTGTTCACTACCTCATCTACCCCATTACATGGCTCATTTGTCCATTTTCCTACCATATTTCCCTTAAAAACCCTAAAAATCCCACTAAAAGGCCTCCAAAAGGCCTAAAAAGCCTCCAAAAGGCCTAAAAAGCCTCAAAAAGGCTAAAAACCCCCCTTTTTCCTCCAAAAATATCCAAAATTCCTCTAAAAATAGCAAAAACCCTCTAAAAAGGAAATATAAATATAAAATAATGAGGAAAAGGAGGAAAAAACCCTATACAGCTGCCCTAAACCATATGGTTCCCAAAACCATGGGCCAGCACTACATCACCAAAAAACTATAAATAGGTGATGGAGACCCCTTATTTCACATCCACAGTCATAAGCACCCTTACTCTGCCAAAATCTCTCTTGAAACCCTAGCTCACCCTTGAGCTACTTTCACCTTGAGAGCCCCTTTTGGCCCATTTCCACCATTGGAGAAAGAGAAGGAGCAAATTGGAGCTTGGAGCAACCCTCTTGGAGCATTGCAAGAGCTTCACCAACCTTCACATTGGAGGTAAAATTAATACAAAAGCCATTATTTACATCTTATTTTTTTTCTGTTTTATGCACATGTTTAGAGTAAATTTTATTTATGTTTTATCATTTTAATTTACATTTACTGAACTGCTACTAAGGAGTCCTTTCTCCTAAGTAGGTGCTCATTTGCACAAGCTAGGGGTAAAACCCTAGCTACATGCTCTCCTGCCCCGGTTCCCATGGCTCTGCGATTCCAGTTCAGTATAAGGAAGATGGATCTTACTGAAGGCTTTCCATTGAAAGGGAAGATCCATCTGACTCTGTCGATTGTCCCCTGGTGGTAAAAGACTCAGGTAGAGACATTTCTCCTTTGTTTTAAGAAAACAGTGTGGATGATGCTAGCTGTAAGCTTTAACTTAAGAACTAAACCCTCCGCATTTTCTTGCATGTGCTGGTGAAGTTGCCTCATGAATGGTTTTACGCTGAAAGGGCAAGCAGTATTTCGAATGTGACTACTCTCTTTACTTACTCTGGTAGAGATGAGAATCTAGGGTCACTACTATGTAAAAGAAAGGTTTAAAAATCATCTGTAATGACTCGAACTTGGAAACCTATCCCTGCATATGTATAACTTTCCTTTTTAATTTCCTTGGCTTGGTAATTCTCGTTACTGCAGTAGTTTTCTGGAAATTATGGAGACTCTCTATAGGCCCTTCGTGGCAGTCATAGAATGTAAACTGTAAGACTTTTCGAAGATATTTTCGAATAACTTTCCAAATTAAAAACGTATCAAGATGAGCCCTGCTTTCAACCCTGTAAATGGTTCCATTTATGTATTTACGTTTGGTTGATGAAAAATAGATTTTCCAAATCCCCTCGTTGTCTTTACTTGGTGCTTTTTAAAAGAATTACCCACAGAAAATAAGGTTTAAATTTTTGGGTTTTGGGTTGTTCTTAATCCAATTCGGTAGTCATTAGAAGACGTGAAAGGGTCAACCCTGAACTTTGAAGGTATTAGACTACGGCCTTGAAACCTTAGTGTCAAATGCATTCATAGTAACTTGTTCCTTAACATACAAAAAAAAAACCTTTGATGAAAGGTTGTCTGATGTTCGGAACTTTGTATAACTCAATTTGTAAAATGGTGTCCCATTTATTTAGGTATAAGTAAAAATTTATTGCATTATTCTTGATTGAAGACTGAAACTGAAAGATAATAATGATTCCATGATTATTACTTAATTTGTTACAAATTCCTATAGCTTCTGATTATTACTTAATTTGTTACAAATTTCCTGTAGCTTCTAACGTTCCCAGAAAGTTTGATCCAAAAAAATGTGTTTCCACTGGAACATAGTATGGTATTTAATTTAATCATATACCGTGAGATAGGGTTTTCTAGGTATTTTTGGCACTCCTCAATGAAACTAGAACAAACTACAAAAGTGTTGTTATTATGCATATTTACTAAATTTCTAGACGGATCTAAAACTTTTAAGGAAAAAATTTCTAGTTCTCTGTATTTACTTGGACAAGTCAACAAAAGATCTCCACCCTAAGGTTCACACACCACTAGAACTATATATATAACAAACATATAGATTTCTTTTAAGTTTTGACGACCGAGAAAAGATCTGGTTCTGAAACACATTTATTCTGTAAATGGACTCGTATGCTGTTTGATAATGAAATCTTAACCTGTGCAATCGACAGTTTTCAACAATAGTTTAGATCTATTGGTTCTCTACAATTAAAACATTCGAAGGTCTAACAAAATATAAACCCTTGATGCTCTACATGGGAAACATAATTTACATTGAACTCTATACTTATAATTAAATTATATTGGAACAGAGAAGAAAGTCTATCATTCAATTTCCGTACTTTTCAATATCCTGCTAACTAAAATTCACAGCATTTGGACAATTTACTGGCACCCTATGGCTATAACCATCCAATTGCATATTCAAATCCACATTTATCCTAAATAGACAGTCAATGAAATTCATTGTAGCGAGTCATACGAAAATTAGAGTTTTTGGAACCTGTTTCTACACAAAGCTGTGAATGAGGTAGGGACAACTCTGCTCCTCCCAACCATAGATCCAGAGTAGGCTAACCCGCTCTGATCACCCCCAAGCTAAATCCAGTGCTCCAAGAGTGTAGACTGTTAACCAGATCAAACTATTCACTTTCATTTGCTTAGAGTTTCTTGCCTAACATTTCATGCTCCCACAACAATACTTCCTCCCATGCATACTAGGCAACGTCTTGCCTCCTGCATATGCATCTTTTATAATTTTTCCTAGGTCTTACACCCAGCCAATTCCTTGTGGCTGGAAATCCCTGATTTCTAGGGAGTGTGTCAGTGCCTTTAATGCACTTTAACACTTGTTTGATCCACTTTTAGTTAACACTCAGTCCTGTCTCCCACTCTTGAAGCCGTATTTCCTCTTTTAGCATTCGTTGTCCCACCTTTCCTCATTCTTTTATTAAAATAAAATAATAGTTTTGCCTCATTACAACTGGTAACCATTCGGTCACTTGACCGAGTTTTTGGTATTATTTCTTTATTCAATAACAATTAAATAATAAAAGAATAATAATGAAAATGTTTGTGGGGTGGATCTTACAAAGCTTGTCTTCAATGTGTGGATTATGATGAATCAACCAACTTCTTGATGAATCAACCAGCTTGTATCTAGTTCCTAGACTGAACATAGTACTATACTTTTTGGTCTTCAGAGATTTGATATTTAGAGAACCCCCATGCCTAATAGGATGGAGTTTCATTTGAGCCCGGCGTTGCTAGCTCAAAATCAAATTTACTGTTGATCACCCTTCGGCCCCATAAAATTTAGAACCATAGCTCCTACTACTGCCTTCAACCTCTCAACATACACTTCACCCTTGCCACTAGAGGAGGGCGATGAAGACGTTTCTTCTATTTATTCACTTCCCTCAACATGTTTTTTCAATTCAGAACTACAAAGTAAATCATCCAATTTCAGTGGTACCATCCCACTATTTTCACTGCCACCAAGCACTTCTGAAATAATCAGCATTTTGAGGTGGGAATCACCCATCAGCTTCAGAAGATGGTTGTTTCATTGCTCTGTATGACTGTATCTGTTGTTTTCAATGCGAATAACAACCTCATCAACTTCTTTTTCATACTGCTGGATGCAGATTCTTCCACATTTACTATTGCTTGTTTAAACGAAAACAAATTCTTCTCACATCCATTTTGACAATCTACTGAAAAATATCCGATCGACTTCATTGGTTTAGCTGGCCTGGAGATTCTTTTTCTTCCCCCATAGCTGCATCCATGGAATCCTCTGGATTGTTTTGATGGAAGGAAACTTTCATTCACCTCATGAAAAAGTGATGATAGGAAACTCTTATCCTTAACAAACAGTTGGAAGTTTTTGAACTGGAGCATGTAATTTACTGCATCATTATCAAATCCTAAAATACATCCAAACTTAACCATTTCACATAATCCTGTGACAAGATCAGGATGCTCTGACAACAGACCATCTGAAATCACCTCTGCAAGATCAATTGCCAAGGACATCTTTTCCTTTTGGTTGTGTGAATCATATATTTGTATCAAAATTCATTTTTTATGCTTTTTCCATCGCACCAGATTAGTTGTTCTTGCTTTAACCATCTCTTCCATACCATTTTCTGATGGTAAAGAAAGCTAGTACTCAACTGTAAAGGGTTCAATAGCTTCATATATGGTAGACTCAACAAGAGTACTCGCAATTTGATGCCTTTTATCAGATGACAATCTGAAAGTGGGGTCTGCCAAATATGCAAGAATAATTCTGTATAATCCTATGCTGACCATCCCCTTTCCCGTTGGAATCTTCCGTAAAGAGATGTTATTTGGAACAGAGATTTCAGTTTTTACTGTTGCTTGGGATATGTTCTAACTTCTGAACTCCAAGATGGATATAAATTGAGAACAATGTATCCAATGGTATCTCAGGATCAGAAGGGTTAGGATGCCATGCAAATTTTTCCCTTGCAGAAGTTCTCATGAACAATTCTTTCAACTTCAAATCATCGAGAATGAAGGTTTTGTTTGGAGCACTTAATTGGATATCTACAATGCTTGTGTAAGCTTGCAACCTAAAAGGTTGTCTTCCAAGACATTGCTTATTTGCCTAGATGAACTGATCCAGTGTTTTAAAATGTTTATCTAGATTGAGCAGCTCTTTGCTGCAGAAACTTGATGATTAGTGGATATCCAATCTAGCCACAGACTGCAATAATGATCAATTCTAGGATACAGAGCCACTCCAAGATAACTAGAAAAGAAAGGAAGTAATGCCTTTTAATAGAATTTATCTAGGATTTCTAACCTATAATGAAAGAGCCCATTGTCATCTTGAACTACACATAGGTTTGAATCCTTCCATCCACTCCCATGTCCACCATCTAGCGGAATCCAAAGTTTTACAGGGTTACTGTCAACAGGTTTCCAACGGAATCAATGAAGATATTTATAAAGCCTAGTTATGGCTTGCAATTCCGTGTGCATTTGGAGCTGTTTGGCGATCAAAGCATGTCCTTTCCCAAATTCAACAACCACCCCCATCTGTTCGAGGGTCTTCTTGAAGTCATTTATGTGATTACCATAGAATGAGTTATCAATGAATGGAAGGTCTTTTAACTGAAAACCAACAGATTACCATTCAGAATTGAACCAATAAGAGATTCTGGGAGATTGGTACCCCTTATGATTTTTTAGCCATTTTCCTTCAGCTATGCTTCTTTTGAATGCTACATGGAGTGTATCAATACAGTTTACTGTCAAATGTTGTATCCACTCTATGAGCAAAAATACTTTCTCCTTCTCAAGAGGAGAGAAAATTCCAGGAAAGGAAACATCCAGTGGTCTTAGAAATGGAATATCGACTGCTCCAAGATCAATTCTGATAAATGACTCAAGATCATCTTCCCCTTTCAACCCATAAGCACAATAAGGTTGTTTTAGGTAATCCCTTGAAAGGACGACTAACCCATGTTCAGCCCATGGGTTGATTTCCAATAGCTTTGCCCACTTTCCTATGGATGTCAGCATATGTTTTTCTTTGGGACTTGTCACTATATATCTAGAGTCATTAAGCACTGGCAACTCTGAGCATAATCTATGAAAATATATCTGTTGTCAATATAATCATTAGTGTAGGAAAAATACAAAAATTGAGCAACAGTAACAACAAACTTACTTCTCTTAGAAACCTTAGCTTGCTCTACAAGTTGCTTACTAAAACTTGATACAGAAAGCTCAGTGATCTGAGGATAGTGATCTAACCATCCACACAATGTTGAAAGTCCTCGAGAATCCAAATTTCTCATGGCCATTTGAGTGGCATCAGGCATGAATTTGAAATTTGCAACACGTCCACACTCCCCACTCCATCTCTCCAACCATGAAATGTATTCCACCTCAGAGGAAAAATATTGTTTATGGCCATTAGATATATTTGATAAACTAGCCCAATCCACTCTATTGTGATCATTAAAAAACTTAAAGAGAGGAAAATCCGGAGAGAAGTTGAAATGCCTCTTTCCCAATGTTCAGAAAGAAAGCACAGAAGTTGCACACATAAATCCTCTTATAAATCTGCAACACAACAAGAGCTGCTAAGGATGCACTGGGAATACCACTGGTAAGGCACAAACCCCACCCCTAAGAATTTCAGGACACGTAAAAATTGTTGTTCCTCCATGCAAGAATGCACTATGAATACCCCAGTCGACCACAGAGCACTAGGGCTCTTTAAACCATTTTTAGATGCACTGTCTAATATGTCTCTAAAGGCAAGCAGTATTCTGCGAGCTTCTTTAGGCATACAATAAGCTTCTTTAGGATCTTATCTATTGTATCCACATTTTAAATGTTTTTTTGTGCAGTAACATCTTGTCAATATGTGCAGATATTGATCAAGTTTTTATCTTACAGGTGAAGATGAACCATCGAAAATTGTTGGATGGAATGTTAGAGATATGTGGAGTACCTTAAGGAAAATTTAGAAGTATATGCTCTACAATTAATAAGCTGGATAAGCAGCCATGGGAGCAAGTTCGAAAAGAAATGGTAGCAGCTTTCAAATTTGAAGGACTGGTCCTAATTTCCATTTGAAAGGTTTTTCTATAGATTTGCCTTCCACATTAAAATTTAAAATTAAACTTGCCTTTCCTTTTCCCTCTAAAAGAAGACATTACTTTTATAATGTGTACATGCCATATTATGTGATTTGGTAATGTTAGAACAATTCCAAAATTTACATGCATAATTTTTATATGCTTATTTTAAATATAGTTGGGTGGCCGTAATGGTCAAGAGCATGTGTTTTCTTCTAGGAGGTCACATGTTCAAATCTAGATGTGGATGGGGTATGGAATGTATGCCTCCGTAGACTTTAGTAGTGAAATCACTATGTGGAGGGGATCCCTTTCCCCACAAACGAGGGAGTCTCATACACCAATTTGGTGTCTTGCTTGGTGCTGACCTTAAAATTAGATTATTATTATTATTATTACTATCTCAACTTTATTGTATTTACACATAAGTACATGATGCTAATGTTAAAATAACCTTGGAAGCAATTTTCATATTTTAGTTATTTGTTTGTGGTACATATGAGGTGTTTAAAATATACCAAAGACCTTGTTTAGGTATTGGATCTTTGATGTTATATATGCTATAAGCATTGAAACACTAAGAAAATGATTTTTGTTATTTTTTCATACAATTATAGAAGTATAATTCAATTGCATAAGATCAATAGGATCACTAGAAGAAAGACAAATATAGAAGGCTTATAGGCCATTCAAATGCCCCACATATTAAGAATGGGGACAGATTGAAGAGATTTTATCTCCTGCCACTAAAACCATTGAAGGAAGCATTGCTCAATGGTAAACTAAAAACTAAAACCTACCCCTTGAATGGCACGTAGGTCATTTGTATCCATGATTGTAATTGCAAAGTCTAGAAATAGTAATCTACCAATGAAAGCAATTGTTGTATTCAAAGTCCATTTCCAGGTCTCTAAGCAGCACTTCATTAGTAATTCGAGGCATGCAGAGGCAGTTCTAGGTGAATTTGGGTAGTGGTACAACCATCAAGAGGAAACCATTCTCAAATATGAGTAATTACGGGAACATTTGGGGGACTGTCAGGTACTTAACCAACCCTAAATAGTCCCAATCCTTAATTATGGGTGTGATTTAAAGCATAGTTTGGGGTGCCTATAATGATGATTAAAGATGATTTCTCTAAGGACCCTAGAAATTAGTGCTTGACGACATTGTCTTATTTATTTTAGTGTCTTTCTATTGGGCATGCCTGTTAAAACATGCATGTGCAACAATGTGAATGCTATACCCCTCTAGGATCCAACTCACTACCAGTAGAGAATCCCTAAGAAGAGCTACCTTTTGGATTACAAGGTTGAAAGTCATAATGACTTCCCCCTCTTATATCACTGCTAGAAGAGAAAGAGACATGTGTAGGATCATAATAGAAACCACTAAAAGGATTGGAAGACCCCAAAATCACCCCCCACCTAAACCTTTCGAAAAGCATCCTTTTGTAGTATAGCGCAACAAGGATTCAACAATAGAAGCCTCTCCCCGCAATACACAAATTACAGGAACCCCAACAAGATGAAAACCCCCGGATATAGTATGTAAATCCAAAACACTCTTAGTTACAAGAGATGAATTTTCAAATGCAAAAGAAAGAGTCAACTTACCAAAAGAGCCATAACCTTCTACCTTGGCATCTGAATGACAAATTTACAATCCATCCTCCAAGGAAATAACTCTTTCTTCTATACTTTACACCAAACAAATTTCAATACTTGAATAAACAATACTTGAATCAACAATATTTGATGCATTAGGGATTTCTTTGCTCAATTCTTCCTGAGATTCATTTGGAGCAACTGCTTCAGTGCCTTTTGGATCCGACTTCATTATTCCATTAACCAAAACACCATCATGCTTAGGAACCCATAACTTTTTTCTGGAAGGAGACTTCATAATCAGCCACCACATGCCCTAGATTATGCCACCAAATGCACCAAAAGGGGACATTCAAATATTTCAAACACTGAGAGTGAGATCTGTCCCCCACAACCAAATCAATCAATGGCTTCGTAAAGCCATCCACGCATATCTAATTCAACTAAAACCCTCACCATTGTTCTCTGATTCTTTGATAGAAAACTATCATCTACTAGTAAAGTTTTCCCCCATTCCCTATAGCAAAGATTCCCTCCACAATCCACCATTCTAGAGGTAATCCTGAGAGTTTAACGCACACAACATATTTCTCTAAGAATGCTTCTCTAGGATAAAAAAGAGGATGCTACAGCTTCAAATGCAAAAAGGACGAGGACCCAAACCAGAGACCCTTTAAAATCAAATCTGCATATGACCTATCACAAAAAATGAATCCAAGCTAACCTTTAACCAAAGAATGCACAAGAGGAGCATATCCTAACATAGGATTCCATTGCTATTCCACCCACGACTCTAAAGACTCCATAGGAATGCAAGGACTAGATTGGTGAGACCTTGTACAACAACTCACTCATGGGTCAACTAAGTTACCTCAAGGTCATATATGAATACCCACCCTCTCCATGGACCTTCTTAGCTGATCTAGCTCAAGTCATGCTCCTATCTCAATACTTTTCCCTACAGCCTTGTGTTAAGTGAATTTCTGTTTGTGGCACTCATGCTCCTCCCCAGGTCATCCAACTAGGTCCTCTCAACATTGGATTTTCCCTTGACAACATTGGACAATGTATTGTTTCCTTCTCGATGGTAGAAGCAATAAAATATACTTCCACTTGTAGCCGATTTGCATTTTCATAAGTAATGAAAAAAAGTAACAAGTTTTGACATGAATTTATTGTGTTTCCATTATATATTTTCTGCAGTATGTGTATATAGATTATAGCATTAACACAGAGTGTAGTTTTGAGTAGCCTTAAGTTTTCCCTAATTTAGTTTCCTGTAGGAATTCTTTGAGTGTAGAATCTGCTTACCATGGTTCAAGAAAATTTAACATCTTATGCCTTGAATCCAAAATGGTATGATATGATACTGGACAAAGAAAGAATAAGCCTTCTTCCAATGAAAGAGAAGTCATGAATGAATATAGGATTTATTCCAATGAAAGAGAAGTCGTGAATGGAAGAAATGGTATGTGGCATATTCTGTTAATGTTCATGTCATAGGTAGGTTCCTACACTTGATGCCCCAGCATATTGATTTGAGAATTGATGTTGTATTGGGATTATTTGATGAAGGAATTGAACATGTAATGGAGATTTGGTGTTTGTGTTCATCCATACTTTTGCACACCATCACTTTGTCTCTTGATTGGTGCCATGGGTCAGTTTTCTACCATCTAGGACTCAAGTAGTAAATAACTCTTGTTCTTTTATGTTTTTTCAATTGGCTGCCATTTCTATATTGCTAGGGATAGTATTGAGCAATTTGAAGGTATTTTCCATTGAGAATTAGTGCAAAAACTCATAGGTGTTGAAGCATGGGGAGTCCCATAAGTCAATAACGGTAAGGCACATTGTTAAACATGAAATAAGTGGCCTCAATGACTACATCCACACAACTTAAGTTTTGCAAGGAACCCTATTATGTCATGAAAAGCTTGAAGGTAATGGAGTAATGTACATTGTTGATTATGTTAATACTTGATGACCTTGATGGAAGAGGTCTCCACGGTGGGTGTGCTTGTAACATGAATACCACTAAAGGTTTGGATATCATATTTATGTCATCCCTCCAGTGAAATAGCTTTGATGGCTCGTCCAATCTTTAACACCAATTTGAATTTTTACTTCCGGACTTAATCAATTTGAAAAGAAGACGATGTGTGCTGAGATAAAAGAAATATTTAATTTGTGCATGTTCAACTTCATCCCTATCTATTTTGTTTAGTGGGATTGAGTTACTTGTCAATTTATTAAAAATCACCGTATTGATAATAGTACACATTGGATTAGGTTGATGGCTTTAACCTAATCAAATTTGTGGAATTCATTTTAGTTAAGGCTATATTGAATGGGAACTTGTGATTGCCTGCATTAGTGCATGTTAGCAGTATTTGCACTCGAGATTGAGTTAGTGAGTTTAAAAAGATAAAGCAGATAAAGAATTCTTAAAAAGGGTGATGAAATGGCCACTCAGGAGAGGCAAATGAAAAATGCATGAGCATTTCTGAAAGTATTGTTAAATGGAGCAAAATGTATATGCATTTTAGCTAGACTTTTGGATTACAGAGAAAAGGACTGACAAAAATTGAAGGTAATATTGGTCATGCGATAGAAAGGCAATATCCTGGAAATACCATTTTGAATACGTATGTAATAGCAATGGCTTGCTTGTAATCTATGCATGATCGCTGATTGACACAGCTTTAATACTACTGGTAGCTTTATGAGCTCTTTTCATGATGAAATCTCATATCTTCCAAGTTGAAATAATTCTGGGCACATATTTAACCCCAAACAACGGTCCTTTTTGAAGTTTTTGGCATAAATAACAACGAACATCCCTAAAACCATGAATTTTGGATAAGTAGCAACAATTCTGGGCGTGAAGACAGTTTTAACATCCACTCCTGCGGCACACAGAGTTCATTTCAGACCCATCTTTTAAGACAACCTTAACATCCCCTTGTATTTAATTACGTTTTCCATAAAATTACTACCAACACAATAGTATTAGGTTTGATCTAAGGAAAAATGTTTCTTTAGATCTTAATGCAAGTTTTTCCCTCGGAAACAACTAATTTGCTTTATTTCTGCAATTTGGTGTGATGGCATGAATATGGCTGTGATTGCATACAGATTGAGCATGGTACAAAAAAGCAATAACTTTCTATCCAAGTGAATATAAAGTAAACAAATGCTCATCAACAGTGTATACATTTAGATTTCATTGTAATTTTAAAATCAGTTCTTAAACATATTGAGCAGAAAATACATACCTCGAAGTCAACAAAAGCAATAGGCATTCCACCTTTAGTTTGCATCTTCAGCATTTTGAAACCCCGAAACCTATTTAAGTGGAAGCCCCAAATAGAATAAAAAAAAGTTTATCTGAAAAAAATCACAAAACACAAGGTAATGCACACAATCATTATGGGCCATAATCCTAATCCATACTGCAATTATGCTCCCATTCTTGAGTATGGGGATTATGATGCACTTTCAAATTTCTTACAATTACCTTGAAAGCACTTCAGGATATGAAACATACACTACATTTTGTATGTTCTTTATGCACTTCAAGCTATGAAACATTGGTTGCAAGTGATTGGTCTCCCAGAGTCGATCCCATAATAACTTGTAAATCAAACCTTTTGGACCTACAAGTATCTCGATCCCATAAAAACAATTTAGAGGTACAGAAAGTCAAAGCTAGATATTAATATTCTAACATGAAATGTTTTTTTGTTCATGAGCAGGTTTGTCAGTCACTCAATTTGCAAATTTCTGGAAACCTTTTGTGGCACATGTTTTCTATTGTACTTTTCTCTACAGTGTTGGTCATTCAGCTAGGCTTTTCAAAATAGCAAGTCATCATGTCTTTACTCCCTTTCTTTAAAGATAGAGATAGTTAAGCTTTAAAATATAGATAGTATTGAAGGCTAAAGATGTGGCATAAATCTTTAAAAGTATATTTTTGATAGAGTTTGAACATGCTTACAAATGTTCAGACATTGATACTTTGTAGGTCAGAGAAATCAATCTGTGGGTTAAGAAGAATTAATGTAGGTTTTTTTCATCATCACTTAGAGACTTTTATGTTTCTTCCAAAAATGATCAAAAGTATGGGATCATGTGAAGTGCTTTGCCTTTACAAATTTATAATTTATAAAATTAGTTGTTACACCAACTTTTCTACTTTGCTGCTCCTTGAATGCATTTAGATTAGTTTTCTTTTTGTACAAGCATATTACTATGTGATAGGTGATAGCTATTGTGTTTTTGTGGCGTATATGCTTAATGCTACTAGAGCTGGATTAGTATCTTCTACAGAGGTCTCGAGTTTTAGAGAAATGTTGTATAACTTCCTAATTATGAAAGGGTCCTAGCTCAATGGTAGAGTGCCTTCTTTACAAGAAGGAGGTTGGTGGTTCAATTCCTCCGTACCCTATTGATATTGCAATATTGATATTTTTAATAAAACATATTTTATTATGATTTATTATGGCTATAGAGGGGGTTTCAAACCGTCTTTGTATGTTTCTACGAGGGGGGTTTTAAGCCACCTTCATATGTCACTACGAGGGGGGTTTGCAATTTCCCTTGTATGTTACAACGAGGGGGGTTTAGAATCACCTTTGTAGGTACCTACAAGGATAGTTTCAAACTGTCTATGTAGGCCTCTATGAGGGGGGTTCCAAACCGCCCCTATAGGCATCTACGAGGGGGGTTTTAAACTACCTCTATAGGCCTCTATGAGGGGGGTTCTAAATTGCCCCTATAAGTCTCTATGAGGGGGGTTCTAAATTGGCCCTATAGGCCTCTACAAGGCCTCTACGAGGGGGGTTCCAAACCGCCCCTATAGGCCTCTATGAGGAGGGTTTGAAACCGCCCCTATAGTCCTCTACGGGGGGGGGGTTCCAAACTGCCCCTATAGGTTTGTACGAGGGGGATTATGAGGGGGGTTCACAACCACCCTTGTAGGTCTCTATGAAGGGGTCTACGAGGAGGGTTTAAAACCACCTCCGTAGACCTCTACGAGGGGGGTCATAAACCGCCCCCAAAAGTCACTTTTGGGGGCGGTTCCAATCTCGTCAAAAACCGCCCTTAAAGGGAAAAACTTTTAACATTGGTGCATTTAGGGGCGATTTTTCCAAAACCGCCCCCAAAGCCAAAACCCCCCCCGTAGGTCACTTTTGGGGCGGAAGACAAGCCCCCCTAAAGGCCAAAAATGTAGTAGTGCACACCTTAGCAATACCACGAAACATGTTGAAACAAGCAATTGTCTTTTCGTGGCTATAGCGACACTTGGTCGTGGCCATAGAGACACATTTTCGTGGCTATAGCGACACTTGTTCGTGGCTATAGCGACACCTACCTTAGCAATATCATGGAAAAAGCAGAAGTATGTGCGTCGCTAGAGAGACAGGAATGCGTCACTAGAGCGACAGATTTGAGTCTTATAAAAGCACATCTGTAGGCAACACGTGTCCTCCATATCCCGTGGCTATAGCGACGGATGTTTTGAAGTGTCGCTGTAGAGACGAAATTAGTGCGACAAAAAATGGGAGTCCTATTCGTTGCTATAGAGATGAAAATGTGTTGCAATAGCAATGAAGTTGCGTGGAAAAAATGGTCACATGTACTAGTGATTGAAGATGAAAGAAATCTTATATGTACCAGGTTTGAAGAAGAAATTACTTTCTATCTCAACATTAGATAAGAAAGGCTACAGGGTTGCATTGATAGATGGTCAAGTACTCATGTGGCCCAAAGGAAAATCAATTGAGGATGCAATTGTTATTGGTGAAGAGGAATGAGGTCTATACAAACTCAAAGGCCATCCAGAAGCTGCCCTTATTCATGAAGCCACTAGCCCAAGTGAGGTATGGCATATAAGTCTTGCTCACATTAACTACAAAGCACTACCTCATATGATCAAGGTAGTCATAGGATTATCAAACTTAAAGATTGATCATGATGGCACTTGCAAAGGGTATGCAAAAGGAAATAATGTCAATAATCCATTTCCAAAGAGTGATACAAAGACTAAGAGTACATTGGAATTGATTCATTCAGATGTATGTGGACCAATGACTTCCACATCCTTGAGTGGATGTGAATACTACCTTAATTTCATTGATGACTACTCAAGGAAAACTTGAATATATTTTTTGAAGGGAAAAGATGAAGTCTTTGGAAAGTTCAAGGAATTCAAATCCTTGATAGAAAACTATTCAAAAAAGAAGATTAAGATACTCAGGATAGATAATGGTGGAGAATATACTTCAAAAGATTTTTATGTCTTTTGTAAAGAAGCTAGAATCAAGAGGGAACTAACCACTCCCTACAATCCCCAACAGAATGGTGTTGTGGAAAGAAAGAATAGAACTATTATGGAAGAAGTAAAAACAATGATACATGATCAAGACCTACCTATGTATCTATGTGCTGAAGCAGCCAAGACAGTAGTCTATGTGCAGAATAGACTATCTCATAGTGCTCTTGATTTCAAGACCCTAGAAGAAGTGTTCACAGGGAAGAAGCCTGAGGTAAGTCACCTCAAGATATTTGGATGCCCAGTATACATTCACATTCCAAAAGAAAAGAGGAGCAAGCTAGATCCTTCTGGGAAGAAAGGAATATTTGTTGGATATTGTGAATGTTGATGTATATGTAACTTCGGAATGTATTTCACATATATGTATATTGTATTCCTATAGATATGTTATTATTCCTCTATACGGAAGTGGTTGTATTCCTATATAGATGTTATTATTCCTCTATACGGAAGTGTCATCATTTATATTGTAAGTGTCATAATTTATACTTGATGGGTTATTAGACCACCTTGTTAGGGTCGACCCTGTATAAGTCATGTGGGTCAAAGGGTTATTAGACCACCCTATTGGGGGTCGGCCATGTGGGTCAAAGGGTTATTAGACCACCGTATTGGGGGTCGGCCCAGTCAGCATTATGTTAAGTGGGGGGAGTCCGACCTAGTTGAGTAAAGGTCAAGTCAAGTTAGTTTATAAATAGAGAGTCTGTCTCTCTCATTTTACACATTCTATTCTCTCACTCACACTTGGGAGAGTGGCGCACTTGTGGAGGAGGAGGCTCTGCTGCTAGGAGAAGACTATCTCTTGTATTCTGGTTGTATCATTGCTCTATCTATCTCTGATGAAGTTATTGGGGTTTTTCACCTTTATGGTTTTCCCCAAGTAAACTCTATCTCTCTTGTGTGCTTGCATTATTGTGTCCATGATTGATATGCTATAGATTTACTGTACATGTTGTTCTCTCAGTTAATATCTTAGATGATATTGAAGTAAATTCTAAAAATTTAACATGGTATCAGAGCTAGCATGAAAGAAGTCATGATATGGCATGTATGACACTTGTTGCACTTACGATGCTAGGGCTTGATATAGCAAAAACCAGTCATCATAGCACTTTCACTGTAAATCTGTTTTTGCAAAGTTTTAGGATCGGAAACATTTACAGGTGAAAGATCAGATCCCCATGTACCTTGTGTCCAAAGGACAACCTCTAATTCGTTGTACTTTGTGATTTATGATCTGTACAATATAGGGTTTCTGCCTCTTCTAAATCTGAGTCAAAATCAGGTGACCTTGGGAAAAAGGTCATAACATGGGCTAGGAAGCTCCAAATTAAATTTCGTAAAAAGTGACAGGTAGTACACAGACGTTACTATCTCAAGAAAAGTTTTCAAAGGCCAAAGTTTAACTAGTGACACATGGCATGTCATACAAGTTTTCTCTCCTGTATTATACCATAAACAAGTCACGTTGCAACACTTGGCATAACTCTCTCTCAGAGAATCCAATTGAGGTCAGATCTATCGAGATGGAAATATAGAAGGTCAGGCTATCTCAGGAAAATATTTCAGAGGCCGAAGTTGAACCAGTGACATGTGGCACTCCGTACAAGTTCGCTCTCCTGTATTATCCCATGAACAGGTCACGTTGCGACACTTGGAATAACTCTCTCTTAGAGAATCCAATTGAGGTCAGACCTATCGGGATGGAAAGATAATAGTTTGGGATATCTCAGGAAAAATTTTCAGACCTTGTGGATCGAAAAGTTCGGAGTTACACCAGAAACAATCAGGTACATATTTATGTCAAAACATAATTATTTTTGGGTACCTTCATTCATGGCTTCTGGAATTTAGGGCTTCAGAGAAAGTTGGAATTTTTGTAATCGGAGACCACGGCTAGATGCTACTCATCAAAATCAAAATTTAGAGACCAAGATCAGATTTTTTGGTTGGGCAGAAGTCCGGGCTTGATCAAACCCTAGTTCGGGACTTTGATCGGAAAGCTGGAAAATTAGGGCTTCTGTAAAAATTGGAATTTTGGAAATCTGTGACCACGGCTGGAAGCTCCTCAGAAAATTCAAAGCTTAGAGTTTTGAATCAAATCTTTTGGTTGGGTGAATCTCCGAGAAACTCAAACCCTAATTCATGGTCCTCACGAGTGAATCAGAAAATCTAAAAGGAAATTTCAAGGGGTGAAACTTTGTATTTTTCAAATTCTGAATATACCAGCTTGATTAGCTCATCAAGGCGCATATTTCTATCCTTACGGAAGTTTGAAATTCAAAGTTTGAATTCTGACAAACCCTATTATAGCTCCAAATCCAGTTCCTGCAAATCAAGTGGATTGGGTTTTTCCTAGAAGAGGATGGATTGGTCACCTGCATAAGTGAAGAAGTTCCTCTTTTAGAGGGAGATGAGGCGAAGGCCTTCCATAAGAAGATTACAAGCAATCTTGACAGGTTACTAGCACAAGTCACTGAAGAGAACCAGAAGATATTATGCGGGTATGTTAGACATAACTAGCTAGCATGCTAATCCAGGTATGTTTTTCCTATACCAAGCTAGAATCCTACCTTGTGTTAGGATCTTATACTGTTGTGTTGTTGATAATCATTATTCATGAAGTCATAGGTTTGAATAGTCATGGTTGTATGCATATTATGTTTCTTACCATAATTGATTATATGACTAACCAGAAGAATCAAGAAGGTATAGGTTTGAGTAATCATGGGTTTATGCATTGATGATTTAACTAATCAGAAGAGTCCTATGATCAAATAAAAATATGCATGAGTAAAAGAAGACTTCCCTAAAACCTTGACTACTAATGTTTATTATTTGTGAATGATCATGAATATACATGTTTAAGATTATTGTGTTTTGATAATATTAAGATTATACTAATAAATGTGTGATTATGTATGAGACCTCAAGGATAACACAATGATGATACTAATAAGCATGCATACTGATTAAGGATGGATGTAAGTTCAAGGACAGGTAATCCAGGAAGCAAAGAACAAGAGGGAGCACACTCCAGTTGTTCTTGGAAGAAAGCAAAGGAGCACACTTCTGTAGTTTCTGCAAGGATGCAGATATTCAGAGGGAGTTGACCACTTCTCATAATCCACATAAGAATGGAGTTGCAAAAAAGAAACAAAGACTGAGAGAGAGTCAACCCACCAAACAAACAAAGATAAGTATTTGAATTGTCATTACTTGCATATTTTATTGTTTAAATAATATTGTTCAATAATGTATATATTGATGTTCCTAGAATTAGGTTGTGTATTATGCATATTAGAATAGTTGCATTAGTGAACATTATACTACTAATATGCATGGGTAAGTGGCCTCTGGCACTGTACAACATTCCATTGCTACTTATCTAGAATAAAACCTCTTTGCTGACATGTTGGGAGTTGTGCACACTCTTAACAATGTTCTAGTAGAGATTGGAAGGCATCTAGAAAGTTATAGGATTTGGATAAATGTTGTATTGAAGCATTGGCTAAGATATTGCATGACTGTATGACATATTTCTTTATGTGTAAGAATTTGTTCTGAAAACTATGAGATGTTTTCTAATCATTGTTGGCGGGCAAATCTACCCTATAGCAAGGAAACTAATGCTATCAACTGGAGTGGGGTGACAGGTAAGTGTATTAATGATATTACAGAGATATTTATGAAAAGAAATAAGTTATGGATCTTGAGAACACACATTTCAATCGAAGTTTGATCCTAGCCTTAACTTGATCTTGTGCTCAACCTTCAAATCCACCTTCCTTTCAGTAAACCTGCAATAACAATACCTTTCTCAAAGCATCTTGGGAAATATATAAAGCTTGAAAGAAACAAAAACAATGTTTAACATTCAATATTGACCAAAACAGATCCAAACTAAGATGTCATTTCAGAACACATTTAAATTGGAATAAGAAAGACACTTCAACCTTTATTGTTAGAAGTAAATTGATGTACAAGTATACCTGACTCTATGACAGGCTCCTGCAACTTGATTCTGGGTTCTGGCTCTTCTCTGGCCTGGATATCTTCAGCATCAACTCCTCCAAATGCAAGATTCTTCTTTAGATCTCTATGTCTCAAAGTTTCTCCATTAATCCATCTAACCTTTCTCTTTAGTCTTCTTTGTATTTATAGGATTAGAGAAGTAGTTCAGGTCGATGTATGGTTATGGAGGAAGTTGGGGAAGTTAGGAAACTACCAGCAACTAATCCTCCTCGAGAAAATTAATTATTTTTTAATCATCTTTTGATATGTACACGACTATTGTTCAGTGAAGTAGCATATAGGGCGCTACTTTAGTGCTTACCAACTAGCGCTTATTCAATTTTAAATGTTGAGCGCTACTATGCAGAGAAGGAGTAGCGCCCATAAGGCTTTGGGCACTACTATTGTACACTAGAGTAGCGTATGGGCGCTAGTCTCTCTAGGTAGAGTAGCGCTCATATCTCAGAATGATATGTTTAGGGTTTTTTCCAGTAAAATTAGGAAATGGAGTAAGTCAAAGTATCATCTAAAGTCAACATGCTCCTCCATCCAAGTTGTCCTTTTGTGTGATCAACAGTTCAAGGTGATCACGGACGGAGAGGTGAAAGTTTAACCTATAACAGATACCCCCTAATGTGTGAGGTCAGAGGGAAACGATGACCGAAATACATTATAATCCAAAGCCAGAGGAGGAACAAAGAACCGCAGAAAACAAGTCGCAAGAACACCTGCAACAAAGATCAAAGTCAGCGAGCAATTACATTTTTGACATCATATAGATGTGCAGTGTGATACAACATGATCTCTGATACATAACAAGGAGATGTATATAAAGCATGGCCACTTGAAATACAAGCGTGGATCCATGTCAAAATGAGAGATCATAGCCATAACAACAAACTGGATCTATGTCTCATGGAGAGCCAAATATAAGTGGGGCTCAGTCTTGCGCAACTTGGGTGATAACATAGTCAAGTAATGTCATCCAGAATCCCAAGGTCTTCATCCAAAACAACTCTAGGTACAAACCCTAACCATGTGAATAGATGAGCTGACAGTCGAACATGGGGGGTATCGTTTGATTACCGGTCATTGATGTATACCGTTAACAAATGCGAGGACTTCCACCGATAATGATGATGGGGTCCAAGGTACCAAGTACGATCCGGCAAGTGTGAATAGATGGACTTGGAGTCGAACACTTGGGAATCCTTTCGAAGAAGAGACATTGATGTATTCTCATCTTTCAACAGCGAGGAAAATTGCCACTGGTGACTGCAATCTCCAAGGTACTAACCGAAACTCTAAACTTCAATCCTAGAATAATGAGTTGATGTCGATGGAAAGAAGTTCATTGGAAGGGAGGCCTTAAGGAATCCTCCATCATCCAACTCGAGGAACACTCAACTTGTAAGAGCTAATAATATGTAACAAGACTAACCCTAGGAAGGCCAACACATGAGGTCAAGATAAACTTCAGAATGGCTGACACAGGGTATATCCTTGAACATTGAGCGCGACACAAAGTGACTTAGGCAGTTTCTGACATAATGGAGTAAATAATAAGTCTGAAATGTAAGAGACATTATCAGACCCTCCATATGGTTGGAAGAATAACCAACCAGGGGAGTAAATAACTCGAAGGAAAGGTTCACCCTAAGGTCAAAAAACTAAACCCAACCGACAAGATAGAATCAAGTAGGTGCTGTGTTCAAGGATAGAACTGACTGAACTGTCTTTGACAATGAATATATGATATGTCTTTCCCGTCCCTTCTTCTTTTTAGATAAAAGAATACCCTTCTTGTTGTTTTAATGAGTCCAAGAAAGAATGAAAACTCAATAGATCCAACCATGTAAATAGTTTAACGAGCCCATGGGAGGAAGACTCAGGACCTTCTTCATTATTTAAAGAGTTCGAAGAAGAGATAGAAGATTTCTCTATAATTACTGATCTCTGGATTTTAATATCGAGCCGAGATCTGTTCTTGCTCGCCGGTGTTTTCAATTTTAAGGAGTCTGAAAAACTTAAACAATAACTCCATATATGTACTCGTGGATTTTAGTATCGAGCCCAAGCAGATTAATGCTCGCAGGTGTTTTCCTGTTTATAGAGTTTGAAAAACCTGAACAATCCTCTTTTCACCTATCTGTGGATTTTATATCGAGCCCAGATTGGTCTGTGCTTGGCGGTGTTTTCTTGTTTATAGAGTTGAAAAACTTAAACAATCCTCTACTTACCCTCTTGTGGATTTCACATCGAGCCCGAGTAGGTGAATGCTCGCTTGGTATTTTCATGTTTAGAGAGCCTGAAAATCCTAAAGAAAGGCTCCAAAAGGTTTTTTTTCGTGCAATTAGGCTCCTCCCCCAAAAAATTATAAAACAATGGAAGAAGAACTCTTCTAGCGCATACAGGAGTATACCTAGAGTATACCTTTTCCATAGTTAATCCACCTAGGCCCTGAAAAGGGGTAATTCTATACCTGAGTGGATGAGCCTTCGAGTACTTTAATGAGCTCGAAGAGGACAAGCTTGCTCGGAAATCTTATTTAGGTTTAAATAGTCCAAACAAGAGCTTAAAATGACTTAAAGGTCAACTTCTAGGATCATAGCTTCATACTCTGCCAAAACTAGGTCTTCAACAAAATATTAGTCGATGCGGCAAAAAATCTCGAATGATATATGAAATTGAACTATTGAACTAGTTGACAAGGTCTATCATCAAGATTTTTTAAACTTAGGAGATGAATCCGACAAAAATTAACTGAAAATTGAGCTTGGATTAGTATTGTACCATATATGTGTTTCAATTGATTAATTAGGGATTTTTTGAAAATTTTGAAACTATAGAAAATTAAACAATGGTGGGTAAAAATCAAAATCCAATTCATATATATAATTTCATTTTTTTAAAATCAATTTTCAATTTGTTTTGTAGGGCAAAGATTGGGACAACCTTTTGCAATTTCAAATCTCCGTGGCGATCAAACCAAGCATCCAAACTTCGTTATTCCTCCACCAAGTAAGTTAAAATTCACCCTACTTGCATTTTCATGGTTTAGTTTTCATTTTTTGAGCAAAAATTAGCTTGCAATGTGATGCTCACAAGCTTTGCTGCGCAGGCGCTACTGTGTAATAGTAATAGTAGCATGTAAACGAGATGGGCACTGCTGTGCTTAAGCAGAGTAGCGCCCATACGTGACTGTGTAGTATACACAGTAGCGCTCATACTTGAAAACCTATATACAAGTTCCGAGACTCAAAAAACTTTCTTTTTTTGTGCAGGATGGTTCTTCAATGGAGGGAGAGAGAGCATGAGGACATGGATAGGTTGGCCATGCAAGATACAGCCACTCTCCATGCTCTCTGAAGATGCGGTTTATTGAATTTTTACTGAACTGTAAACATGAGGGCTTTAAACAAACTGTTTCGAAGACTTATTCAGTACTGGGATGTGTATACCAATACTTTTGTCATCCGTGGGCAAACTTTGGAGCTTACAGTTGATGACATATATTTCATTACTGGTCTCTCATGGAGAGGATATGTAATCAATCTGAAAGGGTCTTCTCGTGTGGGTGTAAGGTTTGTGCAAGAGTACGTGAATACATATTGTATTGCCGGAGCTGAGAAATCGGGAAGCCAAGTCTTGATCTCAACCATTGACGGTCTCCCTTTGAAAGTGATAGTGAGCATGATTAACCGAGTGGCAGGTAGTGCTTCACAACACTTAGCCTCCAGGCACTCAATGCATATTGGTGTACAATGCTTACACGGTCATGTCTATGATTGGTGTACTAGTTTACTGGCGAGTATGAAATCTCAATTGACAGGTTGCAAATCTGGCACAACGAAGAATTTTGGGTATGGTAGCATTTTGTGTACTTTCTTCTTTGAGAGGATGTCTGCTATCAGTTTGGGGATGCCTCTACCTCAGGTTAACCCCCGTGAGCCCAGACTAGGCCGTTGGGGTGACATATTCCTCCGCCAAGGTGGTGGGGAAAGTCACTAATGTTATCATACTGATGATTTCTGGGGGTGGTGGGAGAGGCAAGTGCCCGCTTTCGAGCAGTTTCTATATGCTGGATTGGATTTTCGTCATGATCCAGAGCTGGTGCTTCCTCCAGGTGGAGCTTGGGGAGATATTGGTATGTTTAAATTTTGAGGTTTATTTAATTTTTTCAAACTTTTTCAAGTATTTGATTTTTATGAATGAATTTTGGAGTTCTAATCAAGTGTCAAATGCAGATCTGGGGCCTGTTCGTCTTGAGGGACATCCTACCATCTTTGTAAGGCCAGCTGATATTGCTGCAGCAGATGCTATGTTGGGGACCTTAGAGATAAAAATGAGTTGGTTGACTCATGAAATTCCTGCATGCCGTATGGATCAGATACCTATTGATATGCAGGAAGATGTTGTTAAGGTGCCCCCGGCATGGCTTAGGGTTCTGCGAAAGATAGCTAGGCTAGTCATATGCTATCGCAATGCAGTAGATGATGATGATGTCCCTCCTTCTCCATAGGAGAGAGATACATTCTATTATATATTTTTGAGGCTACTATGCCCAGTTTTTGTACTTTTATGACCTGACTTGATAGACTTATGACCCAAAACTCATATATTTTTTGATACAGTATCGGCTATATACATTATCGATTATTTACATGTGTATGTGTTTTAATTTTATGTGTGCAATGTTGTTTATGAAAATGTATGATGCAAATGCCAGTCTAACACATAGTTTGCTAATGAATCAGCTAAAGTGTTTAAACTTCTTGGAATGTGTTCATATATAATAGAATGAAATTGTCTTTCCAATAGTATAACTCATAGAAACTGACGTAGCAATCCCGGATCCCTAATTTGATAGAGACCTGTTAACTGAAATACAATTAATTGTGAGTCAAGCCTTACCTCCAAATGTGAAATGCCATGACTGAGGGCATCTCGGAGAAGTTCTATAACTGCATTGTATTCAGCCATATTATTCGTGGTAGGACCCAAACAAACCCCCCCCGAAGAGACAAGTTGGCCAGTGGGTGAATAAATGACCCAAGCTGCTAAAGCCAACTGACAGGTGTGGCGACTGGCGCCATCAGCAAATCCTAAGAAATGCTTGGTTGGCATCTGGTACACGAAACGAAAAACACACATAAGATTAACTAACGAGCATAACAAAACTAGCTTTACAAAAATATACAGCTATGTTACAAGAAAAAGTACTTCATCCTAAGCGTAATACTTCTTCAAGTAGGGTCAATTCCTGGATCCTCCTCATGAGGCCGGGCAAAGGTGTTATGGAAATCACGGAAAAGATTGGTATATGGAATGATCTCATCGAGATAACAGCCCGTTTCAAAAAAAATGTTTCCATTGACCCCAGTGAAAATGTTCACCAGCGAGGTATGCAATCTATTCGCTTCAGCAACACCAACTTGTGAAGCAGTGGAATTAGTATTTTCATTATGTGTTGGACAAAATTCACCTCTCTCTATCAAGTTAAGAAAAGGAACCAAGAAGGACCCAGGATCTATATGTTCCCGAGGATGATCCGGGTCGGTCATGGCTTCTAACATTTCCTCGTCAAAAGGTAAAGTAGTATCTGAACTGTCAAGAGAGTGGATCGGGTCTGGTGACTAAGTAGTAGCACAATCTATATTTGACTCGACAGACACCAATGGAGTCATCATATGTTCTGTTGCAGTTTGATAAGAATCCAGATGGGTAACTTCTGCAACAGGGATAGGCACGGAGGGGTTTGTATTAGTTTGGAGAAACCCAGAATCAGTTGTTAAACTAACCATGGAAGTTTCATATGATGAATATCCCTCAGGACCAATGAATAAGGTAGGAGCTGGTAGGTCAAAAGTGCCAATTAATGACCCGTAAAGTTCTGCTCCTAAACTCTCACCAACTGGGGTGGTTTGATCAATCAATGGAACTGTGGTCTCCGAAGATGTCTGGTTGTTTCTCTGAGTGAAAGAAAGTTGATCGACTGTAACGATCTTACCTTCAAATGGGAACATAACAACTTGAAAAACTGTCGATGCAATGGCTTGCATGGCATATGCCCAACTCCTGCCTAATAACATATTGTAATCAAGCGGAGCATCCAGAACTTCTACTTCAACAGCGACTGTCTTACCGGCCAAAGTGACATCAAATGATTGAAAAAATCCATGTGGACGGAAAGTTCTGCCATCAAATGCAATAAACAGTGTGTTAGAAGGGGCTAACTCAGGACAACCTAGAGCTTTCCAACAGGAAATTGACATTACGCAAGTCGACGCTCCCTCATCTACTACAGCTCGTCTAATGGTCATTGGACCATGAACGACCTCAATCTGAAGGGCAACGTGATAGGGAAACCGGTATTTGACATCAGTCATATCAAATCATGCAGACATGTTGGAGGATTCCATACTTCTAATAGCTGCCAGAAGTGCATTCCGTTGTAAAGGACAACTTTGCAAGACTTCTAAAGTAGACATGGCACAAGGGGTCTGGGCTAAATCTTCAACCACATTGTAGTTGGAAGCGGCCCAAGCGTTAGGATTGTGCGATGCCCATTTCAAGACACCTTTCAGGATCTTGGGCATTGGGTCCACAGGTATGTGGAGTGGAGTGGAGGTTTCTGGAATTTCTTTATCCTTTTTCTGTGCGTCTGGGGTATAGTTCCTGGCTCTAGTTTGTAAGAGTGCATCCGAATTAACCATGTTGATAAAAGTTTGATCAACCGTAGCATGTGTAGTGCCCCTAGTATTGGAGGTGCCAGAAGTTTAGCTCTGTCCTTTAAGGAATGGATCTTTTAGGACGACATGCTTCTTTTCTCTTAAGATCTTCTGGGCTTCTTCAAGCAGAGGGCATTGGTGAGTAAGGTGGTTCTTCTTGCAAAGTTTGCAAGGGAACTTAACCTTCTTTTCCTCTTTGTTACCCTCTTCGGCATTCTCTTTTTTGGGCTTTTGTTGGTTCCCCTCTCCTTCCTTACCCTTCTTTTTGTTATTGGGCTACCGAGGGCCCTTTTGATTGTTCTAGACCTGGTTGACAGGCTCAGAAGTAGAAGGAGAGGTTGTGACGGAAGAAACATCTGCAGTCGATTAGTTGATTGATAAGGCATGAACCTGTTTGGTCAGTGCTTTGAAAGCTGCAGAGTCAACTGAACCCACTATGCCATCAGCATGTGGTCCAGGTTTGGGTCTACTCAGATCGATGTTTGATCGTGGTGCATCAGGTATAATCTCGTACAATAACCCGGATTGTGCATAAACGAGATCTAACTGCTGGGTTTGTAGGATGGCTTCTTCCTCATTAGATACTCCAGATGTAGCTACTACCTTAGAAATATAAGGAAGTAGTGATTTCAAATACCACTCAAGAAGGAACTCTGGAGGTATGTTGGCCTTAATGAGCCTCTTCCGTCTTCGCCACTCCTGAATGTGGTCAGATAAATGAGTGGCTTTATTTTGCCTAAATGTAGACAAAAGGTCTGTCCCGGCATCATACCGAACAGGAAGCTAGAAGTGATTCAAAAATACAGTGGCGAGATCTCCAAAATTAGAGAATGTAGCCGTAGGTAATTCAATGTACCATTTGGCTGCAGCACCAGTTAAGGTCCTTTGGAACAGTCCCAATCTAATGGAATCTTCGTTTAATGAATTTGAGGAACACCATAAGTGGAAAGTAGTGACATGGTCACCAGGGTCTTCACCTGCTTTGCCTTCAAACTTTGGAATGTCCGAAGGTAACTTGGTGGGAACTGATGGCCATGTAGCATTATGACACACAGGATCATTGGTCAGTTTGGAAAGATCTGGAAAATTTAAAGTTTCCATAAATGGTAAACGAGGCTGGTAAGACAGTACTTGATAAACTGGGGTCGAAAAAGGGGAACCACCCATAGTTTGACCCATGTACTGCTGGTAGGGGTTGCCCCTAGCTGTCTGCTGGTAGGGGTTGCCCCCAACCATCTGTTGATAAGGGTTGCCCCCGGACATATGCTGATAGGAGTTGCCACCTACCATCTATTGATAGGGGTTTCCCCTAGCTACTTGTTGGTAGGGGTTGCCCCCTACCATCTGTTGTTGTACGAAAGAGTTATTAAAATTTCCCCACCCATATGAAAGTGGATTAGTGCTCCGTGGGTTCATCCACTGTGGCTGGGTATTAGCCCCGCCATATTGCTGGTTAAAAATATTACCCCCTCCCCCCGAGAATAATGAAAAAAGGACATTACCTACAAGCATATTACATTGATTCATGTTAGGGCCTGCAAAGGTATTGAAACCAGTGGAAGCTGATGTAGACGGTACAGTCATGGTACTCATGATTGGCACGGTTTCAGAAGCACTTGGTCCTACAGCAGGTGTGGAAATCCAATTAATAGGTATCTGATATAATGGTTGAAAAGCGGGAGGTGGTGCAAAGTTGGTTGTACTGCTAGGTCCAACAGTAGGTGTAGGGATAGATCCCATCGTTGTTGCACTTGGCATACCTAATGTACCAGTATTGAAACTGAAGGACAGAGTAGTCACAGAGGTTGTCTGTGCCTGACTCGGCGTAGCAGTAAAAGAAGGATTTACCATGTTAGTGTTCATACCTATAGTGGGAGTTTGGGGAACTCCTTGTTCACCTCCTAAAGTAGACATCACATGTCCGGGCAAGGAATTATCTGCACTGAAATGGGGCTGCTGGAAACCAACAGGTGACAGAAGCGGAATTCTAGTATTGGTCAAAGGAGGATTGAAAGGAGTGTTATACTCCGCAGATGTAAGATATTCAACCTCAAGTGAACTAAAGTGTCGCTGATCTATAGTACCTAGTAGTGGTTCCTCAGGAACCTCTATTTCAGAGTTTTCTGTTGTAAGAATTTCTTCAGGAAATTCTGTTTCGGGAGTAGTTTCTGAAGAAATACTGGGGTTTACCCGCTGTCGTCTAGATGGTTGTAAAGGTTCTGTTCTAAGTGGTGGAAGGTTTTGAAACCTTCTCGATCTACGAAGCTCTTGATTCTCTGTGATTATATATATAAAATAATAGACTAGAACCTAGTGGCCACTACAACTAGGGGGAAAACAGCACGCCAACTAAAAAGTCCTAAGTATGCAAACCAGGCAAACAAAGATGCCTTTCGGAGAAGAGTCTGGGATGATGAGGGCCCAGAACAGATCAACGAAGGAAGAAAGACAGTTACCTGGGGTCCACAATACAATGACTAAGGGTGCAAGCGCTGGAATCACCCAACCGCCCTCCCAAGGACCTGCAAGGGGTTTCCTCCCACGTCTGTCTTAGGTACAGCAGATATACCCTCTGCTGTCACCTGTGTATGAACCTAAAGTCAGATACTAAGGATACCACAACACCGAAAACTCCTGGGGGAACAATCACCGGTCGAATCAGAAAGCGTGGGCAGGGTAACTAAGCCCGAAACTTGAAAGAGTCCCCAATACGCAATCCAATCCTGGCGTATGCTCGAACATAAAGTAGGAGGAGTATTCCCAACAATCTGATCTCGCAATGACCTACTGCATAGATCCCAGGCAAGTTTTGACTGAAATGAGTTTACATGTGATAGTCCAACTACGATTTTTTCATAATGTGTGATCTTGAGTGGTTTAAGGTGATTTAAACTCAAGATCCTAACCAAAACTAGTTGGTGTAGTGTATCCCTAAAAAAAAAAAATGTTTCTAGTTTATTTTCTTAAAATATTTTTAGGGTTGTTATTACTCAAAAAGGGTAGTGCTTTTGTGTGGCATGGTTGCAACAAGAAAACAAAAGTGCATAAAATCAATACTTTCTACAACAAAGCTCTTTTCATTTTTTCATTTACTTCTTTTCAAAACTGCAAATCTGAGTAAATCTACTAAAATTTTTTTGTTTTCTTTTTTGGAATTGTACAAAATATCCTATGCTATCTTGTAACAAGAAAAATAAGTCTTATTAAACTTAAACTACCAATTTTTTTTTCTTTTTCTATAATAAAAAAAGAACTATAAAAATGGAAAGAAAAATAAAACTTATGTGCAATGTGTGTAAGTATGGCTAAAAAAGTTCTTAAGCTTATAGTTGTCAAAACACTATCTCAAAAAAGACTTGATCTACAGGTTTTTTACAAAGAAAAAAGCCTCTAAACTCGGAAACAAAGTGGGAGAAAACAAAAGAGATAGATACAGAAGGACTGACCCAAAGCATCTAGCCCTAGCAAGACCACTATGCCAAGCAAAAGTAGACAAGCAAGCTGCCAATTACCTTACTAACACAAAGAACTGAGAAATGAATCAACCTACAGCACTTTAAATGGACTTGAAACCAGAAAAAGACAATAAGTCTAGGAAGATTGGAAATCAACAAAATCGGAAGACACCCTAGAGGCTCTAAAACAGACCAAACCCTAAAACAGAGGATAGGATGAGTAGAGAGCAGACAAACGTTGCCACAAAGAATGGATACAAGTGTATGCAGGTTTGTAAACGAGCAACATACAGTCAAGGTCTAAAAAGTGGAAGTGTTCACCACAAGACACAACCTAGTCTTCCAAAAAGTCATAAACAGACCAAACATTCCAAAGGTAAACAAGCGATTCAAAAGATGGAAACAAAACTCGAAGAAAGGTTCTATGACTTAAACAAAAGCTAAAAACCTCATACACCAGTCAAGAAGACCTAAAAGCAAAGTCAGCAAACCACAAAAATGGCTAAAAAATCAAGCAAACCACTAACAGAAGGCTTCAGAAAATGTACCCTACTGTGCAGTAGGGAAACTCGCGCCTCTGCAGAGATGGGAGCTACTGTATGTATAGCACAGTAGTGTATGGGCGCTACTCTATATATAGCAGAGTAGCGCTCATATCTCAAAAGCTTAAAAACTGACTTTGAAAGATACCAAAAACTGATGGAAGCAGAAAGAAACAGGCAGGGCATACCTACAGGGTTTCTCTACACATCAAAGGAGTCAAAACAATCTTGGGAAGACAAACAAGAACAAGGTTTCCTAGAGAAAAAAACTCAACTTTCCCCAGCGGAATCGCCAGTCTATTGGCGGGCAAATCTACCCTATAGCAAGGAAATTAATGCTATCAACTGGAGTGGGGTGATAGGTAAGTGTATTGATGATATTACAGAGATATTTATGAAAAGAAATAAGTTATGGATCTTGAGAACACACCTTTCAATCGAAGTTTAATCCTAACCTTAACTTGATCTTGTGCTCAACCTTCAAATCCACCTTCCTTTCAATAAACTTGCAATAACAATACCTTTCTCAAAGCATCTTGGGCAATATATAAAGCTTGAAAGAAACAAAAACAATGTTTAACATTCAATATTGACCAAAACAGATCCAAATTAAGATGTCATTTCAGAACACATTTAAATTGGAACAAGAAAGACACTTCAACCTTTATTGTCAGAAGTAAATTGATGTACAAGTATACCTGACTCTATGACAGGCTCCTGCAACTTGATTATGGGTTCTGGATCTTCTCTGGCTTGGATATCTTCAGCATTAACTCCTCCAAATGCAAGCTTCTTCTTTAGATCTCTATGTCTCAAAGTCTCTCCATTAATCCATCTAACCTTTCTCTTTAGTCTTCTTTGTATTTATAGGATTAGAGAAGTAGTTCACGTCGATGTATGGTTATGGAGGAAGTTGGGGAAGTTAGGAAACTACCAGCAACTAATCCTCCTCGAGAAAATTAATTATTTTTTAATCATCTTTTGATATGTACGCGACTATTGTTCAATGAAGTAGCGTATAGGGCGCTACTTTAGTGCTTACCAACTAGCGCTTATTCAATTTTAAATGTTGAGTGCTACTATGCTGAGAAGGAGTAGCACCCATAAGGATTTGGGCGCTACTATTGTACACTGGAGTAGCGTAAGGGCTATAGTCTCTCTAGGTAGAGTAGCGCTCATATCTCAGAATGATATGTTTAGAGTTTTTTCCAGTAAAATTAGGAAATGGAGTAAGTCAAAGTATCATCTAAAGTCAACATGCTCCTCCATCCAAGTTGTCCTTTTGTGTGATCAATAGTTCAAGGTGATCACGGACAGAGAGGTGCAAGTTTAACCTATAACAATCATCCAATTTAACTTGTTCTGTAGGAAAGATCATATGCCATCACCTACAAAAGAAGAACTACAACATTTGTTCAGCAAGAAAATTATCTATTGAAGATATTGAAGTTCCCAGGATATGGAAAGAATGCCATGATCCGTCGATCATGAAGAATGATGTTTGGGATGTAGTCCCAAGACCTTAAGGGAAGTTTGTTATGACTTCCATATGGATCTATCAAGATCAAGCATGCTGCAGATGGTAGCATAGAGAAATATAAAAGTGATGAAATAGAAGATACACCAGATGGATTTCAAGACAGCTTTCTTGAATTGTGTAGTTGAAGAAGAAGTGTATGTGGAGCAACCACTTGGTTCTAAGACACATGATAGGGAGTCATATATGTGTAGAACTTGGGTATGATGCACCACTTTCTAGGTATGGAGGTGTGGCAGAGTGCAGATGGAATCTTTCTTGGACAAGTGAAGTATGTAGTAGAGATCCTGAAGAGGTTCGGGATGATGGACTGCAAGGCTATGGCATCGAACCTGAAGCTTATGTGTGATGCTTCATCTGAACCGGTTGATGTCACTATGTATCGTTAGATGATTGGGTCCTTGATGTACTTAATGAACATGAGACCAGATATTTGCTTTACAGTGAACACATTGAGCCAGTTTTTGACAGATCCGAGGAGTGTTCACCTAGTTGCTGTAAAGCATATTCTGAGGTACCTGAAGGGTAAAGTTGATTATGGGCTCAAGTATGATGCGAATCAAAAGTTTAACCTGCAGGGTTATGTTGATTCAGATTGGGCAGGAAGTGCTGCAGATAGGGATTAGGTGTGATCTCTTGGTTTAGCAGGAAGCAGTCCTGCATAACACTGAGTACAGCCGAAGCAGAGTATGTTGCGATGGATGAGCAGGTTGCAGATGTATTGACCAAGCCATTGGCTAGAGTGTAGTTTGAGTACTTCAGAGAGAGGCTTGGTGCACTTTAGATCAAGGTTCCTTCCAAAAGGAAGTGATGAGTCCAAAAGCTGCAGATGCACATGAGCATTTCTGACATGGTTGATGTGTTCTCCCATGGTCGTGATGTAATTGCTGAGCCATTCTCACATGGTGGTAGATCTGTTCTCCCATGGTGTAGATGTAAGGGCTAAAGCCATTTTTCACATGGTGGTAGATGTGTTCTCCCATGGTGAAAAAGTAAGGGCTGGAGCCTTCCTGGAATGGTGGTAGATGTGTTCTCCCATGTCGGTGGTGTAAGTGTTGGATGATGTGCATATGGGCTGTGCTTCATGGACGATGAGATGATCTGAAGAAGACGATGATATGATGATCAGGAGGATCATGGATGATGAGCATCAGGACGATGCTCCAGTTACTGCTCTATATGTATATGTACACATCATGTTGGATGTTGGATATGATCAGTTGGATCATTTATATGTATATGTGTATGTACGCATCAAGTTGGATGCTGGATATGATCAGTTGGATCATTTGTATGTATTTTGTATATGCATCATGTTGGATACTTGGACCATGTATCTGTATATGTATCAGGTGGATACATTGTATAATCAGGTAGATCATGTATGTTCATATGTATCAGATATGATCAGGTGGATCATGTATTTGTATTTTTATCAGGAGGATACACTATATTATCAGGTGGATCATGTATGATGATATGTATCAAGTACATACTTGGTATGCATCAAGTGGATGCATTGTATGATCAGGATGATCATGATGACGAGATTCAGGATGTTGCTCTAGATGATATGTATCAGGATGGTATAGTGATGATGATCAGTGTGATCATGAGCATCAGGATGATGCTTTGTGTGATGATGATCCATGGGATCATGAGTATCAGGCTGATACTTGGAGGTCAGAGATGATATGTGGCAAGTTGTGCAAATAGCATGTAATCAGTCCTGGGAGATCTTGCCGGTCGTGCTGTGGCACATAAATGTTCCTGGGATACTCTTTCTGGTATTTCTATGTAGTATGTAATCAGTCCTCAGATATCTGATCGATTGAGCCGTGTGCTTGTAATCAGTCCTGTGATGAGGTACTACTACGGAGACATGTAATCAGTCCTGGAGATCCGAGAGGTTGAGTTGTGTGCTCGTAATTAGTCCTGGGATGCTCTTTAGAGATCTTGCCAGTCATGCTGTGGCACATAAATGTTCCTGGGATTCTCTTTAAAGGTTTTGTCTATCCACATGTAATCAGTCCTAGAGATCCGAGAGGTTGAGCTGTGTGCTCGTAATAAGTCCTGGTATGCTCTTTAGAGATCTTGTCGGTCATGCTGCGGCACATAAATGTTCCTGGGATGCTCTTTAAAGGTATTGTGGAGGAGATGCATGTAATCAATCCTGGGAGATCTTGTCGGTCGTGCTTAGGCACATAAATTTTCCTAGGATACTCTTTCCGGTATTGCATCTGCATATAAAATTAGTCCTGAGAGGCCACCTCTATCAGACCGTTCACACATATGATGAAGACCTGCAGGTGGTGGGCCTACATCCAGTATGAAAAACGACTGGCTCTATAGAAATTCCTATGACGAGTAGATTCAGAGATTGATTGAGATAGCAGCAGCAGTGATGATGATGATGACTCGATGATGATTATCCAGTGATGATGATCCAGAGAAGATGACTTGTGCTAGAAGACCTGTGTCGAGAAATACCGTCCTAGTTAAGAGGGATTGTTGATTTATATGTAACTTCAGAATGTATTTCACATATATGTATATTGTATTCCTATAGAGATGTTATTATTCCTCTATATGGAAGTGGTTGTATTCCTATAGAGATGTTATTATTCCTCTATACGGAAGTGTCGTCATTTATATTGTAAGTGTCGTAACTTATACTTGATGGGTTATTAGACCACCTTGTTGGGGTTGGCCCTATATAAGTCATGTGGGTCAAAGGGTTATTAGACCACCCTATTGGGGGTTGGCCATGTGGGTCAAAGAGTTATTAGACCACCCTAGTGGGGGTCGGCCCAGTCAGCATTATGTTAAGTGGTTAAGTTGAGGCCGACCTAGTTGAGTAAAGGTCAAGTCAAGTTAGTGTATAAATAAAGAGTGTGTCTCTCTCATTTTACACATTCTATTCTCTCACTCACACTTGGGAGAGTGGCGCACTTGTGGAGGAGGAGGCTCTGCTGCTAGGAGAAGACTATCTCTTGTATTCTGGTTGTATCATTGCTCTATCTATCTCTGAGGAAGTTATTGGGGTTTTTCACCCTTATGGTTTTCCCCAAGTAAATTCTGTGTCTCTTGTGTGCTTGCATTATTGTGTCCATGATTGATATGCTATAGATTTACTATACATGTTGTTCTCTCAGTTAAGATCCTAGATTAGATTGAAGTAAATTCTGAAAATTTAACAGTGAAGCATCCAAAGCATTCAGAATTTACATCCCAAGATTCCATCATATGGAAATAAGTAGGGATGTGACATTTGATGAAGAGGCAGCTCTCAAGAGAGCTTGGAAGTGCCAGTATGAAGAAGTATATGACGAAGATGCACCTTCCAGAATTACAGAAGCTGCACCCACCCCTGAAGAGACAATGTCTGAAGACCATGACATGATGGAACCACAAGAACCCCCTATCATGGAAATTTCAAGGAAGAGAAAACCAGCATCGGCAAGAGACATTATAATAGGAGCAGAAAAGTATGGAGATTCTGAAGGCTCCACTAGGGTGAGCAAGAAACCAAAGGCATTTTCCAACTATGTGGCCCTAATGTGTGATCTTGTAGATCAAGGACCCACTAGTTATGAAGAAGCATCCCATAAGAAAGAGTGGGCAGAGGAAATGATGTAGGAATACCAATCAATAATGAAGAATGATGTTTGGGATTTAGTTCCCAAACCAGAGGAAAAAAGAGTGGTATCCTCCAAATGGATATACAAGATAAAGCATGCTGCAGATGGCAGCATTGAAAAGTATAAAGCAAGGTTTGTGGCCAGAGGGTTCTCTCAGAAAGAGGGAATTGACTATGAAGAAAAAATTTCACTAGTTGCAAGGTACACTTCCATTAGAACCATCATCGCACTTACATCCATGATGAAATGGGAATTACACCAGATGGATGTGAAGACTACCTTCTTGAATGGTGTAATTGAAGAAGATGTGTACATAGAAAAAACACAAGGATTTGAGGTGGAAGATAAAAGAACCCATGTATGCAAACTAAAGAAGGCTTTGTATGGGTTGAAGCAAGCTCCCAGAGCTTGGTACGGAAGAATTGACAGTTTCTTGACAATATTAGGCTTTACCAAGAGTAAAGATGATCCTAACCTTTATCTCAAAGTGATGGATGATGAACCTGTCATATTGTTGCTATATGTGGATGATCTATTTCTGACTGGAGATGAGAAACAGATTATCGATTGCAAGAAGAAGCTCTCTTCAGAATTTGAGATGAAAGATCTTAGATTGATGCATTACTTCCTGGGTCTGGAAGTATGGCAAGGCCCAAGAGGAATATTTCTCAACTAGGGAAAGTATGTTGTGGAAATATTGAAGAGATTTGACATGTTGGAATGTAAACCCATGGCCACTCCCATGGATTCCAACCTGAAGATGCTAGCTTATGACTCATCAGAGTTAGTGGATATGACTTTGTACAGACAGATTATTGGGTCATTGATGTATTTGACAAATACTAGACCAGATATATGCTTTGCCGTGAATACCTTGAGTCAGTATCTAGTGGAACCTAGATGAGTTCAGTTGATAGCTGCAAAGCATGTGATGAGGTACCTAAAGGGTACGATAGACTTTTGTCTATGTTATCTTGGAGATCATGATTTCAGACTACATGGCTACACATATGTTGATTGGGCAGGAAGTGTATCAGATAGGAAAAGTACATCGGGAGGATGTTATTGTCTAAGATCTGCCATGATCTCGTGGTTTAGCAGGAAGCATTCTAATGTGGCTCTCAGCACAGCTGAAGCGGAATATATAGCGACTTGCTCTACTAGTTGTGAAGCAGTATGGCTTCGAAAACTATTATCAGGACTATTTGACTTAGAGATGGACCCCACTGTGATCATGTGTGACTACCAGAGTTGTATCAAGATGACAGAGAATCCAGTGTTCCATGATAATTCAAAGCACATAGAGATCCGATATTTCTATATAGGAGATATGGTGTAGAAAGGAGCTATCAAGCTCAAGTATGTAAGCACTGAAGAACAAGTTGCTGATATATTGACCAAACCTCTGTCTCGAGTAAAGTTTGAGTATTTCTGAGATAAGCTTGGTGTAGTTCAGAAGGACCCTCGTCAAAAGGGGGAGTGATGTGGTCATTGATGATGAGATTTCCTGCATCAACAGTGAGGTCGTTGATGTGAATACCTGTATTGATGATAACAATGATGAGGTCAATGAGTGGTCCTTAGACTTGGTCTAAGTTGATAGGTAGATTGTATCATCCTTGGACACATGTCCTAAAAAGAGATACATAGACATATGTATCCGAGAAAGTAATGCCTTGTGGACGTGATAGGACTACATCATCCCTGAACGTTTAGTTCAAAATGTATGTGAGAGGACCGCATCGTCCCTGAACGTTTAGTTCAAAATGTACGTGAGAGGAATGCATCATCCCTAAACATTTAGTTCAAAATGTATGTGAGAGGATTGCATCGTCCCTGAACATTTAGTTCAAAATGTAGGTGAGAGGACTGCATTGTCCTTGAATGTTTAGTTCAAAATGTACGTAAGAGGATTGCATCATCCTTGGACATTTAGTTCAAAAGGTACATGATAGGATTGCATCGTCCTTGAACATTTGGTTCAAAAGGTATGTGATAGGACTGCATCGTCCTTGAACATTTGGTTCAAAAGGTATGTGATAGGACTGCATCGTCCCTGAACATTTGGTTCAAAAGTTACGTGATAGGACTGCATCGTCCCTGAACATTTGGTTCAAAAGGTACATGATAGGACTGCATCATCCCTGAACCTTTGGTTCAAAATGTACGTGACTAGATTGCATCGTCCATAGACATGGGACTTGTCTAAAATTGATAAGGATTGATCATCCTAGAAGATCTGGATTGCATCGTCCATAGACATGGGACTTGTCTAAAATTGATAATGATTGATCATCCTGGAAGTAGATCTGGATTGCATCATCCATAGACATGAGACTTGTCTAAAATCGATAAGGATTGATCATCCTAGAAGTAGATCTGGGTTGCATCGTCCATAGACATGAGACTTGTCTAAAATTAATAAGGATTGATCATCCTGGAAGTAGATCTGGATTGCATCGTCCATAGACATGGGACTTGTCTAAAATTGATAAGGATTGAACATCCTGGAAGTAGATATGGATTGCATCATTCGTAGACATGGGACTTGTCTAAAATTGATAAGGATTGATCATCCTGGAAGTAGATCTGGATTGCATCATCCATAGATATGAGACTTGTATAAAATTGATAAGGATTGATCATCCTGGAAGTAGATTTGGATTGCATTGTCCATAGACATGAGACTTGTCTAAAATTGATAAGGATTGATCATCTTGGAAGTAGATCTGGATTGCATCATCCATTGACATGGGACTTGTCTAAAATTGATAAGGATTGATCATCCTGTAACTATATCATGTGTATTGCAGATTATACTGTAGATCGAGATGATCCAGATGCAGTGGATCGAGATGATCCAGATGCTGTAGATCGAGATGATCCAGATGCTGTAGATGGTGATGATGATGATGATGTTGTAGCTAATCGAGTGCTGCATAAGATGAAGACTCAGTACTGAAGATGATGATGTTCCAGTAACTATTGAGTTACTGATGATGTTGTATGAAGAAAGCTTCCAATGATTTATAGATGTATCATGTACCATGTAGTTGATGACTCCTTGTTCCTGTAGATGTTGTTATAATATCCTTCTCGTTAAGGGGGAGTGTTGAAATATTGTAACTTCAAAGAATATTATATTTGTATTTTATTATTCCGGAGATGGTACATTCCTCCGTGATGACCCTATTGTATATTCAAAGATGTTTATTCCTTCGAGAGAGTGTGGTAACTAGGGTTATTAGATCTCTGATGTGAGGTCGGCCCTGAGTTTACTATTTGGGGGTTATTAGACTCTCCTGGGAGAGGTCGGCCCCATTAGGGTAAAAAGTCAGTCAGGAGATGAGTATAAGTACAGGAGGTATGTTCCTCACTTATCTCATTCATTCACTCACTTGTGATTGGTGCATAGGAGAGAGAGAGGTTTGCATAGGAGGAGAAGGAGATCTTGTTTGGGTACTACACTTTGTATTGGTTGATTATCTATATTGAGGAAAGATTTGCTGGGTTTTCTACCCCATGAGGGTTTCCTAGGGTAAATCTTTGTCTATCTTGTGATTGTGTTTCTTTCAGTGATCTTGATAGTCAAATTAGGCTAAACTTAATAGTAAAAGTATGAATGCATGCAAATGATACAGACATTCATTGATTAAGGGTTATGACACTTATGATTGTACTAATGCACTTGTGGTGTTGTATGAGGATGATGTTGTCTGCTAACATGAAAGGTACATGAAGAAAGACAAATCAAGTTCTAGATCAAGAATATATGACCATGATCACATGAAGACAAAGACTCATCCATAGTCTTTTATCACATAGAAGCTCTACTTATGAGGTATGTATGATTTGGTTCTACTATGCTTAACTTATGAGATATGCAAGTTACTAGCACAAGGTCTCTGAATCATTGAAGAGAAGAAAGAAGATATTGTTTGGGTATGTTAGACATAACTGGCAAGCATGCTAGTCCAGGTACGTTTCCTATATCGAGTTAGAATCCTACTTTGTGTTAGGATCTTAGATAAGTATACTTTCATATCGTTGATAATGATTATTCCTGAAAATAAAGTATTGTGTTTCTTAGTTTGATTAATTATTATGACCATATGTGTTTAAGATTATTTAGGGTTATAATGTTTTTAATCTTATTGACATTATACTAATGAATGTGTAATTATGTATATGATCTTGAGGATGACACAATGATGAAACTAGTGCACACTTAAGCATGGATAGTGGTATAGGATGGATAGAAGTTCAAAGACATATAATCATGATGCTATCATAAAGGGAAAATAGAGATCAAGAGGGAGGCAACCACACAAACATAAAAGATAAGTAGTTGAGTTGTTAATGGAATTACTTCTTGAATCTATGATACTTAATGATATTGCTCGTAATAGTTGTATCCATATTTGTAATCCTAGAATCAGGAAATATATCCTGCATAGTGTAAGCATTCATATAGCATTGAACAATATACTACTAATATGCATATGATGGGTAAGTTGGACATTGAACATTCCAATGTTGCTTGTCTAGAATGAAACCTCTTTTCTAACATGCCGGTAGCTGTGCACACTCTTGATAGTATGTTTATGGTAGAGATGGAAGGCATCTAGATAGCTAATGTATGCATATAGGATATGAAAATGTGTTGTGCCAAAGTATTGGTCAAGATAGTTGCATAACTATGTGAATCATATCAGTATTCATAATAGGTTATCATTGAAATGTCAAGATGCTTTGATGATTATGAAATGTTATTAATCATGTAATTGAATTTGATTTGTAGGAAAGATCGTGTGCTATGATCTACAAAAGAAGGATGATGAACACGTGTTCCAAAGAATAAGTGATGATTGTTCAACAAGAAGACTTACAAATCAAACATACTATAGAAGTACAAATCAAGGATCGTGTCTAGACACACTTCCGGAGATATATTACACCCATGGATGATTCCCAATATTTGAAAGAAAATCACATGATTGAAGAAGGGTTTGTATGGGTTCAACAGGTACCTAGGATTGATAGTCATTTGATGAGCTTGATGATCACCATTGGTGATGTGGATTTAAACCTTTTCTACAAGGTTGAAGATGGTTGATATATATAGATGACATGCTTCTCTCAAATGGATGCAAGAAGGAACTCACCATAGAGTTCAAATGATCTTGAGGCTCATATCAATAGACCCATCTGATGGGAGATGGCACTGATAGCTATGCAGAAGATCACTCAATGCGGAGTGTGCATGATGTTCAGTCACATAGGGAAGAAAATACTCAAATGTAGAAGAATCCACTTCAGAGGGAGTAGATCTCAGAGTTAAAGAATATTGGCATGATTCTTGTGATTAGATATGTGGCTGATATTTTTCCTTATCCAAGGAAAATGTGAAGTATAGATCCAGGATGATGGATGATGGTTTCTACAGTTTACAGACAGATGATGTATTTGACGAATACCAGGCTAGATATATGTTTTGTTGTGAACACCCTGAGTCAGTATCTAGTTGAGCCTAGACGTGTTCACCTAGTAGCTGCAAAGCATGTGATGAGGTACCTGAAAGGTATGATAGACTTTGGTTTATACTATGTTGGAGATCAAGACTACAAATTGTATGGTTATACAAATGAAGATTGGGATGGAATTGTCTCAGACAGGAAGAGCACCTCCAGTGGATGTTATTATCTAGGATCTGCCATGATCTCATGGTTTAGCAAGAAGCAGTCCAGTGTTTCTCTCAGCACAGCTGATGCAGATTATATAGCATATTCTTCTGCTAGTTGTGAGGCCATATGGCTCAGAAGTTGATGTCAGGACTATTTGACCTGGAGTTGGATACCACAGTGATTCTATGTGACAACCAGAGTTGTATAAAGATGATGGAGAACCCAGTGTTCCCTGACAAGTAAAAGCACATAGAAATATGGTATTTTTATATATGAGGTATGGTACAGAAGGGAGATATACATCTCCAGTATGTGAGCACCGATGAGCAAGTTGATGATGTGTTGACTAATCCTATGTCTTGAGTGAAGTTTGAGTACTTTCGTGACAATCTTGGTGTGGTTCGAAAGGACCTTCCTCGAAAGGGCGAGTAGTGTTGATGTTGATGATGATGTTGCAGTGGGATTGTATCATCCCTGGATACATGGCCTAAAAGGATCTATACACTCTTGTCTCCAAGAATGTGATAATGATGATGTTGCAGTGGGATTGTATCATCCCTGGAGACATGGAATAAAGGAATCTATAGACTCTTGTCTCCAATAATGTGGTGGAAAATCCTAGATTTGATCTAGGTCACATCCAGTATGAAAAAGGATAGGCACTATGGTGGAAAACCCTAGATTTGATCTCGGTCACATCCGGTATGAAAAAGGACTAGCACTGTGATGGAAAAACTGTAATGTCCCTTATTAGGAATTTTATTAAAATGGCAATTTTCCCACTTTTTCCCCAATTCGACCTTTGACTAGTTTTGATCTCTAGGTCCCAAATTTGCCCCAAATGATCCCATAACTTCTGAGAAGGTATATGACTGACATTAGAACATAAATATGTGTTTCATGGATGCATTTGGACCTTTAAAATACTTCTGCAAATCCTCTTTCAATTCTGGTCAATGTAGGTAACTTTACTAGTGATTTCCCTTTGACTAGTATTGGTCTCTAGGTCTCAAATTGACTCCAAATGCCTTCAAATATTCAAGGAATGTGTATGAATGATATTAGGACTTGAATATGATGTTCACGGATGACATATGGCCACCAAAAGACCTCTGCAAACTCTCTTAAGATTCTGGACCAAGTATGCAATTTTACCAGTAATTTGGGGTTCAAATCCCCCTGGGGTAAGTACTGAAAAGGGCTTCCCAAATGCCTCCAAACCCACTCAAATTTATGAACAGAGGTAGGGAATGTATTAAATATTTTATTAAGGTCTCATGTGCACCATTAATTGATTATTACATCTGTTCCAACCCTCTCCCATTCAACTGCAAAAATCACCAATTCGACCCTTGTGGAAATGACACTATTTCTTCTCCCAATGCAATTAAACTGAGTAAAACTACTTCAAATGCTCAATTACAGTACATGAAACTTGTAAAATACATCCATGGAAGTTCATTAATCACAAATGCATCAAATAATCATCCATTCATTCGAAATCATCATCAATACATTGGTTCACAACAAGGTAGTGGGGACATGGCATTGTTCTTCCATTAAAAATGAGATTTATACATTTCTACTTGGAATTTCGACCTGAAAATTTCTGGAGATGAAGAATAGAGTATTTATTTCATATTAAAAAATAAATGGGGCATTAGAATCTCCCCAAAAGAGTACAATATCTCACCAAAAACGCCCTCCCTCAAGGATCAAGAATATGCCATCAAAACTGGAAATGGTTTAAGGAGTGAGCTGCAATAGAAGAAACCATGAGCTGCCCTGTAGCTTACACCTACAAATAAAGACTCCATTAAATCTCCAAATGAAAGGTCTGAATGGACTTTCCAATCACCAACTTGGATGGGAATCTTCCACCCTCGAAATTGGCTAAGAAAAGAAACTAGTCATCCACTAGCTCTCCCTCTTCACAAATGCAATTGCAAATTCTACAAATGATCAAAAGCTGGTCTCATTCTTTGTTATTGACATTTATAAATTTCTATGTCCTCCATGGGTCTAATTCCTTCCAAGAGACTCATTCCAACTCAAGTTGGGAAGAGATTCCAAAGAACGCCACTTGTACAACAATTCCTAGTTTCCCACTTCCACCAAATCACATGTGGAAGCACCTTAGCTGCCCTAACACCCTTGAGAGCCCTCTTGTAGTCTATTTTTAGCCCTGACATGTCATATATGTCATATGTCAGCCTTCAGGTCTGATTTTTGTCATAGGTGTCGTAGCATCTTCATCATTGTTGTCATAGAGCTAGGGAATCTAGCCCAAGTGTCTCACTAGCTCCAAATTGCCTCTTCCTCTTCCATAGGAGTTACTCTTCCTCTATATTTCGACCCTGGATGAGTCATGCCATGAATAATACCTTTTGGAATCCCCCAAGTATTTTACCATTCACCTTGAATTCGAATTGGTGAGAGAATGATGCCAAGTGTAGTGGGGAAATCTAGCCATATGTGGGTCCCACTTCCTCCATGTGTCTTCATGATCAAATGCCACTTTGATTTTCACTTGTATATATTTATTTAGCTCATTTATTAAATATTTATGCCACTCTAATGTTCAAAAATCATTTATTATCCCCATTATTCCAAATCCCAAAGCTTCCACCCCAAACCTAGGAAACTAGTAATTTTCCTCTGTAGCAATTATTTGACCTTTAACATCAATTTTACAAACTCTAATGAATATGGCCAATGTGATTAGGCCATTGTGACCCAATTCCAAATTTGAGACATGACAAATCTTCCCTTCCCAATATTGCTTGTACTCAAGCAATTTCAAACATGGGTGTTGAAGAACCTGCTTCCTGTATAATTCTTTGAAGTTGCCATTGAATTACCCAACCTTGAGTCTTTGAGTTTCCTTGAATATTTTAGAGAGGAACCACCATGCTTGTTGCTACACTACTCTGATAAAATTCACTTTATTAAGTGGGAAATCCATCTCCCATACTGCTTGTTTCCCCAAAAAAATTCAAACCAATGAGACAAAAATTATTCCAGGGTCCCATTGCTTGTATTCCACCCCAACAATTAAAGGTGCTCTCCAACCCATACCATCAGATAAGAGGATTCCTGGATCCCATTTTCTTGTATGCATTCTTCCAAACATCATGAGTACAAAATATATATCATCAAAGTACAGAACAACATAATGAAACTGTACATCAAGAAGTTGCTTCATCAAATAATCATGAAAGTGTTTATACCTCCAAGTAAGTAGACCACCATTTGCTAGGTGCATACAATCTTCAAGTGACCAATCAAATCTGCTCCAATGACATAGGTGAGAATCCCATGTCCGATAGTGCTGCTCCAAAAGAACGTGATATGCATCAAAATATTCAGCCATGCATTCTTTCATCCAAGAAGTGAATGAAGAATCTCCACTAAAATCTCAACCAAATAATGAGCAGGAAAAACAAGGAGAGTTCAAAGGACTCAAAGAAGTCTCATCCATACATCCATGAGGATATGTATCATCATAAGGTAAAGCAATTTGCTGCTGCAATTCTAAATATTGAGGTGCTCTATTCATGTCATCATCAAAAGGAGAGGTAGGAGTTTCATACCCCTCATGTGGCACCACTAGAAAAAAACCTTTCACCCAATTTTCATCCCAAAGTGATGTGGCTGGAAAAGAAGTGTGGGGTGAGGAATTATGAACCAACTTTAATTCTTTACAACTCTTACCCATTGAAATATTTAATTCATCTTCTCCATAATTGGTTGGTCCAACAATTGTGAGACCATGTACCTCTTCCGAGGCTTTGCAATTCTCTCCATCAGGCAACTCATAATCCTTTTGAACAAGGACAAGTGCTTGTCCTTCTTCTTGTTTTAGTGTAGCATCTTCAAGAACCTACATATCAACATGTACCTCATGTTCCACAATTACATTACGTTCCTCTTTTGTGGCATAAATTGTTTCATCCTTTTCCTTGAAAAGATAACCATTGCTCATTATTTTTTCCGAGTTGCTTCCAAGTTCACTAAGCAACAATTTGAACTCTTGAAAGTATTGCCTCCACTTGTCTTCAAAGGAAGGTTTCAGTAATTTTCTAAACTCCTCATTCTCCTCTAAGGTTCTTTTCTCATCCTTACTCATGGTGACCAATGAATGCACTTCTTCTCCTATTTCTTCCCTTTCACCAAAGTACATCCAGTTTCAGTTTCTAAGGGTGGTGGCTTATTTCTTTGACTCTTGGTCTTCATTAATGTTGTACCACATCAGGTGCCAAGACCATGCTCCGATACAACTGTAATGTACCTTGTTAGGAATTTTATTAAAATGACAATTTTCCCACTTTTTCCCCAATTCGACCTTTGACTAGTTTTGATCTCTAGGTCCCAAATTTGCCCCAAATGATCCCAAATATTCTGAGAAGGTATATGAATGATATTAGAACATAAATATGTGTTTCAGGGATGCCTTTGGACCTTTAAAATACTTCTGCAAATCCTCTTTCAATTCTGGTCAATGTAGGTAACTTTACTAGTGATTTCCCTTTGACTAGTATTGGTCTCTAGGTCTCAAATTGACTCCAAATGCCTTCAAATATTCAAGGAAGGTGTATGAATGATATTAGTACATGAATATGATGTTCAGGGATGACATATGGCCACCAAAATACCCCTTCAAACTCTCTTAATATTCTGGACCAAGTATGCAATTTTACTAGTAATTTGGGGTTCAAATCCCCCTGGGGTAAGTACTGAAAATGGCTTCCCAAATGCCTCCAAACCCACTCAAATTTATGAACAAAGGTAGGTAATGTATTAAGGATGTTATTAAGGTCTTATTTGCAACATTAATTTATTATTACATCTGTTCCAACCCTCTCCCATTCAACTACAAAAATCACCAATTCGACCCTTGGGGAAATGACACTATTTCTTCTCCCAATGAAATTAAACTGAGTAAAAATAATTCAAATGCTCAATTAAAGTACATGAAACTTGTAAAATACATCCATGGAAGTCCATTAATCACAAACGCATCAAAGAATCATCCATTCATTCGAAATCATCATCAATACATTGGTTCACAACAAGGTAGTGGGGACATGGCATTGTCCTTCCATTAAAAATGAGATTTATACATTTTTACTTGGAATTTTGACCTGAAACATTATGGAGATGAATAAAAGAGTATTTAATTCATATTAAAAAATAAATGGTGCATTAGAAGCTCCCCCAAAGAGTACAATATCTCACAAAAAACGCCCTCCCTCAAGGATCAAGAATATGCCATCAAAACTGGAAATGGTTGAAGGAGTGAGCTGCAATAGAAGAAACCATGAGATTCCCTGTAGCTTACACCTACAAATAAAGAATCCATTAAAGCTCCAAATGAAAGTTCTAAATGTCCTTTCCAATCACCAACTTGGATGGGAATCATTCACCCTCGAAATTGGTTAAGGCAAGAAAGTAGTCATCCACTAGCTCTCCCTCTTCAGAAATGAAATTGCAAATTCTACAAATGATCAAAAGCTGGTTTAATTCTTTGTTATTGAAATTTATAAAGTTCTAATGTCCTCCATGGGTCGAATTCCTTCCAAGAGACTCATGCCAACTCAAGTTGGGAAGAGATTCCAAAGAACGCCACTTGTACAACAATTCCTAGTTTTCCACTTCCACCAAATCACATGTGGAAGCATCTTAGCTTCCCTAACACCCTTGAGCGCCCTCTTGGAGTATATTTTTAGCCCTAACATGTAATATATGTCATATGCCACCCTTCAGGTCTGATTTTTGTCATAGGTGTCATAGCATCTTCATCATTGTTGTCATAGAGCTAGGGAATCTAGCCCAAGTGTCTCACTAGCTCCAAATTGCCTCGACCTCTTCCATGGGAGTTACTCTTCCTCTATATTTCGACCTTGGATGATTAATGTCATGAATAATACCTTTTGGACTCCCCCAAGTATGTTATCATTCACCTTGAATTCGAATTGGTGAGAGAATGATGCCAAGTGTAGTGGGGAAATCTAGCCATATGTGGGTCCCACTTCCTCCATGTGTCTTCATGATCAAATGCCACTTTGATTTTCACTTGTATATATTTATTTATCTCATTTATTAAATATTTATTCCACTCTAATGTTCAAACATCATTTATTATCCCCATTATTCCAAATCCCAAAGCTTCCACCCCAAACCTAGGAAACTAGTAATTTTTCTCCTTAGCAATTATTTGACTTTTAACATCAATTTTACAAACTCTAATGAATATGGCCAATGTGATTAGGCCATTGTGACCCAATTCCAAATTTGGGACATGAAAAAAACCTAGATTTGATCTAGGTCACAGCCAGTATGAAAAAGGAATGACACTGTGGTTGGATTGTATCATCCTTGGATTTCAGTCCAGAATGGATCGGGTTACTTCTGTCCTCAAGAATGTGGTGGGATTGTATCATCCCTTGACTTATGTCCTAAAATGAGAGGGATTGATCATCCTGTAATCAGATCATGTGTGTTTCTGGTTATATTGATGATGCTGATAAAAAGATGAAGATGATGTTGTTGATTGAAACATCAAGATGATGTTGTTGTTGATCGAGAGATCAAGTGTTGTTGTAGATGATAGAGCGATCAAGTGCTATAGAAGATGAAGATCATGGTTTTATAACAATTAATAATAAGGACTGGAAACTTCAGTGTGGATGTAGCCCAAGTTGGGTGAACCACAATATATCTGTGTTTCTCTTGTAATGTGTGTGTGATTATATTTGGATTTCTATTTATTGTTATTGCTCCGCGATCCTGTTTTTCTAACAGATCAAATATGAAGACTCAGTGTTGTAGAATATGATGCTTCAGTACTAAAGATGTTGAATATATTGAAGATGTTCCAATAACTGTTCCAATTGATGATGTTGTTGAATAAAACTTCCAATGATTTATAGATGTATCACCTTGATATTGTTGATGAAGCTCTCTCTCCTTGCTCTTACAGTTTATGTTTCCGTTGTTAGTAGAATACCCTTCTCGTTAAGGGGGAGTGTTGAAACATTGTAACTTTGAAGAATATTCTATTGTATTTTATTACTGTAATTTATTCGGAGATGTTTTATTCCTCCGTCAGGATGTTATTATTGTATTTGGTCATCATAGAGTCATGAGGTAAATCCTCCCATGTAAGTCTGGGAAATAGAGCCCCTAGAGTCAAATGTAATGGGGTTTTTAAGTCCCCTAGAGGAGTTGGCCCAATCAACATTAGTTGAGTGGTAAATTTAGTTGAGGCCAACATGTCAAGTTGTAAAATTAAGGTATAAGTGAATGTATAAATAGAGATCTAGGCTCTCTCATTTATTCATTCATTCACACACACACTCACTTGTGTAATTCACAATGGAGAGAGAGAGAGATATTTGCAAGGAGAAGGAGCACTTGTTTGGGGTTTTGTCTTTGTACTTTTGATCATCTATATTGAGGAATGTTTGTTGGGTTTTCTTTCCCTAGAGGGTTTCCCAATATAAAATTGTTTCTTTTGTGTTTATGTTGTGCTTGTTATTATTTCAGTGATCCTATATACGCTATTGATGTGAAATAATGATGTTATCTATCTTAGCATATTGAATATTAACAATACCAAGGATTTTCTTTGCAACACCCAAATCCTTCATCACAAATGAATTAGCTAACTTTGTTTTGAGCACATTTATATCTTGCATGTTAGACCCTGCAACAAGCATTTCATCCACATACAATAACAATATAATATATTGTCCATTAAATAGCCTCTTGAAATTAAAAAAAAAAGTGGTCAAAATGACATCTACTATAACCTTGTTCTATCATAAACTTGTCAAATTTTAAATACCACTACCTTGGAGCTTTCTTCAGGCCATACAAGCTCTTCTTCAACCTACATACTAAGATCTCATTCACTTTGACCTCATACCCTATGGTTGTTGCATATAACTCTCTTCCTCCAAATCCCCATGGAGAAGGTTGTTTTTACATCTAACTATTTAATATGCAAATCTTCTACTACCACTAGACTTAAAATAGTTCGAATTGAAGTCATTTTAACAACTAGAGAAAATATTTCATCAAAATCTATACCTTTCTTCTATGCAAACCCATTTACAACAAGTCTCACCTTGTACCATTTATTTCCTCCATCTTCTTCCTTCAACCTATAAACCCATTTATTTTTCAATGCTCCTTTACCTACAGGAAACTGAACCAAATCCCAAGTATGGTTTCTTACCAATGAGTCCATCTACTCATTCATTCCTTTGTTGGTCACTATAATTGCCTATTAATTAAAATTAATAAACAAAGTGCTTCATATAAATTATCAACCCACGGAAGTATGATTATTGCAAAGGAAATCAAGCAAAATATATGCATAAACATTTATGTAACTGATGAATTAGAAAATCACCCAACCTATCTAATTTCTAAGGCTATCCTCTGCTCATTGCTCAATCCAACTTCAATTATTAATTGACTGTTAAAATCATGGCAATTTACAATCCTTCCCCAGTATCAGTTCTGGAATCAATTAATTCAAGAATGAATTAATAAAATTTCTTTTGCAAGAAGTTAAATCCTAAATGAACTCTCAGAGAAGATTCAATCTATGATTGCAATAATTAACTTTGAAGGAAATCAATCTTCTTATGTTCTAGAAATTATCTGTTATTTATCAATTCTATGATTCATAAAGGAAATGAAGTACTCAATGATATGTAGAGACATAGCATAGTTGTATCGGCCTAAAATAAATAAAAAACTTGCAATAAGAAACCACACATTACTCAGTTGATTGTTTCAACAAATGGAAAACCAAAGAAAAGCCATAAATGGAAATCCTATTATAATTACTCACACGGTTTTTAGCAAAGAAGAATCGAAATTTAGAAATCCTACGCTTAGTAATTAACTGTTTCAACAAATGAAATCTAACTAGAAATCCACACCAAACAAAATGAAAGAATTAAACAACTAACTAATTCGGAAACTATGTAAGAAGGCGGGCCCTGGCCTTCTAACAAAGGTGCTACTAAAGGATACCAAATTAACTCAGCAACAATGAATCAAGAAAACTCTGTCTCTTTAATTAATGGATAAGTTCAATTACAAAAAATATCCCCACTCCTGTTACGATTATTCTTTAAAAATAATCCTAACCTTCCGAACCCTCTCATCTTCCTATTTATTTGAGATAAGACAATTCAGGTCCTTCAGATTCGGGAAGCCATGAAGATCAAACATCTTCAAGCTGCTATATTAGTGATCCAAAAATAGAAACAGTTACAGCATAATTACAATCAGAATCAAATCTATTTCATAAGCATTGAAGCGCTTCACGATCCAACTGATCAAACATCTTGAGCGAGTACCAGGAGGTCATGCGGATAAGTACTAGAACTTCCCCTGTAACAGACTAAACCCGGGTCCAAAAAAGGAGTGATTGATGGCCACGTACCTCTTCATCTGCGTGTCTCAACAAGCTGATACACCTTTATCTCATTACTTACATTGATCCTTCACAAGTCATCACAATTAAGAATAAAACCCATAATCACAAGTAATCTTTAAGCATTAAATAAAAAAAAGCCATAATGAGTTATATTTGTTTGAATCCATGATTTTCCTTGGAAAATTAATGACTTATTGGTAATAATAGGAAAAAGACAGGGAAAATGATCTTAATGAAAGTGAGCAAAAAGGGACATTTCCAGCACCCAACATCTCCCCCTAAGTATCCAATTGCATGTCCTCATGCAACATGCTCCAGCTAATATGAATCTGAGTGGGACTCGATGCTATTTCTATGGAATTTGGTAAAGTTGAAGGAGGATTCAGGCTTCTCCCCTGGACTTAGAAACCCATTACAAGCAATCAAGTCTTTCCAACATTTCATTTATCATTTCTTGGTCAATTGGTAGATGCTTTTGTAATTTATTTTAGGAAACCATAGCAGTGGGAACCTAAATCTTATCCCCAACTAGCTTGGCCCACATGTGTGCATACATTTTACATACGTTGGTACTTGGGACAAGGCATATTTAAAGATTTCAAAACAATAAGGGTCTTGTGTCCTTAGAGTCTCGGAAGAGGCCTCCCATCTCTACTTGCTTCCTTCCACTGCATACACTTCTTGTTGTGAGATTATTCTGACATAGCGAGATATAATTCTTTCTTGAAATGTTTCCAGATAATCAACCTTCTGAGGAGAGGAGAGATGCCTCTTATGCCTTGCAACCAAGGCCACAAGGGATTGAGGTTCGCCCCTTATCCAGAGAGTGGAAGTGCTTTCATTCTTTTGGATGGTCTGAGAGGCATTCCACCAATCCATATTATTTTTAACAAAATAAGTGAATGCCCTCAGGTGAATGTCACCTATATGAGGAACTGGATTAGACCGAAGGTCCATAAAACAAGCCAATTCATGCAGGTACAACTCACAAAGTAGATTTTTCTCAGAGAAATCACTCTGAGAAAAAGCCTCCAAGAATTGAGGAGTTGTCACAATATTATAGGGCCTCCCTTCCTTCAAAGCCTTGATCTTAAAAAAAATCATCTATTCATACAAAAATACTTAATAGGATGGGGATGGAGCTCTGCAACTCAAGAGTTCCTGAATCAGATTATACAATTGTTCTTTCTCCTGTTTCATGGTCTTTAAGTTTCTCAACTCCTTCAATTCTTCCTACAAAATTTCCCATTGGAGTTTCTGGAAGAATAATTCCTCATACGATCTTTCTCTAAGTTATTTAATGGATTTTCTATTTTTATGAAGGTGAACCATTCCTTATTCGCACAAAGCAGCACCGTATCTCCATTTACTGATTTCAAGTTTGAGCAGAGAAAGTTCCTTGGCCATCTCCCGATTTCTACCACTTCCAGTGTCTTCTTCCTATTCTAAATTTAGATCAATAAATTCCAGAGATTTCAAGGTCCTTGCTTTATGATCATGTTTCCTTGTTCAGGATTGGTCTAGGGACACCGGATCCTATGTTTCAGCAATTTATTTTACATCAATTAGCTCAAGGAACTTAGCATTCCTTTCTTGTGCCATAGCAACAACAAATTCTAAATGTACTGTTGTTTCTTATGTCTCAACAGTTTTCTCTTTCAGTGCCACAGTTTAAACAACTTCTTCTTGTGTTGTTGGTTGTTGTGGTTCAACAGCTTCTTCTTTTTGTCCCACATTCTCAACAACTTCTTCTTGTGCTGTTGGTTGTTGTGTTTCAACAACTTCCTCCTTTTGTGCCACATTCTCAGCAAATTCTTCTTGTGCGGTTGGTTTTTGTGTTTCATCAGCTTCTTCTTTTTGTGCCACATTCTCAGCAAATTATTTTTGTGCTGCTAGTTCTCGTGTTTCAGCAGCTTCTTCTTGTGACATTGATTCAAATTGCACTATCGGTTCTTGTGTTTCAGCAGCTTCTTCATGTGGCATTGATTCGAATTGCGCTACTAGTTCTTGTGCTTCCGTAGCTTCTTCCTGTGGCATTCGTTTGAAGACCTCTGTGGTTAGTTAATGTGCCACTGGTTCTTATGGTTTAGTGGCTTCCCTTGAAATTGGTGATATCTGTGTCTCGGCATTCTCTTCTTAGATTGCTGGTTTTGAAACCCCAACAGTTTCTTGTGCAAAGTTGTCCTCAGATTCTTTTCCCCTAATTTCTTGCTCATCCATAGCTGAACAGGTTGCTTCCTTTTTCTGATGCTGTTCATCCTCCTCCACTGACTCTACTTGTACATTCTCCTTCTCCTCTCATCTCAATTTCCCAAGTTTCCGGGATGAAAGTCCCATGATCATGACTTTATACCCCGACCTTTCAAAAATATCCCCACATTCTGGGAAGACAAACTCCTCATGCTCCTGATTTTCTGAAACAGAGGGTGAATTTTCCACTTGATTGGTAGCCTCAGCCAATGTGCTTAATCTTTGAACGGCCTACTTCCTCCAAAATTCTTTCACTTCTTTCAGTTTTTCTTTAAGGGCCTGTAGTTCCCGTTTCAACAGATTATTCTCAAAGAGCGGGTTCTGTACTTGATTTTGATCCACACCTACAACACATTTTTGTGATTCAGTAGGTGACCAAGTTTTTAAGATTGGGATTTGAATGTGTGCCTCAGTTGCTAGTACTGCTTCTTTTGTATCATAATATCGATTCCTTATCTATTTTGATTGGCTGGGAGATTGTTTCATGGCGAGGGACCTCTTCTTCTTCTTCTTTGTTTGTGATGTAGAGGGTGTGATATTTTCTGGGAGAATTTCAATTTCCACTGGGACAGAAAAAGGGAAACCAACCTTTGATGATGATTCCTCCCCTAACTTATTTCCTCCTCTAGTTTCAGCATCAGCAGAAGACTCAATTTCATGAATTACCACAGTCTAATTTTCATTTTCCTCCTTCTTTTCCTCCATGTTGGCCTCTGTTTGTTGAGCTAGGCTTGTAACAGGCTCCTGGGGATTTAAATTTTGAAAGTTCTATGCAGTTTCAGCTTCCCCTAAAGCCCCTTATTGATTATTACCAGCTTCTTTAGGATCTTCATCCCCCCCCCAACTATATTTGACAAGCTCCGTGCGTCATCTTCCTCACTTCTATCTTCTTCCTCTATGAGCACATGGTCTACTCTTACCCCAACAAGAATTTACCCCCAGGATTGATTTCTTCTTTCAAGGGATCTCAACATTAGCAGTTTAATGAGGCCATGATTGGTAATGGATGTTAGAAAAATAGGATCGCAAATCAATAGCAATAAAAAGAAATGAAAATATAATCACACATACATATTACAAGAGAGACACCAATATATCGTGGTTCACCCAAGATGGGTTATGTCCACACTGAAATTGCCAGTCCTTATTATACCATCTAGCAAAGTGAAGGGATACAACCCGCAGCACAACCCCTACACTTCCTCTTCACTGTCTCACAGTCTCTCTTACGATCTCACATATCTTTACAATGCATAATACCTAAATACATCTCTCTAGCCGTGTTACAATGTCTTTCTTTTATAGGGGAAATACAATGGGAAAGTACCACAGGTTACCCAAAACCATGGGCCCGAAAACTGTTGGCGAAAACAACCTCAAATTTTTTTTCTCGGGGGCGCTTCCCCTGAACCCCAAGGTTGGGGAACGAGTGTACAGTTCTCTAGGGTACATGATTGGGACAATATCATATATGAGATTGGAATATCTGGATCCACAACCAACAATCTCCCACTTGGAGACTGATCACAACAACTCCACCTCTGCCGTACTTGTTGGACCTTGGACTTGGAAAATTTCTCATCTTCACCTTCACGCTAGAAGGCTAACTAAAACTGAGCAAGAACTCAGTTTCTCTCCGGCTACTACGTTTGTGAACAAGTCTGCAGGATTTTGGCTAGTATGTATATTTTCTAGTTTCAACAGTTCATCTTCCAGAACAGAGCGTATGAAATGGTGCTTGAGTTTTATATGTTTAGTCCTTGAATGGAATGTTGAGTTCTTTTTAAGATGAATGGCACTCTGGTTGTCACTATAAAACATGATATCCTTCTGCTTCATACCCAATTTCTCCATAAACCTCTGCAACCAAATCATCTCTTTACTATCCTCCTAATAGCAACATACTCTGCTTCCATTGTTGAAAGTGCAACAACCTTTTGCAGTTTTGAAATCCAACTTACTGTTGTTCCACCTACAGTAAACACATACCCTATGGTTATCCTTTTTCTATCCTTATCAACTACCATATCTGCATCAAAATATCCTTGTAAAACAGTGTCTCAACCTCCAAAACATAATGCCTGAGTGGTAGTACCTCTCAAATACCTGAGAATCCACTGTACTACCTTCCAATATTCTTTACCTAGATTGTTCATATATCTTCTCACAACTCCCACTGCATGTGCAATATCTAGTCTTGTGTACACCATGGCATACATCAAGCTGCCAACTGCTGATGAATAGGAAATCTTGGACATGTAATCTATCTTTTCTTGTGTCTTGGGACACATCTCTTTACTTAGACTGAAATGGCTGGCCAAAGGTGTACTAACTGGTTTTGCATTCTACATTCTGAACCTCTCCAACACCTTTTGTATGTACTCACCCTGAGACAATGTCAATTTGCGATTTTTCCTCTCTTGTTATTCTCATACCAAGGATTTGCTTTGCAACACCCAAATCCTTCATTGCAAATGAATTTGCTAACTTCCTTTTGAGGACATTTATATCGTGCATGTTAGACCCTGCAACAAGCATGTCATTCACATACAATAACAAGATAATATAACTTCCATTATCTAGCCTCTTGAAATAAACACAGTGGTCATAATGACATCTACTATAACCTTGTTCTGTCATAAACCTGTCAAATTTTAGATACCACTGCCTTGGAGCTTGCTTCAAGCCATACAAGCTCTTTCTCAACCTGCACACCAAATTCTCCTTCCCTTTGACCTCATACCCTTGTGGCTGCTTCATATATATCTCTTCCTCCAAATCACCATGGAGAAAAATTGTTTTTACATCTAACTGTTCAAGATGCAAATATTCTACTGCCACTAGACTTAAAATAGTCCTAATTGAAGTCATCTTAACAACATGAGAAAATATTTCATCAAAATCTATACCTTTCTTCTGTGCAAACCCCTTTACAACAAGTCTGGCCTTGTACCACTTCTTACCTCCTTCTTCTTCCTTCAAACTATAAATCCATTTTTTCTGTAGTGCTCTTTTACCAGCATGCAACTGAACCAAATCCCAAGTCTGGTTTCCTACCAATGAGTCCATCTCCTCATTCATGCCTTACTCCCACTTCTTTCTAGTTTCCACCTGCATTGCTTCTTCATAACACTCTGGTTCACCAGCATCAGTCATCAATAAATAATACATTGAAGGAGAGTATCATTCAGGGATTCTACTTAACCCGGTAGATATTCTTGTAGTTGCAGGAGTTTCAGGTATTTTCTACTGTTCTTGATTTTTTGGCACCTTTGGAACTTCATTTTCTTCAATTTCATCAAGTACTGTGTACCCTATGTTTTCCTTTTCCTGTTTCTTTCCCTGCAACTGATTTTTATACCTGACCTTTTTATTGAATATCACATCTCTACTCCTAATGATTTTGTTATTTTCATAATCCCATAAGCGATAACCAAAATCATCAACCCCATATCCAATAAAGGTACATTTTTTGGATTTAGCTTCAAGCTTTGTTCTATTTTATTTATCAATATGGACAAATGCTTCACAACCAAACATTCTCAGAAATGAGTAGTTTACCTTTTTACCTGTCCATGCCTCCTCTGGAATACCACCATCCAAATCACTTGAAGGCCCTCTGTTTATTAAATAAACAACAGTATTTACAACATCTTCCCAAAACTGTAAGGGAAACCATGCATGCAATCCCATACACCTTGCACGCTCCATGATCGTTCTATTCATCCTTTCAGACACACCATTTTCTTATAGTGTTCCTGGGACTGTCTTCTCTCTACGAATCCGATGGTATGAACAATAACTATCAAACTCCTTACCGCAATACTCACCTCCATTATCAAATCTGAGACAGTTCAACCTTTTTCCTGTCTCACTCTCAACCAAATATTTCCACTTCTTAAAAGTAGAAAACACATCAGATTTATGTCTAATGCAAAAAAACCAGGTTTTTCTAGTTGCATCATCAATAAATGTAACATAATAATGAGAGCCACCAAGAGATTGTACTTGATCCGGTACCCATACATCGGTATGCACAAGCTCTAACTTTTCATTCTTCTTCTGTTTCCCAACCCTAATAAACCTGACTCTTTTCTATTTTCCATAAACACAGTTCTCATAGAATTCCAAACTTCCCTGCTTCAAATCTGGCAGCAACTTCCTTGAGTGGAGAATCTGCATCCCCTTCTCACTCATGTGGCCAAGCCTATGATGCCACAATGTTGTATCTATTCCTGTGGAAGCTAAAGAGATAGAATGGTCAGTGTTATGAGGACATAAATACAACGTACCTACCTTGTCTCCTTTTTCTATCACCATTGATCCTTTAGTGATCTTCCACCATGTTTCTCCAAACGTAGATAGACAGTCGCCATCTCCCAACTACCCATTGAGATCAGATTTCTTTTCATAGCAGGAATATGCCTAACATCTTTCAGCAGCCAATGAGTTCCATTCTTAAATTTTATCCATACCTTACCCATTCCAACAATTTTACATGGCTCATCATCACCCAATAAAACATGTCCAAAGTCGCATAGAACATAATCATGAAAATATTTCCTATGGGGTGTAGCATGACATGAAGCTTATGAATCTACTACCCAGTAATCACTATTATTATCTAATGCAAGAATCAAAGCATCTTGTAACATATCACCTGCTACATTTGCTTCCTGGGTAGTCTCTTGTTGTCCATCTCCTTTCTTCTTTAGAGATCTGCAGTCTTTCTTTAGATGTCCTTTCTTTCCACAGTTCCAGCACTCTATTTTTCTCAGTCTGGATGTCGATCTGCCCATTTTAGACTTGCCACGATTACCTTGGATCTTTCCTCTCTCCTTTTGTCTTCCCCTGCTCTCCATGGTCAACGCATTGCTTGATGTGTCACTTGTGCTTTTTCTTCGCATTTCCTCGCTAAGAATAACACCAATAACATCATCAAATTTCAATGTGTTTGAACGAGAGACAGATTTACGTATAGCCATGACCAAGCTATTCCAGCTTTCTGGCAATGAACACAAGATTAGAAGAGCCCTAACCTCATCATTAAAGTTCACACTTAGAGAATTTAGTTGACTTGTAACCATATTAAATTCATTTAAATGAACAGTAATAGATCCACCTTCAGACATCTTCATATTAAATAAACACTTCATTAGAAATACCTTGTTGGAGGCCGGGGGTTTTTCATACAGCTTACCTAGTGCACTCATCAAACCCTCCGTTGTCATTTCTTTTGAGATATTGAAAGCCACCGACGAAGCCAGGGACAGTCGTATTGTTCCCAATACCTTTTTGTCAAGAACCTCCTATTCTTCGTCCTTCATAGTCGCTGGTTGCTTTGCTCTTTTTGCCAATGGTAGGAATAGATCCTTCTAGTATGGATAATCCTCCATTTGCATCTTCTGTAACTAGAATTTTTTTCCGTTAAACTTTTTGAACTTAAACTTTCCTTCTTCTTCCATTGGTCCCACTCGAACCAGAAACCATAGTTTCCTGCGGGTTTAAATGCCAAATAGGCCTTTGGCTCTGATACCAATTATTAGAAAAACAGGATCACAGAGCAATAAAAATAAACATAAATGCAAATATAATCACACATACACATTACAAGAGAGACACCAATATATCATGGCTCACCCAAGATGGGCTACGTCCACACTGAAATTGCCAGTCCTTATTATACCATCCGGAAAAGTGAAGGGATACAACCTGCAACACAACCACTACACTTCCTCTTCATTGTCTCACAGTCTCTCTTACGATCTCAGAGATCTTTACAATGAATAATACCTAAATACATCTCTCTAGCGGTGTTACAATGTCTTTATTTTATAGGGGAAATACAATGGGAAAATACCATGGGTTACCCAAAACCATGGGCCTGAAAACTGTTGGCAAAAACAATCCCAAAACCATGGGCCCAAGCCCCAAGGTTGGGGAACAAGTGTATAGTCCTTTGGGGTACACAACTGAGACAATATCATCTATGAGACTGGAAGATCTAGCTCCACAACCAACAATGGAGGCTTGAGGATGGTGAGACACTCGAGCATAATGTGCTATGTTTTGCAAAGTTTTTAGAAGAAAATAAGACATATTAATCAATGCATTGTGATGCAGGTGGGAGAGTAGAATGAAATCATAGGTGTAAACGAATTTGTACCTACCTTCACATGTAATGTATTTCTTCAGGAATATGGTGACTTGGTTCCAAGGGTGAGGTAGAATTTCCAATGCTGTGCCACTTCCTTTTGGTTGAATGCTCTTCCTTGCTCCAAGGAAATATTCTACTGCAGTTAGGTTGGGCCTCTTCCGGCCGAACCATCTTCTCCCAGTTCTTGGAAATCCCGTGACTTCTACTAACACATGCTCCGAAACATCAACCTTTATACCCCTCAATCCTGAACGATCACCTCCTAAATTCATGGCGAATAGTAATGCCATTTCCCCATGAAATCTACTCAACTTTTCAAAATATGTGGTCCATCTGGCTTCCTCAAAGATGCTGAAAACTTCTTTGTTTCTGCACATGGTGTCCATCGACTCAGGCTCGTGGTGAACTGCAAAACCCCCCATACTTCCTTCTCTTTGATAATCCTAGATGATACAAACAAAAATTTCCCAATTAAGATGCTGGAGTTGCAGCATGCAGTGAGAACAATGAATAGTAGAGAGTTCGTTGGTTTTTTTGGAAATTTGGTGTATTATGGAATAAGCTCGTGTGAAAAATTTGTCGCATGGATTGGGTAGGGTGACGGTGGTCAATAAATGCGAAGAGGGTATTGATTAGATGGGTTGGTTAAATGTTGATGGCATGTATATGAAAATAGAATATAATAATAATTACTTTGTCCATTGATTCTCAGTCATACTCGTGATTAGAGTTCATACCTGTGTGATTATCGTACTTAGAGCATCGAATTGTGAGGTGGTGCACCTTGGTGTCAAACCGGTTGACATATACATCACTTCACACACGGCTCCAAGAATTTAGTTAGTCGTTATCCAGTTGAAGAATTGATCACGTCCATGTCAGAGTTTAATTGCATTAATGAGTGGGAATGTTTGAAACAAATATGGCTTCAAATTTTAAAGAAAACTATGGCAGAGTTTCGGCAAAGAGTTGGTGGAGTTTCAGCTGTAGGATTGTCGGAGTTTTGGCAAAAATCTGAAAAACTGGCAGAGTTTCTGTGGAAGGTTGGCGGAGTTTCAGTAGTAAGATTGGTGGATTTTCGAAAAAAAGATGAAAAACTATCAGAGTTTCGATAGAAGGTTGGCGAAGTTTCAGCAGTAAGATTGGTGGAGTTTCAGCAAAAAGTTGAAAAACTGGTAGAGTTTCAGTAGAAAGTCGGTAGGGTTTCAGCAGCAATATCGGCGGAATTTCTGCAAAAGGATGAAAAACTGGCGGAGTTTCGGCCGAATATGCAGAGTTTCTGGAGAATTTTAGCAAAGTTTCCACAATCGCTTTCTCCGATCCGTGAATATCCAACAGCTACAGAGGACCTCTCATAATTTCACAGTTGATTGTCCCATTACGACTGTTCCTTTCCTCTAGGGTCCTTCACATCTCATCTCTGCACACAATTTTCTAAAAAAACAATTAAAAATGAAGATAAAAACTATCAGGTAGTCTATAAATTAAAACCAAATCAGAAAAAGAAAGAAAATCAAAATGAATTTATTTATTTACAAAATTTCTTATGAAAAATATGCAACAAACTCAAAGAGTTGGAGAAACGAGAAGAGATTCATGTTCCTGTACCAATTTACAATATGGATCAGCAACAACGTTAGAGGCAAAGGCATCCTTCGACAGAGGCTTATGGTAAAGCCGCAACTGATGACCGTTGGAAAATAGTGGAGTTTGATATTCGTCGATTGTGGTCAATCAAATAGTTCCATTATTGAACACTTTATCCACTTTATATGGCCCCAACCATATGGTGCACAGTTTACCCTTAAAGTCCTTTTTGAACCGTGAATTGTATAGTAGAGCCCAATCCCCTTCACATAACATTTTCTTCTTAATAAACCTATCGTTCCACTTAGAACGTTGCTGCTGAATCACTAAAGTCTGATGTACAGCTACTGCGCACTTCTCATCAAGTTCATTTAGCTAATTCAACCGATCCTTTTGAACTTTTGTTAAATCCAAGTTTGCTTCCAAAGCTGTCCTCAAAGTTTTAATTTCAAATTCCATAGGGAAGACACCAATTTTCCTGTAGATCAATTCATAAGGAGAGAATCCTGTGGTGCTGTTCCATGTAGTTCGATATGCCCATAGTGCTTTAGGGAGTCTTGGAGCCCAGTCCTTATGATGACTCTTCACTGTTTTTGTAAGAATAGATTCAATAACTTTATTTGTACTTTCCACTTGGCCATTGGCCTGTGGATGATATGGTGAATTTATTCGATGTTGAATATGATATTTTTGCAGAAGAGATTCCATCTTTCAAGATACAAACTGTGATCCCCCATCTATCACAATTTCCTTAGGCACTCCAAAATGGGTAAAAATTTCTTCATATAGGAAATCTATGACCGATTGATCAGTTGCTTTCACCAGGGCTTTGGCCTCAACCCATTTAGTCATATAGTCTGTGCAAACCAGAATGTAAACCCTTTGATTTGAAGGAGGGTTGATGGGCCCAAAAACGTCCAAATCCCATCTCGCAATAGGTTCCACCACTAATTGTGGTTGGAGAGGCATCTCATCCAATATATTGGGATGACCCATCCTTTGGAAGCTATCACAAGCTTGCACATACTTTCTTGCATCATGAAACATGGTTGGCCAGAAATAACCCATGTGTAACACCTTATGTCTCGTCCTTTTATCGGAAAAATGTCCCCCACAAGGCTCATCATGAAATGCTTTCAGCATACTGTGGATTTCACCTTCTCTCACACATCATCTGATTTCCAAATCTAGCCCAGTGTAAAAGAGATACCCCTTTATCCAACAATATTGAGCACTTTGCTGAACAATCCCCTTTATCCAACAATATTGAGCACTTTGCTGAACAATCCTTCTTGTTTCCCTTTTTGATAAATGAGATGGAAGCTTCCCTACAGCAAGATAGTTAGCAATATATGCATACCAAGGTGAGTGAACTGAAATTGCAAACAAATGTTCATCAGGAAATGAGTCCTCGACAGGCGAATTATCATCATTAATTGTTAGTCGAGAAATAAAATCAGCAACAACATTTTCTTTTCCTGGTTTATCAATAATCGTAATATCAAATTCTTGCAGTAACAACAACCACCTAGTCACTCGAGCATTAGTAACATGTTTATTCATTAAATATTTAATGGATGAGTGATCGATATGCACAAAAATAGAGTACCCCGTGATATAGTGCCTGAACTTATTGATGGCATAAATGACCGTAAGGAATTCCTTCTCCATTACTGTGTAATTTAGTTCAACAGGGGCCAAATTTTTGCCGATATAATAAATAGCATAAGTACTATGACCCTCTTGCTATCCCAGCACAACTCCAATAGCGGTATCAGAAGCATCGGAATAAATATGGAAAGGTAAGGCCCAATTGGGTCCATGCAAAATGGGTGCTATGGAGAATCTTTTCTTCAATTCTGCGAATGTTGTTTGGCATGCATTTGTCCAATTAAATTGTGCATCCTTCATTAGTAAGGTTAATGGAGGAGATGCTAGTTTAGAAAAAATTTCAATGAAATGTCTGTAATAACCATCATGTCCAAGAAAACTACGTACCTCTTTTTTGTACCAAGAACAAGGATGTTCATAATTACCTTTATTTTAGCAGGATCAACTTGTATTCCTGTAGCAGATATGAAGTGCCCAAGGACTACACCTTCACTCATCATCATATGGCATTTATCAGTGTTGAGAGATAGGTGAGTTTGATCATAGCATTTTAAAACCTTTTCCAAATTATGAAAAGCCTCATCGAAACTACTACTGTAAGGAGGAAATCATCAATACAAATTTCCATACAGTCATTGAACATTTCAGAGAAAATTCCAATTACAGCCCTTTGAAACGTGGCCGGTGCATTACATAACCCAAAAGGAAGTACCCTATATGCAAAAGTGCCCCAAGGAAATGTGAAGGTGGTCTTATCTTGATCTTCAGGGGCAATTTGAATCTGATTATACCCACTGAAGCCATCTAAAAAGGAGAATAGTTTGTTTTCCGGACAGGGTATCCAAAACTTGATCGATAAATGACAAGGGGAAATGGTCTTTGTATGTTGCTTTGTTCAATTCTTGATAATCCACACAGACCCGCCACTTGCCATTTTTCTTAGGTACAATAACTAATGGGGAAACCCATTCACTGTCTGAAATAGGGTAAATAAATCTTGCGTTTAGAAGCTTTTGAATCTCTTCCTTCATAATGTATCTTAAAATTGGGTTCATTCTGCGTTGGGGCTGGCATATGGGACAAAAATCATTCTTAATGTAAATGTGGTGAGTACATAACTCATAGGGAATACCTTTCATGTCAGTGTACTCCCATGCAAAGGATTCCTTATGTTGTTTCAGCAGTGTAATTAGACGTTCCAATTCTTTAGGCGTGAGATTGGGCTTAACATTTAAATTCTTTCCACGCTCGATTTATATTGGGATACTCTTTGAATTCTCAATTAAGGAAATAGTTTCATCACTTTTAGCAAAAAATTCCTTAGTAAGCTACCTATAATGGAGTTTCAACATCTAAATTGGGTTTTGCTGCAGGATAAAGGGTCATTTTTTCTGTATCAGTCCCATCAAAGATCGTTATGGACCCTGATCTACAAATGATATACACATCTCCTGTAGCCAACCAGGGTCTACCTAGAATGAGTGGATGTCCCCCCAAATGGGATTTAGGTTGTAATACGAGGAAGTCTGTAGGGTATTCCCATGTGTTACGGATAAAACTTCCTATGGCTTGGGGTAGACCACAACAGACAGTTGACTACCAGAAAATAACTCAATTCTCAAAGCAATGCTATAAAATTGACAATGCGGAGATAATAGAGAATATAACCAACCTCGATCCAAATGTTCGATGTAGATCCCCATTGAAGCTTTCAACCAATGCACTTGAACTTGCAAATTAGTATTGAAAACCAATACACAACAAGTACATATAATATATGAAAGACATTAACATCATCAATAGCAATGGTCCATGATATTATAAGTAAATGCAACCCAATGTATTATAAACAACATTCACAACATTAATGGATGAGAATATGAGTATTTCTATTAACAAGTAACAAGAAGTACAATGTGATAGACCTCTTGTCGACAACCAATCTGAACAGAGAACTGAGTCTTTCCACTTGTGCCTCCACCACTTCAATCCTCCATGGAATGGAAAACTCAAACTATGATAGGATTTTGGAAGGTGAACATAAGAGGTTCACAAGAACAAGGACCAATGAGTGTAGACTCAAGATGCGGCCAAAATCCACTAGAGTTATCTTGCTCTCCCTTTATCCTCCCTTCCATATGCCATAAGAGCTCAATATATAGCCTTCAAAAGGTAAGTGAAAGGACACATTGAAGCGTTACTGGGAAAATGGAGGTCCAAAGGTCACCCTAAGACCGCTTTTTGGGAGTAAAAAGTAATTAACTAGTGATTTTTACCATTTTACATGCTACCCGCGAGCTATAGTGATGCAACACGTGGGTATGCCTACTGAAGTGATACAACAAGCGTATCAAGAGAAAAAATAGGAAAAAGATGTGCCTAAAGAACATACAGTGCCTCTCAGTCAGTGAAATGGATCTTGAGGGCCAAAGAGTGTTGATCCTCACAGGGTGGAAAATTACATTGTAACAAATGCCCCCTAATGTGTGAGGTCAGAGAATGATGCTACGATGGAAAAATTACATTATACATCTCAGAAGACTGTGGATTTATGAAGACACAAGTGGTAGGAGCAACTCACTCGTCACAATACAATAATGTCTCTGAATACATGTCGGTATAGTACAACAATCTGATACAATGGCCATGAATAGGAAGTACATAATGTAGTGCCTCTCAAGGGCATTAAAAATTTTAAACTAATTAAATATCCATTTCATTTATTTATTTTTGAAATGTATAAGAGTGTCAATACAAGCTCGATATACATCATGTAACCCTAGCAGCATATAAACAACCCATAAGCAAAGTGTAACCATAACAACATATAAGCAAAATATAAGCATTTTGCAATAGCATCAAATAACTTAGAATTTTTAAAACTTCATTGGTGATTCACACAACATGAATTAACATCATAAATCATGTAGCAATAGCATCATATGATAATTTTACAACAACATATAAATGATTTAAAATCACAAGAAAAATACCTTGTTATAAGAATGGTGACGGAGTCCAAACTGAGCAAGCTTTCCTCTTCTTCTCCTCGAGTTGCTTCCATCTTTATTTCCCAAAGAGGGACCACGGTTTTACCTCCCAGCCAACTAGGGGCCTATCCGGCTCCCTAGCCCCAGGAAACCATTGAACGGTCCCATCCAAATGGCCTCCTGGCCCTCCGTGCCCGAGACCCCCAGAGAACAAAACAGTGATGCACCAGTAGGCTATGTATCAAATCTTCCAAGAGTTCTCAAACTCTTCCAACTCTTCAAAACTTCTCATACCCCAAAATACCCAAAATTGTCCATCCTAGAATACTCTCACCAAAATAATCTTCAAGAGAAAAAAAACCCCCCTCCTTCCACTCTTAAGTCTCATATTTATATCCAAAAATCCTCATCCATCAATAAATTCCCATAAATAATAGTCATCAATCAATAAATTCATTTTCTCCAAATAAATAGAAATTTGATTTAAATAATTAAAATATTAATAAACATGGATGCAAAGTCTCACTTGTCATGCTTCCATATTAATGCAACTATGACAACCAATTTCTAAAAATTTGTGCAAATCCTATATATCCATTTATTTATATTATCCTTTCATTCATAAGTCAAATAAAATATTTTCATATACTATATTATATTATGACATATTTTATATTATATGTATATAATTATATATGTTATTTAATAATCCAATCAATTTATATAAATCTAAATCATTTTAAACAAGTCAACAAACTCATACTTTCAACACACAAGTAATGCTTTCATCAATTCGTCAACCAAGTTACTAATAGATAATATAATCATATTAATTTATTCATCGATCGACCAATCATAGTAATGTAATCATGGATTGACGTATGCGTGGCCAATGCACACGTCTTAAGCGTGTGTACTAATAATCACATTTAATGCTCATAATAAATCGTTATTACATCCTCTCAAACAACATATAGAAGAACAATTAAACACTGCATCATTCATCATTCATAATCATTCATACAGAAACAATAAGACAAAATTAGATAATCATAATGGTGAAATCAAACATATAATCATGATGGTTAATAACAATCAAGAACACCATCCAATCCATCATTGGTACCATCCATCACATCAGTAATCCAGCCCCTAAATCACCACTACTTCCATCTCCTGACCTCACCATCCCGTCCTTTGCTGCAATATACTGTGGCGTCGACTGCACGACCTAACCACATATAGAACCCATAAGCGGAAGTGTCGATTGACCACATCGACCAAGCTTCCCCAGCAGACATCCGCTAGTCGTCATCACATGTCTAGGGGAGTGTGCTACACAAACCTCCCACGACTCCAGGTTTCGAGGAATAAACAATGCGAAATTTCTCCACCCCCCCTAATAGTACTAGGGTCAACACCCTACATCAACCATACTGTGCCATCACTATTCTAAGGGGTCCCGTCATTGAAAAACCACTTTGGGAAAGTCACAATTCCTGTCAAAACTCACACTCACCCACAAGTCATCGAAATATTGGAATTCACAATTAAATAGCATGAAATTTGATATAACATCATTATACTCATGATGTTTAATACATCTCGTGCCCTTTAGTAATATAGGAATCTGCCTATCTCGTAGCCAATTAATATGTGGTATAGTTCATCATTAATATGAAACATATATATATATATAGCCATACCCAACTCTTCCAAGTGCCAATCCATATCACTAATACGACATTTACAAATAATCATGTAAGTTATTCTTGCAAACAACTAAATTAGCATTCTACATATGGATATTCTATATTCAATTTTGCATGTTCAAATGAAATAACATATTCATTGTCATTAATAAATTAAAACAATATTTTGAATTACCATATATGCCTCAAGGGAGTCCAGATGTCCACATAACAATCATCTTGATCAATCTATCTTAGTAAAATAGATAGTAAGCAAATGCATTGCTAAGCTAATTCTCATTAGAGTTTTTAGTTAAAGACTATCAAAATATGGGGCGTTACATACACCCACCCTTCAAGAAACTTCGTCCCGAAGTTATGGTCATTTTCAATGTTAAGGGAATTTTGTTTTGATGCGATACCCCTATTCCTTCATCATAGAAGACTTTAACCACTCTGGTCCCACTTGACCATCACATGATCCACATGTCGATACTATCTAATTTAACTTCTTTAATCACATGGGATGTGTTCTCAAGTTACGCTTTACATGATATACACACAATTGATCTAACTTCATCAAGGTTTATCAATTCATTTAGTCCTAGTTAGTTAACATATAATCATAATCTGTTGTTGTTTTCTATATCATAGTTCATAAGAAGTCCTTGTCTCCCATATCACATTCCATTAGGTTGAAGGTGTATTGTTATGACTCATTTATGGATTTTTAGCTTCAATGAATCTTTTCCTAATAATAAGTAATTACTTTCTCATTATTATATTCAATTAGACTCAAATCTCAACAGTATCTTGAATGATGTGCTATATAATAATCTGGATAGCACCATGTCTATCAATGAGTACACCTCACCAATTAACACTTGTCAAAGGAGAATTGCGACACACGAGTCTCATGCTATGTAGAAAATACTTGTTCTTTCCATTTTACACATAGATCGCTTCCAACCCTTATAGTTTTAACTAATTTGTCTAATAGTGTGATTAACTCATGAACATCGTGAATCTCGACCCACAGATCTACATAGGTACATCATATAGCTATATGTTATATGACAAAGCTTCTACATCATAACCCTACCTTAGTATATTATCATGATGGGAAGGGTGCTACTTTACTTAATGCAATTAATCAGATATTGATATTTACGAGGATGCATATGACCAGGCATGCGCTACACATACTCATCCTACTTATTTATTCGATGGTTTTGTAAGGATACTTATAATTTTCCATAAATAAATTATTTTGTAATTATATCATTGAACCGCACACAATACTGACCACTTATGGCCTCTAGTCCTATTCGATCACTATCCATCTCCCTCAATCTCTTTTCACTTACAATGAAGGAAGTCCATATGTAGGATGAAGATTCCCCTTACTCATGGGTAGGTTTAGAAAATTATGTCCCATTAATGTTTATCATTTACCCTTGGTTTATTTATTAATAAGGAAGACTTCCAAGGTGAACACTATAGTTGCTCTACTAAATATGCATCCCTTCTTGTTAATTTATTAACTAAATCATAATTTGTTGTCTCTTTTGTTTTTTGTTTGTTTAACCAGTGTTGATACTCTAGCTGATGCTGACCAATTATTTAATAAATGCCCCTACCCACAATAGTAATACAAAACTTGCATAGGTTTACAACTTAATTTCCCTCGGGGTCCATCAACATATTATCTCTAATATTCCTTGTAATTATCACACTTAGAATTACCCATTCTTAATATCTTCCTCTTTCCTAGTCATGCTTTGTAACAATTTATCTATACCTTATCCTTACATCATAATAACAACATGATCTGTAGCCATTGTACATTTCTTTGGACATCTTATGCTTTTATTCTTACCAAGAATTTTATTTTTATTATGAAAGTTCAACACTGGGGTGAACATGCCCCATGCTCTTTATTAGAGTTGAAACTAACTTTAGTTAACTCCCAAGATTTATCTTGGATTAGTTATATGGAAAATATCCCCTCAAAAACATCATATTAGGCATGCCGATTTCTTTTGGTTAACCTTTATCTTAACCACTAGATCATTTACTCATAATGTGGGAGGAATAATTATTGTCATTATTACAAAATTTCAATCATTTCTCAACACGATCGTTATAGTTCATAAATTCATCAACAAGTATATAGTCATACTTAATTATAGGTCAACTAAACCACCTCACCCTAATACTTAATAAGTGAATAATTGGGAAATGGCCCCTATGTTATACGTCACACACCCTTTCCTATTCCATCAAATTCCTTCCTAAGTTACAAACGTGTTGCATTAGGTAACCCAGAAAATTAATACATATAAGACTATACTTAGGTGGTTAATAATACATTTAACTTTTTACTTCATATTTGAGCCCCTAAGCCCCCCACATTGTACTATAATTCAGTGTAGGATAAGCTTGCAATTTTTCCAACTAAGTCACACATATTGCAATTTACGTAAAGATTGGATTTCAAAAGCCCTTTAGAATATGTGATGGTAGGTAGTCACGAATTATTTTCTTACTCTATATCTTTATATCTTTATATTTTTTTTACAATATTCATTGTCTTTATATTTTCAATTTTTACTCTATATTTACTTGTATACCCTATTTCTTATAATAACATTTATGTACTCTATTTCTCAATTAAAGCACAAGTTATGTATTATTCATCACTTATATATATATACACATTATGCTAACTTCATGACTTATCTCCATTATCATGCATTTATGCATCTATATTCTATGCCATCCTCGTATCATTGTTTATTTAAAAATACATACTTTATATAGAGAGAAATGTATGGAAAATTAGTGACTACCAAAACTAGGAGACATGTGGCTATAAGAATTACTCATTTACTATTAACAAGATTATGACCGGCATACTTACGGATTCTATCAGTACCCTTTATGTAATAAATTCATATGTGTATCCTCGATGGAATGAATTCTTTAGGGCTGCGGTTTTTTTTTTTTTTCATTTGATTTTGGAGGAGGCCCGTCCCATGAGGTGACAATCCATGCCCGTTATTTTCTATCCACATATAATTATATTAAAGGTGATTATTATTGATTAAGGGTAAACGATGTCCCGACGTCCCTACACACTATCTGCATATCTTATACATATATATATCTTTCTTTCTCTTTTTTTTTTTTTTTAAGGCCTAGGCAAGCACTCAATAGGATACCTTCATATTGCTCGGCTCTGCATCAGGGGCAGAACCTGCCAATCCCACTTACCCTCTGTTGCACTGGCGCCTCTCTAGAAAACCAGGATAAGGTGCTTATCTACCGCGCATCAGATATATAAATTATAATAATGTTTCCAGCATGCCTCTACAGTATGCACACGGGACATAGAGTATAGTATAAAAACTTAAATGGATATGTTTCACCTAAATAAATTAAAATAAAATCTCTATTCTGATCGGTATGAGACCATTTCCTCCGGGATCCGCCCCTTGTCAGGTGAACTCAACCCTGATTGATTGAACCTTAAACCAATAATTATTTCTTTACTAATTTGTCCCCTTGCTAGTAGTCATAGATTAGATTACTTTTTTTTTGTACATTTTACTGATTGATATAATTCAGATGCTCCTGTTAGGAACTCATATATATATATATATATATATATATAAAATTGAAGCTGAAATGTTTTTAGTGATACCTAATCGCCTTGTTCCTCATAAATTTCCTTCTCATCTCCCTTTCCAAACTATGAAATAAAGCAGTCAAGCATAGCTAAAGGGGCTTTGTGATTTTCGACAGTTGGAGACAATTTCTGGAGTTATATCAGACTCTAGACGGCATGGGAATAATCATCAAATGAAAAGATATATATATGGGAATGATGGAAACCCTAGCGGGAGTGTCTAAGATAGCACGAGTTAAATTTAATTACATGGGAAGGTTTATTGGGATGTTAGAAATCAAAGACTGTATGATTGAATTTGAAGTCTCTCATTTAGAATTTATTTTGCTCAGTTAATAGAGATTTTAAAGACAGTTTCCGAAGATTGATATTTTTTTTGGTTAAGTAAGTTTTACTCTCTACCAAATAATGCACTTAACACCCCGCGTCTATGCATTTCATAGTGGGGTTTTGTCGGTCAATACCCGGATCGTTTGGCAGTTATTTCACATTCGCATTCCTTCAGTGGCGTGTTGGCCAAGTTCTCTCAAAACCTCTCGTGCCGAACCTTGGAAAAAGCACATGCCCCGTGGTTTTATTTATTTATTTATTTATGATGCTGGTATCTATGTTGATGTTGACGGGATGAAAAGCAAGATTCTTGAGCATTTAATAAATATTTCCTTATTCCCCCAAATTCATAGCAACAAGGAACAAAGTACTGCACCAAACTGTTGGTGAAATATAATTGGAGAATTTTGGTAAATTAATACTTTGTTTATCATACTGTCAATATTTGCTTGCGCATTGAATAGTTGCTTACCAAAAATCGGTGCTTCCTGCATATTTGATTCACATACTTAGAAATTCAGGCTGCGTGGAATCTCTTCATTCAATCGTAGATGTCAACTTTGACTGGTATCTCAACCCTTTCCCTTCTTCATGTATAGCAAATTTCAAACAAGGAATAATGTTATCACCATCGATATCAAAACTCTGCCCCATGAACTAATATATATTATTGTTCTTCCTATATGCAATAATTTGTTCTCTATTGTTCCATTTCGAGCAAAACCTTTTTGTTACAGTTATATATTCATTGGTTTCCCTTAATTTGTCTTAAAAAAAAAATTCTCAAGGATCGGATTGCAGCATGAGTGGGATACACTCCAAAATATCCCATCAATACACGCATCAACTTGTCAATCCAATTCCTTATGAGGTGAAACCAAGCTTTAAGCAACTGACACACACCAGAAATCTCGTCGATTCTTTACATTTATTAACAATATGACGGGTTTTATGAGGGTTTAATAGTAGAGTGTTTTCTACTTGACCACAGCTGCTATCTATGCCAGAATCTAGGTGATTAATGCCATTATTAACTCTTGCGTGGAGCCCTGCCAAATAGTTATGACAACTATCTCCAATAATTATGATCCTCAACGACTTCCATGGCAGTTCGGGTCATCCTCGACCTACCCTGGAACTCACTTCAAATCTGTCATTCCAAAGATAAATATCTATTGCTTTATGATGGAGTTGACGCCTATCCTTGTCTTGAATAACTCTGTCAATGGTCGTTCCATAAGATTATAAATGCATCATAAAGTCTAAACATTCGGTAGTGAGGTGAGGGCCCCGAAAGAAACTGATGACAATGCCGTATTTGGACAGAGTAATCGGAATAATATTAAATCTTGAAATTTTAATTTGCTCAGATTTTGTAAGGAATAATTATTTTTAGCACGTACGCATGTAGGGCGTGGACATCTAAGTCTTAATGAGATAAGGTAAGGGCGAGAATTTATCAGGCATTGTCATTAATTATATGTATAGTCCCAAAACACAATTCGACGTGGGGACTTTGCCGATCCTGTCACTGTCGTCAAATAATAAAATATAATTATGTTTTCTTGAAGTATTTTAGAACCCATTCTTACTGTTCCACTTATTTAAGTTTTTGCATATTGTTCTGTATAATAAACAGGGGTATAAGACTCAAATTTCATCTGCAGCCTGTGTTTGTTCTGTAATTGGGAAGGGATAGATAAATTCAAGTAAAAGCAAAGTAAGAATGTAGAAAGGGTAACTCTTTCTTCTTTTTTTTGGTGGGGTGTTGTTTCGATGCCTGAGCTAACACTCAGTAAGGGCAAAGCTCAGAGCTCAGAGAATGTTTTGTAAAAGTTTCAAGAGGTCTAAACTTCGAAATGAACCCTAGCAGCGAGCTCACTCAGAGTTGCAAGACCTTTTCTTCTTGATGACAGAGGTAACCTGAATCAATCATTCGTCTGATTGCTAGGGCGTAGGAAAATACCGAAGAGAACAATTCCTCTGCAAAAGGGTTGAATGAGGTGAAATTTAAACTCAACACTTCTGCCAACAATTTCATTGATATATTTTTTTTTTTATACAAAACTATATCTGTCAACACCAGTCTGGCTTTGTTTTTTTTTTCATACAGGATAAAAAAATGCTATCTGTTTACCTTGTTAAGCGTAGCCAACATGGTTTGCTTTTGTTCGACCTCGATGCTTTGATTAAGGTTAATGTTTGAGACAAACAAAGCTTCCATGAATCCGTATATATTTTATTCTGGTTTTTTTTATTATTTTTAATTATTGTCTTTAGACTGGAAATCATCACTATTTTTATCTGAATTTGTTTTATCCCTAAATCTAGCCTTATTTCTCCATTCACTATTTTTCAATCTTCCTCATATACCATATGACTATTATGCACCGGTTCTTAAACCCCAATTCTGTGCAACCTTCACACTTTAAAATATCCATTTAATCGCTTAAATTATTGGTTAAGTTTTCTGTGAGATTAACACAAATTTATCAAAGAAATATGTTGAAAATAAGTGCATGCCCGCACATGGCTTGTTATACTCTTTTGTTGTTTTTTGTTAAGAAATTTGGGGTTGTTCCTATAGGCATGCCAGATGTGAAACAACGTTCATCTCATTACCATGATTTTACCTCAACTTTATCCATACTCATAACACGCTTTTATCTGTAATGTGCAAAGAAGCTCAAGAGTATATCATTTGCTCCAACGCTTTTATCTGTAATGTGCAATGACGGGAATGACTGTTTTGTTTTACATTCTTCCACTTTAAAGTTTTGTGAAATATATATATACTAATCATTCTCAAATTTATCATTGAATAATTTGGTTTTTTTTGGGTCACTTCATATTATGCCATTCTGAATACTTTTCAAGGATCAATGCATAGTATGTGATTACATTAACTATTTGATTTGCACATTTTGCACTCGCTCTTTTTATAACTAGAGTATCTACACAACTTTCATTGTTTTATATTTTCTCATATAATTATTTGTAATTTTACTATAGAATCTATATTCATTTATTGAATAGCCCACCTACTTAGTTACAACCTTTGACAAACTATATGCTATCCATCTTAAGGGTATCAAAACAATTTTAATTTCCTTAATTTTTTTTAAAAGCATATATGTAAAGTTTTCAATGTATTTATAACACCATATAACTTCAAAATAAATAGATAAAAGTAGCTTTATGTATTAAAACAAATCATTTTAAATGGCATTCAAAGACTTATATAAGTGAATCCTTAAATTATGTCTTTATATAAGTGAATCCTTAACTTACGTATTAATCAGTCAATGAAAATTTCTATATATAAGTTGGAAGCCATTATCATAAAGGTTTAAGTGCATTTAGTCACTAATTCAACGAGAACAAGGGACCACAAGTGATATATAAGCTGGAAGCCATCACAGTAAACCTAGTAAACTGTTTTTGAGCTTTACTACAATCAACCGCCACCCTCCAACTATCAGTTAGGCTGCATATCTTCCTAGATGTTTTAGATCTACCCTCTTCACTAGTGTACTATGTATTAGGCTCTTTAGATCTACCTCTGTTTTACTTAATTTTATGTGATGAAGGTTATTGAAAATTCATATTTCATGTTTATTCCTTTATAATTTCATATGGACCCTTAAGGTTCCAGGTTTTGAACCTAAGGCTCTGATACCAAGTGTAGTGCCTCTCAAGGGCATTAAAAATTTTAAACTAATTAAATATCCCTTTTATTTATTTATTTTTGAAATGTATAAGAGTGTCAATACAAGCTCGATATACATTATGTAACCCTAGCAGCATATAAACAACACATAAGCAAAGTGTAACCATAACAACATATAAGCAAAATATAAACATTTTGCAATAGCATCAAATAACTTAGAATTTTTAAAACTTCATTGGTGATTCACACAACATGAATTAACATCATAAATCATGTAGCAATAGCATCATATGATAATTTTACAACATATAAATGATTTAAAATGAAAAGAAAAATACCTCGTTATAAGAATGGTGACAGAGTCCAAATTGAGCAAGCTTTCCTCTTCTTCTCCTCGAGTTGCTTCCATCTTTATTTCCCAAAGCGGGACCACAGTTCTACCTCCCATCCAACTAGGGGCCTAGCCAGCTCCCTAGCCCCAGGAAACCATTGAATGGTCCCATCCAAATGGCCTCCTGGCCCTCCGTGCCCGAGACCCCCAGAGAACAGAACAGTGATGCACCAGTAGGCTATGTATCAAATCTTCCAAGAGTTTTCAAACTCTTCGAACTCTTCAAAACTTCTCATACCCCAAAATACCCAAAATTCTCCATCCTAGAATACTCTCACCAAAATAATCATCAAGAGAAAAAGAACCCCCCTCCTTCCACTCTTAAGTCTCATATTTATATCCAAAAATCCTCATCCATCAATAAATTCCCATAAATAATAGTCATCAATCAATAAATTCATTTTCTCCAAATAAATAGAAATTTGATTTAAATAATTAAAATATTAATAAACATGGATGCAAAGTCTCACTTGTCATGCTTCCATATTAATGCAACTATGACAACCAATTTCTAAAAATTTGTGCAAATCCTATCTATCCATTTATTTATATTATCCTTTCATTCATAAGTCAAATAAGATATTTTCATATACTATATTATATTATGACATATTTTATATTATATGTATATAATTATATATGTTATTTAATAATCCAATCAATTTATATAAATCTAAATCATTTTAAACAAGTCAACAAACTCATACTTTCAACACACAAGTAATGCTTTCATCAATTCGTCAACCAAGTTACTAATAGATAATATAATCATATTAATTTATTCATCGATCGACCAATCATAGTAATGTAATCACGGATTTACGTATGCGTTGCCAGTGCACACGTCTTAAGCATGTGTACTAATAATCACATTTAATGCTCATAATAAATCATTATTACATCCTCTCAAACAACATATAGAAGAACAATTAAACACTGCATCATTCATCATTCATAATCATTCATATAGAAACAATACGACAAAATTAGATAATCATAATGGTGAAATCAAACATATAATCATGATGGTTAATAACAATCAAGAACACCATCCAATCCATCATTGGTACCATCCATCACATCAGTAATCCAACCCCTAAATCACCACTACTTCCATCTCCTGACCTCACCATCCCGTCGTCTGCTGCAATATACTTTGGCATCGACTGCACGACCTAACCACATATAGAACCCGGAAGCAGAAGTGTCGATTGACCACATTGACCAAGCTTCCCCAGCAGGCATCCGCTAGTCGTCATCACACGTCTAGGCGAGTGCGTTACACAAACCTCCCACGACTCCAGGTTTCGGGGGATAAATGGTGGGAAATTTCTCCACCCCCCCTAATAGTACTAGGGTCAACACCCTAGATCAACCATTGTGCCATCACTGTTCTAAGGGGTCCCGTCATTGAAAAACCACTTTGGGAAAGTCACAATTCCTGTCAAAACTCACACTCACCGACAAGTCATAGAAATATTGGAATTCACAATTAAATAGCATGAAATTTGATATAACATCATTATACTCATGATGTTTAATACATCTCGTGCCCCTTGGTAATATAGGAATCCGCCTATCTCGTAGCCAATTAATATGTGGTATAGTTCATCATTAATATGAAACATATATATATATATATAGCCATACCCAACTCTTTCAAGTGCCAATCCATATCACTAATACGACATTTACAAATAATCATGTAAGTTATTCTTGCAAACAACTAAATTAGCTTTCTACATATGGATATTCTATATTCAATTTTGCATGTTCAAATGAAATAACATATTCATTGTCATTAATAAATTAAAACAATATTTCGAATTACCATACATGCCTCAAGGGAGTCCACATGTCCACATAACAATCATCTTGATCAATCTATCTTAGTAAAATAGATAATAAGCAAATGCATTGCTAAGCTAATTCTCATTAGAGTTTTTAGTTAAAGACTATCAAAATATGGGGCGTTACACATAGTGAATACATGTCATAAGTGATCACAACCATGATACCTCTACAGTAAGATATGGTTCCCTGCTAAAAAGGAAACAACTGGTGCAAACTGGAGGTACAAACTACTTATATATTAGAGGTGATATCTCATATGTAAAGTCACAATCATAAGCAGCATACTGAATGCCACTATCTCCTGGGGTCTTCTACACAAATCATCTACGTTTCAAGTCCCATCAAGTGAATAAAGGAGTTGAGGTCAAACCTAATGTGACATCGTCTGATTACCGGTCAATGATGCATATCGTTAACAGATGCGAGATAACCCACCAATAATGAAAATGGGCATCAAGGCACAAAGTACAATCATCAGAGTGCGAATAGATGTGTTGAAGTCGAACACTAAGATGAATCCATCGATCAGGGGACATTGATGTATTCCCAAAACTGTCAATGACAAGAGAACCTACCACTAATGACTGCAAGCCTCAAGGTACTCAACTGAACTCTAAGCCTCAAGTTCCGGAATAAATAGGTTGAAGTCGATGGAACGAGACTTGCTAGAAGGAGGGCATTAAGGCATCCCCCATCAACCAACACGAGGTACCAGCTACGTTGAAATATTTGGAAGAACTCAGGTGTAACAGACTGACTCAATAAGGATGGTCGACATGTAATAGTCAAAAGACTTGAGGAGTGGCCGACTCTAGTTGCAGGACTTCCTTTGAACAAGAGCATGAGCAGATGGATAGACTTGGGTAGCATAGACTCAATATAGACTGTACAATGCAGGAGGCATCAACAAAAGGGATCCTGTAATGTCGCCATTTTGACCCCCTTTGTATTAAATCGTAAATGATGTAAATATTGTAATTTAATCATGGTGAGGAGCTCAAGGCCAAGGCCCCACCATTGATTTAGTGTTTCATGTATCGGCAATTAAAAATAGATGCCTATGGTTATTGTGCTAGATAGGCACAATGTAAATAAGACATCATGTAAATACGAATTTTAATGAAAATACCCACAACTAGCTATGCAATGCAACAAAGAGATGGGGCATGATTCTACAAAGAATAGGGAGGGAAATGATTCAAACCCTTGAGCCAATGGTGTAATCCATGTCTCAATGAGAAAACCCATATACTACCAACTACCCATTTTGGGTTATGGACCCAATCATTTAATTCTCCCAAGAGTTGGTTAAGGCAGTTAATGCCTTGGGAATGAAGAGGTATGGCAGCCAATTTCATGCATGGGCAAGCCATCAAGATGGGAAATCATATTTTGTCTCCTTGGGAAAGAAAACACCCACGAAATGGTGCCCAAAGCCATTCTGAACCCACAGTTTTTCCTCTCTCACGCAGTTTGAGCTAGCTAGGTCTTTCCCTACATGTTTCTCACCATTTTTCCTACATTTTCCATGGATGGGAGCTCGTTTTTGTGTTACACAATGGCTGGGGAAGGAGGACCACGTTTTGGGACTGTTATGGAGGCCGTTTTTGCCCCAGAATGTCCATGGACGTTTTTCTATGAACGGATTTGGCTTCCCAAGGTTGTTCCCCATCTTCCAGTTTCGTTTTTGGGTTTCCCCACGTTTTTCTGAAGCTAATGAAAACCCCATCTTTGGGTATCTGACTGTAAAAACGTTTTATCATTCCCAATAAGTGTGGCTCTGTTGTTATGTGCATCCCGATTTTGATTTGAACTTGTGAGCAAGAAACTTGGACTGGTAGTGGACAGAATTGGCTTGATAAACCTAGTGGAGGGAGTAACCTCTCTAGAAGATCAAGAGGGCTGGCTACTTTTCTATGCACACCCTGAGGGCACTAGCTGGGGAAGGTATAACTTGAGGGACTATGCAGCAGTGAAAAGAATACTCCCTTGTGCTGGGTGTGTAGGTATTGTGGGTGCCAAGCTAGATAGATCTTGTAGAGGTATCCATAGCTCTGTGGTTGAGCACACTAGCTTAGCAATTCTTCCTTTCCAGTTCCTAGCAGCCTGGTAAACCCAATTGTAGATTGGATTGGCTCATCTTGGTGTATGCTTGGCTATGTGTGAGTCTGCTGTTCCCTGATTCCTTGTAGAGATCATGCCCAGCTCGGGGGTGGCAGTGTGTTGAGATATTGATGAGCACAACTAGCCTATGGTTGGGTGGAACGTTGCAGTTACATAGCCAGTTGCTTGGGACTACTGTTATAAGATAAGTATTCTCTTGTGTTAACTTCCCAATTATTATTTGATGAATATCTTGAATGTATGATGGATGTGTTAATGAATTTACTTCCGCTGTGTTTTCTTATAATTATACATTCCCATATCAACTTTTACACTGTGTGAATGCTTAGTTAAAAGTTTATGGGGCTAACTGCCTAGTTCTAGCATCACGTCCTCTTGATCATGCTGGTATCATAGGAGGGGGCATTACAGATCCATAATGATTGGAAGCTTAACCAATCAGTGGAGTAAATTGAGAAATGAGTACAGCTCCTAAGGTCCAACTATAGTCCCGACTCATAATGTATGGAGTGGAATGAATGCTCTGTTCAAACGAGACACAACAACTGCCAACTAGAAGTAGTAACCATAATCCCGTCCGGATTTTTGGAATATTTTATTTTTTGGTATTTTTCATATTTGGAAAAGCTTGGAAAAGAATAAAATTGCTTATAGTACAACAATTGAGGGAATAGTGTCAAATGGCGAGTAGACTAGTCCCAAGCAGTGGAACATACCTATGGTCAATGCAAGGAAGCGTGTGCAGGATGTGGACACTCGGGGGGGGGGGGGGGGGGGGGTTCCCTCAGAGTCAAAAGGTCATCAAATTGTGAATGGCAAGTGTAAGCTCTGCAGGGCTCGACAGAGAAAGTGCTCAAGCACCAGGCTAACAACTGAGTAAGCGGGAGCCAACACAAGGCTCAAGCAGCAAGTAGGATGATGCGATGCAATCACAACTTGGTAAAAATGGGGGAGTCCTTATAAGAGATGGCCAACATAAGACAAAGTAGAGTATGAGTCTTTATCGCAAAGTCATGGCGTAACTACAAAGGACTCCCGATCTTAAGTACAAACAATGGCATGGGCACCGAAATGCAAAACGAGGTTCTAACTAGGGTACCCATGTTCGGAAAGGCCCTACCACCACATAATGACACTTTTATAACAATGTGAAGGTTCTGTGACTGTTAAGAAGTGAGGTCGCACCTAGGGTTTATGAAAATGGTCAAAAGGTCAAATGCATAATGCATGTGAAAATGACATCTAACCTATATGCCAAGTGTGAAATATACCTTTCGTAGGCACGAAATGATCAAAAGCAACTTTTGCCGAAGAAATCTGGTAAAAAAATGCTACTCCAAGACATTATATTAGTCGAAAACAGCGTAAAATAGAAAAAACTATAGACAAGTGGGTTTCAAAAATTATAAATAGTAATAAAAAATTACAATTCACAATTAATTTTTACTATTCACCCATTTGGAGTTTTGTGGTTTGTTTTCACCTCGAAGTTCAATTGCTGATTCCGGGAGCTACGGGCATCCATTCGTTGAGCCTTTAGGAGAAGGTTGGTAGTCTCATCCATACCTTTCATTTCAATGCTTTTATTTAAAATTTCAGTGGTTGGATTTATTGTATGGCCAAGCCGTAAATGGTCACGGTGGTACCCATGGGCTACAAGTATGCGGGTAGCGGGTAGGGCTAGGAAAGCGCAGTCAATGTATGCATTAACCACGGGTACCCACCTCTGTGAGAAAAATTGCCCGCAGGTACGGTCGTGGAGTTGGTTTTTAAAGTGAAATTGACCAAAATCTTTGCTTCTCTTCCTCTAGGATGGTGCTAGAGTGGAGAGAAAGGGAACATGACCTTGTGGATGAGGCCATCTGCAATGATTTGCCAGTGCAGCAAGCTTTACAAGCATGTGGGATTTACAAGTGTTGGAACATAGGGGGTTTGAGGGACAGAAACCTATTGTTCCACCACTTGATTGACTACTGGGACATAGATGCACAAAACTTCAACCTAGACGGGCAAATACTTTCCTTGGAGGTGGAAGATATCTACTTCATGACTGGTTTGTCCTGCCATGGTGAAGAGGCAAGTCTACGATCTCGTACTTTGGGTGGTGGGATCACCATTGCCGACTACATTGAGCGGTATTGTCATCCCAACACTAGGATAGTGGGGATTCAGGTTCCCATCAATGCCATAGTCGATCTAAGACTGAAGGTTATAGTGGCTACCCTTGTGCGGATTACAGGTTTGGAAATGCTTCACCAAGCTTCGAGGCCGGTGATGTTCTATGCCTCGCAATGTATGCGGCCCATGGTATATGACTAGTGCACAATGCTACTGGGGTGCACAAAGACCCAGTTGACAGAGTGCAAACAAGCGTGTTAATTTTTAGCATCAATTCAATATGATCTAGGATCTTAACTGAGAGAATAACATGTACAGCATATAAATCACAAGAAGCAATCACAAAAGACAATAGACACATAGAGTTTCCTTGGGGAAAACCATAAAGGTGAAAAACCCCAATAACGTCCTCAGAGATAGATAGAGCAATGATACAAAACCCAAGCATAAGAGATAGTCTCCTAGCAGCAACTTCTCCTCCTCCACTAGTGCACCACTCTCCAATGAGTGTATGTGTGAGAAAGTGAATGATCAAATAGAGTGCCTCCCGCACTCTATTTATACTTGACTTGACTTGCCTAATAACCTTTTCTAGGTCGGACTCAACTTAACCACATAACATAATACTGACAGGGATGACCCCCAATAGGGTGGTCTAATAACCCTTTAACCCACATGACTTATACAGGGCCGTCCCCATCAAGGTGGTCTAATAACCCATCAAGTATACGTTACGACACTTACAATATAAATGACGATACTTCCGTATAGAGGAATAATACCATCTCTATAGGAGTACAATATACATATGTGAAATACATTCCGAAGTTACAAATACATCAACACTCCCTCTTAACTAGGAAGGTATTTCTCGACACAGATCTGCTAGCACAAGTCTTCTTCTCTGGATCATCGTCACTGGATTATCGTCATCAAATCATCGTCATCGTCACTGTTGCTGCTATCTCAATCAATCTCTAAACTAATCGTCATAGGAAGTTCTACAAAGCCAGTCCTTTTTCATACTGGATGTAGGCCCACCACCTGCAGGTCTTCATCATCACTGGCCATACTGTGGAATCCTCAGGACCTATTACGTGTGTCACAAAACCTCGCAAGAGCATCCTAGGACTGATTTTGAGCATCTTGCTCAACCTATCGGATCTCCCAGGATCTTTTACATGTACCTGCACAACCTATCCACGGCCACAAAGTATCATCCTAATACTCATGATCATACTAATCATCTCATCATCTACGAAGCACAGTCCAGATGCACACAATACAACACTTACACTCACCAGCATGGGAAGAGACACTTCAACCATCCGTGAAAGGCTCAGAACTCACATCAACGCACATGGGAGAACACATCTACCACCATGTCGGAAAGGCTTTGAACTTACATCAATGCACATGGGAGGACACATCTACCACCATGTCAGAAAGGCTCTGCACTTACATCAACGGACATGGGAGAACACATCTACCACCATGTCGAAAAGGATCTGTGCATCTGTGTCTTCAGACTCCTCACTCATGATCCACCTGATCATGTCAAAATATCCTCTTGATGCATGTCATCATAGTATGATCATCCTGATCATCAATGCATCCACCTGATGCATGTCATGTATCTACCTGATACATATCATCATACATGATCCACCTGATCATATAATGTATCCACCTGATACATATACAAATACATGATCCAACTGATCATACAATGTATCCACCTGATACATATAAATACATGATCCAACTGATCATATCTAGCATCCAACATGATGCATATACATATACATGATCCAACTGATCATATCCAGCATCCAACATGATGCATATACATATACATGATCCAACTGATCATATCCAGCATCCAACATGATGCATATACATATACAGTAATTGGAGGATCGTCCTCATGCTCATCATCCAGCGCTTACATCCACAACCATGCGAAGGATCCTCCTCTCACCATGCTTGGAATGGCTCCAGCAAATGTGTCCATTACTTCTTCCTTGAAGTGTCATCAATCTGAAGAACACCAAGCCTCTCTCTGAAGTACTCAAACTTCACTCTGGCTAGTGGTTTCGTCAATACATCTACAGCCTACTCATCCATCGCAACATACATGAGCTTCATTGCTCCTCTCTGCACCATATCCCTGATATAGTGATATTTAATCTCAATGTGCTTCGACCTGTCGTGGAACACTGGATTATCGGACAGCTTCACACAACTCTGGTTATCACAAGAGATACCAGTAGCATCCAGTGGGAGATCAAATAACTCAGACAGTAGCTTCCAGAGCCATACTGCTTCACAACTAGCTGAACAAGCTGCAATGTACTCTACTTCGGCTGTACTTAGTGCTACGCAAGATTGCTTCCTGCTAAACCAAGAGATCACACTTGATCCCATACTGAAGCAGCACCCAGAAGTGCTCTTCCTATCTACAGCACTACCTGCTCAGTCCAAATCAACATAACCCTGCAGGTTAAACTTTTGATTCGCATCATACTTGAACCCATAATCAATTGTACCCTTCAAGTACCTCAAAATATGCTTTACAACAACCAGGTGAACACCTCTGGGATCTGTCAGGAACTGGCTCAATGTGTTCATCGCAAAGCAAATATCTAGTCTAGTGTTTGTCAGGTACATCAAGGACCCAATCATCTGACGATACATAGTGACATCAACCGGATCAAATGAAGCATCACACAAAAGCTTCAGGTTCGATTCCATAGGTGTGGCCATGGCCTTGTAGTCCATCATCCCGAACCTCTTCAGGATCTCTACTACATCCTTCCCTTGTCCAAGGAAGATTCCATCTGCACTCTGCCACAACTCCATGCCTAGAAAATAGTGCATCATCCCCAAGTCCTTCATCTCAAACTTAGCAGCAAGCTTCCTCTTGGTATCGACAATCAATCCATCCTCACCTGTAACAAACAGGTCATCCACATACAGAAGTAGTATCACAGGATTTCCTTCCTCAACCTTGTAGTAAAGGTTGGAATCTATTTTACTCTTAGTAAAGCCCAAACTGGATAGAAAGTTGTCTATCCTACCATACCAAGTCCTAGGAGCTTGCTTCAAGCCATACAAGGCTTTCTTCAACTTGCACACATATGACTCTCTGTCATGTGTCTCAAAACCAAGTGGCTGCTCCACATACACTTCCTCCTCGACTACACCATTCAAGAAAGCTGTCTTGACATCCATTTGGTGTATCTTCCATTTCATCACTGCAGCCATGGCAAGTACTGATCTGATTAAAGTGTACCTAGCTATAGGTGCAAAATTTTCTTCATAATATATTCCCTCTTTCTGAGAGAAGCCACGAGCTACAAACCTTGCCTTGTATTTCTCTATGCTACCATCTACTGCATGCTTGATCTTATAGATCCACTTGGAAGTCACAACAGACTTCCCTTCAGGTCTTGGGACCACATCCCAAACATCATTCTTCATGATTGACGGATCAAGGCATTCTTCCATTACTGCATCCTGGATCCTGGGAACTTCAGATTCTTCAATATCTTGAATAGATAGTTTTCTTCATTGCTGGAACAAATGTTGTAGTCCTTCTTTTGTAGGTGATTGTACACAATCTTTCCTACAAGTCAAATTCAATTGCATGATTAGAAACTTCTCATTGCTTTTCAAAAACAAAATCTTACACATAAGTACATATGTCATGTAGTCATGCAATTATCTTAGACAATGCCTCAATACAACATTTATCCATATTCGTATTCACCCGATAACTTTCTAGATTCCTTCCATCTCTACCATAACATTCTTAAGAGTGTGCACAACTCCCAACATGTCAGCAAAGAGGTTTCATTCTAGATAAGTAGCAATGGAATGTTGTACAGTACCGTAGGCCACTTACCCATTACTATATTAGTAGTATCTTGTTCATTGATGCATAATATACATCCTAAATCTAGATGAATATGTACATGAATGAACAACATCATTTAATTAATAAGAAATAACAATTCAAATACTTATCTTTGTTTTCTTGTAGGTTGGACTCCCTCTCAATCTTTGCTTCCTTGCAGGAACTATTGGAGTGTGATCCCTCTTGATCTTTGCTTCCTAGATTACCTTCCCTTGAACTTATATTCATCTTGGACCACTATGCATGCTTAAGTGTGCACAAGTTTCATGAATGTGTCATCCTCAAGATCTCATACATAACCATACATCCATTAGTATAATCTCAATATTATCAAAACATTATGATTCTAAATTATCTTAAACGTGTATGGTAATGATCATTTCAAACACAGATAATAAGCATTAGTATTCAAGGTTTCAGAGAAGACTTCTCTTACTCATGCATATTCACATTTTACCACAGAACTCTTCTGGTTTGTCATATCATCAATCAAGGTAAGAGACATAATATGCATAAACCCTTGATTACTTAAATTTCTAACTTCATGAATAATCGTATACAAAAGTATAAGATCCTAACATAGGGTAGGATTCCAACTTGATATAGTAAACATACCTGGTCATCATATTTTCTAGTTATGTCTAGCAATGTTTTCTTGTTCTCTTCAATGACCTGCATAACTCATAAGTTAACCATTGTAGAACCAAAAAATACATACCTCTATGTGATCCATGACTATGGATGAGTCTTTGTCTTCATGTCACCATGGTATTGATCTAGAACTTGATTTTGTGCCTTCATGTTAGCAGATAACATTATCCTCATACAACACCACAGTGCATTAGTACAATCATAATACAATCATAGGAGTCATAACCCTAATCAATGAATGTCTTCTATCATGCATTCATACTTTTATTAGGGTGATAAGATAAGTCTAAAATTAAACAAGATTGTTACTAAACTCAATAACATGAAGACAATCATATTGTAAACTTAATCATGAATAGATTTCAAAACATACCTATAAGTCATACCTGTCAAATTGCTTGTAGTAGTTGTTGTTGTTGTTCCTTTTGTTCTTAGGACAATCTGAGGAAAAGTGTCCTCTTCTTGGTATGTGATGTGAGAGCTTGATCTTCATTCCCCATCTTCTCTTCTCGAGCTACAATCTGAGCTTCTTCCTATGAGCATCCTTCCCACAGCTTACTGAAAGAGATAAGTTTCTTCCTAGAACAAATTCCTTGGATGAAGGCATCCCATGACCTAGGAAGGCCATTAAGAGTGGTCATTACCACTTCTCCATTTTTTATATCTTCTCCCACAGCTTTAAGTTGTTCTTTTATCTAGGAGACCCTTGAGAAATAATACTGCATGGTCACCGCATTGTAGATCTTGATGTTCTTCATTTGATTCCTCAAGATCATCTTCTTATTTATGTTCTTTCCTTCAAATAGCTTGGTCAAGGAATCCAACATCTCCTTAGGTGTCTTCAGAGATGACACATGTGGTATGAAATGGTCTTTGATACAATCAGCAATGTTACTCTTATCCTTGACCAAGTTCAGCTTGTGTAAGGCCTTAGTATCTTCTCCCTCTGGGACAGGGACCTCTTCACTTATGTAGGTGTCCGATTCATTTTCTTCCAAGATTAACCCAATCCTATACTTCCATGCTCGGAAGTTATCAACCCCTTCAAGCTTATCCTCAAGCTTGGTGTGGTGAGACATCTTAAAGAGTACTTCAAATGGAAATAGAAAATATTTAGGTCTTACCACTTGATTTGCAGAAATCTAGATCTAGAGCTGGATTAGGGTTTGTCAGAGAAACCCTAAAAATTCAAACTTCTGAAAGGATAGAAAAATGCGCCTTGATGAGCTGATCAAGCTGGTATACTCAGAATTTGAAAACTGCAAAGTTTCACCCTTCAAATTTGTTTTTCAAACTTCTGGATTCACTAGGGAGGACCTTGTATTAGGGTTTGATTTTCCCATAGTTTCACCCATCCAAAAAGTTCGATCTTGGTCTCTAAACTTCGATTTTTTAGAGGAGCTTCCAACCATCGTCTCAGATTTTAGAAATTCCAACTTTTGCAGAAGCCCTAATTTCTAGCTTCACTAGACAGGACCCCAAACTAGGGTTTGATTTTACCGGAGCTTCACACAACCAAAAAGTTTGATCCAAAGCTCTAAACTTCTATTTTTCTAAGGAGCTTCTATCCATGGTCTCAGATTTCAGAAATTCCAACTTTTGCAGAAGCCCTAATTTTTGGCTTCACTAGATAGGACCCCAAACTAGGGTTTGATTTTCCCGGAGCTTCACCCAACCAAAATGTTCGATCCAAATATCTAAACTTTGATTTTTTTGAGGACCTTCCAGCCATGGTCTCAGATTTCAAAAATTCCAACTTTTGTGGAAACCCTAATTTTTAGGGCCAAAACTGAAAGTGCTCATAATTGAATTCTGATTGGACAGAAAGATGTGCCTTGCTAAGGAGAGTCAAAATACCCTAATTCCTTTCAAGATATGTGGAGAGAAACCCAACAAACAAGAATCCCTAGCTTCTGCAACTACATAGTGTCTTCTTCTCAGGTTAGCTCTGATACCATGTTAATTTTTGAGCATTAATTCAATATGATCTAGGATCCTAACTAAGAGAATAACATGTATAGCTTATCAATCACAAAAGACAATAGACACACAGAGTTTCCTTGGGGAAAACCATAAAGGTGAAAAACCCCAATAACTTCCTCAGAGATAGATAGAGCAATGATACAAAACCCAAGCATAAGAGATAGTCTCCTAGCAGCAGCTTCTCCTCCTCCACTAGTGCGCCACTCTCCAGTGAGTGTATGTGTGAGAAAGTGAATGATCAAATAGAGTGCCTCCCGCACTCTATTTATACTTGACTTGACTTTCCTAATAACCTTTACGAGGTCGACCTCAACTTAACCACATAACATAATGCTGACAGGGCCGACACCCAATAGGGTGGTCTAATAACCCTTTAACCCACATGACTTATATAGGGCCGACCCCATCAAGGTGGTCTAATAACCCATCAAGTATAAGTTATGACACTTATAATATAAATGATGACACTTTCGTATAGAGAAATAATACCATCTCTATAGGAGTACAATATACATATGTGAAATACATTCCGAAGTTACAAATACATCAACAAAGGGGAGGAATTTTTTTTTGGGTAGGACAGTATCTTATGCAGCTTCTTCTTTGAGCGTGTTCTAGAGCTTAGTCTGAGGGTGGAAGTACCTCCTCATAGTCTCCGCGACCCAGTGTTGACCCGATGGGCAGAGGTCTTGACGCGAAAAGGTGGTGGCCAACAGGAATTACCATACTCAGTTGAGTTTTTTCACTGGTGGGACCAACAAGTCATAGCTATAGATGGCTACCCCTATGGCGGGATAGACTTCTGATAGGATCATGACATGCCGCTTCCACCAGGAGCAGTGTCTGGAGACATCGGTGTGTTACTCTTTTTATGTTTTTGGTGTATTAAATTTTTATGGATTTTTTTTATATGTGTGAATGCAAAAATATTTTTGGAGACAGTATCATCTATTAACATTCTACTGTTTTCTCACAGACAAGGGTCCAGTAAGACCACAAGGCCTCCCGAGACATCGTTGACGGGGTAGGGGTTGTGAAGAGGTGGGCGCTACAGCAGAACGAACACTAGAGACGGTGCAGGTCAACCTATCATGGATGACCAACAGGGTAGCAGGGATAGAGGTGGTGCAACTACCAGAGGATATGCAGCGCCATGTTGTGGGGGTACTAAGTTGCTGGGTTGGATTGTTGCAGCATGTAACTAATGCAATAGTTTGTTATCATGAGACTCATCCTGCCGGGGCGGCAGCTAGGCCTCCTCGTAGGGCTTAGACATCTCAGAGTCCTATTTTTATATCGATATGTATATTTTTTCGGGCTCCAGTTTTGTATTATGACACTCCCATTTTGGACATATTATTTATAAAAAACTATGGTTCTCCAGTTCTACTACATGTGTGTATGTACGAATGTATGAATGTATCTTTTATTTGTGTGATTCATGATGTATATGACAAATGCCAATTTAGGTCATATTTAGCGTATGCATCAGATATATGATTAAAACTTCTCGGAACATGAATGTATGTAATTGAAAAAAAATGGTGTTCCAAGAGTCTTACCCTTAAGAATCTCCATAGTAACATAGGATCCCTCACACGGTACTAACCATTCAACTGAGACACAACTAGTTGCAAATCCAGGCGGACTTCTAAAACTGGATACCATGTGAAATAGCATCCTGAAGTAGCTCAACTAAAACACTGTACTCAACCACATTGTTAGATGTAGGACCGACACAAGCACCTCCCATAGACACAACTAGGTGATTAGGTGAATAAATAACCCAAGTAGCAGATGCAAGCTGCTACGTATGATGGCTAGCACCATCCGCGAATCAAATGAACACAGGAGATTCCGCTGACATCTGTTAATCAAATGGAAGTGAATCAACAGACCCGAATAACCAAGAAAAATCTAAACTATGTACAGAAGCAACTATACAATAGTATACCAAAGTGTCAGCTCGAGCTAGAAGCTCAAGCGTAATACCACTTGAGATAAATCCCATTTCTAGGCTCCTTCAAGACATTCCCCTCATAATCTTCTAATTCATAGGCTTCTTTTTCTAGGACACGCCTCACATTGTAAGGACCGTGCCACATGGGATTAAACTTGCCTACCCCCAAGGGTTCTTTATCTTGTTCATATAAAAGGACCAACTCACCTTCAACATATTGCCGAGGACGGACAGACCTAGCATACTGAACCTTGATACGACATTTATTGGAATCTATAGCCACAGCGGCATCTTGATGTTGCTCGTCAAGTTGCTCAAGGTGGATCAAACGTTGCTCAATACCCGACGTATCAGGGATGAGCTCTATAGCTAGTTTTAGCGAAGGGATTTCGCATTCAATTGGTAAAATCGACTCCACACCATGTACCAGCTGAAACGGTGAGAACCCGGTGGCAGTCTTGACTACGGTTCGGTATGCCCACAAAGAAAGATATACCATGATATGCCAATTGTTCTTGCTTTGCTGGATGGTACGTTGGAGAATGGTCTTTAAATACTTATTAACTACTTCAACCTAACGATTCACTTGGGGGTAGTAAGAAGATGAATGTTCTTGACGAAACCCAAGCTTAAGTGATAAATCCTCCATCATTTTGTTCTGAAAGTGACTGCCATGGTTAGTGACAATCTCTTTCGAAATACCAGACCGAGTGATAATCTGATTGAATATGAAGTGGGATGCTGTAGCACCATCGGCTTTAACAGTAAGCATGGCCTCATCCCATTTGGAAAAGTATTCCATGGACACTATGATATGGTGATGCCCCCTAGCCGAAGCTGGTTTGCAATCCATGAAATCCACCCCCCACTTGGTGAAGGGACCGGCGGTGATGACCGGATGAAGGGTCGCTGGATGCGAGCATACATTCTGAGAAAACACCTAGCAAGGGTGACATCTCTTTACAGTGTTGACACAATCTTTAAAGATCGTAGGCCAAAAATAACCTGCTCACATAATACGTTGGGCTGTAGAAATCCCAGATAAGTGACCTCCACATGCCCCAGCATGGCAATCATTAAGCACCTGCTTTGCTTTTTCATGAGTCAAGCAACGACGGAGAATAGAATCCTTTCCTCGATGATACAAAGTGTCACCGACGATAGTATAATCTTTTGCATGGTGTTTCACACGTCGTCCCTCGTCCCGTGAATAATGAAAAGGAAACTTCAAAGTTCAGAGATATATAAAAATATCCCCATACCAAGGGTCCTCAGATGAGATAAGAAATACATGCTCATCCACAAAGGAAACTTCATGGACAATATTCTCATCTAGTCGTGGAAGGTCCAACATAAGCTCAGCAAAAACCAAGGATTTCACTGATTTCGCCAAAGCAAACTCAAGCTGAAACTTTGGAAGGATCACAATCCATTTATTGTAATTCCCCCCTATAAGATGTCGCAATAACACGAACTGAAATGGATTGATATGCGCAATAACTGTGGTTTTCCTAAGCATGATATAGTGTCATAACTGTTGGACTGCATGAACCATCACAAGTGCTAACTTCTCTACGTGAGTATATCTCAGCTTAGCATCTACTAGATTTCGACTAAGGTAATAGATCGCATGTTCCATGAGCACGTCATCAACTTGAACTAAGACCATGCCAATCGTCTCTTGAGATGCAATCACATTAAGTATAAAGTCTCTTGCAAATTCAGGTGGACTAAGCAGAGGGGTTGATACCAAAGATTTCTTAAGGGTGTTGAAATACTGTTGGGCTCGCTCATCCTAGATAAATGGTGTGTCTTTCTTCAATAAGCATGCGGAACCTTTGGTAAGACTATCATAATTGACTACAAATCGACACAGAAAAGTAGCTCTCCCTTGGAGGCTCTGAAGTTGTAACAAGTTGCACGAAGGAGGAAACCGAAGTATTGCCTCAACTTTAAGAGGATCGACTCTAATACCCTCTTTCGAAACTATAAAACCTAGAAGGTGACCTGTCCTCATGGCGAAGATGCACTTATTGGGATTCAATCGAATATTGTAGCGTATACATCGTTTGAGAATCAAACGAAGGTTCTTGGGGTGGTCCACTCTCTTGCGAGAATGGCCAACAAGATCATCCAAGAAAACCTCCATTATATGTTTAAGGTCGTGAAAGGCATAGGTCATGACACGCTGACTACCAAACATAGCAGAAGGATCAACTGTGTTGTAACCTGGGATACCAAAAAAGAACGAGGGATTGTTGGTCATAGGGACTGTGTCATCATGTAACTCTGGAATCCCATATCGGTAATCATGTGGATTCAAAGGATTGAACGGGTCGTCCTTGGGTGCGTCTGGACCAAACAAACTAGGTTGGGTCTCGGGTAGATCCGAACCAAACAAACTAGGTTGGGTCTCAGGTAGATCACCCCCCCACGCATATCTAGTAGTAGGGGTTTCTGAAGTGCATTCGGATCCACCCAGTGGAGTCGTAGGGATTTCTCCCATGCCATAATGTGCAATCATAAAGTCATCGTAATACCCTTCAAAAGAATCGAAAGAATTGGAAAGGGCCCTCTGAGGTCCTCTCTTAACACGATGTGTAACTTCAGCATCCGGTAAACCAGCCAATCGACGAGACTGACAGAGAGAAGGACTTCACGCCATGATACTTCTGAAATGTCAATAAAGCAACGCATCTCCTAATGACCAAACTATCGATCAACAACAAAAAATAAATAGCACACACCTAGAGAAACTACAACCAAGAGCATACAAACAGAGTGGCTAAATGAGCTCTCGACACTAGAGACGGTATGTATTGCCTAAGAGAGGCTTGAGACTCCAAACTATAGCCAGAGGTAACCAAATCAGTTATAAAGCCCCCCATACTTCATTGCACGCACAGGGTCAAGTCCCTATACAATAGGCAACTGTGTTGTCCGACCTCTATCTGACTCAGGACACCCGCAGTATAACCACTACGAATACCCTGTGTGATACCTAGGTAAGGTAACTAAGGTCACCACAATATAACCAATGCTCAGGGGGACAGTCGCAGGTGGGATCAGTCGTATGGGCAGGGTAACTAAGCCCGAAGCACAAGAGGACGAACCTCCGGTACCCCCAGATACAAACACATCCTAGAAATATCTCCCACATTTGGCCAGTATTGGAGGGCTATCTCCACAACCAACCTCCCGTGATCTCGTGCTTAACTCTAGTCTGAGTAGAGCTTCCTGAGAACACCGATGTATACAATGGATTTCACCACTCCCTGGTCAGACACATAATGTTTCGTCTAGTAGTCTTGGATTGTAACTCACAATGATCTATTCCAAGACTCTAAACCTATGCTAGTTGGTGTAACCTATAAATAAAAATCGTTCTAATCAATTTTAAGATTAAGCATTAATTTTAATGACTGTGGTTACTTAAAGGATATGGTAACGAAACTAGTGATGTGTATGACTCAATAGTATGCACAATCAACAAACTCTAGACTCATTTATCCAATAAAAACAATGCCACTAGAATGACAATCAATCCAACAGTTTCAAAATAAAAATGCAACTCTTTTATATTTTCAATGCACAAACAAAACCTAAATGAAAGCACAAGCACTCTGATGCACAATGCAGTACGTAAAAGTAATTTTTTTTTGTATTTTCTCTTATAAGAAAAAGGAAAATGCAAAACTATGTTTTTGTATTTTTCAATATATTGAAATGAAAAATGCAAGTGAAATCTACCTATCTAGTTATAGACATGCAGAGAAGATCACTAAGACAACCCAACACATCCCAAACAGTGAAACTCAGCCAATGTAATGAGCTCAAAAACAAAAAATGGTGGGAAAATAACAAGACTCAAAAAAAAAGAGAAAGAAGAGCTTCTGGTCACAAACAAGGCATGGAACAGTCAGGAACAAGGCCAAAGAAGACTCATGAACACTCAGAACCAACCCAGCAACAACGCAAGGGCATAAACCAATAAAATCTGGAGTTGTACGCTACTGTATCCTAATGGCCAATGAATGACACAGAGACTCGACAAATAGCAACTCTATGTAGGGACTAAAGCCTAAAAATCCCCCAAAATGGATGTTCTCCCCAGCGGAGTCACAATTTCTTTTACGGAGAAAAATTCCTATGGCTTGGGGTAGACCACAACAGACAGTTGACTACCAGAAACTAACTCAATTCTCAAATCAATGCTATAAAATTGACAATGTGGAGATAACAGAGAATATAACCAACCTCGATCCAAACGTTCGATGTAGATCCCCATTGAAGCTTTCAACCAATGCACTTAAACCTGGAAATTAGTCTTGACAGCCAATACACAACAAGTACATATAATATATGAAAGACATTAACATCATCAATAGCAATGGTCCATGATATTATAAGTAAATGCAACCCAATGTAATATAAACAACATTCACAACATTAATGGATGAGAATATGAGTATTTCTATTAAGAAGTAACAAGAAGTACAATGTGATACGACCTCTTGCTGGAAACCAATCTAAATCAAGAACTAGTCTTTCCACTTGTTCCTCCACCACTTCAATCCTCCATGGAATGGAAAACTCAAACTATGATAGGAGTTTGGAAGGTGAACATAAGAGGTTCACAACAACAAGGATCAATGAGTGTAGACTCAAGATGCGGCAAAAATCCACTAGAGTTATCTTGCTCTCTCTTTCTCCTCCCTTCCATATTCCATAAGACCTCAATATATGGCCTTCCAAAGGTAAGTGAAAGGACACATCGAAACGTTACTTGGAAAATGGAGGGCCAAAGGTCAACCTAAGAATGCTTTTTGGGAGTAAAAAGTAATTAACTAGTGAGTTTTACCATTTTACATGCTACCCGCGGGCTATAGTGATGCAACTCGCAGGTACACCTACTGAAGTGATATAGCAAGCGTATAAGGAGAAAAAATAGGAAAAAGATGTGCCTGGAGGACATACAGTGCCTCTGAGTCAGTGAAATGGATCTTGAGGGCCAAAGAGTGCTGATGCTCACAGGGTGGAAAATTAGGTTGTAACACCATGAATCGACAGAAACCACTAAATAGTCCAAAATTCCCTCGGGTCTAATTGTGGATCTGTCATCCAGTTCTAGAACTGTGGGGGTTGGTCTAATATTGGTAAGCCCAAAATTATTTATGGTTTCAATGGTCATTACATTTATTGTTTCCCCTAAATCGACTAAAACATTAGGAATCTTAGTGTATCCAATGTGTACTGTGACAATGGGGTTGCCAGGATCATCATATTTAGCCATGGGGACCTTCCCCATCATTAATTCAAGCAACTTTCCCACCACATGAACTGTCATAGGATATTTAGGTTTCCTTCCTGGTTTCTTCACACACAAATCTCTAATAGTTTTAGCATAAACGGGTACATCGTGCAGATGTAGCGTACCCTGACCCCATCCCTAGGATCTGGTACCATTCTATCATGTACTCTGAACCTCTACTTTCGTTTAGGGGTGGTGGAAGAATCTGATACCTTTTTTTCTTCAAAATGCTTCCATTCACTCCTTTCCGCAATTGCATCATCGGATCCGCAAACCACAATCCATAAATCTCTTGGATTCTCGATCTGCAATCCACAAGTTGCCTCGGATCCGCAATCCGCAAGTTGCCTTGGATCCACAATCCGTAATATGCAAGTTACCTCAGATCCACAATCTGCAATACGCAATGCGTCCTTCCGCAATCGGCAATCCACATTGGGGGATTCAGAAGATGGATCTCTGAACTTACATTTCCAAAAACCTTCCACAGTCCACATTGCGGAACTCGAGATAGCGAAAGTCTGATTATTCCGTCAACTTCCTTTCTACAATCCACAATTGCGGAAGTCCAAACTCAATTTACTGGAAGACCACCCTTTCCGCAATTCACAATCCGCATTGCGGAAGTCGGAATTGCAGAAGTCCAACATGAATTCTCTGAAAACTTCCCCTTCCGCAATCCGATATCCTCCTTGCAGAAGTCGGCATTGAGGAAGTCCAACACGACTTTCCGAAAAAACTTTCCTTTTCGCAATCCACAATCCACATTGCGTATGTGGAAGTGCGGAGCCTCCTTCTCTACATCTACAAACTTCCTAGACTTTCCTTCTCCCTCGTCCTTGGGCCAAATGAAGCAAGTACAGTACCGTTGGAAATATCTTGGAGAGATATTTCCACTGGTATAACTCCCTCCCCCACCTTAGGATTATAACCTTATCATTATCTCATCTGAATATTCCATCATAACTCCACTTTCCATGCCTTAGAACTTCATAAAACTCTATCTATCTTCTCCCATGACTTCTCTACATCTCTCTCTCTCTTAGAGGGATTCTAATAGTCATGAAGAGGTTATCACTCTCCTCTCAAGTCCAGATGAGTCTAAAGCCCATCCTTTTGAAGTTGAACTCAATACATAACAACATAGGTAATAAGTTGAAATAGTTAACATATCACAACCTACAAGGTTAGTCATGCATAACATTCATGTAACAATGGAGTATTCAACAGACAATCAAATTCTGTATACGAGCTCATACATATCTATCTATTGATTCCATTCATACAATCATTCAATCAACATCATATATCAAATAGATACAACACATGCATCAACAACATTAATGCCATAAAACACTTATCTTTGAGACTGAAGCTTCCCCAGGCAACTGGCTACGTGAGGACAACGTTCCACCCAACCATAGGTCTCTGTCCAGCCTGTACTCTTTCAGCTGAGAGACCACCCCCGAGATGGGCTGTGTATCCACTAAGGAGATTGATGGTTGTCTCTCATAGTTAAAGTCTCGTCCCATTGCTATGCCAATCTATATTGGGTTTATCAAGCAATCAGGGAATAAGGGAACAATGCTAAGCTAGTGAGATCTCTACAAAACTACAGGCATCTCAGACTAATCAACTAGCATGGAACCCATATAACCTACCTCACCCAACACAAGGAAGGTACTCTTCTCTATTGCTCAGTCCCTCAAGTCCCCTTCCCTCTAGTGTTATTTGGGATGGGAATAGAAAGGTCCAGCCACTATTCTCATGAATTTATAGCCTTCACTAGGTTTATCAAGCATTCAAGCAATAGGGAGGATAGTGCTAAGCCAGTGAGATCATTCATAGATCTACAATGTTCTGCATACATCTCAACACTCAGCAGCATGGTACCCACATTAAATACCTCACCCAAGACAAGGAAGGCCCTCTTCGCCGTTGCTCAGTCCCTAAAGGCCCCTTCCCTCCAATGTTATTCACGATGGGCATAGAAAGGTCCATTTGCTAGTTCTATGAGATTACAGTCTTAACTGGGTTTATCAACCATATCCATCCCCAAAACTCGCCCTTCCATTCTTATAAAAAAACTGGGTTTCCCAACCGGTTTCAGACTAAACTCTGCTCCACAATGTATCACTCAGTCACCGACCCAAGTCCTATGTTCTCCTATACCAAGTGGTGCACACTTTGTCACTCATCCCAGGGTTCAACTTCATGGGTTCTTGACAGATGAGGGTGTCACACCTTGGCTCTATGGTCATGCCACTCCATAGCTCATTTACATAGAAATCACATTTCTTCTTTTCGACTTCACGACTCGGCTCTGCGATCACTCGTCTTTGATGGTGGATCCTTGATAATGTATGCATTATCCCTTCTTCCCTAACCACGGGATAGTAAATAGGCTGCGTGGATTTCCCCATGCATGGAGTGACTTACGAGGCACCCAAACACAGGCCACATGCTGCCATGTGGGTCCGTAGGTCTATTCCATACTCCATCGACTTCATGAGCCGATTTCCTCAACCACTCTCTCATATTTGCATTAATGGTAGTATGGGAGGTCATATGGGTTCATGAATGGACAATTGGCAACATGGGATCCCATCCCACAACCCCCTCACTACTCCCTAGTAGATACACACAACCAATTCTAATTTGTTTCCTCCATATCCAGTCCCTTGGGTATTTATTGCCATAATAAATAATTACATCATTTACAATGCTCCATGTCTTAATAGCTCATGGCTATCGAACTGCTACATACTTACATGTGCAATAAAACCATAACATCCACTAGTGGGGCCTTTTCCTTGAGCTCCACACTAGGGAAAACACATACATAACCTGTATACAATATTTACATCAAGCCAATAATCCACATGGGTCAAAATAGGGGTATTACAACTTTTTTCCCCTTAAAACAACATCGTCCTTGGTGTTCTCAAGACTAAACAAAAACGGAAATGCCTTTTGCATGGAATCCTCTAGCTCCCACGTGGCCTCCTCGGGGCTAAGGTGTTTCCACTGCACCTTTACCTTCCCTATGGCCCTGTTCCAGAGCAAGGTAACCTTCCTGTTGACGATGCATGTAGGCTCCACTTGGAACTCTCCGTTGGGTTCCACCTGTATCACATTCCAATCAATTATGTGATTAGGATCATGTATTTATTTCTTAAGCAAAGAAACATGGAAAAAATTATGAACTTTCATGTTAGCAGGAAATGCAATCCTATATGCAACAGGTCTTATCCTATGAAGGACTTCAAATGGCCCAAAATATCTTGGTGCCAACTTGGCACAACTTTCCAACTTCATGGAACTCTTCCTCAACCTCACTCTCAAGTAAACATGATCCCCAACTTGAAATTCCTTATGCACTCTTTTCAGATATGCATAACTCTTCTGCCTATCCTGTGTTGCCTTTAAATTCTGCCTGATATTGACAACTTCCTGCTCCATCTCCTCAATCATCTCTAGTCCAAGTACTACTCTGTTCACTGGGCTATCCCAATTCACAGGAGTTCTGCACTCTTTTCCATACAACACCTCAAAGGGACTCATCTTCAACGATGCTTGATGTCCATTGTTGTATGAAAACTCCGCTAAATGTATGAAATATTTCCACTTAGATGGCTTTTGTATCACATACATTCTTAACATATCTTCAAGAACCTGATTTACTCTCTCAGTATGAGCATCTATCTGAGGATGATAGGCTGTAATGAACCTCAATTGAGTTCTTAATTCCTGAAACAATCCTTTCCATAAATTAGATGTGAAATTCATATCGCGATCTGATACTATTTCCTTAGGAAATCCATGCAATCTAAATATCTCCCTTGTGAATATATATGCAATGTCCTTGTCCTTGTGAGTGGACTTGACTGGAATGAAATGAGATACTTTTGATAGATTTTATGCCACCACCATGATCGAATCATGCTTCTTTACTATCATAGGAAGACTTGTTATAAAATCCATAGGGATCACTTCCCACTTCCATTCTGGAATGGGAAGTGGATGCAACAATCCTGCTAGATGTTGATGCTCTTCCTTGAATTGTTGGCACTTCTGACATCTAGTAATGTACTCAACTATGTCTTTCTTCATACCATGCCAAAAGTACTGCTTCCTTGCTGCTGTTATAGTCTTCAGATATCCTGGGTGATGAGAATATGACTTTTGATGCATCTCATCCATCACAAGCTTCTTCAAATTTATACTGCCTGGAATGTACAGTCTGGTATCCTAGTAGATGAGAACACCATCCTCACCCAGTTGATACCTTGCACACTTTTCATCCACAATACCTTGCTCCAACTTCTCCTTGACCTGGAGATAGACTTCGTCATTTATTTGGGATTCAAGGATTCTTGCCTTCAAATATGATTTACATATGCTTACTGCTGCAATATGAAATCTCCTGCTGAGTGCATCAACAACCTTATTCTCTTTTCCTTTCACATGTTTGATTTCCAAATCGAACTCACATAAAAAATCCATTCGTTTAGTTTTCCTAGCATTCATATTGGGCTGGTCAAACAAATATTTTAAACTCATGTGATCAGTACTGAGTTCAAATCTTCTCCCCAAGAGATAATGTCTCCATCTCTCAAGAGCATGAAATATGGCTACTAGCTCTAAGTCATGCATGGTATAGTTCCTTTCATGATCCTTTAAATTTATGGACTAATGGCATATTACAAACCCTTCTTGCATTAATAATCCACCGATTCCTTCAATGCAAGCATCAGTGCATACCACAAAATATTTACTAGGATCTGCAATCTTTATGTTAAGATTTAATATGATAAGACATAAAATAGCAGCATTACATTCCATTTCACAATAATAGCATATACAAGATCACTGAAGAAACAACAAGCACAGCATAAACACAAGAGACAGAGATTTATCCTGGGAAACCCTCATGGGGTAGAAAACCCAGCAAAGCTTCCTCAATATAGATGACCAGCAATATACAAAGATGAAACCTTGAGACATGGTCTCCTCCTCCACAATAGCAGACCTCTCCTCCACAAGTGCGCTATCCTCAAGTGAGTGAGTGTGTATAATGAGGAACACACCTCCTCTATTTATACACTACTCTGATATGTATTTTACACAAGTACATGTAGGCTCGTATTTAACCATTAGGTTAAATACCCCATTATAAATGACTGGGCCGGCCCCCACATGGTGGGTCTAATAACCCTTTGACCCACATAACATATACAGGGCCGACCCCCACTAGGGAAGTCTAATAACCCAAGTTACCACATTCCGACGAAGGAATAAACATCTCCGGATATACAATAAGATCTTCAAGGAGGAATGAAACATCTCCGGAATAATAAAGTACAAATATAATATTCTTTGAAGTTACAATATCTCAACACTCCCACTTAACGAGAAGGATATTATAACAGCATCTGCACGAGCAAGGAGTCATCAACATCATACATGATACATCTATAAATCATTGGAAGCTTTCTCAACATCATCAGTAACTCAAGCAGTTACTGGAACATCAACATCTTCAGTACTGAGTCTTTATCTTCTGCATCACTCGAACAACTACAATAACATCAACATCTGGATCCTCACGATCATCAGTATCGTCATCACATGATCATCAGCATCGTCATCACACGATCATCAGCATCGTCATCACATGATCATCAGCATCATCATCACACGATCATCAGCATCGTCATCTTACGATCATCAGCATCGTCATCACACGATCATCAGCATTGTCATCACACGATCATCAGCATCATCATCACACGATCATCAGCATCGTCATCAATACAGGTATCCATAACAATACAAGTATCCACATCATTAGTACAAGTATTCATGCCAATACAAGTATACATATCATCAATACAAGTATCCACACTGATACAAGTAACCATATCATCAATACAAGTATCCTACCGATACAAGTAACCACATCATCAATACAAGTATCCATACCGATACAAGTAACCACATCATCAATACAAGTATCCTACCGATACAAGTAACCACATCATCAATACAAGTATCCTACCGATACAAGTAACCACATCATCAATACAAGTATCCTACCGATACAAGTAACCACATCATAATAAAAAATTACTTTCTCGGAGACCATTCGTCTATGGATCAATTCAGGGACCAAAGTCCGGGGATGATACAATCCCCACTTCTCGGAGACCACACGTCTACGGATCAATTCAGGGACCGAAGTCTGGGGATGATACAATCCCCACTTCTCGGAGACCACACGTCTATGGATCAATTCAGGGACCAAAGTCCAGGGATGATACAATCCCCACTTCTCGGAGACCACACGTCTACGGATCAATTCAGGGACCGAAGTCCGGGGATGATACAATCCCCACTTCTCGGAGACCACACGTCTACAGATCAATTCAGGGACCGAAGTCCAGGGATGATACAATCCCCACTTCTCGGAGACCACACATCTATGGATCAATTCAAGGACCAAAGTCTGGGGATGATACAATCCCCACTTATCGGAGACCACATGTCTACAGATCAATTCAGGGACCGAAGTCCGGGGATGATACAATCCCCACTTCTCAGAGACCACACGTCTACGGCTCTCTTTAGGACTGAAAGTCCAGGGATGATCCAATCCCCTCAACTGTCCACTAAGGACTTCATTCTCGGAGATCTCACATCTATGGCTCTCTTTAGGACTGAGAGTCCAGGGATGATCCAATCCCCTCAACTGTCCACTAAGGAATTCATTCTCGGAGACCTCACATCTATGGCTCTCTTTAGGAATGAAAGTCTAGGGATGATCCAATCCCCTCAACTGTCCACTAAGGACTTAATTCTCGGAGACCTGACATCTATGGCTCTCTTTAGGACTGAAAGTCCAGGGATGATCCAATCCCCTCAACTGTCCACCAAGGACTTCATTCTCGGAGACCTCACGTCTACGGCTCTCTTTAGGACTGAAAGTCCAGGGATGATCCAATCCCCTCAACTGTCCACTAAGGACTTCATTCTCGGAGAGCTCACATCTACGGCTCTCTTTAGGACTGAAAGTCCAGGGATGATCCAATCCCCTCAACTGTCCACTAAGGACTTCATTCTCGGAGACCTCACGTCTACAGCTCTCTTTAGGACTAAAAGTCCAGGGATGATCCAATCCCCTCAACTGTCCACTAAGGACTTCATTCTCGGAGACCTCACGTCTATGGCTCTCTTTAGAACATGTGTTTAAGGATGATGCAATCCTCATATGTATTCTCATCAATACATCTATCATCAAAAGCATGTATTCTTACTAATACATCTAACATCAAAAGCATGTATAAGTAAAACTAAGTATTCTAAGCATAAGAGTCCTAAATCTAAATTTTTCTAAGTATCTAGGTGTAGAGAACAGGTTACCTCATCATCAACCTTGTTGTTCGATGAGACAATCTCATCATCAGTGACTATACTACTCCCCCTTTCGAGGAGGGTCCTTTTGAGATACACCAAGCTTGTCTCGGAAGTATTCAAATTTCACTCGAGACAGAGGTTTGGTTAGTATGTTGGTAACTTCTTCACTTGAGGTAGAGGTTTGGTTAGTACATCGGTAACCTGTTACAAATTCAAACTTTATAGTTCCTTTCTGCGTCATATCTTGTTAGATCCCTGTGTTCTTTGACTTATCATGGAACACTGGATTCTATGTCATCTTGATACAACTCTATTTATCACATAGGATCACAGTTGGTTCTAAGTCAAACAATCCTGAAGCCAAACTTCTTCACAACTAGCAGAGCAAGAAACCAAATATTCCGCTTGTGCTGAGAGCCACCCTAGACTGCTTCCAGCTAAACCACAAGATCATGGCTAATCCCAGACAATAACATCCTCTCGATGTGTTCTTCCTGTCTGATACACTTTCTTCCCAATCATCATCTAAGTAGCCATCTGAAGTCATGATCTTCAAGATAGCATAGATCAAATTCTATCGTGTCCTTTATGTGCCTCATCACATGCTTTGCAACTATCAGGTGAACACATCTAGTTTCCACTAGATACTGACTTAAGGTGATCACAACAAAGCATATATCTGACCTAGTATTTAATAGATACATCAATGACCCAATAATTTGTCTATATAGGGTTATGTCTACTAGTTCTGATGAATCATTAACTAATAGTTTCAGGTTGGAGTCCATGGGAGTGGCCATGGCTTTACACTCCAACATATCAAATCTTTTGAGAATCTCTCGGCATACTTTCCCTGGTTTGAGAAAGATTCCTTCTGAGCCTTTCCATACTTCCAGACCTAGGAAGTAATACATTAATCTAAGATCTTTCATTTTCTTTTATGCAACCATCTATCTGTGCCATCTCTCGTTAGATGGGTCTACTGATATGAACCTCAACATCATTCAAACTCTAAGGTGAGTTCCTTCTTGTATCCATGTCATCTATGTATAGAAACCATATTCAACCTTGTAGCAAAGGTTGAGATCCACATCACCCATGGTGATCATTAAGCTCATCAATTTATTATCGAATCTGGGAACCCATACAGAACCTGATTCACACTTCTTCTTTAATTACACCATTAAGAGAATGGTCTTATCTAGCCACTTGGAGCAAAACATCTCATCATGATTCTCTTCCTCTTTCTAAGAGAATCTTCTAGCCACAAGCCTTCTATAGTGTGTTTGATTTGTAAATCTTTTGTTGAACATCCATCGCTTGTTCAGTGTTCATCATTCATCATGAACTTTCCTACAAATCAAAATTAAGTAAGGGATTAGTAATACTTCATAATCATCAAATCATATTGACATGATAACCTATTATGCATACAGATATCATTTACATAGTTATGCAACTATCTTGACCAATACTTTGGCACAACACTTTCCCATATCCTGTATGCATACAATGGCTATCTAGATGCCTTCCATCTCCACCAGAACATACTATCGAGAGTGTGCACATCTCTCAGCATGTCAGCAAAGAGGTTTCATTCTAGACAAGCTACAATAGAATGTTTTTCCAACTTACCAATCATATGCATATTAGTAGTATACCATTCAATGCTCTATGAATTTTTACACTCAGCGTGATATATTCTAAATATGCATACAATCTATTACAAGCAATATCATTTACTATTTTAAATAACAACTCAAATACTTATCTTTTATGTTTGTGTGGTTGCCTCTCGCTTGGTCTTCTAAATGTATTTTGAACTTCTATTCATTCTATACCACTGTGCATGCTCAAGTGTCATCCTCATGATCTCATACACAAACATACATTCATTAGTATAATCTTAATGTTATCAAAACATTATAGTTCTAAATAATCTTGAAAATGTATAATCATGATTATAGATAATATTCAAGGTTTCAGGGAAGTCTTCCTTTACTTATGCATATTCTTGTTTGATCTAGTTAGTTAAATAATCAACCAAGATAAGAGACATGATATGCATAAACCCTTGATTACTAACTTTATGAATAAGCATAACCAATCATACCAAGTATACTTATATAAGGGATCCTAACACAAGGTAAGATTCTAACATGACATAGGAAAACATACCTGGATTAGTATACCTGCTTAGTTATGTGCAACATACCTAAACAATCTCTTCATTGATTTAGAGATCCTGAGCTAGAACCTGCATGTCTCATGGGTTAAGCATAATATAACAAAGTGTTAGAACATTTTTCCACCTATGTACATTAATCATTTATTAATGATGATTAATTAGCCCAAGTGATTAATGATTACATCCCTAAGTTGATTAGCTACTAAATGGTCAATTATCATGAACTAGATGGCAAATGTGAACAAGTGCTGAGTCAAACCAGCCAAGTGGAGCGCTCCCCAGGGCAATTAATGCACTCAGCATGCCTAGAGCGCCCTCCTTAGGTCATTTAATGCACTCAGCATGCTTCTCTTCTACCTAGGGCGCATTTGCTCTCTTTGTGGACAATCTTGCCTTGTTTTGTCACATTTTTGACCAATTTTAGACTCCAAACCTCTAGCCAACCAGTTTCTTCACATGTGTGAGGTCACATGGGCCTGTCCAGTCATTCCCAGCATTCACACTGCAGATTCGAACCAGTTTGGGATGGTTTGGGATATTTTGGTCAACCTAGGGGGGTTTGAGCTTTTTCTAAGCTAGATCAGTGTGAACACACCAGATGGATTCGAATTCTTCCAGATTTGTATATATGGGTGTTCTTAACCTTTGTTAAGGTTGGACAGTTAATAATATTGACATTATTCACCAATTCATGTGTATTGTTCTTCATTCATTTAAATTTTTTATGCTAATTCTTGCAAATGTTGTGCAATCTTTCACCAGTGAGGAATCCACAGTAGCTAGATTCAACTGTGCTTGAGATTTTACATGGTATCAGAGCTCTTGGAGGTAGAATTCGAACCAGCAGACTGTTGTAGTGGATTTCCAGAAACAGTGGAGAAACCACATAATTCCTGAGGCCATTGCCTTGAGCTTACTGGAGAAATCTAGTGGCTCCTCTCAGGTGTGATGCTCTCCCGAATGCACCCACTATCCATACAGGGTTCGAATCTATGAGTGTAGATCCCTCCAGAGTGATTTGAGAGTTGTTTGCAGGTATTGGAGTTCAGCATTGTTAGCAAGTGCGAATTGCAGCAGAGGAGAATGGAGCCATCTCACCCAAACGTGCTCACACCCTTCAACTATTTCGATTGGAAGGCAGAAATGGTGATTTTGCTGAGATCCAAGGGTCTCTACAGAATCACGATGGGCACTGAGGTTGAGCCAAACTCAGCTGTGGAGAAATCCAAGTTTTTCAACAGAATGGATGAGGCATTTGGCCTCCTTTGTCTCAGCATTTCGAGAGACCTCCTGTTTCATGTAGAAAGTCTAGCAACTCCAAATGAAGTGTGGCTCAAGCTTGAGACACTGTTTGGAAAGACTGATGAGATGAGAGGCCACCAGCTCGAAAATGAGCTTGTCTCACTGAGCCCAGGGAATTTCGATTCCATCCAGGACTTCTTCACCAAGTTCAAGAACTTGGTCTTGCAGATCAGACAATGTGGCATAGAGAAGAAAGAAGAACAGTTGGTGTTGTCCATTCTCTCAAAATTGGGTTCAGAATACTTAGTTTTTGTGTCTTCCTTCAACTCCACAAGGCTCACAGTCAGAGGTTGGAAGATGCCATCCTTGGCTGACTTCATGGAGATGCTAACTCAAGAGCAAGACAAGCTGGTCTTGATGGGCTCCATCAAACAAAAAGATCAAGTTCTTGCAGCTGGAGATTCGAAATGTGGAAGAAGCAAGCAAAAACCCAGGGTTTCGAAACCTCAAGAGAAGAAGAGAAAGGATGAGAGGCCCAAATCCTCTGAGGGGGTTTCGAATCCTGTCAAGAACAAGGGAAAGAAGGATGAGAAGACGAAATGTAGCTACTGTCAAAGAGGTTTTCATCCAGAGAGCTCATGCATGAAGAAAACCATAGACACCATGACACATCTCCTACAGAAAAATAACATTCCTCTTCCTGAAAGTTCCAAGAAGAAGGAGTGCGCTTCTGAAGACAAGGAGAGCTGCCATGCTTTGGTGGCTAGCTCATCTCATTCACCGTTGTTCATCATTGATTCAGGTGCCTCAAGGCACATGGCTTCCTCAAGAGACTCGTTTTCTGAACTTGCTCCCTACAGTGGTCTCTCAATTCGAATGGGAGATGACTCAGAAATCCCTGCTCATGGCATTGGGAAAATCTCTATGGAGAATGGCTTCTTCTCCAATGTGCTGTATGTGCCAAACCTTGCAGCAAACTTGCTATCTGTGTACCAAATGACACATACTGGAGCAGCAAAGAAGGTGGTCTTCACTCAGGATGAAGTGGAGATATCAGAAGTTTCCACCGGGAAAATTGTTGCAAAGGGTGTTGCAGACCATGACATGAAGATGTACATGTTCTCCCACTTCCTCGAATTTTCTTCACCAAGTGTGCTGCTGTCACATGGGAATGAGACCAGAAAGCTATGGCATCAAAGGTATGGGCACCTAAACTACAGATATCTTCAAGTTTTAAGCAAAGAAAATATGGTAGAAGGGCTGCCCCAAATCAGATTTTCGAGTGGAACATGCAAGGGTTGCATGATTGGGAAACATCCTGAAAGGAAGTATGACAAAGGGAAGGCTAGGAGGGCTGATCAACCTCTTGGGATAGTACATTCTGATCTCATAGGACCACTCCCCACACCCTCCTATGGCTGCAGCAAATATGTGCTCACCTTCATCGATGACTACTCAAGGTACTGCTGGTTATTTTTCCTTAAGCAAAAATCTGAAGTCTTTGATTGTTTCAAGATTTTTAAGAGCATGGTTGAGAACTTCAGTGGGAAGGCCATGAAGATTTTGAGGACTGATAATGGTAGAGAGTATGTCAACAACAATTTGCAGCAGCTCTGTCAAGAGCATGGCATTCAGATGCAACACTCAGTGCCCTACACACCTCAGCAAAATGGTGTTGCAGAGCGCAAAAATAGAGCACTGAAAGAGATGGCAACTTGCATGTTGCAAGCAAGGGATTTGTCTCCTAAATTATGGGCTGAAGCTATGAATTGTGCAGCATATGTTCAGAACAGGGCACCACACAAAGCATTGCAAGGAATCACTCCATTTGAAGCTTGGATGGGCCACAAGCCAAATGTCTCACATTTCAGAATTTTTGGCTCAAGGGCTTGGGCCAGAATTCCACCGGAGAAGAGAAAGGCATTGCAGCCCCAAAGCAAGGAGTCAATCATGGTTGGGTATGCAGAGGATTCCAAGGGCTACAAGCTCTTTGATCCATCCACTCACAAAACTTTCATTGAAAGAAGTGTCAAATTCGAAGAGGAAGAATTTTTGCAAGCTAGTGAACAAGGTGATGGGGAATGCTCATTCCCTCGTCTTGATGATGAAGTAAGTAGTGATTCATTCTCTGATATTTCTGATTCTGATATTGCTGAAGATGATGTTGATATGGATTCTGAACATATCCCTCCCTCAAGGCCCAAGTGGGTAGAGAAAACAATTCAAAGTGCCGGAGAGCTAGTGGGAGATCCCCAAGATGCTAGGAAAACTAGATCTCAATTTCACAATTCCTTTGCATATAATAATTCTGATCTGAGTGAGGCCTGTTATTTGATGGTTGGATCTGATCCAATGTCATATTCAGAAGCATGTACAGACCCAAGGTGGCAATCAGCCATGCAAGAGGAGATGAACTCACTCCATGAGAACAAAACTTGGGATTTGGTCCCTCTTCCTCCCAAGAGGAAACTAGTGCAATGCAAGTGGATTTATAGAACCAAAATTGGATCTGATTGCTCTGATCTGAAGTATAAGGCCAGGTTGGTAGCTAAGGGTTACTCTCAGGTCCAAGGAGTGGACTATACAGAAACATTTGCACCGGTGGCAAAGATGGACTCCATAAGACTAGTTTTGGCAATTGGGGCTTCCAAGCGATGGGAGATTCATCACATGGATGTAAAAAGTGCCTTTCTTCATGGGGATCTGAATGAGGAGATTTATATGCAGCAGCCTGAAGGTTTTATTTCTGATCATACACTTGTTTGCAGGTTGAACAAATCACTCTATGGGCTCAAGCAAGCTCCTAGAGCATGGTATGCAAAAATGGACAATTTTCTGCTATCTTTGGGGTTTGAGAGGTGTAAGTTTGATCCAAATGTGTATATGCAGCATGTTAGTGATCTGATATTGATTATTGTACTGTATGTTGATGATCTTTTGATCACTGGTAGCTGCACCAAAGAACTTGACTCAGTTAAGAGAGCATTGCACAGTGCATTCTCCATGACCGATCTAGGATTGCTAAAACAATTTCTGGGTTTGGAGATTGATCAATCTGTGAATGGAATTTCTGTATGTCAGTCAAGGTATGCTTCAGATTTGCTGCAGAAATTTAAGATGGCTGAATGTAAGTCTGCAAAATTTCCATTTCTTTCAGGAGTTAAGCTTATAGAATGGGGTTCTTCACCACTAGTTGACAGTTCGTTGTATAGACAACTAGTTGGGAGTTTGTTGTATCTTACACACTCTCGACCAGATTTGTCTTATGTTGTTGGGGCTGTTGCAAGGCACATGCAAGAGCCTCATGAGATCCATTGGAAGGCAGCCAAGAGGATCCTTCATTATGTTTAGGGTACTAAGTCTTTTGGTATCCATTATGCTGCTGGTTCATCCCTTGAACTAGTAGGATTTACAGATTCTGATTGGGCCGGTGATTGTATTGATCGGAAGTCAACTTCCGGTTATGTCTTTATGCTTGCACATGGACCTATATGCTGGTCAAGCAAGAAACAGAGCACTATTTCCTTATCTTCAGCTGAGGCCGAGTACAGGGGAGCAGTCAATGCAGCCACACAATGTGTTTGGTTGCAAAGTATTCTTGCAGAGTTCGGGATTGTCTTTGATTCACCCACTATTCTTTGGTGTGATAATCAAAGTACAATCAAGATTTCTACCGATCCAGTACAGAGACAGAGGACCAAGCACATAGAGATACACATGCATTACATTCGGGGGTTGGTGCATGACCGGATCATAGCATTGCAGTATTGCCCATCCAGTGAGCAAACTGCTGATATCTTCACCAAGTGTTTTACCGAGAAGACCTTCACTCACCTTAGATCTTTGCTTGGGGTGAGTGATGCATGGTGATGATTGGTGTATTTTGATATATGCCACATGTCCATTTTAGAGGGGAGGTTTTATTTCCCATGTGGTTTTCCTCCTTACCTTGGTTACATGGACAAATAAATTTTATGATGTAAAATGTGACTTGAGCCTAGTTGCCAAGGCCTTAATTTTTGATATTTCACTAAGTCTAGCTTAAGGGGGGGTGTTAGAACATTTTTCCACCTATGTACATTAATCATTTATTAATGATGATTAATTAGCCCAAGTGATTAATGATTACATCCCTAAGTTGATTAGCTACTAAATGGTCAATTATCATGAACTAGATGGCAAATGTGAACAAGTGCTGAGTCAAACCAGCCAAGTGGAGCGCTCCCCAGGGCAATTAATGCACTCAGCATGCCTAGAGCGCCCTCCTCAGGTCATTTAATGCACTCAGCATGCTTCTCTTCTACCTAGGGCGCATTTGCTCTCTTTGTGGACAATCTTGCCTTGTTTTGTCACATTTTTGACCAATTTTAGACTCCAAACCTCTAGCCAACCAGTTTCTTCACATGTGTGAGGTCACATGGGCCTGTCCAGTCATTCCCAGCATTCACACTGCAGATTCGAACCAGTTTGGGATGGTTTGGGATATTTTGGTCAACCTAGGGGGGTTTGAGCTTTTTCTAAGCTAGATCAGTGTGAACACACCAGATGGATTCGAATTCTTCCAGATTTGTATATATGGGTGTTCTTAACCTTTGTTAAGGTTGGACAGTTAATAATATTGACATTATTCACCAATTCATGTGTATTGTTCTTCATTCATTTAAATTTTTTATGCTAATTCTTGCAAAGGTTGTGCAATCTTTCACCAGTGAGGAATCCACAGTAGCTAGATTCAACTGTGCTTGAGATTTTACACAAAGTCATACATACCTCGTAAGTAGAACAAAAATTATGGATGAGTCTTTGTCTTCATGTGGTCATGGTCATGGAACTTGATTTGTCTTTTGTGATGTACCTGTATCTTGTTAGCAGACAACATCAACTTCACACAACACCATAATGCATTAGTACAATCATATAGCCCTAATCAATGAATGTCTTCGATCATTCACATGCATTCACACTGTTACTAGAGTGATAAGACAATTCTAACATTAATCAAGATTGTACTAATAAATAACATGAAGACAAAACACATTATGAACTTAATCAAGAATCAGATTTCAAGACATACCTGAACCTCCTTAAGCCATACCTGTCGAGATTTCTTGTAGTCTTCTTATGTAAGGCCTTAGCCTCAACTCCCCCTGAAACTTGATTTAGAGCTTGATTAGGGTTTGCCCTAAAAATTCAATCTTTGACTTTCACACTTCTGAATGGATGGAAGAATGTGTCCTGCTGAGCTGATCAACCTAGCATTCTTCAATTTTGAAATCTCCAAAATTGACCCCTCAAAATTGCCTTTGAAACTTCTGGATCTTCTGGACAGGATCTCGAACTAGGGTTTGATGAAGCCCACCCTTCTGTTCAATGAAAAGGTTTGATCCAAGGCTCTAAACTCTTATTTTTCTGAGGAGCTTCCAGCCGTGGTTACAGACTTCAAAAATTCCAACTTTTGCCGAAGCCCTAATTTTCCATCTTTCTGATCAAGATCCCGAGCTAGAGTTTAATCAAGCCCGGTCTTCTACCCAACCAAAAAATTCGATCTTGGTCTCTAAATTTCAATTTTCCTGAGTAGCATTCAGCCATGGATTCCGATTCCAAGAATTCTAAATTTCTCCGAAACCCTAAATTCCGGAAGCCATGAATAAAGGTGCTCCAAAAATAATTTTGTTTTGACAGAAATATGTACCTGATTGTTTCTGCTATAACTCTGAATTTTTTTTTCCACAGGGTCTGAAAACTTTTTCTGCAGTATCCTGACCTGTCATCTTTCCATCCTGATAGGTCTGACATCAATTGGATTTTCTGAGAGAGAGTTATGCCAAGTGTCGCAACATGAACTGTTTATGGGATAAAACAGGAGAGCGAACTTGTACGGTGTGCCACGTGTCACTGGTTTACTTTCGGCCTCTGAAAACGTTTCCTGAGATAGTACAGTCTGTGTACTACCTATCACTTTTTACAAAATTTCATTTGGAGCTTCCTATCCCAAGTTATGACCTTTTTTCCAAGGTCACCTGATTTTTACTAAGATCTGGAAGAGGCAGAAACCCTAACTTGTACTGATCATAACTCATAAAGTACAATGAATCTGAGGGTGCCCTTTGGACACAAGGTACCTGGGGATGTTATCTTCGACCTGTAAACTTTTTAGACCCTGAACCTTCGCAGAAATGGATTTATAGCGAAAGTTCCACGATGACTGGTTTTTGCTATGTAAAACCCTAACCTTCAAATTGTCGTAAGTAAAGCAAGTGTCGTAAGTGCCATACCTTGTCTTCCTTCAGGTTAGCTCTGATACCATGTTAATATTTAATATGCTAAGACATAAAATAGCAGCATTACATTCCATTTCACAATTAATAGCATATACAAGATCACTGAAGAAACAACAAGCACAGCATAAACACAAGAGACAGAGATTTATCCTGGGAAACCCTCATGGGGTAGAAAACCCAGCAAAGCTTCCTCAATATAGATGACCAGCAATATGCAAAGATGAAAACTTGAGACATGGTCTCCTCCTCCATAATAGCAGACCTCTCCTCCACAAGTGCGCTATCCTCAAGTGAGTGAGTGTGTATAATGAGGAACACACCTCCTCTATTTATACACTACTCTGATATGTATTTTACACAAGTACATGTAGGCTCGTATATAACCATTAGGTTAAATACCCCATTATAACTGACTGGGCCGACCCCCACATGGTGGGTCTAATAACCCTTTGACCCACATAACATATACAGGGACGACCCCCACTAGGAAAGTCTAATAACCCAAGTTACCACATTCCGACGAAGGAATAAACATCTCCGGATATATAATAAGATATTCAAGGAGGAATGAAACATCTCCGGAATAATAAAGTACAAATATAATATTCTTTGAAGTTACAATATCTCAACACTTTAGGACAGGGGCATTAGTGAGCAATTTCTTCAACTGCTGGAAGCTCTTCTCACATTTCTTAGTCCATACAAATCTTATACTCTCCCTTTGCAATGAGGTGATCGGGTGAGCTATCCTGGAGAATGCTCCAATAAATCTTATGTAATAACTAGCAAGACCCATAAAATATCTTAGATCTGCAACATTCCTCGGAGTAGGCGAATCCATTATGGCCTCTATCTTCTTTGGATCCACTACAATACCCTCTTCCGAGATCACATGACCCAAATATTGCACTTCCTTTTGATAGAATTCACACTTACTCAACTTAGCATACAACTAGTGTTCTTTAAGGACTTGCAATACCATCCTTAGATGCTCATTATTCTCTTCTTCATTCCGTGAATAGACCAAAATGTCGTCTAGGAACACAATCACAAACTTATCCAAGTATTTATTGAAGACACTATTCATGAGGAGCATGAATGGGACACGTTTATTGGTAAGACCAAATGGCACCACTGTGAATTCGTAATGACCATACCTAGTGCTGAAAGTTGTATTATGAATGTCCTCTTCTTTAATCCTCACTTGATGGTACCCCTGCCTCAAGTCAATCTTGGAGAACACTCTAGTTTCATTCATCCGACCAAACAAGTCATCAATCCTTGGAAAAGGATACTTGTTCTTAACTGTCACTTTATTTAGCTTCCTGTAATCAATACACAACCTCAATGTTCCATCTTTCTTCTTGACAAATAGCATAGGTGCACCCCAAGGGGATAAACTAGGTCTGATATATTGCTTGCCCATTAATTCTTGTAGTTTCATCTTCAACTCTATCAGCTTAGGTGTGCTCATCCTATAAACAACCTTGGAAATTGGTGTTGCTCCTTGAGCAAGGTTAATGGAAAAGTCGATATCTCTCTTGGATGGAAGTCCCGACACTTCATTAGGATATACATCCTGGAACTCTTTCCATAGCTGAAAGTATTCCAACCTAGGTCGTTTATCTTCTATTGAGTCTGATGTATGCACAACATACAATTGACAACCCTACCTGTAGAACTTTCTCAGTTGTAGGGCTGAAATCTACATCACTGAAACTCATTTCGGAATTCCTTTTACCAGCCTTCGCTTACCTTCATCATCAAGGAATTCAAGTTCTCTCTCATAACAATCTAACTTCGCTCTATGCATTTCCAACCAATCCATGCCAATTAAGGCATCATAGGATCCTAATGGTAAGACATTTAATTCTACATGAGTGAGGAGTCCATTCAATTCTATGGGACACTTCCCCAGTAATTCACTTACCTTCCTCTTGGTGCCTGTGGCTAACTGAACTAGCCAAGCTTTACTATGCTTTACCTTACCAAGAGAATAAATTTCAACTATTCCAGGAGACACATAAATATGGGTGGATCCTGGGTCAATCAAAATAGAAATAGATTTCTTATCAATCTTACCTTCAATCTCCACCACTGCTGATTGGTGTTATGTTTGATGGTCATCCAGTGCTGCATAGATTCTAGGAACTTCTCTTGCCATGTCACCCACTGTAGTTGCTCCTTCAATGTTGTGCAAGCTCCTCGGATACTCCCTTTTTGTTGGATAGTCTCTAAGGATGTGGTTTCCTCCACATCCCCAACACTGAAGTGGTCCTTTCTCTACTTTGTCTATTGTTATTGTTGGCTTAAATCCACTCCTACCTTGTTGTCCCCATGGAAAGGTTTTGGTTTGATTTATAAGACGTGGTTTAAATCCAATTCTTCTTGGTTTTCACCTGCCCTTGGGCTTACCTTTCCATGCTGACTGCATTTTTTATTTTCCTTTACCCTGCTCATAGCAATGCTCTGCCATTCGAATGGATTCTTACAAGCTTGGTGGATTGACGAACTCAATCCTATCTCTATAACTCTATGGTAGACTACTAAGGAAACATTGGATCTTTACTCTTTCATCCTTGATGTAATCCACATACCTCAGTAGTTCCAGAAACTCATGGACATGCACATCCATGGTGTTCTGTCCAAGTCTAAGTTCATTGAATTCTTTCCTTTTATTATCGTAGTACCAAACTGACATGTAGTTCTCCTGAAAGTACCTCTGGAATCTATCCCAACTAATCCTTCTTTCACTGATTCCCTTCACTTGCATAAGGTGCTCCCACCAAATAGAAGCTCTTCTGCTAAGGTTATAAATAGGAACCTTAGCCTTTTCATTCTTTGAATACTCATGTATTCTGAAGTGCTTCTTCATTCCAAAAAGCAACGCCTCTACTTCTTGACCTTCCTTACCTTCACCATCAAAAGTGGTAGGTCTTTCCTTCTTGAACTCGCCTTGCGGAATACCTTTGTACCTCTTTCTACTTCTACTCCTACTGGAAGTGTGCCTTGGGTTTACTTGAGAACCTTGGGAATCAGCTGACCTACTAGAATGAGATCTAGAAGAGGGTGTTCTGTGTTTTATGCTCATAGAATTCCTTCTAGGGATCAAGATCCTCCTCATAGAACGGCCCCTAGACTGGCTTTCTGCATTCATTTCTTCTCGGCCTTCGTTACTTGGATTAGACCCACCATTTACTTTCTGCAGTAGATTTGTGAGACTCTGCAAGACAGCTACATTAAGTTGATGTTTCTCTTCTTGCACCTTCGTCAACCTCCCATTGAAGCTTACCATGGTCTTGGAAACGTTTGGGGGTGTTACTCGTGCCCTCCTTCCATCAGACTCTGTGTCTGTATGTGCTTCCTGCACATTTTATCCTAGAACATCTTCCTCCTATTCATAAAGATGTTCGTAAGGTTTCTGGGCATCATCAAAATTCACCATCCTTACTTATATGCATCCAACCTTTCCGGACAAATCAACTTACTATTGATGCTGTTGTCACTATGCATAATAGAAACATCTATTAGAAATCACAAGCATACAATAAATCTTACACATCCATTCAAATATGGAATTCATTCATTGGACAATCGACCAATCAATACACATTTATCCAAACCTGCATCATGGACAAATTTGTGCATATAAATCTCTTCATGGCTTGGCCCAATAGCTCCAGTGCTATAACCTGTCTCTAATACCACTCTGTAGTGTACCTCGACCCCATCCCTAGAATCTCGTACCAATCTATCATGTACTCTGAACCTCTACGGTCCTTTAGGGGTGGTGAAAGACTCTGATACCTTTTTTTTCTTCAAAATGATTCCATTCACGCCTTTCCTCAATTGCATCATCAGATCCACAATCCGAAATCTGCAACTCTCTTAGATTCATGATCCATAATCCGCAAACTTCCTCGGATCCAAAATCCACAATTTCCCTCGGATCCTCTATCCGCAATTTTCCTCGGATCCGCAATCCACAAGTTACCTCAGATCCACAATCCGCATTGCGGGGTTCGGAAGACAAATCGATGAACTTACCTTTCCAACACCCTTCCGCAATCCACAATCCGCATTGCAGAAATAGGGATAGCGGAAGAGTAATTATTTTGTCAACTTCCTTTCCGCAATCTGCAATCGACAATTGCGGAAGTCGGGGTTGTGGAAGTCCAACTTCAATTTATCAGAACACCACCCTTTCCGCAATCTGCAATCCCCATTGCGGAAGTCGGAATTGCAGAAGTCCAACATGACTTCTCTGGAAACTTCCCCTTCTACAATCCGCATTTTGCCTTGCGGAATTCGGCATTGCGGAAGTCCAACATGGCTTTCCGAAAAAACTTTCCCTTCTGCAATCTGCTTTGTGGATGCAGAAGTGTGAAACCTCCTTCTCTACATCTTCAAACTTCCTAGACTTGTTTCTCCCTCATCCTTGAGCCAAATGAAGCAAGTCGAGTACCATTGGAAAGCTCTTGGAGAGATCTTTTCACTGGTATAACTCCCTCCTCCATATGGGTATCATAACCTTATCTTTTCCATGCCTTAGAACTTCATAAAACTCTATCTATCTTCTCCCATGACTTCTCTACATTTCTCTCTCTCGCAGAGGGATTTTAATAGTCATGACGAGGTTATCACTCTCCTCTCAGGTCCAGATGAGGCTAAAGCCCATCCTTTTGAAGATGAAATCAATACATAACAACATAGGTAATAAATTGAACTAGTTAACATATTAAAGCCTACAAGGTTAGTCATGCATAAACTTCATGTAACAATGGAGTATTCAACAGACAATCAAATTCTATATACAAGCTCACAAATAGATATCTATTGATTCCATTCATACAACCATTCAATCAACATCATATATCAAATAGATACAGCACATGCATCAACAACATTAACACCATAAAACACTTATCATTGAGACTGAAGCTACCCCAGGCAACTAGCTACATGAGGACAACGTTCCACCCAACCATAGGTCTCTGTATAGCCTGTACTCTTTCAGTTGAGAGACCACCCCCGAGCTGGGATGTGTATCTGCTAAGGATATTGATGCTTGTCTCTCAGAGGTAAAGTCTTATCCCATTGCTAAGCCAATCTCTATTGGGTTTATCAAGCAATCAGGGAATAAGAGGACAATGCCAAGCTAGTGAGATCTCTACAGAACTATAGGCATCTCAGAATAATCAGCTAGCATGTCACCCACATTACCTACCTAAACCAACACAATGAAGCTCCTCTTCTCTGTTGCTTAGTCCCTCAAGGCCCCTTCCATCCAGTGCTATTCATGATGGGCATAGAAAGGTCTAGCCACTGCTCTCATGAGTTTACAGCCTTCACTAGGTTTATCAAGCATTCAAGCAATAGGGAGGATAGTGCTAAGCCAGTGAGGTCATTCATAGAGATCCATACATCTCAACACTCAGTAGCATGGCACCCACATTACCTACCTCACCCAACACAAGGAAGTCCCTCTTCAACGTTGCTCAGTCCCTAGAGGCCCCTTCCCTCTAATGCTATTTAGGATCGGAATAGAAAGGTACATTTGCTAGTTCTATGAGATTCCAATATTAACTGGATTTATCAAGCAGACCCATCCCAAAAACTTGCCCTTCCATTATGCTAAGCAAACTGGGTTTCCCACCCGGTTGCATACTAAACTCTGCTCCGCAATGTATCACTCGATCACCAAACCAAGTTATTTGTTTGGATATACTGAGTGGTTCACACTCTATCACTCATCCCAGGGTTCAAATTCAAGGGTTCTCAACAAATGAGGGTGTCATACCCCGGTTCTAAGGGCATGCAACTTTGTAGCTCGCTTACACAGAAATCATGTTTCTTCCTTTTGGCTTCATGACTTGGCTCTGCGATCACTCATCTCTGATGGTCAATCCTTGATCGTGTTTGCATTATCCCTTCTTCCCTAACCACAGGATAGTAAACAGTCTGCATGGATTTCCCCAGGCATGGAGTGACTTACGGGGCACACGAACACAGGACGTCCCCTTCCATACGTGTCTGCAGGTCTGTTCCATACTCCATCGACTTCATGAGCCAATATCCTCAACCACTCTCTTACAAATGCATTAATGGAGGTATTGGAGGTCAGATGGGTTCATGAATGGACAAGTGGAAACATGGGCTCCCATCCCACAACCCCCTGACCACTCCCTAATGGATACACACAACCCCTTCTCATGCATTGCCTCCATAGCCAGTCCCTTGGGTATTTATTGCAATAATAAATAATTACATCATTTACAATGCTCCATGGCTTAACATCTCATGGCTATCGAACTGCTACATACTTGCCTGTGCAATAAAACCATAACATCCACTAGTGGGGCCTTGGCTTTGAGATCCACACTAGGGAAAACACATACATAACATGTATACAATATTTAGATCAAGCCAATAATCCACAAGGGTCAAAATAGGGGTATTACAACAGGTCTTGCAACAATGGATTCTTAACATAAAGGTTCTTCAATTCGCCCAGAAGGTTAAAATATGGTTTCTCAGGTGCTTTCTATAGATTTAATCTCTCAAGATACGAAGGAATTCTTGGAATTCTGGTAAGGATCTCTTCATCATATATTTCAATCGGTGTCTCAGCAAGTCTTTCAACAATCTCAACAATGAGAATTGTTATGCCGGTCAGGATTTTCACTTTTTATTTGTTCTTTATTCCGTCACAGGGGATGGAACATCCTTAATGACAATAGGTTCTACCACCCTCCCATATCGTAAATGCAGTTCATTATAGGGGATAGGGGTGATAGAATAAGGTGGCATATTTGTTGTTTCGAATTGTTGCACTGCCTTATTGGGGTTAGGAGTGGGTTGAGTAGGCAGTTGAGGTCGTAGTGGTGCATTGATTGGTGTTGCATTATTAGGGAGTTGTAGTTGTGGTTGTTGATATTGTTGGTGAGGAAATTGTTTATGAAGGAATTGATTCCTTGTAAGGATTTCTCCACCCTAGAGACCAATGGTTTTGTTGGTTTGAATGAGGTTCCCATGAAATCCAGAGAGTAGGATATTGCATTGGAGATTGAGTAGTTGGTTGCCACTGGTTATTAGGATAAGAGTATTGTGGAGGAAATTGACTATTCATATTATTCCAGTAATTAAACGATATAGGATCTGGATTCATACATGGAGCACAAGGTTGCCAAGGCTTCTTTTGTGAGATAAAATAAGCTTGCTCCACATTCCCATTAGGTGCTTGGAAAAATGCCTTAGATTTTGGGAATGAAGGGAACTCCTTAATGTTGTGCTCCAAATCACACAGACCACACACCTATACCTTGTCAAGTGGGCATTCCCTTAATGGGTGCCTCTTTATGCATTTAGCAAAGAATATGCCCAGTGCCATGTCTTCCTCTTCCTGCCTCTGCTTTGCTTTCAAAACATCCAATTGTGAGTAAATGGAACTCATCATATCGATTTTGAAGTATTCAAGAAGATTACATATTTATGCTCGTGTAGCTCCACCACTAGCTAAATTTTGTGCCCTTGTAAGGAAATCCCGGTCTCTTGTGCTAGTTCTGGAAGATCCCCTGGAGTATCTTCGACATAGATCTACAATTTGGTTGAAAGGTTCTCTTGAGATATCCCCTTTTCCTAACAAGTTGTGCATATCTGGACAGTCTTCTCTCATTCCTCGCAATAATATGATTTTCAGGATATCTCTCCTAGTGTCAGCATGGCCAGATCGCTGCAAATTATACAAGATTCTCTCCCCAAAATCTTCCAAACTCTCATCCTCTTTCTGGACCATTTTGAAAAATTCTTCCCTTCTATCCTTGGTTCTACAATAATCTTGATATTTAGAAATAAAGACTTGTTTCATTTGGTCCCATGCCATAACAGTCTCACCACCCAAACTCATGAACCAACATAGGGAATTTCCCTTCAAGGTGGCAAGATATAGTTTAAAAATTTGTTCACTGGAGGTGTAGTCGTAACTTCGACAAAGAATGTAAAACTCAAAAATGAACTCATCTGGGTCCTCAATGGACTTACCATAGAAATTAGGAAACATTGAGGGTGAAATGTTCTTCATAGGAGCCACCCTAAGTGTCCGTCGAACGGGGAATTCAAGGGTAGAAACTATTTCTCCATGTGGATTATTTCCATTGTCCCCCACTGCTTCTTCATGATCATTAGGGTGCTCTCTATGCTCTCCATTATCTTCATTATTCATTTCGTCCTTGTCTTCTTGCTCCTTTCTTCTTCTTTCTTACTCGAATTCTCGTCGATGTTCCAACCACCTTTCCTTGGTGACTTCCTTCCCATTAATTCGATAAAATTCCTCTGCTTTCCTTATACCCACAACAATTCCCTTATCTTTTGGAGGATGCTTCTTAGAGGTAGGAGTGGGAATTTCCGTTAACTTCTCCATGGTTGATACTGATGCTTCAAGCTTAGGGAGAATATTGTTATAGGTCAAACTTGCACCTCTCCGTCCATGATCACCTTGAGCTGTTGATCACACAAAAGGACAACTTGGATGGAGGAGCATGTTGACCTTAGATGATACTTTGACTTACTCCATTTCCTAACTTTACTGGAAAAACCTTAAAAATATCATTCTAAGATATGAGCGCTACTTGTTATAGGTCAAACTTGCACCTCTCCGTCCGTGATCACCTTGAGCTGCTGATCACACAAAAGGACAATTTGGATGGAGGAGCATGTTGACCATGGATGATATGACAACTCATTCCATTTCCTGACATTACTGGAAAAACACAAAAAATATCATTTTGAGATATGAGCTCTACTCTACTCAAAGAGACTAGCGCCCATACGCTACTCCACTGTATAATAGTAGCGCCCATATCCAAGTATACGCTACTCTAGTGTAGCATAGTAGCGCTCGCAATGTAAAATTGATTGAGCGCTAGTTTTTAAACACTAGGGTAGTGCCCTATACGCTACTCCACTGAAGAAGAGTCGCGTACATCTTAAAAGATGATTAAAAAATAATTTAATTCATCGAGGAGGATTAGTTGATGGCAGTTTCCTAACTCCCCCAACTTACTCCATAACTACATATCTATTAGGATATTCCTATACTCCATCCTAGTCCCACCAGTATTTTGATCATTTACATTTTCAGTCATGCATGCACCTTTTAGGGTTTGCATGCATTCTAGGGTTTGCATGCATTTTGCATGCATCCCAGTCATCAGTCCAACACCTAGCCTTCAGTTAGCCAGCCCCCAGGAGCTTCTCACTATTCAGTTTTAGCCCTCCAGTTGCTTAATGCGCCCTTCTTCCTTGATTTTAGGGAGCAACTTGCCCTCCTTCACCTACCAGTCCAGTTGTCACTCAGTTACACTCAGTTACACTCAGTTACAGTCAGTTACACTCAGTTACAGTCAGTTACACTCAGTTACACTTAGTTACACTCATTTACACTCAGTTACACTCAGTTACATTCAGTTACATTCAGTTACACTCAGTTACACTCAATTACATTGAGTTACACTTAGGTACACCTACCAGAGTTAGTTTGACTGATGGTTGACAGTTACTTGAGCATTGATGAATCCACTGATGATGATGAAGACTTCCAGTTGCGTTCTGATGATCATGAGGACACCTAGTTGTGCTCCGATGACACTCCAGTGATCCTTTGATCACTCCATGAAGGCTAATTCGAATTGCCACCTTAGGCATTCGAATTCCTCATGCATTGTATTATTTATATGTCCATTTGTGATTAATAATTTAGTATGACTGAAGTATTATTGCTTCTATCTGATTTCTACTGTACCATATTATTATGTTGCTCATTATACTGCATGTATCACTCTTCTTCTATTTTCTTGCTTAATCATAATTATTCTCTTGTGAGATACATCATCTCTTAGATCTGCTGTGAGGATTTTCACATGGTATCAGAGCCTGTTGAGAGAATTGTTTATCTCCATTCTTGAGAGTTTTTTTGCAAGTTATTACCAAGATTTCGAGTGCAGCAGTTGCAGCAGTTTCTGCATTTTTGCAGCAGTAGCAGTTGCAGTTATTCTATATTGTTTTTGCAGGTCCTCTACAGCTTCAATGTATTCATCAGGAATTACTCCTCTTGATCCACTCAACTATGATGAATGGAAACCAAGAATGATAGCAGACTTGAAGATCCATGATCTTTTTTATTGTTATTTTGAAAGAGAGTTCGAATCCCCTGAAGAGAAGATTGACTGGTTAAATAAAAGAGACATGCACTTTGCAGCAATAATGTTTTCTTTGTTTGCATACCAGAGATTCCAATTCAAATACCGTGATGGTGTTGAAATTCCAAGAGAGTTATGGACTCCAAAAAAAATATGGGCTCACCTGGATGGAAAATTTGGCAAAGAGAATGAAGGACTTGGTCCCAACCCATTCGAAAGAAAACAAAGTGATGCATTCGCTCCTCTTGATGGTCTCTCAGATCATGAACCAATATCATCTCATATTGAAGTTGTTGACAAAGAACTTGCAGATTCTCCGCTCATGCTCAAACTTTCTTCTCTTTCTATGCCAGCTCACACTCTAGATATTGCAGAAGGTCCTAAATCCTCTCTTGCATCAGAGTCTGTTGGTTTGCATCATGATCACATGATTATTTCAGAGGTCAAATCAGCTAGTGGAGGTAATGCATTTGCTCCTCTTCAGCAAACATCTCTTTTATACTACTATATGATCATAAATTCATGCTTTCAGAAGGTCATTGAAGAATATGGCCATTTCCATTCGCTTGGGATAATTTCTCATGCATCTACTAGTTTTGATCTCACCTCTCATGGTTCAAAGGAGATCTCAAGAAGCCATGATTCAAGTCTTGTATCTAATTTGGTTTCTAAGCAATTACTGCTTGGGAAAATTTCTCATGCATATGATAGTTTTGATCTCACCCCTGCTGGTTCAAAGGAGATCTCAAGAAACTGTTTTGAAAGTATTAAATTTGATTTTGATTTCAAGCAAACATGTAATAGTTATTTTTGGCATAATCTCACCCATGGTGGTTCGAAGGAGAAGACAAAGGACTATATGCACATTCAAAAATTTGATCCTACCTCAGCTGATTCGAATCACAGGTTCAAGGATCATTCTAATATTGTTGGATTTGTTCTCATCACATTCGATCTAAAGAGAAGATACAGGCACATGCTTTTTGAGCATGATCCACTTCTTCCCAAGAAGAAGATACCTCCAGACATATGACCAAGCATCACACCTGCTTGAGTTTGGAGCATTTATTTTTACGTGTGCCTTACAGTCTATTTTTTGAGGAGGGGGTATGTTTCCCATGAAATTTTCCCACTTCCTTGGTTTATTGATTGTTATTATTCATTGTATTGGGTGACCTTTGGTCTTAGTTACCAGGGCCCAGGATGGATTAAGGGGGGGTGTTAGGATATTCCTATACTCCATCCTAGTCCCACCAGTATTTTGATCATTTACATTTTCAGTCATGCATGCACCTTTTAGGGTTTGCATGCATTCTAGGGTTTGCATGCATTTTGCATACATCCCAGTCATCAGTCCAACACCTAGCCCTCAGTTAGCCAGCCCCCAGGAGATTCTCACTATTCAGCTTTAGCCCTCCAGTTGCTTAATGCGCCCTTCTTCCTTGATTTTAGGGAGAAACTCGCCCTCCTTCACCTACCAGTCCAGTTGTCACTCAGTTACAGTCAGTTACACTCAATTACACTTAGTTACACTCAGTTACACTCAGTTACACTCAGTTACATTCAGTTACATTCAGTTACACTCAGTTACACTCAATTACATTGAGTTACACTCAGGTACACCTACCAGAGTTAGTTTGACTGATGGTTGACAGTTACTTGAGCATTGATGACTCCACTGATGATGATGAAGACTTCCAGTTGTGCTCCGATGATCATGAGGACACCTAGTTGTGCTCCGATGACACTCCAGTGATCCTTTGATCACTCCATGAAGGCTAATTCGAATTGCCACCTTAGGCATTCGAATTCCTCATGCATTGTATTATTTATATGTCCATTTGTGATTAATAATTTAGTATGACCGAAGTATTATTGCTTCTATCTGAGTTCTACTGTACCATATTATTCCGTTGCTCATTATACTGCATGTATCACTCTTCTTCTATTTTCTTGCTTAATCATAATTATTCTCTTGTGAGATACATCATCTCTTAGATCTGCTGTGAGGATTTTCACAATATTGACCTGAACTGCTTCTTTAATCATATAAATACCAAGAAGGTTAAAGAAGAAAGGTTAGAAATTGGAGTTAGTGAGATTGATTAATGGAAAAAATTTGAAGAAGCTTGCATTGGAGGATTTGTTGCAGAAGACATCCAAGCCAGAGCAGAGCCAGAGCCCAGAATCTAGTTGCAGGAGCCTGTTTCATTATCAGGTATACTTGTACATCATTCTATTTTTGACAAATAAAGGTTGAAGTGTTTCTCGTTCCAATTTGAATTTGTTAGGAAATGACATCTTAAGTTGGATTTATTTTGGTCAATGCTGAATGTTAAACATTGCTTTTGTTTATTTCAAGATTTATATGTTGCCCAAAATGTTTTGAGAAGGGTATTGTTGTTGCAGGTTTGTTGAAGGAAAAGTAAATTTGGAAGCTGAATACAAGATCGAGTCAAGGCTAGGATCAGACTTCAGTTAAAAGGTGTGTTCCCTAAATATACAATCTATTTCTTTTTGTAAATGCCTCTGTAATAGCATCAATACACTTACCTGTCACCCCAACCAAGTTGATAGAATTAGTTTCCTTGCTATAGGGTAGAAATGCCCGCCAACAGACTGGCGACTCCTCTGGGGAATTAAGAGTTTTGGCTTTAGGAAACCTTGTTCTTGTGTGTCTTCCCAGATTGTTTTGACTTCTTTGATGTGTCAAGAAACTTCTTACGTATCCCTTGCCTTTTTCTTGCCTTCTTTCGTCAGTTTTTGTTACCTTCCAAAGTCAGTTTTCAAGCCTTTGAGATATGAGCGCTACTCTGCTATATATATAGTAGCGCCCATATGCTACTGTGCTACATATACAGTAGCGCCCATTTCAGTAGGGGCACGAGTTGCTCTACTACACAGTAGAGTACACTTTCTGAGGCATTCTTTTTTGGTTTGCTTGTGTTTTAAAACTTTTGGTGATTTGCTGACTGTGTTGTAGGATCCTTTTGATGGTTGCATGAGGTTTTTTACCTTTGGTCAAGTCATAGAACCTTTCCTTAAAGTTTTTCCATTTTTTAAACCGCTTATTGACCTTTGGAATTTTTGGGACTTTTTATTGACTTTTTGAAGACTAGGGAGTGTTTGGTGTTGAGCACTTCCACTTTTTTGTTAGACCCTGACTACTCATTGCCAGTTTACAAACCTGTGTACGCCTGTATCTGCTGTTTGTGGTGACATTGTCTGCTCTCTACTACTCCCATCCTTTGTTTTAGGGTTTGGTCCTTGGTAGAGTCTCTAGGGTGCCTTCTTTGGTCAAGTTTCTTTCTTCCTGGACTCCTTGTCTTTTTGCTAGTTGCAAGTGCGTTTGAACAGCTGTAGGCTGAGTCATTTCTCATTTTCTTGTGTTAGTAGGGCAGCTTACTTGTCTACTTTTGTTGGCATAGTGGTCTCGTTAGGGATAGATACTTTAGGTCAGTCCTTTTGTGTCTTTCTCTTTTTGTTTTCTTCCACTTTGCTCTCAACTTTATAGGCTTTTTCTTTGTAAAAAACCTGTAGATCAAGTCTTTATCGAGCTAGGGTTTCGACAGCTATAGGCCTAAGAACTTTTACCCATACTTACACACATTGCATATAAAGTTTTATTTGGCTTTCCATTTTTGCATAGTTCTTTTTCGTTTATTGAAAAAGCAAAAAAAATTGGTATTTTAAGCTTAAATAGAACTTGTTTTTTGTTATTACAAGATAACTTAGTATATTTTGTATAATTTCAAAAAAGAAAACATTTTTTTTTTTTTAAGTAAGTTTACTTAGATTTTCAGTTTTGGAAAGAAGTAATTAAAAAAAAATGAAAAAAGTTTGTTGTAGAAAGTTTTGATATTATTGCACTTTTGTTTTCTTGTCATAACCACGCCACACAAAAGCACTACCCCTTTTTGAGTAATAAAAGCCCTAAAATTTGTTAATAAAATGAACTAGAAACTTTTTCTTTTTAGGGTACACTACACCAACTAGTTTTGGTTAGGGTCTTGGGTTTAAATCACCTTAAACCACCCAAGATCACACATTGCGCAAAAATCGTAGTGAGACTATCATAGGTAAACCCACCTCACTCAAAATTTGCCTGGGATCTATTCAGTAGGTCATTGCGAGATCAGTTTGTGGGAATACTCCTCCTACTTACTGTTCGAGCATACGCTAGGATCGGATTGCGTATTGGGGACTCTTTTGAGTTTCGGGCTTAGCTACCCTACCCACGCTTTCTGATTCGACCGGTGACTGTTCCCCCATGAATTTTCGGTGTTGTGGTATCCATAGTATCAGACTCTAGGTTCATACACAGGTGACAACAGAGGGTATATCTACTGTACCTAAGACAGACGTGGGAGGAAACCCCTTTACAGGTCTTTGGGAGGGCGGTTGGGTGATTCCAGTGCTTGCACCCTTAGTCATTGTATTGCGGACCCCGGGTAACTGTCTTTCTTCCTTCGTTGATCTGTTCTGGGCCCTCATCATCCCAAACTCTTCTCCAGAAGGCACCTTTGTTTGACTGGTTTGTATACTTAGGACTTTTTAGTTGGCGTGTTGTTTGCCCCCTAGTTGTAGTGGCCACTAGGTTCTAGTCTGTTATTTTATATTTGTAATCACGGAGAATCAACAACCCCGTAGATCGAGAAGGATTAAAAACCTTCCACCAGTTAGGACAGAACCTATACAACCAGCTAGACGGCAGCAGGTAAACCCCGGTATTTCTTCAGAAATTACTTCTGAAATAGAATTGCTTGAAGAAATCCTTGTGACAGAAAACCTTGAAATTGAGGTTCCTGAGGAACCACTACCAGGTACCACAGATCAGCAACACTTTAGTACTATTGAGGTGGAAGATCTTACTTCCGTGGAGTATAGCACTCCATTCAATCCTCCCTTATCCAATACTAGAATTCCGCTTCTGACACCTGTTGGTTTCCAGCAACCCCTTTTCAGTGCAGATCTTTCCTTTCCTGGACATCTGATGTCTAACTCAGGAGGTGAATAGGGGGTTCCCCAAACTCCCACTTTAGGTATGAATACCAACACAGTTAACCCTTCTTTTACTGTTACACCTAGTCAGGCACAAACCACATCTGTGCCTACTCCATCTTTCAATTTCAACACTAGTACATTAGGTATGACTAGTTTTACAACGATGGCATCTATTCCTACTCCTACTGTTGGACCTAGCAGTATGGCCAACTGTGCAACACCTTCTACTTCCCAACCGTTATATCAGATTCCTAGTACTTGGGTTTCCACACCTGTGGTAGGACCAAGTGCTTCTGCAAACATGCTAGTCATGGGTACCATGACTGCACCGTCCACATCAGCTTCTGCTGGTTTCAATACCTTTGTAGGCCCTAACTTGAATCAAGCTAACATGCCTGCAAGTAATGTCCCTTTTTCCCTATTTTCAGGGGGAGGGGGTAATATCTTTAACCAGCAATATGGCGAGGCTAACACCCAGCCACAGTGGACGAATCCGCAAAGCACTAATCCACTCTCGTATGGGTGGGGAAATTTTAATAACTCTTTTGCACAACAACAACAGATGGCAGGGGGAAACCCCTACCAACAAATAGCTAGGGGAAACCCCTACCAACAGTTAACTGGGGGCAACCCCTATCAACAGTTAGTAGGTGGCAACTCCTATCAGCACATGGCCGGGGGTAACCCTTATCACCAGATGGCTGGGGGCAACCCCTACCAACATTTCATGGGACAAACGATGGGAGGTTCCCCTTATCAAGTACCATCTTACCGGCCTCGTCTACCTTTTCTGGCAACTTTGAATTTGCCAGATCTTTCTAAACTGACAAATGATCCTGTGTGTCACAATACCACATGGCCATCAATTCCCACCAAATTACCTTCGGATATTCCAAAATTCGAAAGCAAAACAGGTGAAGATCCTGGTGACCATGTCACTACCTTCCACCTTTGGTGTTCTTCCAATTCGTTAAATGAGGATTCCATTAGATTGAGATTGTTTCAAAGGACCTTAACTGGTCCTGCAACGAAATGGTACATTGAGTTACCTGCGGCTACTTTCTCTAGTTTTGGGGATCTAGCAACCGTCTTTTTGAACCATTTCCAGCTTCATGTTCGGTATGATGCCGGAACAGAACTTTTGTCTACTTTTAGACAAAATAAAGCCACTCACCTATCTGACCACATTCAGGAGTGGCGAAGATGGAAGAGGCTCATAAATGCCAACATTCCTCCAGAGTTCCTGCTTGAGTGGTACTTGAAATCACTCCTTCCTTATATTTCTAAGGAAGTAGCGACATCTGGAGTATCCAATGAAGAAGAAGCCATTTTAAGGACTCAACAGCTAGACCTTGTTTATGCACAATCTGGTCTACTGTATGAGATTATACCTGACACACCAAGATCAAACAATCATCTGAGTAGACCCAAACCTGGACCACATGCTGACATCATAGTGGGTTCAGTTGACTCTGCAGCCTTCGAAGCACTAACCAAACAGGTCCAAGCCTTAACTGTCAAACATTCGACTGCTGATATTTCTTCCGTCACAACCTCTCCTTCTACTGCTGAACCTGTCAATCAGATTCAGAACAATCAAAAGGGCCCTCGGCATCCCAACAACAAAATGAAGGGCAAGAAAGGAGAGGGGAACCAACAAAAGCCCAAAAAAGATAATGCTGAAGAGGGTAACAAAGAAGAAAAGAAGGTTAAGTTCCCTTGTAAACTTTGCAAGCAGAACCACCTTACCCACCAATGCCCTCTGCTTGAAGAAGCCCAGAAGCTCTTAAGAGAAAAGAAGCCTGCTGTCTTAAAAGATCCATTTCCTAAAGGGCAAGGCTCAACTTCTGGAACCTCCAAAACTAGGGGCACTTCGCACGCTTCAGTTGATCAAAAATTTATAAACATGGTTAATTCAGATGCACTTTTGCAAACTAGAGCCAGGAACTATACCCCGGAAGTGCAGAAAAAGGATAAGGAGATTCCTGAATCCTCCACTCCACTCCACATTCCTATGGACCCAATGCCCAAGATCCTGAAAGGTGTCTTGAAGAGGGCATCGCACAATCCCAACACACGGGCTACTTCTAACTACAATGTGGTTGAAGATTTAGCCTAGACACCTTGTGCCATGTCTACTCTAGAAGTCTTGCAAAGTTGTCCTTTACAACAACATGCACTTCTGGCAGCTCTTGGGAGTATGGAGTCCTCCAACATGTCTGCGCGATTTGATATGACTGATGTCAAATACCGGTTGCCATATCACGTTGCCCTTCAGATTGAGGTCGTTCATGGTCCAATGACCATCAGACGAGCTGTAGTAGATGAGGGAGCGTCGACTTGCGTAATGTCGATTTCCTGTTGGAAAGCTTTAGGTTCTCCTGAGTTAGCCCCTTCCAACACACTACTTACTGCATTTGATGGCAGAAATTTCCGTCCACACGGAGTTTTTCCATCATTTGATGTCACTTTGGCCGGTAAGACAGTTGCTGTTGAAATAGAAGTTCTGGATGCTCAGCTCGATTACAATATGTTATTGGGCAGGAGTTGGACTTATGCCATGCGAGCTATAGCATCGGCAGTTTTTTGAGTGGTCATGTTCCCATTTGAAGGTAAGACCGTTACTGTTGATCAACTTTCTTTCACTCAGAGAAACAACCAAACTTCTTCGGAAACCACAGTTCCTTTGATTGATCAAACCACCCCAGTTGGCGAGAGTATAGGAGCAGGACTTTTCGGATCACTAATTGGCACTTTTGATCTACCCGCTCCTACTTTATTTGTTGGTACGGAGGGATGTTCATTGTCTGAAACTTACATGGTTAGTGTGACAACTGATTCCCAGTTTCTCACAACTAATTCAAACCCCTCCATTACTACTTCTGTTGTAGAAGTTACCCACTTGGATTCTCATCAAACTACAACAGAACATATGTCGACTCAATTGGTGTCTGTCAAGTCAAACATAGATTGTGCCACTACTCAGACACCTGACCCAATCCATTCTCTCGACAGTTCAGGAATTACTTTACCTTCTGATGAAGAAATTTTAGAAGCCTTGAACGACCCGGACCATCCTCGTGAACACATAAATCGCGCGTCTTTCTTATTTCCTTTTCTTAACTTGTTAGAGAGAGGTGAATTTTGTTCACCACCCGACGAAAATACTGGTCTCACTCCTTCACAAGTTGCTATTGTTGAAGCAAATAGATTACATACCTCGTTGGTGAACATTTTCACTGGGGTCAACGGAAACATTTTCTTTGAAACGGGATGTTATCTTGATAAAATCATTCCGTATACTAATCTTTTCCATGAGTTCCATAACACCTTTGCCCGGCCTCACGAGGAGGATCTAGGCATTGACCCTACCTGAAGGAGTACTACGCCTAGGCTTAAATAATTTTTCTTGTAGCATAGCTGTATATTTTTGTAAAGCTAGTTTTTGTTATGCTCGTTAGGTGATCTTATGTGTGTTTCGTTTCGTGTACCAGATGTCAACCGCACATTTCTTAGGATTTGCTGATGGCGCTAGTCGCCACACCTGTCAGTTGGTTGCAGCAGCTTGGGTCATTTATTCACCCGCTGACCAACTTGTCTCTTCGGGGGGGGTTTGTTTGGGACCTACCACGAATAATGTGGCTGAATACAGTGCAGTTATAGAACTTCTCCGAGATGCTCTCAGTCATGGCATTTCATACCTGGAGGTAAGGCTTGACTCACAATTAATTGTATTTCAGTTAACAGGTGTCTATCAGATCAGGGATCCAGGATTGCTACGTATGTTTCTACGAGTTAGACTATTGGAAAGACAATTTCATTCTATTAGATATGAACATATTCCAAGAAGTTTTAACACTTTAGCTGATTCATTAGCAAACTATGTGTTAGACTGGCATTTGCATCATACATTGTCATAAATAACATTACACACATAAAATTTAAATGCATACACATGTAAATAACTGATACTATATCAAAAAACATGAGTTTTGTATCATGAGTTCATCAAGTCAAGTCATAAAAGTACAAAAGCTAGGCATAGTAGCCTCAAAAATATATACATAGAATGTTTTCTTCTCCTATGGAGAAGGAGGAACCTCCTCATCATCTACCGCATTGCGATAGCATATCACTAGTCTAGCAACCCTCCGCGGTAATCTAAGCCATGCTGGGGGCACCCTAACAACATCTTCCTGCAGGTCAACAGGTATCTGGTCCATGCGGCATGCAGGAATCTCATGAGTCAACCGACTCATTTTCCTCCCCAGGGTTCCCAACATAGCATCCACTGTGGAAATATCAGCTGGCCTCACATAGATGGTAGGATGGCGCTCAGGACGAACAGGCCCAACATCTGCATTTGACACTTGATTAGAAATCCAAAAATCATTCATAAAAATCAAATACTTGAAAAAGTTTGAAAAATTAAATAAATTCTCAAAATTTAAACATACCAATGTCTCCCCAGGCTCCACCTGGCGGAAGCACCAGCTCTGGATCGCGACAGAAATCCAATCCAGCATAGGGAAACTACTCAAAAGCGGGTACTTGCCTCTCCCACCACCCCCAGAAGTCATCAGTGTGGTAACAATAGTGACTTTCCCCACCACCCTGGTGGAGAAAAATGTCACCCCAACGGCCTAGTCTGGGCTCACGAGGGTTAACCTATGGTAGAGGCATCCCCAAACTAATAGCAGGCATCCTCTCGAAGAAGAAAGTACACAAAATACTTCCGTACCCAAAATTCTTCATTGTGCCGGATTTGCAACCCGTCAATTGATACTTCATGTTGGCCAGCAAACTAGTACTCCAATCATAAACATGACCTTGCAAGCATTTTACACCAATATGAATCGAATGCCTAGAAGCTAAGTGTTGTGATGCACTACCGCTTACTCGGTTGATCATGCTCACTATCACTTTCAGAGGGAGACCATCAATAGTTGAAATCAAGACTTGGATTCCCGATTTTTCTGCTCCGGCAACACAGTATGTATTCACATATTCTTGCACTGATCGTGCACCTAAATGAGAAGACCTTTTCAGATTGATTACGTCTCCTCTCCCTGAGAGACTAGTAGTCAAGTATATATCCTCAATGGTAAGCTCAAGAGTTTGCCCGCGGATGATGAAGGTATTAGTATCTACATCCCAATACTGAATCAGTCTCCGAAATAGCTTGTTTAGTGCCCGCATGTTTACGGTTCGATAAAATTTCAACAAACCGCATCTTCGGAGCACATGGAGGGTAGTCGGGTCTTGCATGGCTAACCTATCCATGTCTTCATGCTCCCTTTCCCTCCATTGTAAGACCATCCTGCACAAAAAACCAAAAATTTTTGAGTCTCGGCGCTTGTAGGTGGCTTTGCAAGTATGTATGCTATTGTGTACACTACACAGTAGCGTGTAGGCGCTACTTTGTGTGAGCACAGTAGCGCCCATCGAGTTTATACGCTACTGCTGTGTATACACAGTAGCGCCCGTGCATAAACGCCTATGAACATGGCGTTGCAAAGCTATTTTTGCTCAAAAAATTAAAAAATAAACCATGAAATTGCAAGTCAAGGAGATTTCTACTTACTTGGCGGAGGAAGTTTGGTGATTGGATGCTCGGTTTGATCACAGTGGAGATTTGAAATTCGCATAATGTTGCCCAATTTTTGCCCTACAACACAAATTGAAATTTGATTTTTTAACAATGAAATTATATATTTATTGGATTTTGATTTTTACCCATAATTTTTAATTTTCCATAGTTTCAAAAACTTTCAAAAACCCTAATTAATCAATTGAAACACAAAATAAGGTATAACACTGATCCAAGCTCAATTTTCACTCAATTGTTGTCGGATTCGTCTCCTAAGCTCAAATTTCTTGATGATAGATCTTGTTAGTTAGCTAAACATTCCAAATTCATATATCATTCGATATTTTTGCCGCATCGACTAATATTTTGTTGAAGACCTAGTTTTGGCAGGACATGAAGCTATGATCCTAGAAGCTGACCTTTAAGTCATTTTAAGCTCTTGTTTGGACTATTTAAACCTAAACAAGATTGCCGAGCGAACTTGTCCTCTTCGGGCTCGTTAAAGTATCCGAAGGCTCATCCACTCAGGTATAGAATTACCCCTTTTCCAGGCCTCAGTGGATTAACTACAGAAAAGGTATACTCTAGGTATACTCCTGTATACGCTAGAAGAGTTCTCCTTTCATTGTTTTATACTTTTTCGGGGGAGGAGACTAACTGTATGAAAAAGGACCTTTTGGAGTCTCTCTTTAGGGTTTTCAGACTCTCTAAACATGAAAATACCAAGCGAGCATTCACCTACTCGAGCTCGATGTGAAATCCACGAGAGGGTAAGTAGAGGATTGTTTAAGTTTTTCAACTCTATAAACAAGAAAACACCACCGAGCACAGACCAATCCGGGCTCGATATAAAATCCACGGATAGGTGAAAAGAGGATTGTTTAAGTTTTTCAGACTCTATAAACAGGAAAACACCGGTGAGCATTAATCTGCTTGGGCTCGATACTAAAATCCAAGAGCAGATATATGGAGTTATTGTTTAAGTTTTTCAGACTCCTTAAAATTGAAAACACCGGTGAGCAAGAACAGATCTCGGCTCGATATTAAAATCCAGAGATCAGTACATATAGAGTAATCTTCTATCTCTTCTTCGAACTCTATAAATTATGAAGAAGGTACTGAGTCTTCCTCCCATGGGCTCGTTAAATTTTTTACATGGTTGGTGTTAGCTCTCCAAGAAACTACTTAGTGGTTATGGCTAAGTATGCTTGGTAACTCAAGAATTCAATACCCTTTTCAGTAAATGGATCGATGGGATACCACAATAGCTCGATGGAAAGGTTGCTTATCAAATAGTTAAATGAGCCAGTGCTCTTAGAAACTGTAAATCAGATGATAAATAACAGAAATGATATGTAGAATATTGCTAAGACAACCAAGTATATTAACATGCAGGGTTTATGCAACCAAATACATGCATAACATCGGGTCACACATAGCAGTAGGAAGTTCCTCAATCCAAATTATGAGCACAGGCTAAGCTAATTTGAACAGAGTGCAGAACAATGGTGGATGAAAATATCTGATAACAACAACAAGAGAAAACTGTGATTTTTATTATAACAAGCAACCAAAACATATGGCAAAGTCTCTCCAAGCTCGAACCCTTTGTTCTCCAAATGACTTTGGCTTTATAGCCTTACAAGATCAAATCTAGATCCATGAAAAATGGATCAGATTTGCCCAAAAATAGTCAAACCAACAAGTGTAGGATGAGATCCTATAAAAATGGATCTGGAATGCTAATAATGGAAAATCAAATCAAAATAGGAAAAGATCATATCCAATGAGTCAAACTCTATCTTGAAAGCCCTGATATCCTCCAATCTCTTTGACAGGTGTAGAAAGCCTTCCAAGGCTGATGAATCATCATGAGAAATTCGAATTTGCCTCCTTTGGCAAAAATACAATATTTCTGCTCATTAACTAGTTCACCATTTTCACTTTTCAACCTTCTTAACCATCAAATACATCAAGATAAACTCTTAAACCTGATGTATTTAATTATTATACATCATTAGAAACCAACTTCGAGAGATTTGGTAGAGAAAAAGTCAAATCTGGGCAAAAATAGAAAAAACTGCCAAAAACAGGCTTTCGGCAGCTAACAATTCTGCTGATTTCGTGCCTTAGCCGCCGGAAGTCAGACCTTTCGGCAGCTAATGAGCTCTGTGGGGCTCGCCTAAGCTGCCGAAAGCTGTAACTGTTTCAAAAATTAAAACCCAAAACGCTGCTTTCTGCTGATTTCGTGCCTTAGCCGCCGGAAGTCAGACCTTTCGGCAGCTAATGAGCTCTGTGGGGCTCGCCTAAGCTGCCGAAACCTGTAGGATTCCTGAAAAAATTGCCTTTGGAAAAAATCGATTTTCTCAACCGTCCGATGTCCGTTTTGCATGTCCGAATAGTCGATTTTGATCTACAGATCATAATCTATCCATTGGTGCTTCCAGATCTGAATTTGGAGTTCGGGAAGGCCGTCAAAATTTCCCCGCAAGATAACGCGATTTCAACAAAAATATTCCTCCAATTTCCATTCACTGCTCTGTGCAATAATTATTTTTTGCCAATTCCTTGATGATTCTGATGCTTTTAGTCCTTTAGCTTTACTGGTCGTTGTAATATAGCTGGTAGTATTTTTCCAGAGCACAATATTTTTTTAAATTTACACATGGAAACATTTTCGGCAACTAAAATCATTCTGGCAAACCAAATTAGCTGATGAAACTGAGATTTTGAATTTTGAAGGACATGACTTATAGAAATAAAGATTTTTACCCATTCTGTCATCCAAAATGACGGTGGTCAATTCGGGAGATAACATCTGGCTCCTACTCGGGGATGGAATCCTCCCAGTGAGGTTCCGAAGAATCCCAGAACCAAGTAGTTCCAGTAGCCTTAGTATTGGGCATGGAGTCATCAAGCCATCAGCACTGATCCCTCTGCAACCTGTATCTTCCATGCAGCCTGTTCTGCTTATTCAATAACAAATGAAAAATGATCTACGTGCTCATAGGAAGAGCTTATTCATCTACCTACCCCTACACTAACCAGTAGAGGTAGATCATCAAGTAAAAGAACACTTCCAACACAGCCATGTAAGAAATTTATTTGCTGACAGAATTCTTAATCTTGATCCCAAAAATGAAAGAATACGTAGCCAACAGAGATGTGTTCTGGAAAAATGATAGAAACAGCTTTCATCTGATAAGAATATCTTGCTCTTTATACTGCTAAATGATTCCAGAAAATCGGCAATAGGATTAATAAAATAGTAATGGAATACCTCTTCAAGCTTCTGTTCTGACTGTAAATGAAAATGATGTGGCTGGCTGTCCTCCTTGGCCTCAATGATGTGTATAAACTGCTCAAGATCTGCTAGAGAAGGCTGCTCAAAATCTGCTGGAGAAAAATATCCAATAAACTGCTGATATGGACTGCTTAGTTCCTCGCCACCATCATTCTCTTCATAAATGCTGAAATCTGCCTTTGTCTGCAAGTATGGAAGATGTGGGCTGTCCTCAACATATGCTGCTACAACATCAACACATCCGGGATCATGGTTTACCTGTTCTAGCTGAAGATTAGACAGCCCTTGCAAATCTGGACATGGTAGGATGTCCTCCTCCATCGCTGTAGATCTGAAACTGTCACTGGCTGATATAAAAATCTGCTCTTCACTTTTCAAATTTTCAATAGGAACAATCTTATCTTCATGACAACATAAGTTGGGAGATGCATTTGATACAATAACAAAAGCATCACTATGGCTATCATGATGTGGATAAACGATCTCTTGATCATAATGAAGAGTATTTTCTACAGCAGCATAATCTTCATGAATGTCTACTTTCGAAAGATTAAACTCATGACAACACTCAGGAAAAAGAAGATCAGCTGGAAATATTCCTTCACAAAACACATGGAAGGAATCATGAAAATCAGCCAATGAGCTGATACTAGAATTAGGCAAAGATCGATACCAATCACGGGCAATCCCTTTTAATGAAACACAGAAGAGCCGGATCTGAACATCCTCATGCACTACCTGCAACCGATGCATGTAGTCATGAAAGTCCAGCAAATGCTCAGCTGGCACTTCCCCCTCTTCTCCTCGAAATCTAGGAAGACTGTTCTCCCATTCATCTCTAGCAGGCACTTGATTAGGAAAACCAGCAATGCTTGAAAAATCACAGAACGCATACCTCCTGGCTAAGATTCTGTTCATGTCATACCAGTGGAATCACCAACAGAATTCTGAACAATGGAGTCGCCACTGAGTTCATCCTTCATGGAGTCGCCAGATAGAATATTTATAACCAGTGAAGTGTCTGATCCTTGTCTATCATCAAGGACCAGATCTGTGTCGTTCTCCCAGGAAGATCAGCTTCTCACCTCGCTCCCCGGCAACGGCGCCAATTTGTTAGCTCTCCAAGAAACTACTTAGTGGTTATGGCTAAGTATGCTTGGTAACTCAATAAATCAATACCCTTTTTAGTAAATGGATCGATGGGATACCACAATAGCTCGATGGAAAGGTTGCTTATCAAATAGTTAAATGAGCCAGTGCTCTTAGAAACTGTAAATCAGATGATAAATAATAGAAATGATATGTAGAATATTGCTAAGACAACCAAGTATATTAACATGCAGGGTTTATGCAACCAAATACATGCATAACATCGGGTCACACATAGCAGTAGGAAGTTCCTCAATCCAAATTATGAGCACAGGCTAAGCTAATTTGAACAGAGTGCAGAACAATGGTGGATGAAAATGTCTGATAACAACAACAAGAGAAAACTATGATTTTTATTATAACAAGCAACCAAAACATATGGCAAAGTCTCTCCAAGCTCGAACCCTTTGTTCTCCAAATGACTTTGGATTTATAGCCTTACAAGATCAAATCTAGATCCATGAAAAATGGATCAGATTTGCCCAAAAATAGTCAAACCAACAAGTGTAGGATGAGATCCTATAAAAATGGATCTGGAATGCTAATAATGGAAAATCAAATCAAAATAGGAAAAGATCATATCCAATGAGTCAAACTCTATCTTGAAAGCCCTGATATCCTCCAATCTCTTTGACAGGTGTAGAAATCCTTCCAAGGCTGATGAATCATCATGAGAAATTTGAATTTGCCTCCTTTGGCAAAAATAGAATATTTCTGCTCATTAACTAGTTCACCATTTTCACTTTTCAACCTTCTTAACCATCAAATACATCAAGATAAACTCTTAAACCTGATGTATTTAATTATTATACATCATTAGAAACCAACTTCGAGAGATTTGGTTGAGAAAAAGTCAAATCTGGGCAAAAATAGAAAAAACTGCCAAAAACAGGCTTTCGGCAGCTAACAATTCTGCTGATTTCGTGCCTTAGCCGCCGGAAGTCAGACCTTTCGGCAGCTAATGAGCTCTGTGGGGCTCGCCTAAGCTGCCGAAAGCTGTAACTGTTTCAAAAATTAAAACCCAAAACGCTGCTTTCTGCTGATTTCGTGCCTTAGCCGCGGGAAGTCAGACCTTTTGGCAGCTAATGAGCTCTGTGGGGCTCGCCTAAGCTGCCGAAACCTGTAGGATTCCTGAAAAAATTGCCTTTGGAAAAAATCAATTTTCTCAACCGTCCGATGTCCGTTTTGCATGTTCGAATAGTCAATTTTGATCTACAGATCATACGCTATCCATTGGTGCTTCCAGATCTGAATTTGGAGTTAGGGAAGGCCGTCAAAATTGCCCCGCAAGATCACGCGATTTCAGCAAAAATATTCCTCCAATTTCCATTCACTGCTCTGTGCAATAATTATTTTTTGCCAATTCCTTGACGATTCTGCTGCTTTTAGTCCTTTAGCTTTACTGGTCGTTGTAATATAGCTGGTAGTATTTTTCCAGAGCACAATCTTTTTTTAAATTTACACATGGAAACATTTTCGGCAACTAAAATCATTCTGGCAAACCAAATTAGCTGATGAAACTGAGATTTTGAATTTTGAAGGCCATGACTTATAGAAATAAAGATTTTTACCCATTCTGTCATCCAAAATGACGGTGGTCAATTCGGGAGATAACATCTGGCTCCTACTCGGGGATGGAAGCCTCCCAGTGAGGTTCCGAAGAATCCCAGAACCAAGTAGTTCTAGTAGCCTTAGTATTGGGCATGGAGTCATCAAGCCATCAGCACTGATCCCTCTGCAACCTGTATCTTCCATGCAGCCTGTTCTGTTTATTCAATAACAAATGAAAAATGATCTACGTGCTCATAGGAAGAGCTTATTCATCTACCTACCCCTACACTAACCAGTAGAGGTAGATCATCAAGTAAAAGAACACTTCCAACACAGCCATGTAAGAAATTTATTTGCTGACAGAATTCTTAATCTTGATCCCAAAAATGAAAGAATACGTAGCCAACAGAGATGTGTTCTAGAAAAATGATAGAAACAGCTTTCATCTGATAAGAATATCTTGCTCTTTATACTGCTAAATGATTCCAGAAAATCGGCAATAGGATCAATAAAATAGTAATGGAATACCTCTTCAAGCTTCTGTTCTGACTGTAAATGAAAATGATGTGGCTGGCTGTCCTCCTTGGTCTCAATGATGTGTATAAACTGCTCAAGATCTGCTGGAGAAAAATATCCAATAAACTGTTGATATGGACTGCTTAGTTCCTCGCCACCATCATTCTCTTCATAAATGCTGAAATCTGCCTTTGTCTGCAAGTCTGGAAGATGTGGGCTGTCCTCAACATATGCTGCTACAACATCAACACATCCGGGATCATGGTTTACCTTTTCTAGCTGAAGATTAGACAGCCCTTGCAAATCTGGACATGGTAGGATGTCCTCCTCCATCTCTGTAGATCTGAAACTGTCACTTGCTGATATAAAAATCTGCTCTTCACTTTTCAAATTTTCAATAGGAACAATCTTATCTTCATGACAACATAAGTTGGGAGATGCATTTGATGCAATAACAAAAGCATCACTATGGCTATCATGATGTGGATAAACGATCTCTTGATCATAATGAAGAGTATTTTCTACAGCAGCATAATCTTCATGAATGTCTACTTTCGAAAGATTAAACTCATGACAACACTCAGGAAAAAGAAGATCAGCTGGAAATATTCCTTCACAAAACACATGGAAGGCATCATGAAAATCAGCCAATGAGCTGATACTAGCATTAGGCAAAGATCGATACCAATCACGGGCAATCCCTTTTAATGAAACACAGAAGAGCCGGATCTGAACATCATCATGCACTACCTGCAACCGATGCATGTAGTCATGAAAGTCCAGCAAATGCTCAGCTGGCACTTCCCCCTCTTCTCCTCGAAATCTAGGAAGACTGTTCTCCCATTCATCTCTAGCAGGCACTTGATTAGGAAAACCAGCAATGCTTGAAAAATCACAGAACGCATACCTCCTGGCTAAGATTCTGTTCATGTCATACCAGTGGAATCACCAACAGAATTCTGAACAATGGAGTCGCCACTGAGTTCATCCTTCATGGAGTCGCCAGATAGAATATTTATAACCAGTGAAGTGTCTGATCCTTGTCTATCATCAAGGACCAGATCTGTGTCGTTCTCCCAGGAAGATCAGCTTCTCACCTCGCTCCCCGGCAACGGCGCCAATTTGTTAGCTCTCCAAGAAACTACTTAGTGGTTATGGCTAAGTATGCTTGGTAACTCAATAAATCAATACCCTTTTCAGTAAATGGATCGATGGGATACCACAATAGCTCGATGGAAAGGTTGCTTATCAAATAGTTAAATGAGCCATTGCTCTTAGAAACTGTAAATCAGATGATAAATAATAGAAATGATATGTAGAATATTGCTAAGACAACCAAGTATATTAACATGCAGGGTTTATGCAACCAAATACATGCATAACATCGGGTCACACATAGCAGTAGGAAGTTCCTCAATCCAAATTATGAGCACAGGCTAAGCTAATTTGAACAGAGTGCAGAACAATGGTGGATGAAAATGTCTGATAACAACAACAAGAGAAAACTGTGATTTTTATTATAACAAGCAACCAAAACATATGGCAAAGTCTCTCCAAGCTCGAACCCTTTGTTCTCCAAATGACTTTGGCTTTATAGCCTTACAAGATCAAATCTAGATCCATGAAAAATGGATCAGATTTGCCCAAAAATAGTCAAACCAACAAGTGTAGGATGAGATCCTATAAAAATGGATCTGGAATGCTAATAATGGAAAATCAAATCAAAATAGGAAAAGATCATATCCAATGAGTCAAACTCTATCTTGAAAGCCCTGATATCCTCCAATCTCTTTGACAGGTGTAGAAATCCTTCCAAGGCTGATGAATCATCATGAGAAATTCGAATTTGCCTCCTTTGGCAAAAATACAATATTTCTGCTCATTAACTAGTTCACCATTTTCACTTTTCAACCTTCTTAACCATCAAATACATCAAGATAAACTCTTAAACCTGATGTATTTAATTATTATACATCATTAGAAACCAACTTCGAGAGATTTGGTTGAGAAAAAGTCAAATCTGGGCAAAAATAGAAAAAACTGCCAAAAAAAGGCTTTCGGCAGCTAACAATTCTGCTGATTTCGTGCCTTAGCCGCCGGAAGTCAGACCTTTCGGCAGCTAATGAGCTCTGTGGGGCTCGCCTAAGCTGCCGAAAGCTGTAACTGTTTCAAAAATTAAAACCCAAAACGCTGCTTTCTGCTGATTTCGTGCCTTAGCCGCGGGAAGTCAGACCTTTAGGCAGCTAATGAGCTCTGTGGGGCTCGCCTAAGCTGCCGAAACCTGTAGGATTCCTGAAAAAATTGCCTTTGGAAAAAATCAATTTTCTCAACCGTCCGATGTCCGTTTTGCATGTTCGAATAGTCGATTGTGATCTACAGATCATAAGCTATCCATTGGTGCTTCCAGATCTGAATTTGGAGTTCGGGAAGGCCGTCAAAATTGCCCCGAAATATCACGCGATTTCAGCAAAAATATTCCTCCAATTTCCATTCACTGCTCTGTGCAATAATTATTTTTTGCCAATTCCTTGACGATTCTGCTGCTTTTAGTCCTTTAGCTTTACTGGTCGTTGTAATATAGCTGGTAGTATTTTTCCAGAGCACAATCTTTTTTTAAATTTACACATGGAAACATTTTCGGCAACTAAAATCATTCTGGCAAACCAAATTAGCTGATGAAACTGAGATTTTGAATTTTGAAGGCCATGACTTATAGAAATAAAGATTTTTACCCATTCTGTCATCCAAAATGACGGTGGTCAATTCGGGAGATAACATCTGGCTCCTACTCGGGGATGGAATCCTCCCAGTGAGGTTCCGAAGAATCCCAGAACCAAGTAGTTCTAGTAGCCTTAGTATTGGGCATGGAGTCATCAAGCCATCAGCACTGATCCCTCTGCAACCTGTATCTTCCATGCAGCCTGTTCTGCTTATTCAATAACAAATGAAAAATGATCTACGTGCTCATAGGAAGAGCTTATTCATCTACCTACCCCTACACTAACCAGTAGAGGTAGATCATCAAGTAAAAGAACACTTCCAACACAGCCATGTAAGAAATTTATTTGCTGACAGAATTCTTAATCTTGATCCCAAAAATGAAAGAATACGTAGCCAACAGAGATGTGTTCTAGAAAAATGATAGAAACAGCTTTCATCTGATAAGAATATCTTGCTCTTTATACTGCTAAATGATTCCAGAAAATCGGCAATAGGATCAATAAAATAGTAATGGAATACCTCTTCAAGCTTCTGTTCTGACTGTAAATGAAAATGATGTGGCTGGCTGTCCTCCTTGGTCTCAATGATGTGTATAAACTGCTCAAGATCTGCTGGAGAAAAATATCCAATAAACTGTTGATATGGACTGCTTAGTTCCTCGCCACCATCATTCTCTTCATAAATGCTGAAATCTGCCTTTGTCTGCAAGTCTGGAAGATGTGGGCTGTCCTCAACATATGCTGCTACAACATCAACACATCCGGGATCATGGTTTACCTTTTCTAGCTGAAGATTAGACAGCCCTTGCAAATCTGGACATGGTAGGATGTCCTCCTCCATCTCTGTAGATCTGAAACTGTCACTTGCTGATATAAAAATCTGCTCTTCACTTTTCAAATTTTCAATAGGAACAATCTTATCTTCATGACAACATAAGTTGGGAGATGCATTTGATGCAATAACAAAAGCATCACTATGGCTATCATGATGTGGATAAACGATCTCTTGATCATAATGAAGAGTATTTTCTACAGCAGCATAATCTTCATGAATGTCTACTTTCGAAAGATTAAACTCATGACAACACTCAGGAAAAAGAAGATCAGCTGGAAATATTCCTTCACAAAACACATGGAAGGCATCATGAAAATCAGCCAATGAGCTGATACTAGCATTAGGCAAAGATCGATACCAATCACGGGCAATCCCTTTTAATGAAACACAGAAGAGCCGGATCTGAACATCCTCATGCACTACCTGCAACCGATGCATGTAGTCATGAAAGTCCAGCAAATGCTCAGCTGGCACTTCCCCCTCTTCTCCTCGAAATCTAGGAAGACTGTTCTCCCATTCATCTCTAGCAGGCACTTGATTAGGAAAACCAGCAATGCTTGAAAAATCACAGAACGCATACCTCCTGGCTAAGATTCTGTTCATGTCATACCAGTGGAATCACCAACAGAATTCTGAACAATGGAGTCGCCACTGAGTTCATCCTTCATGGAGTCGCCAGATAGAATATTTATAACCAGTGAAGTGTCTGATCCTTGTCTATCATCAAGGACCAGATCTGTGTCGTTCTCCCAGGAAGATCAGCTTCTCACCTCGCTCCCCGGCAACGGCGCCAATTTGTTAGCTCTCCAAGAAACTACTTAGTGGTTATGGCTAAGTATGCTTGGTAACTCAATAAATCAATACCCTTTTCAGTAAATGGATCGATGGGATACCACAATAGCTCGATGGAAAGGTTGCTTATCAAATAGTTAAATGAGCCATTGCTCTTAGAAACTGTAAATCAGATGATAAATAATAGAAATGATATGTAGAATATTGCTAAGACAACCAAGTATATTAACATGCAGGGTTTATGCAACCAAATACATGCATAACATCGGGTCACACATAGCAGTAGGAAGTTCCTCAATCCAAATTATGAGCACAGGCTAAGCTAATTTGAACAGAGTGCAGAACAATGGTGGATGAAAATGTCTGATAACAACAACAAGAGAAAACTGTGATTTTTATTATAACAAGCAACCAAAACATATGGCAAAGTCTCTCCAAGCTCGAACCCTTTGTTCTCCAAATGACTTTGGCTTTATAGCCTTACAAGATCAAATCTAGATCCATGAAAAATGGATCAGATTTGCCCAAAAATAGTCAAACCAACAAGTGTAGGATGAGATCCTATAAAAATGGATCTGGAATGCTAATAATGGAAAATCAAATCAAAATAGGAAAAGATCATATCCAATGAGTCAAACTCTATCTTGAAAGCCCTGATATCCTCCAATCTCTTTGACAGGTGTAGAAATCCTTCCAAGGCTGATGAATCATCATGAGAAATTCGAATTTGCCTCCTTTGGCAAAAATACAATATTTCTGCTCATTAACTAGTTCACCATTTTCACTTTTCAACCTTCTTAACCATCAAATACATCAAGATAAACTCTTAAACCTGATGTATTTAATTATTATACATCATTAGAAACCAACTTCGAGAGATTTGGTTGAGAAAAAGTCAAATCTGGGCAAAAATAGAAAAAACTGCCAAAAAAAGGCTTTCGGCAGCTAACAATTCTGCTGATTTCGTGCCTTAGCCGCCGGAAGTTAGACCTTTCGGCAGCTAATGAGCTCTGTGGGGCTCGCCTAAGCTGCCGAAAGCTGTAACTGTTTCAAAAATTAAAACCCAAAACGCTGCTTTCTGCTGATTTCGTGCCTTAGCCGCGGGAAGTCAGACCTTTTGGCAGCTAATGAGCTCTGTGGGGCTCGCCTAAGCTGCCGAAACCTGTAGGATTCCTGAAAAAATTGTCTTTGGAAAAAATCAATTTTCTCAACCGTCCGATGTCCGTTTTGCATGTTCGAATAGTCGATTTTGATCTACAGATCATAAGCTATCCATTGGTGCTTCCAGATCTGAATTTGGAGTTCGGGAAGGTCGTCAAAATTGCCCCGCAATATCACGCGATTTCAGCAAAAATATTCCTCCAATTTCCATTCACTGTTCTGTGCAATAATTATTTTTTGCCAATTCCTTGACGATTCTGCTGCTTTTAGTCCTTTAGCTTTATTGGTCGTTGTAATATAGCTGGTAGTATTTTTCCAGAGCACAATCTTTTTTTAAATTTACACATGGAAACATTTTCGGCAACTAAAATCATTCTGGCAAACCAAATTAGCTGATGAAACTGAGATTTTGAATTTTGAAGGCCATGACTTATAGAAATAAAGATTTTTACCCATTCTGTCATCCAAAATGACGGTGGTCAATTCGGGAGATAACATCTGGCTCCTACTCGGGGATGGAATCCTCCCAGTGAGGTTCCGAAGAATCCCAGAACCAAGTAGTTCTAGTAGCCTTAGTATTGGGCATGGAGTCATCAAGCCATCAGCACTGATCACTCTGCAACCTGTATCTTCCATGCAGCCTGTTCTGCTTATTCAATAACAAATGAAAAATGATCTACGTGCTCATAGGAAGAGCTTATTCATCTACCTACCCCTACACTAACCAGTAGAGGTAGATCATCAAGTAAAAGAACACTTCCAACACAGCCATGTAAGAAATTTATTTGCTGACAGAATTCTTAATCTTGATCCCAAAAATGAAAGAATACGTAGCCAACAGAGATGTGTTCTAGAAAAATGATAGAAACAGCTTTCATCTGATAAGAATATCTTGCTCTTTATACTGCTAAATGATTCCAGAAAATCGGCAATAGGATCAATAAAATAGTAATGGAATACCTCTTCAAGCTTCTGTTCTGACTGTAAATGAAAATGATGTGGCTGGCTGTCCTCCTTGGTCTCAATGATGTGTATAAACTGCTCAAGATCTGCTGGAGAAAAATATCCAATAAACTGCTGATATGGACTGCTTAGTTCCTCGCCACCATCATTCTCTTCATAAATGCTGAAATCTGCCTTTGTCTGCAAGTCTGGAAGATGTGGGCTGTCCTCAACATATGCTGCTACAACATCAACACATCCGGGATCATGGTTTACCTGTTCTAGCTGAAGATTAGACAGCCCTTGCAAATCTGGACATGGTAGGATGTCCTCCTCCATCTCTGTAGATCTGAAACTGTCACTTGCTGATATAAAAATCTGCTCTTCACTTTTCAAATTTTCAATAGGAACAATCTTATCTTCATGACAACATAAGTTGGGAGATGCATTTGATGCAATAACAAAAGCATCACTATGGCTATCATGATGTGGATAAACGATCTCTTGATCATAATGAAGAGTATTTTCTACAGCAGCATAATCTTCATGAATGTCTACTTTCGAAAGATTAAACTCATGACAACACTCAGGAAAAAGAAGATCAGCTGGAAATATTCCTTCACAAAACACATGGAAGGCATCATGAAAATCAGCCAATGAGCTGATACTAGCATTAGGCAAAGATCGATACCAATCACAGGCAATCCCTTTTAATGAAACACAGAAGAGCCGGATCTGAACATCCTCATGCACTACCTGCAACCGATGCATGTAGTCATGAAAGTCCAGCAAATGCTCAGCTGGCACTTCCCCCTCTTCTCCTCGAAATCTAGGAAGACTGTTCTCCCATTCATCTCTAGCAGGCACTTGATTAGGAAAACCAACAATGCTTGAAAAATCACAGAACGCATACCTCTTGGCTAAGATTCTGTTCATGTCATACCAGTGGAATCACCAACAGAATTCTGAACAATGGAGTCGCCACTGAGGTCATCCTTCATGGAGTCGCCAGATAGAATATTTATAACCAGTGAAGTGTCTGATCCTTGTCTATCATCAAGGACCAGATCTGTGTCGTTCTCCCAGGAAGATCATCTTCTCACCTCGCTCCCCGGCAACGGCGCCAATTTGTTAGCTCTCCAAGAAACTACTTAGTGGTTATGGCTAAGTATGCTTGGTAACTCAAGAATTCAATACCCTTTTCAGTAAATGGATCGATGGGATACCACAATAGCTCGATGGAAAGGTTGCTTATCAAATAGTTAAATGAGCCAGTGCTCTTAGAAACTGTAAATCAGATGATAAATAACAGAAATGATATGTAGAATATTGCTAAGACAACCAAGTATATTAACATGCAGGGTTTATGCAACCAAATACATGCATAACATCGGGTCACACATAGCAGTAGGAAGTTCCTCAATCCAAATTATGAGCACAGGCTAAGCTAATTTGAACAGAGTGCAGAACAATGGTGGATGAAAATATCTGATAACAACAACAAGAGAAAACTGTGATTTTTATTATAACAAGCAACCAAAACATATGGCAAAGTCTCTCCAAGCTCGAACCCTTTGTTCTCCAAATGACTTTGGCTTTATAGCCTTACAAGATCAAATCTAGATCCATGAAAAATGGATCAGATTTGCCCAAAAATAGTCAAACCAACAAGTGTAGGATGAGATCCTATAAAAATGGATCTGGAATGCTAATAATGGAAAATCAAATCAAAATAGGAAAAGATCATATCCAATGAGTCAAACTCTATCTTGAAAGCCCTGATATCCTCCAATCTCTTTGACAGGTGTAGAAAGCCTTCCAAGGCTGATGAATCATCATGAGAAATTCGAATTTGCCTCCTTTGGCAAAAATACAATATTTCTGCTCATTAACTAGTTCACCATTTTCACTTTTCAACCTTCTTAACCATCAAATACATCAAGATAAACTCTTAAAACTGATGTATTTAATTATTATACATCATTAGAAACCAAATTCGAGAGATTTGGTTGAGAAAAAGTCAAATCTGGGCAAAAATAGAAAAAACTGCCAAAAACAGGCTTTCGGCAGCTAACAATTCTGCTGATTTCGTGCCTTAGCCGCCGGAAGTCAGACCTTTCGGCAGCTAATGAGCTCTGTGGGGATCGCCTAAGCTGCCGAAAGCTGTAACTGTTTCAAAAATTAAAACCCAAAATGCTGCTTTCTGCTGATTTCGTGCCTTAGCCGTGGGAAGTCAGACCTTTCGGCAGCTAATGAGCTCTGTGGGGCTCGCCTAAGCTGCCGAAACCTGTAGGATTCCTGAAAAAATTGCCTTTGGAAAAAATCGATTTTCTCAACCGTCCGATGTCTGTTTTGCATGTTCAAATAGTCGATTTTGATCTACAGATCATAAGCTATCCATTGGTGCTTCCAGATCTGAATTTGGAGTTAGGGAAGGCCGTCAAAATGTCCCCGCAAGATCACGCGATTTCAGCAAAAATATTCCTCCAATTTCCATTCACTGCTCTGTGCAATAATTATTTTTTTCCAATTCCTTGACGATTCTGCTGCTTTTAGTCCTTTAGCTTTACTGGTCGTTGTAATATAGCTGGTAGTATTTTTCCAGAGCACAATCTTTTTTTAAATTTACACATGGAAACATTTTCGGCAACTAAAATCATTCTGGCAAACCAAATTAGCTGATGAAACTGAGATTTTGAATTTTGAAGGCCATGAGTTATAGAAATAAAGATTTTTACCCATTCTGTCATCCAAAATGACGGTGGTCAATTCACGAGATAACATCTGGCTCCTACTCGGGGATGGAATCCTCCCAGTGAGGTTCCGAAGAATCCCAGAACCAAGTAGTTCCAGTAGCCTTAGTATTGGGCATGGAGTCATCAAGCCATCAGCACTGATCCCTCTGCAACCTGTATCTTCCATGCAGCCTGTTCTGCTTATTCAATAACAAATGAAAAATGATCTACGTGCTCATAGGAAGAGCTTATTCATCTACCTACCCCTACACTAACCAGTAGAGGTAGATCATCAAGTAAAAGAACACTTCCAACACAGCCATGTAAGAAATTTATTTGCTGACAGAATTCTTAATCTTGATCCAAAAAATGAAAGAATACGTAGCCAACAGAGACGTGTTCTGGAAAAATGATAGAAACAGCTTTCATCTGATAAGAATATCTTGCTCTTTATACTGCTAAATGATTCCAAAAAATCGGCAATAGGATCAATAAAATAGTAATGGAATACCTCTTCAAGCTTCTGTTCTGACTGTAAATGAAAATGATGTGGCTGGCTGTCCTCCTTGGTCTCAATGATGTGTATAAACTGCTCAAGATCTGCTGGAGAAGGCTGCTCAAAATCTGCTGGAGAAAAATATCCAATAAACTGCTGATATGGACTGCTTACTTCCTCGCCAACATCATTCTCTTCATAAATGCTGAAATCTGCCTTTGTCTGCAAGTCTGGAAGATGTGGGCTGTCCTCAACATATGCTGCTACAACATCAACACATCCGGGATCATGGTTTACCTGTTCTAGCTGAAGATTAGACAGCCCTTGCAAATCTGGACATGGTAGGATGTCCTCCTCCATCTCTGTAGATCTGAAACTGTCACTTGCTGATATAAAAATCTGCTCTTCACTTTTCAAATTTTCAATAGGAACAATCTTATCTTCATGACAACATAAGTTGGGAGATGCATTTGATGCAATAACAAAAGCATCACTATGGCTATCATGATGTGGATAAACGATCTCTTGATCATAATGAAGAGTATTTTCTACAGCAGCATAATCTTCATGAATGTCTACTTTCGAAAGATTAAACTCATGACAACACTCAGGAAAAAGAAGATCAGCTGGAAATATTCCTTCACAAAACACATGGAAGGCATCATGAAAATCAGCTAATGAGCTGATACTAGCATTAGGCAAAGATCGATACCAATCACGGGCAATCCCTTTTAATGAAACACAGAAGAGCCGGATCTGAACATACTCATGCACTACCTGCAACCGATGCATGTAGTCATGAAAGTCCAGCAAATGCTCAGCTGGCACTTCCCCCTCTTCTCCTCGAAATCTAGGAAGACTGTTCTCCCATTCATCTCTAGCAGGCACTTGATTAGGAAAACCAGCAATGCTTGAAAAATCACAGAACGCATACCTCTTGGCTAAGATTCTGTTCATGTCATACCAGTGGAATCACCAACAGAATTCTGAACAATGGAGTCGCCACTGAGGTCATCCTTCATGGAGTCGCCAGATAGAATATTTATAACCAGTGAAGTGTCTGATCCTTGTCTATCATCAAGGACCAGATCTGTGTCGTTCTCCCAGGAAGATCAGCTTCTCACCTCGCTCCTCGGCAACGGCGCCAATTTGTTAGCTCTCCAAGAAACTACTTAGTGGTTATGGCTAAGTATGCTTGGTAACTCAAGAATTCAATACCCTTTTCAGTAAATGGATCGATGGGATACCACAATAGCTCGATGGAAAGGTTGCTTATCAAATAGTTAAATGAGCCAGTGCTCTTAGAAACTGTAAATCAGATGATAAATAACAGAAATGATATGTAGAATATTGCTAAGACAACCAAGTATATTAACATGCAGGGTTTATGCAACCAAATACATGCATAACATCGGGTCACACATAGCAGTAGGAAGTTCCTCAATCCAAATTATGAGCACAGGCTAAGCTAATTTGAACAGAGTGCAGAACAATGGTGGATGAAAATATCTGATAACAACAACAAGAGAAAACTGTGATTTTTATTATAACAAGCAACCAAAACATATGGCAAAGTCTCTCCAAGCTCGAACCCTTTGTTCTCCAAATGACTTTGGCTTTATAGCCTTACAAGATCAAATCTAGATCCATGAAAAATGGATCAGATTTGCCCAAAAATAGTCAAACCAACAAGTGTAGGATGAGATCCTATAAAAATGGATCTGGAATGCTAATAATGGAAAATCAAATCAAAATAGGAAAAGATCATATCCAATGAGTCAAACTCTATCTTAAAAGCCCTGATATCCTCCAATCTCTTTGACAGGTGTAGAAAGCCTTCCAAGGCTGATGAATCATCATGAGAAATTCGAATTTGCCTCCTTTGGCAAAAATACAATATTTCTGCTCATTAACTAGTTCACCATTTTCACTTTTCAACCTTCTTAACCATCAAATACATCAAGATAAACTCTTAAACCTGATGTATTTAATTATTATACATCATTAGAAACCAACTTCGAGAGATTTGGTTGAGAAAAAGTCAAATCTGGGCAAAAATAGAAAAAACTGCCAAAAACAGGCTTTCGGCAGCTAACAATTCTGCTGATTTCGTGCCTTAGCCGCCGGAAGTCAGACCTTTCGGCAGCTAATGAGCTCTGTGGGGCTCGCCTAAGCTGCCGAAAGCTGTAACTGTTTCAAAAATTAAAACCCAAAATGCTGCTTTCTGTTGATTTCGTGCCTTAGCCGCGGGAAGTCAGACCTTTCGGCAGCTAATGAGCTCTGTGGGGCTCGCCTAAGCTGCCGAAAGCTGTAACTGTTTCAAAAATTAAAACCCAAAATGCTGCTTTCTGCTGATTTCGTGCCTTAGCCGCGGGAAGTCAGACCTTTCAGCAGCTAATGAGCTCTGTGGGGCTCGCCTAAGCTGCCGAAACCTGTAGGATTCCTGAAAAAATTGCCTTTGGAAAAAATCAATTTTCTCAACCGTCCGATGTCCGTTTTGCATGTTCGAATAGTCGATTTTGATCTACAGATCATAAGCTATCCATTGGTGCTTCCAGATCTGAATTTGGAGTTTGGGAAGGTCGTCAAAATTGCCCCGCAAGATCACGCGATTTCAACAAAAATATTCCTCCAATTTCCATTCACTGCTCTGTGCAATAATTATTTTTTGCCAATTCCTTGACGATTCTGCTGCTTTTAGTCCTTTAGCTTTACTGGTCGTTGTAATATAGCTGGTAGTATTTTTCCAGAGCACAATCTTTTTTTAAATTTACACATGGAAACATTTTCGGCAACTAAAATCATTCTGGCAAACCAAATTAGCTGATGAAACTGAGATTTTGAATTTTGAAGGCCATGACTTATAGAAATAAAGATTTTTACCCATTCTGTCATCCAAAATGACGGTGGTCAATTCGGGAGATAACATCTGGCTCCTACTCGGGGATGGAATCCTCCTAGTGAGGTTCCGAAGAATCCCAGAACCAAGTAGTTCCAGTAGCCTTAGTATTGGGCATGGAGTCATCAAGCCATCAGCACTGATCCCTCTGCAACCTGTATCTTCCATGCATCCTGTTCTGCTTATTCAATAACAAATGAAAAATGATCTACGTGCTCATAGGAAGAGCTTATTCATCTACCTACCCCTACACTAACCAGTAGAGGTAGATCATCAAGTAAAAGAACACTTCCAACACAGCCATGTAAGAAATTTATTTGCTGACAGAATTCTTAATCTTGATCCCAAAAATGAAAGAATACGTAGCCAACAGAGATGTGTTCTGGAAAAATGATAGAAACAACTTTCATCTGATAAGAATATCTTGCTCTTTATACTGCTAAATGATTCCAGAAAATCGGCAATAGGATCAATAAAATAGTAATGCAATACCTCTTCAAGCTTCTGTTCTGACTGTAAATGAAAATGATGTGGCTGGATGTCCTCCTTGGTCTCAATGATGTCTATAAACTGCTCAAGATCTGCTGGAGAAGGCTGCTCAAAATCTGCTGGAGAAAAATATCCAATAAACTGCTGATATGGACTGCTTAGTTCCTCGCCACCATCATTCTCTTCATAAATGATGAAATCTGCCTTTGTCTGCAAGTCTGGAAGATGTGGGCTGTCCTCAACATATGCTGCTACAACATCAACACATCCGGGATCATGGTTTACCTGTTCTAGCTGAAGATTAGACAGCCCTTGCAAATCTGGACATGGTAGGATGTCCTCCTCCATCTCTGTAGATCTGAAACTGTCACTTGCTGATATAAAAATCTGCTCTTCACTTTTCAAATTTTCAATAGGAACAATCTTATCTTCATGACAACATAAGTTGGGAGATGCATTTGATGCAATAACAAAAGCATCACTATGGCTATCATGATGTGGATAAACGATCTCTTGATCATAATGAAGAGTATTTTCTACAGCAGCATAATCTTCATGAATGTCTACTTTTGAAAGATTAAACTCATGACAACACTCAGGAAAAAGAAGATCAGCTGGAAATATTCCTTCACAAAACACATGGAAGGCATCATGAAAATCAGCCAATGAGCTGATACTAGCATTAGGCAAAGATCGATACCAATCACGGGCAATCCCTTTTAATGAAACACAGAAGAGCCGGATCTGAACATCCTCATGCACTACCTGCAACCGATGCATGTAGTCATGAAAGTCCAGCAAATGCTCAGCTGGCACTTCCCCCTCTTCTCCTCGAAATCTAGGAAGACTGTTCTCCCATTCATCTCTAGCAGGCACTTGATTAGGAAAACCAGCAATGCTTAAAAAATCACAGAACGCGTACCTCTTGGCTAAGATTCTGTTCATGTCATACCAGTGGAATCACCAACAGAATTCTGAACAATGGAGTCTCCACTGAGTTCATCCTTCATGGAGTCGCCAGATAGAATATTTATAACCAGTGAAGTGTCTGATCCTTTTCTATCATCAAGGACCAGATCTGTGTCGTTCTCCCAGGAAGATCAGCTTCTCACCTCGCTCCCCGGCAACGGCGCCAATTTGTTATCTCTCCAAGAAACTACTCAGTGGTTATGGCTAAGTATGCTTGGTAACTCAAGAATTCAATACCCTTTTCAGTAAATGGATCGATGGGATACCACAATAGCTCGATGGAAAGGTTGCTTATCAAATAGTTAAATGAGCCAGTGCTCTTAGAAACTGTAAATCAGATGATAAATAACAGAAATGATATGTAGAATATTGCTAAGACAACCAAGTATATTAACATGCAGGGTTTATGCAACCAAATACATGCATAACATCGGGTCACACATAGCAGTAGGAAGTTCCTCAATCCAAATTATGAGCACATGCTAAGCTAATTTGAACAGAGTGCAGAACAATGGTGGATGAAAATATCTGATAACAACAACAAGAGAAAACTGTGATTTTTATTATAACAAGCAACCAAAACATATGGCAAAGTCTCTCCAAGCTCGAACCCTTTGTTCTCCAAATGACTTTGGCTTTATAGCCTTACAAGATCAAATCTAGATCCATGAAAAATGGATCAGATTTGCCCAAAAATAGTCAAACCAACAAGTGTAGGATGAGATCCTATAAAATTGGATCTGGAATGCTAATAATGGAAAATCAAATCAAAATAGGAAAAGATCATATCCAATGAATCAAACTCTATCTTGAAAGCCCTGATATCCTCCAATCTCTTTGACAGGTGTAGAAAGCCTTCCAAGGCTGATGAATCATCATGAGAAATTCGAATTTGCATCCTTTGGCAAAAATACAATATTTCTGCTCATTAACTAGTTCACCATTTTCACTTTTCAACCTTCTTAACCATCAAATACATCAAGATAAACTCTTAAACCTGATGTATTTAATTATTATACATCATTAGAAACCAACTTCGAGAGATTTGGTTGAGAAAAAGTCAAATCTGGGCAAAAATAGAAAAAACTGCCAAAAACAAGCTTTCGGCAGCTAACAATTCTGCTGATTTCGTGCCTTAGCCGCCGGAAGTCAGACCTTTCGGCAGCTAATGAGCTCTGTGGGGCTCGCCTAAGCTGCCGAAAGCTGTAACTGTTTCAAAAATTAAAACCCAAAACGCTGCTTTCTGCTGATTTCGTGCCTTAGCCGCCGGAAGTCAGACCTTTCGGCAGCTAATGAGCTCTGTGGGGCTCGCCTAAGCTGCCGAAACCTGTAGGATTCCTGAAAAAATTGCCTTTTGAAAAAATTGATTTTCTCAACCGTCCGATGTCCGTTTTGCATGTTCGAATAGTTGATTTTGATCTACAGATCATAAGCTATCCATTGGTGCTTCCAGATATGCATTTGGAGTTTGGGAAGGCTGTCAAAATAGCCCCTCAAGATCACGCGATTTCAGCAAAAATATTCCTCCAATTTCCATTCACTGGTCTATGCAATAATTATTTTTTGCCAATTCCTTGACGATTCTGCTGCTTTTAGTCCTTTAGCTTTACTGGTCGTTGTAATATAGCTGGTAGTATTTTTCCAGAGCACAATCTTTTTTTAAATTTACACATGGAAACATTTTCGGCAACTAAAATCATTCTGGCAAACCAAATTAGCTGATGAAACTGAGATTTTGAATTTTGAAGGCCATGACTTATAGAAATAAAGATTTTTACCCATTCTGTCATCCAAAATGACGGTGGTCAATTCGGGAGATAACAGTTGGACTTATTGAGTTTTTATTCTTTCTTGGACTCATTAAAACAACAAGAAGGGTATTCTTTTATCTAAAAAGAATAAGGAACGGGAAAGACATATCATATCTTCATTGTCAAAGGCAGTTTTCAGTCAAGTTCTATCCTTGAACACAGCACCTACTTGAGTCTATCTTGTCAGTTGGGTTTAGTTTTTGGACCTCAGGGTGAACCTTTCCTCCGAGTTATTTACTCCCCCGGTTGGTTATTCTTCCAACCATATGGAGGGTCTGTTAATGTCTCTTACATTTTAGACTTATTTACCCCATTATGTCAAAAACTGCCTAAGTCACTTTTGTGTCGTGCTCAATGTTCAAGGATATACCCTGTGTCGGCCATTCTGCAGTTTACCTTGACCTCATGTGTCAGCCTTCCTAGTGTCAGTCTTGTTGCATATTATTCCATATCAGCTCTTACCAGTTGAGTGTTCCTCGATTTGGATGATGGAGGATGCCTTAAGGCCTCCCTTCCAATGGACTTCCTCCCATCGACACCAAATCATTATTCTGGGATTGAAGTTTAGAGTTTCGGTTAGTACCTTAGAGATTGCAGTCACCAGTGGCAATTTTCCTCGTTGTTGAATGATGAGAATACATCAATGTCTCTTCTTCGACAGGATTCCCAAGTGTTCGACTCCAAGTCCATTTATTCACATTTGGCGAATCGTACTTGGTACCTTGGACCCCATCCTCATTATCAGTGGAAGTCCTCGCATTTTTTAACGGTATACATTAATGACCGGTAATCAAACGATGCCCTCCACGTTCGACTATCAGCTCATCTATTCACATGGTTAGGGTTTGTACCTCGGGTTGTTGTGGGATGAAGACCTTGGGATTTTGGATGACATTATCTCATTTTGTTATCACCCAAGTTGTGCAAGACTGAGCCCCACTTATATTCGGCTCTCCATGAGACATAGATCCAGTTTGTTGTTATGGATATGATCTCTCAGTTTGACATGGATCCACGCTTGTATTTCAAGTGGCCATGCTTTTATATACATCTCCTTGTTATGTATCGGAGATCATGTTGTATCACTGCACATCTATATGATGTCAACAATGTAATTGCTCGCTGACCTTGATCTTTTTTGCAGGTTTCTTGTGACTTGTTTTCTACGGTTCTGTGCTCCTCCTCTGGCTTTGGATTATAATGTATTTCGGCCATCGTTTCCCTCTGACCTCACACATTAGGGGGCATCTGTTATAGGTCAAACTTGCACCTCTCCGTCCGTGATCACCTTGAGCCGCTGATCACACAAAAGGACAATTTGGATGGAGGAGCATGTTGACCTTGGATGATATGACAACTCATTCCATTTCCTGACATTACTGGAAAAACACAAAAAATATCATTTTGAGATATGAGCACTACTCTACTCAAAGAGACTAGCGCCCATATGCTACTCCATTGTATAATAGTAGCACCCATATCCAAGTATACTCTACTCCAGTGTAGCATAGTAGCGCTCGCAATGTAAAATCGATTGAGCGCTAGTTTTTAAACACTAGTGTAGCACCCTATATGCTACTCCACTGAAGAAGAGTCGTGTACATCTTAAAAGATGATTAAAAAATAATTTAATTCATCAAGGAGGATTAGTTGATGGCAGTTTCGTAACTCCCCCAACTTCCTCCATAACTACATATCGACCTGAACTGATTCTTTAATCATATAAATACCAAGAAGGTTAAAGAAGAAAGGTTAGAAATTGGAGTTAGTGAGATTGATTAATGGAAAAACTTTGAAGAAGATTGCATTGGAGGAGTTGTTGCAGAAGACATCCAAGCCAGAGCAGAGCCAGAGCCCAGAATCTAGTTGTAGGAGCCTGTTTCATTATCAGGTATACTTGTACATCATTCTATTTTTTACAAATAAAGGTTGAAGTGTTTCTCGTTCCAATTTGAATGTGTTAGGAAATGGCATCTTAAGTTGGATTTATTTGGTCAATGTTGAATGTTAAACATTGCTTTTGTTTATTTCAAGCTTTATATGTTGCCCAAAATGTTTTGAGAAGGGTATTGTTGTTGCAGGTTTGCTGAAGGAAAAGTAAATTTGGAAGCTGAACACGAGATCGAGTCAAGGCTAGGATCAGACTTCGGTTAAAAGGTGTGTTCCCTAAATCTACAATCTATTTCTTTTTGTAAATTCCTCTGTAATAGCATCAATACACTTACCTGTCACCCCAACCAAGTTGATAGAATTAGTTTCCTTGCTATAGGGTAGAAATGCCCGCCAACACTACTCTACCTAGAGAGACTAGCGCCTGTACACTACTCCAGTGCATAATAGTAGCGCTCAAAGCCTTATAGGCGCTACTCCTTCTCAGCAAAGTAGTGCTCAGCATTTAAAACTCCATGAGCGCTAGTTGACAAGCACCATAGTAGCGCCCTAAACGCTACTCCACTGAACAATAGTTGCGTACATATCAAAAGATGATTAAAAAATAATTAATTTTCACGAGGAGGATTAGTTGCTGGCAGTTTCCTAACTTCCCCAACTTCCTCCATAACCATACATCAACCTGAACTACTTGTCTGATCCTATAAATACAAGGAAGACTAAAGAGAAAGGTTAGATGGATTAATGGAGAAACTTAGAAACATAGAGATCTAAAGAATAAGCTTGCATTGGAGGAGTTGATGTTGAAGATATCCAAGCTAGAGAAGAGCAAGAGCCCAGAATCAAGCTACAGGAACCTGTCATGAAGTCAGGTATACTTGTACATCAGTTTTACTTTTGACAATAAAGGTTGAAGTGTCTTTCTTGTTCCAACTTAAATGTGTTCTGAAATAACATCTTAATTTGGATCTGTTTTGGTCAATATCGAATGTTAAACATTGCTTTTGTTTCTTTCAAACTTTATATATTGTCCAAGATACACTGAGAAAGGTGTATGTCTTGCAGGTTTACTGAACTTAAGGTGGATTTGAGGACTGAGCAAGGGATCAAATAAAAGCTAGGATTGAACGCCGGTTAAGAGGTATGTTCTCAAGATCTATCACTCATTTCTTTTCATGAACATCTCTGCAATACGTTTAATACACTTACCTGTCACCCCATCCAAGTTGATAGCATTAGTTTCCTTTGTATAGGGTAATTCTGCTCGCCAATAGACTGGCGACCATATTGGGGATAGTTGAGTTTTTTCTCTAGGAAACTTTTTCTTGTTTGTCTTCCCAGAATTATTTTGACTCCTTTGACGTGTTGAGAAACCCTGTAGGTATCCATTGGCTGTTTTTCTCTGCTTCCATCAATCTTTTGGTATCTTTCAAAGTCATTTTTTAAACTCTTGAGATATGAGAGCTACATTGTTGTACAAACAGTAGCGCCCATACGCTACTGTGCTATACATACAGTAGTGCCCATCTCTACAGGGGCACGAGTTTCCCTACTACACAGTAGGGTACATTTCCTGAAGCTTTATGTTAGTGGTCTATTTGAGTTTTTAGCCTTTTAGTGGTTTGCTGACTTTGCTTTTAGGTCTCCTTGACTGGTGTGTGAGGTTTTTAACTTTTGTTTAAGTCATAGAACCTTTCTTTGAGTCTTTTTTTCCATCTTTTGAATCTCTTGTTTACCTTTGGAATGTTTGGACTGTTTATAACTTTTTGGAAGACTAGGTTGTGTTTTGTGGTGAGCACTTCCACTTTTTAGGCCTTAACTGTATGTTGCTGGTTTACAAACCTACATACTTTTGTATCTGCTGTTTGTGGCAACGTTTGTCTGCTCTTTACTCATCCTATCCTTTGTTTTAGGGTTTGGTCTGTTTTAAAGCCTCTAGGGTGTCTTCCGAACTTGTTGATGTCCAATTTTCCTAGACTTATCATCTTTTCTGGTTTCAAGTGTATTTAAAGTGCTTTAGGCTGATTCATTTCTTAGTTCTTTGTGTTAGTAGGGTAATTGGCAGCTTTCTTGTCTACTTTTTGCTTGGCATAGTGGTCTTGCTAGGGTTAGATGCTTTAGGTCGTTCCTCTTGTATCTATCTCCTTTGTTTTCTCCCACTTTGTTTTTGAGTTTAAAGACTTTTTCTTTGCAAAAAACCTGTAGATCAAGTCTTTTTTGAGCTAGTGCCTTGACAGCTATAAGCTTAAGAACCATTGTTAGGCATACTTACACATTGTATACAAGTCTTATTTTGCTTTCCATGTTTATCGCTCTTTTTCGTTTATTATAAAAGAAAAAGCAAAAATTTTGGTAGTTTAAGTTTAATAAGGCTTATTTTTAGTTACAAGATGGCATAAGTTGTTTTGTACAATTTCAAAAAGAAAAAAAAAAATTAAGTAGATTTGCTCATATTTTCAGTTTTGGAAAAGAAGTAAGTGAAAAAAGTAAAAAGAGCTTTGTTGTAGAAAGTTTGAATTTATGCACTTTTGTTTTTTTGTTGCAACCACGCCACACAAAAGCACTACCTTTTGAGTAATAACAGCCCTAAATTTTTTTTTAATAAAATGAAATAGAAACAATTTTTCTTTTGTAGGGATACACTACACAAAATAGTCTTGGTTAGGATCTTGAGTTTAAATCACCTTAAACCACTCAAGATCACACATTACGCAAAAATCGTAGTTCGACTATCACAGGTAAATCCATTTCACTCAAAGCTTGCCTGGGATCTATGCAGTAGGTCATTGCGAGATCTGATTGTTGGGAATACTCCTCCTACTTTCTGTTTTGATTATACGCCAGGATCGGATCACGTATGGGGACTCTTTAGAGTTTCGGGCTCAATTACCCTGCCCACGCTTTCTGATTCGACCGGTGACTGTTCCCCCAGGAGTTTTCGGTGTTGTGGTATCCTTAGTATCTGACTTTAGGTTCATCCACAGGTGACAGCAAAGGGTATATTTGTTGTACCTAAGACAGACGTGGGAGGAAATCCCTTGCAGGTCTTTGGGAGGGTGGTTGGGTGATTCCAGTGCTTGCACCCTTAGTCATTGTATTGTGGACCCCGGGTAACTGTCTTTCTTCCTTTGTTGATCTGTTCTGGGCCCTCATCATCCCAGACTCTTCTCCGGAAGGCACCTTATTTGCCTGGTTTGTATACTTAGGACTTTTTAGTTGGCGTGTTGTTTGCTCTCTCGTCGTAGTGGCCACTAGGTTCTAGTTTGTTATTTTATATTTATAATCAAGGAGAATCAAGAACTTCGTAGATCAAGAAGGTTTGAAACCTTCCACCAATTAGAACAGAACCTTTACAGCTAGCTAGACGACAGCGGGTAAGCCCTGGTGTTTCTTCAGAAACTATTCTTGAAACCGAATTTCCTGAGGAAATTTTTACAACGGAAAATCCTGAAGTAGAAATTCCTGAGGAATTACCACTTGAAGTTGAGTTTCCTGAAGAACAACAAATTGCAATAGAAAACCCTGAAATAGAGGTTCCTGAGGAACCACAACCAGGTACCCCAGATCAACGACACTTTAGTTCAGTTGAGATTGAAGATCTTACTTCTGCGGAGTATAGCACCATTTTCAATCCTCCTCTGACCAATACTAGAATTCCGCTTCTGTCAGCTGTTGGTTTCCAGCAGCCCCATTACAGTGCAGATAATTCCTTGCCCGAAAATCTGATGTCTACTCTAGGAGGTGAACAGGGAGTTCCCCAAACTCCCACCTTAGGTATGAACACTAACATAGTAAATCCTTCTTTTACTGCTACACCGAGTCAGGCACAGACAACCTCTGTGTCTACTCCGTCTTTCAGTTTTAATATTGGTACATTAGGTATGCCAAGTTCAACAACGATGGCATCTATCCCTACACCTACTATTGGACCTAGCAGTACAGCCAATTTAGCATCATCTCCTGCTTTTCAACCGTTATATTAGATACCTAGTACTTGGATTTCCACACCCGTTGTAGGACCAAGTGCTTCTACCACCATGTCTGTCATGAGTACCATGACTGCACCTTCCACATCAGCTACCGCTGGTTTCAATACCTTTGCAGGCCCCAACATGAATCAATGTAATATGCCTGCAGGTAATGTCCCTTTTTCCTTATTTTCAGGGGGAGGGGGTAATATTTGTAACCAACAATATGGTGGGGCTAACACCCAGCCACAGTGGACGAACCCACAGAGCACTAATCCACTTTCATATGGGTGGGGAAATTTCAATAATTGTTTCACGCAACAACAGATGGCAGGGGGAAACCCTTACCAACAAGTAGCTGGGGGCAACCCCTATCAACAGATGGTAGGTTGAAACCCCTATCAGCACATGGCTGGGGGAAACCCTTATCAACAGATGGCTGGGAGAAACCCCTACCAGCAGACGGCTGGGGGAAAACGCTACCAACAGTTCATGGGTCAAACTACAGGCGGTTCCCCTTTTTCGACCCCAGCTTATCAAGTACCGTCTTACCGGCCTCGTTTACCATTTCTGGCAACTTTAAATTTGCCAGATATTTCCAAACTGACAAATGATCCAGTGTGTCATAATGCTACATGGCCATCAGTTCCAACCAAGTTACCTTCGGACATTCCAAAGTTTGAAGGCAAAGCAGGTGAAGACCCTGGTGACCATGTCACTACTTTCCACTTATGGTGTTCCTCGAATTCATTAAATGAATATTCCATTAGATTGAGACTGTTCCAAAGGACTTTAACCGGTGCTGCAGCTAAATGGTACATTGAGTTACCTGTAGCTACATTCTCTAATTTTGGGGATCTTGCGACTGTCTTTTTGAATCACTTCCAGCTTCCTGTTTGGTATGATGCCAGAACAGACCTTTTGTCTACATTTAGGCAAAATAAAGCCACTCATTTATCTGACCACATTCAGGAGTGGCGAAGATGGAAGAGGCTCATTAAGGCCGACATACCTCCAGAATTCCTTCTTGAGTGGTATTTGAAATCACTCCTTCCTTATATTTCTAAGGAAGTAGCTACATCTGGAGTATCTAACGAGGAAGAAGCCATCCTACGGACCCAGCCGTTAGATCTCGTTTATGCACAATCTAGGTTATTGTATGAGATTATACCTGATGCACCACGATCAAATACCGATCTGAGTAGACCTAAACCTAGACCACATGCTGACGGCATAGTGGGTTCAGTTGAATCTACAGCTTTCGAAGCATTGACCAAACAAGTTCATTCCTTATCAGTCAAACAATCGACTGCAGATGTTTCTTCCGTCACAACCTCTCCTTCTACTTCTGAACCTGTCAACCAGGTCCAGAACAATCAAAAGGGCCCTCGGCAGCCCAACAATAAAAAGAAGGGAAAGAAAGGAGAGGGGAACCAACAAAAGCCCAAAAAAGAGAATGCAGAAGAGGGTAACAAAGAGGAAAAGAAGGTCAAGTTCCCTTGTAAACTTTGCAAGCAGAACCACCTTACTCACCAATGCCCTCTGCTTGAAGAAGCCCAGAAGCTCTTAAGAGAAAAGAAGCCTGTCGTCCTGAAAGATCCATTCCCTAAAGGGCAGAGCTCAACTTCTGGCACATCCAACACTGGGGGCACTACACATGCTACGGTTGATCAAACTTTTATTAACATGGTTAATTCGGATGCACTTTTACAAACTAGAGCCAGGAACTATACCCTGGACGCACAGAAAAAGTATAAAGAGATTCCAGAATCCTCCACTCCACTCCACATACCTGTGGACCCAATGCCCAAGATTCCGAAAGGTGTCTTGAAATGGGCATCACACAATCCCAACACTCGGGCTGCTTCCAACTACAACGTGGTTGAAGATTTAGCCCAGACCCCTTGTGCCATGTCTACTTTAGAAGTCTTGCAAAGTTGTCCTTTACAATGCAATGCACTTCTGGCAGCTATTAGAAGTATGGAATCCTCTAACATGTCTACGCGATTTGATATGACTGATGTCAAATACCGGTTTCCCTATCACTTTTCCCTTCAAATTGAAGTCGTTCATGGTCCAATGACCATCAGACGAGCTGTTGTAGATGAGGGCGCGTCGACTTGCGTAATGTCAATTTCCTGTTGGAAAGCTTTAGGTTCTCTTGAGTTAGCCCCTTCTAACACACTGCTTACTGCATTTGATGGCAGAACTTTCCGTCCACATGGGGTTTTGCCATCATTTGATGTCACATTGGCCGGTAAGACAGTTGCTGTAGAAGTAGAAGTTCTGGATGCTCCGCTTTATTACAATATGTTATTAGGCAGGAGTTGGACATATGCCATGCGAGCCATTGCATCGGCAGTTTTTCAAGTGGTTATGTTCCCATTTGAAGGTAAGATCGTTACAGTCGATCAACTTTCTTTCACTCAGAGAAAAAACCAGACTTCTTCGGAGACCACAGTTCCATTGATTGATCAAACCACCCCGGTTGGAGAGAGTTTAGGAGCAGGACTTTATGGGTCATTAATTGGCACTTTTGACCTACCGGCTCCTACCTTATTCGTTGGTACTGAGGGATGTTCATCCTTTGAAACTTCCACGGTTAGTTTAACAACTGATTCTGGGTCTCTCTCAACTAATACAAACCCCTCCGTGCCCATCCTTGTTGCAGAAGTTACCCACCTGGATTCTTATCAAACTGCAATAGAACATATGATGACTCCATTGGCGTCTGTCGAATCAAATATAGATTGTGCTACTACTTAGTCACTAGACCCGATTCACCCTCTTGACAGTTCAGATACTACTTTACCTTCTGAGGAGGAATTGTTAGAAGCCATGACCGACCTGGACCATCCTCGTGAATGTATAGATCCCGGGTCCTTCTTGTTTCCTTTTCTTAACTTGATAGAGAGAGGTGAATTTTGTCCAACACCCAGTGAAAATACTAATTCCACTTCTTCACAAGTTGGTCTTGCTGAAGGGAATAGATTGAATACCTTGTTGGTGAACATTTTCACTGGGGTCAACGAAAACATTTTTTTCAAAACAGGTTGTTATCTCGATGAGATCATCCCGTATACCAATCCTTTCCGTGATTTCCATAACACCTTTGCCTGACCTCACGAGGAGGATCCAGGCACTGAACCTACCTGAAGAAGTATTACGCTTAGGCTGAAGTACTTTTTCTTGTAACATAGCTGTATATTTTTGTAAAGCTAGTTTTGTTATGCTCGTTAGGTAATCTCATGTGTGTTTTCGTTTCGTGTACTAGATGTCAACCGAACATTTCTTAGGATTTGCCGATGGCGCCAGTCGCCACACCTGTCAGTTGGCTGCAGCGACTTGGGTCATTTATTCACCCATTGGCCAACTGGTCTCTTCGAGGGGGTTTTTTTTGGGTCCTACCACGAATAATGTGGCTGAATACAGTGCAGTTGTAGAACTTCTCTGAGATGCTCTCAATCATGGCATTTCACATTTGGAGGTAAGACTTGACTCACAATTAATTGTATTTCAGTTAATAGGTGTTTATCAGATTAGAGATCCGGGATTGCTACGTCAGTTTCTACGAGTTAGACTATTGGAAAGACAATTTGATTCTATTATATATGAACATATTCCAAGAAGTTGAAACACATTAGCTGATTCATTAGCAAACTATGTGTTAGACTGTCATTTGCATCATACACTTTCATAAACAACATTGCACACATAAAATCAAACCACATACACATGTAAATAACCGATACTGTATGTAGCTGATACTGTATCAAAAAAAAAATATATATATATATGAGTTTTGGGTCACAAGTCTCTCAAGTCAAGTCATAAAAGTACAAAAATTGGGCATAGTAGCCTCAAAAATATATACATAGAATGTATCCCTCTCCTATGGAGAAGGACGAACATCATCATCATCTACTGCATTGCGATAGCATATGACTAGCCTAGCTATCTTCCACAGCACCCTAAGCCATGCCGGGGGCACCCCAACAACATCTTCCTGCATATCAACAGGTATCTGATCCATACAGCATGCAGGAATTTCATGAGTCAACCAAATCATTTTTCTCTCTAATGTCCCCAACATAGCATCTACTGCAGCAATATCAACTGGCCTCACAAAGATGGTAGGATGTCCCTCAGGATGAACAGGCCCCAGATCTGCATATGACACTTGATTAACACTTCAAAATTCATTCAAAAAAATCAAATACTTGAAAAAGTTTGAAAAAATTAAATATTTCTCAAAATTTAAACATACCAATATCTCCCCAGGCTCCACCTGGAGGAAGCACCAGTTCTGGATCATGACGGAAATCCAATCCAGCATATGGAAACTGCTCGAAAGCGGGCACTTGCCTCTCCCACCACCCCCAGAAATCATCAGTATGATAACAATAGTGACTTTCTCCACCACCCTGGTGGAGAAATATGTCACCCCAACGGCCTAGTCGGGGCTCACGGGGGTTAGCCTGAGGTAGAGGCATCCCCAAATTGATAGCAGGCATCCTCTCAAAGAAGAAAGTACACAAAAGACTACCGTACCCAAAATTCTTCATTGTGCCGGATTTGCAACCTGTCAATTGAGATTTCATGTTTGCCAGTAAACTAGTACACCAATCATAGACATGACCATGTAAGCATTGTACACCAATATGCATTGAGTGCCTGGAAGCTAAGTGTTGTGAGGCACTACCTGCAACTCGATTGATGATGCTCACTATCACTTTCAAAGGGAGGCGTCAATGGTCGAGATCAAGACTTGGCTTCCCGATTTCTCAGCTCCGGCAACACAATATGTATTCACGTACTCTTGCACAGATCTTACACCCACACGAGAAGACCCTTTCAGATTGATTACATCTCCTCTTCGTGAGAGACCAGTAATGAAATATATGTCATCAACTGTAAGCTCCAAAGTTTTCCCATGGATGACAAAAGTACTGGTATCCACATCCCAGTACTGAATAAGTCTTCGAAACAGTTTGTTTAAGGCCCTCATGTTTACGGTTCGGTAAAAATTCAATAAAACGCATCTTCGGAGAGCGTGGAGGGTGGCTGGATCTTGCATGGCCAACCTATCCATGTCCTCATGTTCCCTCTCCCTCCATTGAAGAACCATCCTGCACAAAAAATAAAAATTTTTTGAGTCTCGACGCTTGTATGTATGTTTTCATGAGTGAGCGCTACTATGTATACTACACAGTCAGGTATGGGCGCAACTCTGCTTGAGCACAGTAGCGCCCATCACATTTACACACTACTGTTATGGTTACATAGTAGTGCCTGCGCAGCAAAGGATGTGAGCATCATGTTGCAAGCCATTTTTTGCTTTAAAAATGAAAACTAAACCATGAAAATGCAAGTAGGGTGAATTCTAACTTACTTGGTGGAAGAAAAACGACGTTGGGATGCTTGGTTTGATCACCACAGAGATTTGAAATTGCAAAAGGTTGCCCCAATATTTGCCCTACAAAACAATTTGGAAATTGATTTTTAAAAAATGAAATTATATATATAAATTGGATTTTGATTTTTACCCACCATTGTTAATTTTCTATAGTTTCAAAATTTTCAAAAAATCCCTAATTAATCAATTGAAACACACATATGGTGCATTACTAATCCAAGCTCAATTTTCATCTAATTTTTGTAGGATTCATCTCCTAAGTTTAAAAACTCTTGATGTTAGACCTTGTCAACTAGTTAAATAGTTTAAATTCATATATCATTCAATATTTTTTGCCGCATCGACAAATATTTTGTTGAAGACCTAGTTTTGGCAGAGTATGAAGCTGTGATCCTAGAAACTGACCTTTAAGTCATTTTAAGCTCTTGTTTGGACTATTTAAACCTAAACAAGATTTTCGAGCAAGCTTGTCCTCTTCGAGCTCGTTAAAGTAATCAAAGGATCATCCACTCAGGTATAGAATTACGCCTTTCCCGGGCCTAGGTGGATTAATTACGGAAAAGGTATACTCTAGGTATACTTCTCTATGCGCTATAAGAGTTCTTCTTACATTGTTTTATACTTTTTCGGGGGAGGAGACTAACTGCACGAAAAAGGACCTTTTGGATCCTTTCTTTAGGGTTTCCAGGCTCTCTAAACATGAAAATACCAAGCGAGCATTCACCTACTCGAGCTCGATGTGAAATCCATGAGAGGGTAAGTAGAGGATTGTTTAAGTTTTTCAACTCTATAAACAGGAAAACACCAGCAAGCATTAATCTGCTTGGGCTCGATACTAAAATCCACGAGCAGATATATGGAGTTATTGTTTAAGTTTTTCAGACTCCTTAAAATTGAAAACACCGGCGAGCAAGAACAGATCTCGGCTCGATATTAAAATCCAGAGATTAGTAATATAGAGTAATCTTCTATCTCTTCTTCGAACTCTATAAATAATGAAGAAGGTCCTGAGTCTTCCTCCCATGGGCTCGTTAAACTTTTTACATGGTTGGATCTATTGAGTTTTCATTCTTTCTTGGACTCATTAAAACAACAAGAAAGGTATTCTTTTATCTAAAAAGAATAAGGAATGGGAAAGACATATCATATCTTCATTGTCAAAGGCAGTTCAGTTAGTTTTATCCTTGAACACAGCACCTACTTGAGTCTATCTTGTCGGTTGGGTTTAGTTTTTGACCTCAAGGTGAACCTTTCCTCTGAGTTGTTTACTCCCCCGGTTGGTTATTCTTCCAACCATATGGACGGTCTGATAATGTCTCTTACATTTCAGACTTATTATTTACCCCATTATGTCAAAAACTACCTGAGTTACCTTGTGTCGTGTTCAATGTTCAAGGATTCACCCTGTGTCGGCCATTCTGCAGTTTACCTTGACCTCATGTGTCGGCCTTCCTAGTGTTAGTCTTGTTACATATTATTCCATATAAGCTCTTACCAGTTGAGTGTTTCTCGAGTTGGATGATGGAGGATTCCTTAAGGCCTCCCTTCCAACAAACTTCTTCCCATCGACATCAACTCATTTTTACTCTGGGAATGAAGTTTAGAGTTTCGGTTAGTACCTTGGAGATTGCAGTCACCAGTGGAAATTTTCCTCGCTGTTGAATGATGAGAAAAGATCAATGTATCTTCTTCGACAGGTTCTCAAGTGTTCGAATCCAAGTCCATTTATTCACATTTGGCGGATTGTACTTTGTACCTTGGACCCCATCATCATTATCGGTGGAAGTCCTCGCGTTTGTTAATGGTATACATCAATGACCGGTAATCAAATGATACCCCCCATGTTCGACTATCAGATCATCTATTGACATGGTTAGGGTTTGTACCTCGAGATGTTTTGGATGAAGACCTTGGGATTTTGGATGACAGTACCTCATTTTGTTATCACCCAAGTTGCGCAAGACTGAGCCTCACTTATATTTGGATCTCCATGAGACATAGATCTAGTTTATTGTTATGGCTATGATCTCTCATTTGACATGGATCCACGCTTGTATTCCAAGTGGCCATGCTTTATATACATCTCCTTGTTATGTATCGGAGATCATGTTGTATCACACTACACATCTATATGATGTCAAAGTTGTAATTGCTAGCTGACCTTGACCTTTGTTGTAGGTGTTCTTGCGACTTGTTTTCTGTGGTTCTTTGCTCCTCCTCTGGCTTTGGATTATAATGTATTTCGGCCATCGTTTCCCTCTGACCTCACACATTAGGGGGCATCTGTTATCGGTCAAACTTGCACCTCTCCATCCGTGATCACCTTGAGCTGTTGATCACACAAAAGGACAACTTGGATGGAGGAGCATGTTGACCTTAGATGATACTTTGACTTACTCCATTTCCTAACTTTACTGGAAAAACCTTAAAAATATCATTCTGAGATATAAGCGCTACTCTACCTAGAGAGACTAGTGCCTGTACGCTACTCCAGTGCATAATAGTAGTGCTCAAAGCCTTATAGGCGCTACTCCTTCTCAGCAAAGTAGTTCTCAGCATTTAAAACTCGATGAGCGCTAGTTGACAAGCACCATAGTAGCACCCTAAACGCTACTCCACTAAACAATAGTCGCGTACATATCAAAAGATGATTAAAAAACAATTAATTTTCACGAGGAGGATTAGTTGCTGGCAGTTTCCTAACTTCCCCAACTTGCTCCATAACCATACATCGACCTGAACTACTTCTCCGATCCTATAAATACAAGGAAGACTAAAGAGAAAGGTTAGATGGATTAATGGAAAAACTTAGAAACATAGAGATCTAAAGAAGAAGCTTGCATTGGAAAAGTTGATGCTGAGGATATCCAAGCCAGAGAAGAGCAAGAGCCCAGAATCAAGCTGCAGGAACCTATCATGAAGTCAGGTATACTTGTACATCAGTTTTACTTTTGACAATAAAGGTTGAAGTGTCTTTCTTGTTCCAACTTAAATGTGTTCTGGAATAACATCTTAATTTGGATCTGTTTTGGTCAATATCGAATGTTAAACATTGCTTTTGTTTCTTTCAAACTTTATATATTGTCCAAGATACGCTGAGAAAGGTGTATGTCTTGCAGGTTTACTGAACTGAAGGTGGATTTGAGGACTGAGTGAGGGATCAAATAAAAGCTAGGATTGAACGCCGGTTAATAGGTATGTTCTCAATATATATCACTCATTTCTTTTCATGAACATCTCTGCAATACGTTTAATACACTTACCTGTCACCCCATCCAAGTTGATACCATTAGTTTCCTTGCTATAGGGTAATTATGTCCGCCAACAAATATGGCTTCCTCTACCTGAAGATGTATGCGATAATATTGTTGAGGAATCAGCTTTGGAAATTAATTCATCAATAAATGTTTTCCTTCCTAGACCTTGGTTACTGCCACGACCTCTTCCACCTGCAAAGTTAGTGCTTTTGGGGGTTTCCCATTCTTTTCTTCTCGTATTCATGCAAGCTTAAATAATCATACCTTGATCTCAGGGTAGGAACCCACTCGGTTTGTTGAAGGATGCACAGCTCTTCATTGCGTCTTATCGTCCCTGCAACCCAAAATCAAGATAGCTAAAGAAAAACAAACTAATCAGCTACAATCTATGTCTACCAATTACCTTCCCCGACAACAACGCCAAAACGTTGGTCATTATAATTTCCTATTAATTAAAATTAATAAACATAGTGCTCAATATAAATTATCAACCCAGGGAAGTCTAATTATTTCAAAGATAATCAAGCAAAATATATGCATAAACAATTATGTAACTGATGAATTAGAAAATCACCCATGCTCTTCTCATTGCTCAATCCAACTTCAATTATTAATTGACTATTAAAATCAAGGAAATTTACAATCCTTCCCCAGTATCAGTTCTGGAATCAATTACTACAAGAATGACTTAATAAACTTGCTTTTGCAAGACGTTAAATCCTAAATCAACTCTCAAAGAAGATTCAATCTGTGATTGCAATCATTAACTTTGAAGGAAATCAATCTTCTTCTGTTCTAGATTTTATCTACTATCTATCAATTCTATGATTCATAAAGGAAATGAAGTACTCAATGATATGCAAAGACAGAGCATAGTTGTATCATCCTAAAATAAATAACACACTTGCAATGAGAAACCATACATTACTCAGTCGACTATTTCAGCAAATCAAACCAAATAAAAGCCATAAATGGAAATCCTATTCTAATTACTCACACCGTTTCAACAAAGAAGAATCAAAATTTAGAAATCCTACGCTTAGTAATTAACTGTTTCAACAAATGAAATCTAACTAGCAATCCACACCAAACAAAATGAAATAATTAAACGACTAACTAAGTCGGCAACTCTGTAAGAAGGCAGGCCCTGGCCTTCTAACAGAGGTGCCGCTAAAGGATACCAAATTAACTCACCAACAATGAATCAAGAAAAATATGTCTCTTTCATTAATGGATAAGTTCAATTATAGAAAAGCTCCCCACTCCTGTTACAATTCTTGTTTAAAAATAAGCCTAACCTTCCAAACCCTCTCATATTCCTATTTATATGAGATAAGACAATTCAAGTCCTTCAGATTTGGGCAGCCATGAAGATCATAGATCTTCAGGATGCTAGATTAGTGATCCAAAAATACAAACAATTACAACATAATTACAATCAGAATCAAATTTGTTTCATAAGCATTGAAGTGCTTCATGATCCAACTGATCAAACATCTTGAGCGAGTACCAGGAGGCCGCGTGGATAAGTGCTCGAACTGCCCCTGTAACAAATTGAACCCGAGTCCAAAAAAGGCATGATTGATGGCCACATACCTATTCATCAGCATGTCTCAACAAGATGATACACCTGTATCTCATTAATTCCATTGATCCTTTACAAGTCAGCACAATTAGGAATAAAACCCATAATCACAAGTAAACTTTAAGCATTAAATACAACAAAGCCATAATGAGTTATACCTGTTTGAATCCATGATTTTCCTTGGAAAAGTAATGAATTATTTGTAATAATACAAAAAATATATGGAAAAGGATCTTAATGAAAGTGAGAAAAAAGGGACATTTCTAGCACCCACCAACCTTTCTCCCTGGTGTATGCAGGTTCAACACATGAGAAACCAAGAAAGAAGTAAGCACGCACACTCATCCATGAAGAAGACAATGTAATGGGGCGGAACGTTCAACCAACTTGCATTAATATTGAACAAGTATTTATACATGATAAATATGGTTGGAGTGGTTGCACCCGCTCCAACTACTCTTTTAATCAAATACATTAGTGATTAATGATTACTATGGAAAGGCCTTGTGGCCCCTCAACATCTCCCCCACCAACAAAGCCTTTCTTCATCCCGACGAAAACAAGAACAACCATGAGTTATGATTTCCTTATCCTTCGTCAGTAATCTGGTAATGGTCAATCTAATGATGTTTTGTAACTTCGGAAGATATTCTTCTATGTATTACGTTTGTACTTTATTGTATCCTTGATGGAGATGTATTATTCCTCCATTTGGAAGTGTCTTCATTTGTATTTGTAAGTGTAGCAAGTTATATTGTAAGTGTCGTAACTTATATTTGACGGGTTATTAGACCACCTTAGTGCGGTCGGCCTTGTATGAGTCATGTGGATGGGTTATTAGGTGTCCTTAGGAATTCGGCCCAGTTAGGGTTAAAGGAAGGTCAAAGTAAAGTATAAATAGAGAGTGTGACTCTCTCATTCTATTCATTCACTCACTCATCCAACTCGCACAGTTGAGAGAGAGGAGTGCACACAAGTGGAGGAGGAGTAGCTGCTGAAGACATCTATCTTTTGGGGTTTGATCTTTGTGATCTTTGTATTGGTGCTCATTCTATCTCTGAGGAAGTTGCGGGGTTTTTTACCTTCTTGGTTTTCCCCGGTGAAATGTTTTCTGTCCATTGTCTCTTGTGATTGTTATGTTGTGCTTGTTATTCTCTTAGTGATCCTATATAATATTGAATGAAATTATCGAAAAATTAACATGGTATTAGAGCGGTACTAAGAAGAAGACACTTTGCAGCTGCAGAAGCTAGGGATTCCTAATTTTTGGGTTTCTCTCCATAGTTCATCAAAGGCAGGAGGCTATATTAGCTCTCCTTGCAAGGGCACATCTTTCTGTTGAGATAGAATTCAATTATAAGCACTTTCAGATTTTGGCCTGTCACTACTGCAGGAAATTAGGGTTTCTGAAAAAGTTGGAATTTTTGGAATATGAGACCACGGCTGGATGCTCCTCATAAAAATTGAAGTTTAGAGACCAAGATCAAACTTTTTGGTTGGGAAGAACCTTGGGCTCTAACAAACCCTAGTTCGGGATTTTGACGAGAAAACCAGAAAACCAAATTTTGACAGAAACTGCAGGTCTGAAAGTTTCAAAGTCTATTTTGAGGGGACAAAATTTGGAGATTTCAAATTTGAAGTATACCAGCTTGATCATCTCAGAAAGGTGCATCTTTCCATTCTATCAGAAGTTTGAAATTCAAAGTTTGAATTTTTAGGGTTTCTCTGACAAACCCTAATCCAGCTCCAGATCCAATTTCAACCAATCAAGTGGTAAGACCTAAATCTTTTGTTTCCATTTGAATTTCTCATTAAGATGTCTCACCACACCAAGCTTGAGGATAAGGTTGAGGGGGCTGATAACTTCCGAGCATGGAAGTATAGGATTGGGTTAATCCTAGAAGAGAATGAATTGGACACCTACATAAGTGAAGAGGTTCCAGTTCGAGAGGGAGATGAGGCTAAAGCCTTACACAAGAATAACTTGGTCAAAGCCAAGAGAATCATTTCAGATTCTATCAAATACCATCTCATACCCCATGTGTCTTCTCTTAAGATACCTAATGATATGTTTGACTCCTTGACCAAGTTGTTTAAAGGAAAGAATATAAATCGGAAGATGAAACTACAGAACCAGTTGAAAGGTGTAAAGATCCATAATGGAGAGACCATTCAATCCTACTTTACTAAGGTCTCTCAAATCAAAGAACAACTTGAAGTTGTGGATGAAGTAGTGGAGAATGGAGAAATTGTGATAACCACATTGAATGGCCTACCTAGGTCATGGGAATCCTTCATCCAAGGTATCTGTGCGAGAAAGAAATTGATCTCTTTCAGTAGACTGTGGGAGGAATGTTCACAAGAAGAAGCTAGACTTGTGGCTTGAGAAGAAAAGATGGGAAGTGAAGATCAAGCTCTCACAGCACACACCAAGAAAAGTAAGTTCAAGAGGGAGAAACCTCATTACAAGAAATATTCTCACCATCATCTAAAGAAGAAAGACCTCTCTCACATTAGATGCTACACATGTGATGAGAAGGGACACTATGCCTCATATTGTCCCAGGAACAGAAAAGGCTACAACAACAACAAGAAGAGATATCATGCTCATGCTGCTGAGGATGATGAACCTCCCAAGAAGAAGACTAAGGTAGAAAGTGAAGACTCTTCAAGTGACGAAGAATATCTTCTAATCTCTGCTCTCAGAGGTACTGTGACACATGGGTGTAATGATTGGCTTATTGATAGTGTGGCTTCCAAACATATGACGGGATTTAAAGAATCTCTTATGGACCTATCTGAACATGAGTCACCTCATAAGGTGAGACTTGGGGATGACTATCAATACCCTATAAAAGGAAGTGGTGAATCCTCCTACAAGTTAGACTCTGGGAAGTCTTTAAATATGAAAGATGTTCTATATGTACCTGGTCTCAAGAATAATCTTCTCTCCATATCATCTTTAGATGCAAAGGGGATGAGAGTTGCATTTGTGGATGGCCAAGTACTTATGTGGCCAAAAGGTAAGACCATAGATGATGCAGTAGTGATTGTAGAGCAAGAGGGAGGATTGTACAAATTGAAGGGACAACCTAAACATGCCATGGTACATGAATCCATGGAGCCAAGTGAACTTTGGCATAGAAGGCTTGCACATGTACACTATAGAGCACTACCAATTGCAAGCAAAGCAGTAGAAGGTCTTCCTGAAATCCAGTCAAAGCATGAAGGTGTTTGCAAAGGATGTGCAAAAGGAAAGAACACAAAGAAGGCATTCCCAAGTAATGAAAGCAAGGCAAAATGAATCTTGGATATTATCCACTCCGATGTATGTGGTCCGATGTCATCCAGTTCTCTGAATGGGTATGTATATTATGTTTCTTTCATTGATGATTTATCTAGGAAGACTTGGGTCTATTTATTGAAGAACAAAGATGAAGTGTTTGATAATTTCAAGGAATTCAAATCCTTGATAGAAAATCAAACTGATAAGAAGATCAAGACCTTTAGATCCGATAATGGCGGATAATTCACTTCAGGGGTGTGTTGGAGAAAACTCCCTATGGCTTGGGGTGAACCACAACAGACAGTTGACTACCAGAAATTAACTCAATTCTCAATGCTATGCTATATAAATGATAATGCTAAGATAATGAAGAATATAACCAACCTCGATCCAAACATTTGATGTAGATCCCCGTTGGAGCTTTCAATTCGTGCACTTGAACCTGCAAATTAGTCTTGATAGCCAATATGCAATAAGCACATATAATATATAAATGGCATTAACATCATCAATAGCAATGGTCCATGATATTATAAGTAAATGCAACCCAATGTAATATAAACAAAATTCACAACATTAATGGATGAGAATATGAGTATTTCTATTAATAAATAACAAGAAGTACAATGAGATACGACCTCTTGCCAGCAACCAATCTGAACCAAGATCTGGGTCAATCTACTTGTGCCTCCACAACTTCAATCCTCCATGGAATGACAAACTCAAACTATGATGAGAGTTTGGAAGGTGAACATAAAAGGTTCACAACTACAAGGATCAATGAGTGTAGACTCAAAATGAGGCAAAAATCCACTAGAGTTCTCTTGCTCTCATTTCTCCTCCCATCCATAAGCCATATGTGCTCAATATATAGTCCTCCCAAAGGTAAGTGAAAGGACACATCGAGACGTTTCGGGGAAAATGGAGGGACAAAGGTCACCCTATGACCGCTTTTGGGGAGTAAAATGTAATTAACGAGTGATTTTTACCATTTTACATGCTACCTGCGGGATATAGTGGTGCAACTCGTGGGTACGCCCACTGTAGTGATGAAGCTAGTGTACAGAGGAAAAAATAGGGAAAATAGTGTGTCTGAAGGATATAAAGTGGATCTAAGTCAATAAAATGGATCCTGCAGGCCAAGGAGTGTTGATGCTCACAAGGTGGAAAATTACATTGTAACAAGGGGACTTCAAGAAGTTATGCAGTGATTCAGGGATTAAGAGGGAGTTTACCACTCCTTACAATACACAACAGAATAGGGTTGCAGAAAGGAAGAATAGAACAATCATGGAAGCAGCACGAGCAATGCTTCATGACCAAGATCTACCTGTGCACCTATGGGCAGAAGCAACAAGGACAGCTCTATATGTAAAAAACAGAACACCACACAAGATACTTGACAATAAGACACCAGAAGAATTTTTCTCTGGTGAGAAACCATAAGTTAGCCATCTCAGGATATTTGGCTGTCCAGTATATACACATGTTCCAAAAGAAAAGAGGACAAAGTTAGATCCTTCAGGAAAGAAGGGTATATTTATGGGGTACAGTGAAAACTCAAAGGCATACAGAACCTACTTTCCAGTGTTCAAGAAGATTGACATCAGCAGGGATGTAACTTTTGATGAAGACTCAGCATACATCAAATCGAGGAAGCCACCTATTGAAGACAATGAAGAACCAAGAGTACCCAAAATACAAGACACCACCATGAACAAAGAAATTCCAGATCATGAAATAGAAGATCCACAAGAACCTATAGATCCTCCTTGTGATAAGAAATCTCACAAGAGGAAACCAGCATGGGCTAGAGAGCTCATTCAAGATGTAGAAAGGTATGGCATTCCATGGGAGGAACACAAAGAAAGAAAAAGGACAAGGTCACACACCAGCTATGTTGCCTTACTCTGTGACATAATGAACAAAGAACCTTTCAGCTATGAAGAAGCAGTATAAAAGAAAGAATGGAAGGAGGCCATCATTGAAGAATCCCAGTCGATCATGAAGAATGATGTTTGGGATGTGGTCCTAGGACCATAAGGGAATTATGTTGTGCCTTCCAAGTGGATCTACAAGATCAAGCATGCTGCAGATGGTAGCATAGAGAAATACAAGGCAAGGTTTGTGGCTCGTGGCTTCTCCCAGAAAAAAGGGATAGATTATGAAGAAACTTTTGCACCTGTAGCCAGATACACTTCCATTAGAATAGTACTTGCTCTGGCTGCAATGATGAAGTGGAAGATACACCAGATGGATGTCAAGACAACTTTCTTGAATGGTGTCGTCGAAGAGGAAGTGTATGTGGAGTAGCCACTCGGTTTTGAGGCACATGATAGGGAGTCATATGTGTGCAAGTTAAAGAAAGCCTTGTATGGCTTGAAACAAGCACCCATGACATGGTACAGTAAGATAGACAGCTTCCTGACCAGTTTGGGATTTAACAAGAGTAAAACGGATTCCAACCTTTACTACAAGGTTGAGGAAGGAAATCTAGTGATACTCCTACTCTATGTGGATGACCTGTTTGTGACAGGTCAGGATAGGTTGATTACCGACACAAAGAGGAAGATTACTGCCGAGTTCGAGATGAAGGACTTGGGTATGATGCATTACTTTCTAGCTATGGAGGTGTGGCAGAGTGCAGATGGAGTCTTCCTAGGACAAGGGAAGTATGCAGTAGAGATCCTGAAGCGGTTGAGTATGATGGAATGTGAGGCCATGGCCACACCTATGGCATCGAACCTGAAGCTATTAAGTGATGCTTCATCAGAGTCGGTTGATGCCATGATGTATCATCAGATGATTGGGTCCTTGATGTACCTGATGAACATGAGACCAGATATATGCTTTGTTGTGAACACCTTGAGCCAGTTCTTGACGGATCGTAGACATGTTCCCCTGATTGTTGTAAAGCATATTCTGAGGTACCTAAATGGTACGATTGATTATGGGCTGAAGTATGATGAGAATAAAAAGTTTTACATGGAATGTTATGTTGATTTAGATTGGGAAGGAAGTGCCGCAGATATGAAGAGCACTTCGGGGTGCTACTTCAGTATGGGATTAGGTGTGATCTCTTGGTTTAGCAGGAAGAAATCCTATGTAGCACTGAGTACAGTCGAAGTGTTAAGTTTTGAGCATTAATTCACAATACTCTAGGATCTTCACTGAGAGAATAACATATACAGTATATCAATGCATAACAATCACAATAAGCATGACAAACATCACAAGAATCAAAATCATGAGAGACAAGAGACACAGAGTTTCCGTGGGGAAAACCCTAAGGTGAAAAACCCCACAACTTGCTCAGAGATAGAGAGAGCAATGGCTCAACCAAAGTACAACCAAAATACACTTGAGATAGTCTCTTAGAAGCAGATGATCCTCCTCCTCACTAGTGCGCCACTTTCTGAGTGAGAGAGATATGACTTTCCGAATGATCTAAATAGAGATCTCCTGATCTCTATTTATACTAACCTGTTTTTCCAGTGACCTTATGGGGACGACTTGTCTAGATAGGTACATCCACAATATAATATATATATTTCAGGGCTGACCCCACACATGGTGGTCTAATAAGCCATCAGCAAGTACACACACTTGTGACACTTGTCAATCCACATGACAACACTTCCTTATAGAGGAATAACACATATCTAATAAGGGTACAATAAATATATATGAAATACATTCCGAAGTTACATATACATCAACACTCCCTCTTAACTAGGAAGGTATTTCTCGACACAGATCTGCTAGACAAGTCTTCTTCTTGGGATCATCGTCATCGATGCATCGTCATCATCATCGTCACTGCTGCTGCTATCTCAACCAATCTCTGACTCTACTCGTCATAGGAAGTTCTACAGAGCCAATTCTTTTTCATACTAGATGTAGGCCCACCACCTACAGGTCTTCATCATCACTGGCCATACTGTGGAAATATCAGGACTTATTACGTGCGTCACAAAACCTTAAAAGAGTCTCTTGACTAGCAAGAACCCTAAAGAGCATCTGAGGCCTTTTTCATCCTGTCCAGATCTCCAGGACTTATTACATATGACCCCACCATAAAACATCGAAAGAGAATCCCAGGACTGATTACGAGCACAAGGCTCAACCTATCGGATCTCCTAGGGCACAAGTTACATGTGGTCACCACAAAACCTCAAAAGAGCATCCCAGGATTGATTATGAGCACAAGGCTCAACCTATCGGATCTCCCAGGGCACAAATTACATGTGGTCATGGCAAAACCTCGAAAGAGCATCCTAGGACTGATTACGAGCACACGGCTCAACATATCGGATTTCCAAGGGCACAAATTACATACCATAGGACAAAACCTCAAAAGAGCACCTGCTAGATATCCCAGGGCACAAATTACATGCCATAGGAAAAACCTCGAAAGACTATCTCCAAATCTCCCACGGCACAAATTATATGTCCTCCCAAGCAAAACCTCGAAAGAGCATTTGCCAAATATCCCAGGGTACAAATTACATGCCGTAGGCAAAACCTCGAAAGACTATTTGCAAATCTCCCAGGGCTCAAATTACATGCTTATCTACACAACCTGTTCCACAGCCATAGAGTATCAACCTGATACTCACCATACATCATCTTGATGTACACATGATCATCCTGATCATCATCACTACAACATCCTGCTGCATGTCATCTGGAGCAACATCCTGAAGCTCGTCACCCATGATTATCCTGATCATACAATGCATCTACCTGATGCATACCAAGTATCTACTTGATACATATCATCATACATGATCCACTTGATCACACAGTGTATCCACCTGATACAAATATAAATACATGATACATATCAACATACATGATCTACCTGATCATACAATGTATCCACCTGATACATATACAGATACATGGTCCAAGCATCAAACATGATGCGTACATACATATAAATGATCCAACTAATCATATCCAACATCCAACATGATGCGTACATACATATACATATAAGTGATCCAACTGATCATATCCAGCATCCAACATGATGCATACATATATACATATAAAAATGATCCAACTGATCATACAAAGTAGAAACCAGAACATCATCCTAATGCTCATCATCCAGCGCTTACATCCACAGCCATGTGAATGATCCTCCTTCCAACATGCTTGGAATGGATTCAGCAAATGTTTCCATCAATTCTTCCTCGAAGTGTCATCAATCTGAAGAACACCAAGCCTCTCTCTGAAGTACTCGAACTTCACCCTGGCTAGTGGCTTCATCAGCACATCTGTAATCTGCTTGTCCGTCGCAACATATAGGAGCTTCACAGCTCCTCTCTGCACCATATCCCTGATATAGTGATATCTGATCTCTATGTGTTTCGACCTATCATGAAACACTGGGTTCTCAGACAGCTTCACAAAACTCTGGTTATCACAGAAGATACCAGTAGCATCCAACGGGAGATCAAATAATTCAGACAGTAGCTTCCGTAGCCATACTGCCTCACAACTAGCTAAACAGGCTGCAACATACTATGCCTCAGCTGTACTCAGTGCTACGCAGGACTGCTTCCTGCTAAACCAAGAGATCACACCTGATCCCATACTGAAGCAACACCCAGATGTGCTCTTCCTATCTCCAGCACTGCCAGCCCAATCTAAATCAACATAACCCTGCAGGTTAAACTTTTGATTCGCCTCATACTTGAGCCCATAATCCACTGTACCCTTCAGGTACCTCAGAACATTCTTTACAGCAACCAGATGAACACTCCTCGGATCTGTTAGGAACTGACTCAATGTGTTCACCTCAAAGCAAATATCTGGTCTCGTGTTCGCCAGGTACATCAAGGACCCAATCATCTGACGATACATAGAGACATCAACCGGCTTAGATGAAGCATCACATAGAAGCTTCAGATTTGATGCCATAGGTGTGGCCATGGCCTTGCAATCCATCGTCCCAAATGTCTTAAGGATATCTACTGTGTACTTCCCTTGACCAAGGAAGATCCCACCTGCACTTTGCCACAGCTCCATACCTAGGAAATAATGCATCATTCCCAAATCTTTCATATCAAACTCAGCATCAAGCTTTCTCTTAGTATCTGCAATCAATCTGTCATCTCTTGTTACAAATAAGTCATCCACATACAGGAGTAGAATAACAGTATTTCCTTCCTCAACCTTGTAATAAAGGTTGGAATCCACTTTACTCTTGGTAAAGCCCAAACTAGATAGGAAACTATCCATCCTACCATACCAAGTTCTAGGAGCTTGTTTCAAGCCATACAAGGCTTTCTTCAATCTGCACACATATGACTCCCTGTCATGTATTTCAAAATTGAGTGGCTGCTCCACATATACTTCCTCTTCAACTACACCATTCAAGAAAGCAGTCTTGACATCCATCTGGTGTATTTTCCATTTCATCGCTGTAGCCAGGGCAAGTACTATTCTAATGGAAGTATACCTGGCTACAGGTGCAAAATTTTCCTCATAATCTATTTCCTCTTTCTGAGAGAAGCCACAAGCTACGAATCTTGCTTTGTATTTCTCTACACTGCCATCTGCAGCATGCTTGATTTTGTAGATCCATTTAGAAGTCACAACAAAATTCTCTTTAGGTCTTGGTACAACATCCCAAACATCATTCTTCATTATTGATTGGTATTCCTCAACCATGGCATCCTTCCATTCTTTCTTTTTCGCTACTTCTTCATAACTAGAAGGCTCTTTGTTCATAATGTCACAGAGTAAAGAAACATAGCTGGTGTGTGATCTGGTTCTCTTCTTTGCTCTGTGTTCTTCTTCTGGAATGCCAAATCTTTCTGCATCTTGAATGAGCTCTCTAGCCCATGTAGGTTTCCTCTTGTGAGAGTTATCCTCATGGGGTGGATCTACAGGTTCTTGCGGATCTTCAAACTCACAAACAACTTCTGGAACTGCTTCAGTCATGGTAGTGTCTTGAAATCTAGTTTCCTTAGGTTCTTCATAAACTTCGATAGGTGCCTTCCTTGATTTGATGAATGTTGAGTTTTCATCAAATGTTATATCCCTGCTGACATCAATCTTCTTGAACCCTGGAAAGTATATTCTGTAAGCCTTTGAGCTTTCACTGTAACCCACAAAGATACCCTTCTTTCCTGAAGGATCTAGTTTAGTCCTCTTTTCCTTTGGGACATGAGTGTATACTGGACAACCAAATATTCTGAGATGGTAGACTTCAGGTTTCTTACCATAAAAGACATCTTCTGGTGTCTTGTTGTCCAATATCTTGTGGGGTGTTCTGTTCTGCACATATACAGCTGTTCTAGCTGCTTCTGCCCATAGATGCATAGCTAGATCCTGGTCATCCAACATTTCCCTTGCTGCTTCCATGATTGTTCTGTTCTTCCTTTCTGCAACTCCATTTTGTTGAGGATTATAAGGAGCAGTCATCTCCCTCTTAATCCTTGAATCACTACAAAGCTTCTTGAAGTCACCTAAGGTGAATTCTCCACCATTGTCGGATCTGAATGTTTTGATCTTCTTGTCAGTTTGATTCTCCATCAAGGTTTTGAATTCCTTGAATTTATCAAACACCTCCTCTTTGTTCTTCAAGAAGTATACCCAAGTCTTCCTGGAGAAGTCATCGATAAATGAGACATAGTAAACATACCCACTCAAAGAACTGGATGACATAGGACCACATACATCTGAGTGGATGATTTCCAGGATGTCTTTTGCCTTGCTTTCACTGCTTGGGAAAGCCTTCTTAATGTTCTTACCTTTTGCACATCGTTTGCAAACACCTTCATGTTTGGTCTTGATTTCAGGAATACCCTCTATAGCCTTGCTTGCAATTGGAAGTGCCCTATAGTGCATGTGAGCAAGTATTCTATGCCAAAGTTCACTTGGCTCCATGGATTCATGTACCATGGCATGTTCAGGTTGTCCCTTCAATTTATACAAACCTCCCTCTTGCTCTCCAATCACTACTGCATCATCTATGTTCTTTCCCTTTGGCCACATTAGGACTTGGCCATCCACAAACACAACCCTCATACCTTTTGCATCCAATCCAGAGATGGAGAGTAAGTTCTTCTTGAGCCCAGGTACATAAAGGACTTCTTTCATCTTCAAAGATTTTCTAGAATCTAGGTTGTAGGAGGCCTCACCACTTCTTTTGATTGGGTATTGATAATCATCCCCAAGTTTCACCTTATGGGGTGATTCATGTTTAGATAGATTCACAAAAGATTCCTTAAACCCAGTCATGTGTTTGGAATCCCCACTGTCAATCAACCAATCATTATAACCATGGGAGATAGTACCTGTGAGAGCAGAAATTAGAACATATTCTTCTTCACTTGATGAGTCATCATCACTATCACTTTCTTCCCTAGCCTTCTTCTTTTGGGGTTTATCATATTTGGCAGCATGAGCATGATATCTTCTTTTTTTATTCTTCTCCTTCTTATTGAATTTGTTGTTGTTGTCTTTCTTCTTCTTGGGACAATCTGAAGCAAAGTGTCCCTTCTCATTGCAATTGAAGCATCTGAGATCTTTCTTATCTTTATGATAATGGTGGTGTGATAATCTCTTGTTATGAGATGATTCCTTCTTGGACTTGCCTTTCTTGGCATGTGCTGTGAGAGCTTGATCTTCATTTCCCATCTTTTCTTCTCGGGCCACAAGCCTAGCTTCTTCTTGAGAGCATTCTTCCCGCAATCTGTTGAAGGAGATCAACTTCTTCCTTGCACAAATTCCTTGAATAAAGGAATCCCATGACCTGGGTAGGCCATTTAGAGTGGTCATCACCACTTCACCATTCTCCACTATTTCATCCACTGCTCCTAGTTGTTCCTTGATCTGGGAGACCCTTGAAAAATAAGATTGAATGGTTTCTCCATTCTGAAACTTTACTCCTTTCAATTGGTTCCACAGGGTCATCTTTTGATTTATGTTCTTCCCTTCAAATAGCTTGGTCAAAGAGTCAAACATCTCCTTGGGTGTCTTTAGAGTAGACACATGGGGTATGAGATGGTCTTTGATAGAATCATCAATGATTCTCTTTGCCTTGACTAAGTTTTTCTTATGCAATACCTTAGCCTCTTCATCCTCTGGGATAGGGATGTCTTCTTTTACATATGAGTCCAACTCATTCTCTTCCAGGATTAACCCAATCCTATACTTCCAAGCTTGGAAGTTATCAGCTCCTTTAAGCTTATCCTCAAGCTTGGTGTGGTGAGACATCTTAAAGAGTACTTCAAATGGAAATAGAAAAGATTTAGGTCTTACCACTTGAAAGGCTGAAAACTAGATCTAGTCCCCGTTTAGGGTTTGTGGGAAAAACCCTAAAAATTCAAAATGTGAATTTCAATTTTCTGAAAGGATAGAAAGATGCGCCTTGATGAGCTGATCAGCCTGGTGTATTCAAAATTTGATATCAGCAAAGCTTTACCCTTCAGATTTTCCTTTTTGTCCTCTCAGGTTCACTAGGGAGAGCCCTGAATTAGGGTTTGAGTTTCTCGAAGATCTGGTCCTCGTTTAGGGTTTGTTGGAAAAACCCTAAAAATTCAAAATGTGAATTTCAATTTTCTGAAAGGATAGAAAGATGCGCCTTGATGAGCTGATCAGCCTGGTGTAATCAGAATTTGATATCAGCAAAGCTTTACCCTTTAGATTTGCCTTTTTGTCCTCTCAGGTTCACTAGGGAGAGCCCTGAATTAGGGTTTGAGTTTCCCGGAGATCTACCCAGCAAAAGCTCTAAACTTTGATTTTTGCAAGGAGCTTCCAGCTATGTCTTTAGATTTCAGAAATTCCTATTTTTGTGGAAACCCTAATTTTTAGGGCCAAATCTGAAAATGCTCAGAATTGAATTCTTATTGGAAAGATAGATTCTCCTTGATGAGTAGAGTCAATCTACTATACTTCGTTTCCACAATCTGTGGAGAGAAACCCAATAACCAAGAAACTCAAGTTTCCGTCACTGCAAAATGTCTTCTTCTCAGGTTAGCTCTGATACCATGTTAAGTTTTGAGCATTAATTCACAATACTCTAGGATCTTCACTAAGAGAATAACATATAAAGTATATCAATGCATAACAATCACAATAAGCATCACAAGAATCAAAAGCATGAGAGACAAGAGACACAGAGTTTCCGTGGGGAAAAACCTAAGGTGAAAAACCCCACAACTTCCTCAAATATAGAGAGAGCAATGGCACAACCAAAGTACAACCGAAATACACTTGAGATAGTCTCCTAGAAGCATATGATCCTCCTCCTCACTAGTGCGCCACTTTCTGAGTGAGAGAGATATGAATTTTCGAGTGATCTAAATAGAGATCTCCTGATCTCTATTTATACTAACCTGTTTTCCCGGTGACCTTATGGGGCCGAATTGTCTAGCTAGGTACATACACAATATAAGATATATATTTCAGGGCCGACCCCACACATGGTGGTCTAATAAGCCATCGGCAAGTACACACACTTGCGACACTTGTCAATCCACATGACTACACTTCCTTATAGAGGAATACCACATCTCTAATAAGGGTACAATAAATATATATGAAATACATAGATGAAATACATACCGAAGTTACATATACATCAACATGAAGCAGAGTATATCGCATCTTGTTCGGCCGATTGAGAGGCAGTATGGCTAAGGAAGCTATTGTCAGATTTGTTTGATATCCAGTTGGATGCTACTTGTATCTTCTGTGACAATCCGAGTTGTGTGAAGTTGTCTAAGAACTCGATGTTCCATGACAAGTCGAAGCACATCGAAATCAAGTATCACTATATCAGGGATATGGTGTAGAGAGGAATAGTGAAGCTCCTGTATGTTGCGATGGACGAGCAGATTGCAAATGTGTTGTCCAAACCACTAGCCAGAGTGAAGTTAGATTAATTTAGAGAGAGGCTTGGTGTTCTTTATATAGAAGATACTTCGAGGAGGAAGTGATGGGACACATTTGCAGAAGCCATTCCAAGCATGGTGGTAGGAGGATCCTTCCCGTGGTAGTGGATGTAAGTCCTGTGTGATGAGCATTAGTACGATGATCTGGATGATGTTCTATATGATGATGATTAGGATGATCATTTGATGATGATATGCATCAAGGTGATGCTATGTATGATGATGATCAGGATGATCATGTGATGATATGCATAAGGATGATGCTATGTATGATGATGATTAGGATGATCATGTGATGATGATGTGCATCAGGATGATGCATTGTATGATGATGATCAGTATGATCATGAGCATCAAGATGATACTCCATGCAAAGATTATTAGTGTGATAATGAGTATCAGGATGATACTCCATGGTCGTGGAAAGGTTGTGCAATAGAATGTAATCAGCCCTGGGAGATCCTATAGGTTGAGCAGTAAGCTCGTAATCATTCCTGGGATGCTCTTTCGAGGTTTTGTTGATGCACAGAATCAGCCCTGAGAATTCCACAGGATGTTTCGCTCGTAGAGATGATGAAGACCTATAGGAGGCTAGGCCTACATCCAACATGAAAAAGGGATGGCTCTGTAGAACTTCCTATGACGATAAGAATTGAGAGATAGCACCAGTGATCGAGATGAAGAGTATAATAGTAGTGACGATGATACTCCAGTGATCTAGTGACGATGATCCAGCTCCAGTATTGAAGACTTCTGCCTATATGTTTTGATGACCTGTGTCGAGAGAATACCTTCCTAGTGAAGAGGGAGTGTTGATGTATTTGTAACTTTGGAAGATATTCTTCTATGTATTACATTTGTACTTTATTGTATCATTGATGGAGATGTATTATTCCTCCATTTGGAAGTGTCGTCATTTGTATTTGCAAGTGTTGCAAGTTATGTTGTAAGTGTCGTAACTTATATTTGACGGTTTATTAGACCACCTTGGTGGGGTCGGCCCTGTATGATTCATGTGGATGGGTTATTAGGCTTCCTTAGGAATTTGTCCCAGTTAGGGTTAAAGGAAGATCAAAGTAAAGTATAAATAGAGAGTGTGACTCTCTCATTCTATTCATTCACTCACTCATCCAACTCACATAGTTGAGAGAGAGGAGTGCGCACAAGTGGAGGAGGAGTAGCTGCTGAATACATCTATCTTTTGGGGTTTGATCTTTGTGATCTTTGTATTGGTGCTCATTCTATCTCTGAGGAAGTTGCAGGGTTTTTCACCTTCTTGTTTTTCCCTGGTGAAATGCTTTCTGTCCATTCTCTCGTGTGATTGTTATGCTGTGCTTGTTATTCTCTTAGTGATCCTAGATATTATTGAATGAAATTATCGAAAAATTAACACAATCAAGCCTCACCCTTTCACCTTCCTTCCAGCATTCATCTCCATCGGTCCATGGATTATGAGGTCTTCCATGCTCTACCTTTACACCATCTCACCAACTTCCTTCAAACTTCTGAAATCACACTGAAGAAATGATTTTGTATTTCAGCACCGGGGGGATGTTTTCGTCATTTTTATCATTAAGCTCTTTTCTATGTGTTTGTTTGATGTTTTCGGCTTGAATGTGGTCATCATCTGTTATGAAAGTGAAAAAAAATTCCTGCAAGATGACATGTTTCCTGCTCATGCGCACGTGTTAGGAACCCATGTCTTTACTTTGTTAATATGTTGTTGTTGGACGCATATGCTTTGTAAGTCGTCCCGTAGTATTTGTTGATCAATAGTTTGTGTTATTGTTGTTGGCGCATATGCTTTGTAAGTCTCCCATAATATTGTTGATCCATAGTTTGTAACGGCCCATGGTTTTGACCCATAGTATTGGCGCCTAGAATTAGTATATAAGTGTGTGTCGAGACCTATGAAGGCACGGTGAAGTTATTTGTACTGAGCTTGCTCAAAGGAGGTTGCCCCCTCGAAGTGGCATGTGATCAATATAAAAGTGATTCTAAGTTCTGTCATTTCTACTATTTCGCGTATTCTTGTTAATTAATTGTTGCAGGTGCATCACATCTGGTATCAGAGCACTTTCTTGAGGCTCGCTGGGTGAAATTTCTGCCAAATTTTTTTTTACATTTATTGCAAGTTCAGATTTGGGAATAATCCCTATCCGCTTAACTGTGGGAAGTAATTGGGCATAAGCCCTAAAACACATTCTGAGGAGTACCACAGGAAACCCGAAGTAGCTAGCCCATTGAGAGGACCTTCCAGCGAAAAGGGCAACGACCCCTACCTGATTGACTAGTTCCCACCCGTGAGGTAAACCAAGAGCTGTCGTTTGTGGCAAAGCGGTTATCAGTTTTACCTAAGCCGTGGAGTGAGGGGTACTGCCCCAATACGCAAGCCGTCAGACAGCATTGGTGGTCGAGTGAAACCCCTGAACTATTAGGAAGCCGCACATACCTGGGGTCCATATCTACTTTCAACTGAACTATCGTCGATCATTGTTGCGCCGTTTCAGATCCATTTTGCAAGTTGTTCCAGATTCAACCGTTTTCAATCCATTCGGTGATGTTCCAAATCCCTTTCGAACCATAGCCGCTCTAGTCTGAAAAAAAAAAAAAAAAAAAAAAAAAAAAAAAAAATAAAAAAAAAAAATAAAAAAAAAAAAACCAGTTTTTCCCCCATATCTCCCTTATTTTCACTCTGTTTCCCTTGAAATTTTTGGGAGTATAAAATTCAGTTTTTTCTCCATATCTCCCTTATTTTCACTCTGTTTCCCTTGAAATTTTCGGGAGTATAAAATTCAGTTTTTCTCCATATCTCCCTTATTTTCACTCTGTTTCCCTTGAAATTTTCGGGGAACCCCTGTCATCCCATTGTGCATATTTCAGTCCTGAGAACCCTATCCCCAATTCCCCTTCCCAAAGCCCGAAATCCCACATTTGTCTATTTTTAGGGTTTGCCATAACTTCCTCAGATTTCACCCAATCACCTTCAAATTTTACCGCAGAGTTCCTTTCTGAATTCTGCTTCTTTGTTCCCCTCTGCCAAATTTTCCCATTCTTGCACCCCGCTTCAGAAATCCTCATTTTTGCTTCCCTGTCTATCCAACAGTGTCCAAAACCTAGTCAAACCCCAATTACCCTTCTGATTTTTTCCCAAGTCCAGATTTTCCTTTACTAAAGTAGCTTCTGTTTTTCTTTTCCTACCCAGTCAACCAAAAAAATAAAAAAATAAAAAATAAAAATAAAAATCCTGGTTATGGTTGTCACCCGTGCAGGAGCAAAAACCATGGAGGACAAGATTGCATCCCAACAACGCTCCAAGCCCACTTTTGTTCCCTTCCGAAATATGGGTTCTCAGCGACCACCTATACCGTAGGCTCCTCGACAGACTCCTATCAAGCATTTGTCTGAAACAGAGATGCAAGCACGCAGAGAAAAGGGGCTTCGCTATAATTGTGATGAGAAATTCACTTGGAGACATAGATGTGTTCAGCAAAAGCTCTATCTCTTGGATGTGGAGTCTCCGCCTGCCTCTGAAATTGGTGACGAAGATCCAGAAACACTGGATGCTCTGGTCGACATTCAGGAACCGCCTATTGACCCTCCGTCTCAGGATGACCAGCCAGAGATATCTCTCCATGCTTTAGCTGGAATCACCACCCCCCAAACAATGCGGGTCAGGGGTTACTTCAAGAAGCTTCCTCTTACAATACTCATTGATTCTGGGAGCACTCATAATTTCATTGACCCTCGGATCGCCAAACAAGCTGATTGTTTTATCCATCCTTGCTCCAACTTTGAAGTCATGGTTGCCAATGGGGCCACCTTATCTTGCAAAGGGAAGTGTCGAAATGTGCGTATCTCTATGGGAGATTATACCTTGCGCTCTGACATGTTTGCCTTGCCCTTAGGCAGATGTGATGTGGTTTTGGGTGCTCAATGGCTACGCACACTTGGCCCTATCTTATGGGATTTTGCTGAACTTTGGATGCAGTTTTCCCTCAATGGACAAAAACACACATTGACAGGATTACAACCAGGTTCTCTTAGCATCATCAGTTCACATCGCATCGAAAAAATCCTCAAGAAGAATTCACATGGTGTCATCGCTCAGATCCATTCCATCCAGATGCAACCATCAGCAGTCTCCACTACTCCTTTGGATCTACAACAAATTCTAGAACGATATATAGGTGTCTTTGCTGAACCAGTGGGATTGCCACCTTCCAGGCTAGAAGACCATCGTATTCAGCTCCTTCTTGGCAGCGTTCCTCCCAACATCAGGCCCTATCGCTACCCATTTCACCAAAAAATGGAGATTGAAATGCTCGTTCGGGACTTATTGAAGCAAGGTATTATTCGCCAAAGCATTAGTTGCTTTTCTTCTCCAGTTATTCTTGTCCGCAAAAAAGATGGGTCATGGCGCCTCTGCATTGACTTCCGAGCACTTAATCACCTCACCATCAAGGATAAGTTTCCAATTCCTGTTGTTGATGAGCTTCTTGATGAACTTCATGGGGCTCACTTTTTCTCCAAGTTGGATCTTCGTTCTGGGTATCATCAAATTCGGGTTCATGAGGATGATATCCCTAAAATAGCTTTCTGCACACATGATGGCCATTATGAGTTTTTGGTCATGCCCTTTGGCCTCGCTAATGCTCCTTCCACATTCCAGGCCTTAATGAATAAAATATTTCGACCCTATTTGCAGAAATTCATTCTGGTATTCTTTGATGATATCCTCATCTACAGTAAAACATGGGATGAACATCTCCAACATTTGGATCTTGTCATGCAACTTTTCTCTGACCATCATCTCCATGCCAAGCAGTCTAAATGTGTTTTTGGACAAAAGGAAGTTGAGTATCTCGGGCACATTATCTCAGCACAAGGGGTTCACGTGGATCCTGCCAAAATCAATTCCATGAACAATTGGCTGCATCCTCAGACATTCAAGAGCCTTCGTGGTTTTTTGGGGTTGACTGGATACTACCGCAAGTTTGTCAAGGATTATGGGAAGATTGCAGCTCCATTAACTGCTCTATTGAAAAAAGATACCTTCACATGGACACCTGCTGCTCAGTGTGCATTTGAAAAACTAAAACAAGCTATGTGTACTACACCTGTGCTAGCTATGCCCAATTTTTCCAAGCCCTTCACTATTGAGAGTGATGCTTGCGGAAATGGACTTGGTGTTGTTCTCCTTCAAGATGAACACCCCATTGCGTTCACCAGCAAAGCCCTTTCAGGTAAGAATTTAGCTGCCTCTACCTATGAGAAGGAAATGATGGCTATTTTGCATGCAGTTCAGAAGTGGCACCCATATCTATTAGGTAATCATTTCTGCATCAAGACTGATCACCAGAGTCTGAAATATTTCTTGGACCAGCGTGTCTCCTCCCCGGCACAACAGAAATGGCTTAGCAAACTCATGGGTTATGACTATGCGATCACTTACAAGAAGGGTAAAGACAATATTGTGGCAGATGCTCTTTCTCGCACATTTGATGCCCAAGGTTCTCTTTCATCTATTTCTATGCCTGTTCCAAATTGGTTGCAATCTATTCAACAGGGTTATGTCAATGACTCCTCCTTATCTCAAATCATCCAATGCTTGACCAACAACCCTTCTGTTGTACCATATTACTCTTGGGATGGTGCTTCTCTGCGATACAAGGGTCGTCTAGTGCTTCTCGAGAGCACAGATCTTCAACAGGCTGTCTTCTATGAACTCCATGCTTCTCCATCGGCAGGGCACTCTGGGTTCCTCAAAACGTATGAACGAGCACGACGTAACTTCTTTTGGCAGGGCATGAAAAGGACAATTCAACAGATGGTGGCCGAATGTGATACCTGCCAGCGCAATAAGGGTGAAACAACACTCCTTCCAGGATTGCTTGAACCCTTGCCCATACCTACACAGATTTGGACAGATATTTCTATGGATTTCATTGAAGGGCTCCCTAAATTTGGCGGGAAGACAGTGATTCTTATTGTGATTGATCACCTCTCCAAATATAGTCATTTTTGTGCTCGCAACCATCCCTATACAGCCTCCTCCATCGCTCAAATTTTTCTGGACCAGATCTTTCGTCTTTATGGCATCCCTTCTTCCATTGTCTCGGATCGTGATGCAACTTTCACCAGTCATTTTTGGACAGAACTATTTCGCCACACTGGCACCAAACTGAAGATGAGTTCAGGGTATCACCCATAAACAGATGGTCAGACTGAAATTGTCAATAAATGCTTGGAAACTTATCTTCGTTGCTTCACCTCAGAACAACAACATCAGTGAGCAAAATGGCTCCCTCTCGCTGAATGGTGGTACAATACCTCTTACCACACTGCCTCTAAAATGACCCCATATGAAGCAGTCTATGGTTAGGAACCTCCAGCTCTTCTTCCATACACCCCCACCAGTTCACCAGTTCAGGAAGTTGACACGGTCCTTCGAAACCGCGATCAGATTCTTCGCATTTTGCGGGACAATCTTCACATGGCAAGAAATCGCATGAAGCAACAAGCTGATCAGCACCGTTCTGAGCGCACTTTTCAAGTCGGCAATATGGTTTTTCTTCATCTACAGCCGTACAAACAATCATCCTTGAAACTCAAAGGGCATCATAAGCTCGCTCCAAAGTTCTATGGGCCATATTGGATTCTTCAGAAGATTGGGTCCGTTGCTTATAAATTGGAACTTCCTCCTTCTTCCCGCATTCATCCAGTCTTTCATGTCTCTTGTCTGAAGAAATTTCTTGGCACCAACATCAGTGGACAAACGATTTTACCCGAACTGGATAATGAAGGATCCATCCTTTTGGATCCAGAGGCCATCCTCAATCGGCGCACGCGTCAGCTTCGCTCTCGCTCTATCACAGAGGTCTTAATTCAGTGGCACGGCATGCAACCAGAGGATGCTACATGGGAACCACTCCTGGGTGAAAAAATGAAGATGGGTGTCTATTTTGGGGGGTCTAGTGAGAAAATAATTCTGGTTTTTTCATGTTTTTCAACTTCGGGCGAACAAAAGTGATATTTTTGTTTAAAATTTCACTTTGCCGTAAAAAAAAAAACTTTTTTAGAATTATGTTAGCTTTCTACTCATAAATTTTTCAATTTTTTTTATTAAGATTTGATATGTCGATTTCGCAAATGTCTGACAGTGTGTTCTTATAAAATGAAAAGACTACAAAAGAGTTATGATTTGTTGCACCACTAAAATCGTTGTTAGACTTGTGTTTTGCAAAAACAGAAAATGTTACGACAATCTACACACAATGTACTAGTGCCTGACTATATGTTTGCATCCAATGGATCTATATACTAATTATTATATTTTTTTAAAGTCGATCAATGGGGAAACTCAGTCGATTTTCAACAACGTTTTTGTTGCACCACTTTTCTCTCAATCCGCTATAAAAGCAAAAAATATACGAATACCCTTTTGAAGTAGACACGCCAATGAAGAGTCCCACATTTTTTATTTTATTTTTTTGGTATTGTATTGTTAAAGTTATGGATTTTTCTTTTCGCCGTTTTTTTAAAGAGTTGAATCACAACTCGACACATGTTACGAAAATAAAACTTAAAAAATATCAGTTCTTATCTATATACAACAAAATTTATACCCTCGTAAAGTAGATTCAATGATGAATCTACTGGTATGAAGTCCGACATTCGTTTTGTTGTGTAAGAGGTGGTTATTCCCTTCCGAAAATGGAGAAACCTGAAAATTCTGCAGAGATCTGAATCTTTCATGTTTCAGAGATTATTCGGCCGAAATAATTATTCGGCAGAATAATTGTTCGGCCGAACAACTTTTTTCCATAATGGCGCCATGAATTATGGCGAAGGTTATTCGGCCGAATAATGAAACGGAAAAAAATCACGTCGGCCGAAAAAAAAAAATAAAAAAATTATACTCATATAAATACACCTAAAATTAATTCATTATTTTCGCATGTTTTAACTTCGCATTTTTTTGTCAAACTAATTTTTAAAGGAGGAGATATTTTTTGCAAAAGGAGGTTTTTACAAGGTATGTTTTTTCTTCTTTTTTACAAAAGGCACATTGAAGGAGTTTTTTTTTCTAAGGCATAGTTGCAAGGAGTTTTTCCAAAATATTTATTTTTTTATTGCATATTTGCAAAGAAGACATTTTTTTACAAAAGGATATTTTTACAAGGTATGTTTCTTCTTCTTTTTTTCAAAAGGCACATTGAAGGTGATTTTTTTCTAAGGCATAATTGCAAGGAGTTTTTCCAAAATAATTTTTTTCTTATTGCATATTTGCAAAGAAGACATTTTTTGCAAAAAGAGGTTTTTACAAAGTATGTTTCTTCTTCTTTTTTCCAAAAGACACATTGAAAGTTTTTTTTTTTTAGGGCATATTTGCAAGGAGTTTTTCAAAATATTTCTTTTCTTAGACATGTTTGCAAGGAGGTTCTTTGTAAGGATTGTATTTAAAAAGTGTGTATACGTTCAAGTATTTTTGAAAAAAAAATGTATTTTTCCTTCTTATTTCTTTGAAAAGGATTTTTTCAAAGAGTTGTTTTGGTAAGATAATTTACAAATGGTTTTTTTCCAAAGTAGTTTTGCACTTCTTATTTAATTGAAAGAGGTTTTTTCAAATAGTTGTTTTGTTAAGGTATTTTGCAAAGGGATTTTTTCCAAAGTAGTTTTGCACTTCTTATTTATTTGAAAGGAGTTTTTTCAAATAGTTATGTTGCTAAGGTATTTTGCAAAGGATTTTTTGCAAGGTAGTTTTATACTTCTTATTTCTTTGAAATGGGTTTTTTCAAAGAGTTATTTCTTTACAATGGTTTTTTCCCAGATATGTTTACAAATAAGTTTTTATTCAAAGTACTTTTTTCTAGTGGCTTTTTTCGTAGATATTTTTTCAAAGAGGTTTTTTTGCAATGATTTTTACAACAAAGATTTATTTACAAGGTGTTTTTATTATTTTTCAATGGGTAGGTAATTTATTGTCGAGGAGTTTCTTATTTCTTTCCAAGAAGGTTTTTTTCAAAGAAGATTTTTGTTCAGAGAGTTTTTTCAAAAGAAAGTTAATTCCAAATAAATCTTCTTCAAAAGACTCTTACAAAATTTTTATAAGGTAAAGTAAATTTCAGTTCATGTTTTTACAAATTCCGTAAATGTTTTTAAATCTTAATTTATTTATTTTTACTATAAAGTAACATGATTCTTTAATTTATCATCTATAGATTAAACAACCATGGAAAATAAGAGAAAACGTCAAAGAAAAGCTGATCGTAAACGTGATGATGATGATAATAGAGAGAAACAAAAACTCAGATATATTGCCAAAAAACAAAGGGTTGCCGAAACGGAAGAGAGAACTATTGAAAATATAAATACAGATTTACATGATAATGTTGAAGAGATGAAAATTGAAAATAGAGTACAAGAAGAACAAATTGGAGTTGAAAAGAACATTGTAGAAGATGTAAATAGTGATTTACATGCTAATGTCGATGAAGTCAATATTGAAGATCAAGTTCAAGATCCAGAAATTGGACCTGGTATGTATATATCATATATTTCTCAAATTCATTTTTTTATAATGAATTTTATTTTTTGATATATATTAAATTAAATTTAACTTGATGTATAGGTACTTTTACTATTGATGATGAAATGTTAGAAGACATTGATTGCGACAAATATGGAGAAAAAATACTAATACATGTTGCACGATATCGTGCTACAAAAATTTATGATGAAGTTCTCAAGGATTACTCAATAGCAGGACAAGCACAAATTTTGAGATGTTTATTAGTGTCCAAGAAGTTAGAAGGTGCTACATCATTATTGGGTATTCACAAAACGATAAAAGAGTCTAAATTGAAACAAAATGTGATGGAAAATATAGGTGATGCAATAAAAAAATTTGGAAAATCCAGGAAGAAAGATATCAGTGCTGCACGTAAAGCAATTCATACAGCAATTCTTTCAGCTAGTACTAAACAAAAGCGTTTGACAACAGAACTAGCAAAAGCAGTTGGAACATCAAGAAAGATATTATACAAACATAGCAAATTCAGAATACAAATAGATGAAAATAATGAACTTGCTTGTTGGGCAATTATTTGTAGACAACCTTACAAAGATAGATTAGGAGCAGGTGTTAAAGATATTGTACGAGAATATTGGTTGGAACATGCTCGAGTTTCACCAAATTCAAGAGATGTGATACGCAAAAGAATATCACGAAATGTATATGAAAGTCAACCAAAACATATAATGAACATGACACAAGTACAATTGTTCAATAAATTCAAGGAAGATCATCGTGGAATTAATATATCAATCACTACATTTGTGCAACAAAAACCATGGTATGTTCGACCTATAACTATACGTGATACATGTTGTTGCCGTTATCACTTGCAATTTCAGTTATATTATGACACGTTTCTTGAATTTGGTAAAATGTTTTGGACAAATTCACCACCTCCGTCGACGATACGTGAATTCATATCTCAAATTTTATGTGAGAGAAATCACGATGAAGTATTTTATTCAAAGAAATGTGTCAATGGAAAACATTGTCATCATTGTGGAAATTTGGTGTTATTCCACAATAAATATCCTATCGATAATGATCAATCGTTGTCAAATGTAAATGTTGATTGGAGGAGATACGAATATATCAACTATAGTACAAGTTCTAGTGATTCACATTCCAAAAGAATTGATTTGCTAGAAGACAAGATATGCGTCACAAATTTTCTCAAAAAATTTGAAAGCAAAATTTATAAATACACCCAGCATTCACATAGAGCACGATGGCAAGATCTTCAATTCAAACAGTCTCGTGAAATTTTTCCACCCGGAACAATTTTGTCGGTGGTTGATTTTGTTGAAAACTATACATTTGCTGCACAAAAAGAGATACAGAGTGAATACTATCACTCTGACCAAGTTTCAATATATGTCCATGTTGTATATAGACATTCTCAACAGGATGTTGATGGCATTGAAAGCACATGTGACAATCGAGATGTGATTAAAGAATATCACTTCTATATCAGTGATGATCGTACACACGATACACATTTTGTTCAACATTGTATAGAAAATATTTTCTATGACTCACTGAAAAAACACGAAGTCAAATTCAATGAGCATTGGATATGGTCTGATGGATGTGGGGGTCAATTTAAATCTTCACGATCATTTTTTTGGTTATGTCGACTTCACAAAGCGCTGAACATTAAACATCGCTGGAATTTCTTTGAAACTGGGCATGGAAAAGGTGAGCATGATGGTGTAGGAGCATGCGTGAAAAGAGCACTTCGAAGATGGCAAATGAACTATTCTTCTGCATGATTTCATTCAGCTGCAGAGGTTGTCCAATGGTGTCAATTAAATCTAAGCCATGATTATAATCAACAATCAAAAGATGTGCGCAGCTATGTCCACTATTTTTTTAATTTATATTATTTATTGAAATTTAAAAAAATGTATGTACTAACATTTAAGTACACGTACACTAACATTAAAAGTTGTTCTTTGAAAATGATTCATCATTTACTGTGTAGGTTTTTTTGGCTTGTTGGGATCCAAGATATAAATAGATCAATACCATATGACACTAGCACCATACATGGGACTAGAGATCTTCACTCTATTCAAACAAAATCATTTCACAACGTGTTTGCATTTGACAGTAGAAAGCAATCATGCTTTTTTCATATTTGCATTGAAAATGTTGAGTCTACAGAAGTTTGTGAAAACATAACAAACAACTACGTAAAAGCTTGGAGACACACGGAGATTAATCCAAAAGGAAAAATGCCACTGGCAAGTGTAGAAGAATTAGAATCAGAAGAAATAGCAATATCGTCTGATGGCGATAGAATTTCAGATCTCGTCAGAGAAGGTAATAAACTTGTTCTTGACTTTTAAGTTAATTGTTCATTCTAGTCCATCGCCATAAGTATAGTCAATGTAATTCATTTAAATACACTAACACCAATTATAACTTGCGCAGGAGATGTTTTTGCTATGATTGCACCTGTAGACAACGAAGAAAATGTCAAATATTATTTGATGCGATGCACTGAAGGAAAAATGAAGTTATTGGAGGATTACAACGACAACGGATTTACATACGAAAGAGGATCCATCATTTTAAAAGGCTACTTTTTTCAGCAAACGCATATGACTAAAAATTATGTCTACTTCCAAGATTATGAGCCCGATGTTATATGTTTTCAGTATAGTCATTTAGTATGTGCATCTCGAATAAAGTTGGTACAAGTTCCATAAAAAAACAGTTAAAAACCAAAAAATGGAAACTATCCATATGTGACCATGAACGGATAGTTGAAGATAGCATTCCATTGCGATGTTTTTAACTACATATCAAAAATAAATTGATCAAATATATTTTTGTTCATGTCAATTGTTGTGTGCAATATATTTTTTGTCCATGTATCAAAATTGTTGTGCACAGTATATTTTTTCATTGAGTTTTTATGAATATTTTCTTGAATATAAGAGCTTACATGGTTGTACTTTAACATGCTTAAAAATGAATTCAAATATAATTTGAGGATTCAAAAGTACTTTATTCGGGTCCCCATATGTCTATTAGACCACTAAGGGATGAGATAACGGATGTGGCTATCCCCACTCCGCCCTGAATTTTTACTTTTGATTGATTGATGCCAACAAAAAATCACAAAAAAACCTATTAAATTTTTTATTCTTTTAATCCATCGAACATGTTTCTTTAATATATTTCACCATAACTATGATCTGAATGAATTTTTTAAAACAAGTTGTTTATCTATATAATTTTTAGATATATGATTGTTGCAGAAAAATAATATATCTCTCACATGTAAGTTCACATAACTGAAATCATGGCAAATGAAGATAACAATCATTTGATTTTAATCACAAACAAGAATTCCTGGATTGTGAAGCTTATGCTAAATTATAGCAATGATTATTTACAACAAATCGATAAAAATTCATCGAATTGTCGTCTAAAATTCATTGATCTAACTTAGCATAAGCTTCATAATCCGGAAATCCTCACTTGTGATTAAAAAACAAAAAATCATTATCCTCATTTGCCATGATTTCAACATTTAGAAATTCACGAACTACAAAGTACCTGGACAATGAACATATGAAAAACATTAGTTAAATTTTGAAATTTACATATGCATATCGAACAATAAACATATAAACAACATTAATTAAAATTTAAAATTTACATATGAATTAAACCTTCATTTTTATGGTTCAATACTTTCTCAACATTCATTCTTTCCCAACATTCCTTTTTCTCTAACACCTCCCATTCATTTTTTTCCAACATTGATTCTTACCATAGCATTCATTCTCAACATTGAATATTTCCTAACTTAGATTAACATTTTAAACATTCCCAACACCTCCCATTCATTCTTTCCCAACAGTCATTCTTCCATAACATTCATTCTCATCATTCAACATTTCCTAACCTTGGGTTGCACCTATCAAGACATTTTGAACATTCATGCAAAACATATTATAATAACATTTATTCTCGACATAACAAATTGAAAACATTCATTCTTCCATAACACCTCCCATTCATTCTTTACCAACATTCATTTTTCTCTAACACCTCCCATTCATTTTTTTCCAACATTGATTCTTACCATAACATTCATTCTCAACATTGAACATTCCCTAACTTAGAATAACATTTTAAACATTCCTAACACTTCCCATTCATTCTTTCCCAACATTCATTCTTCCATAACATTCATTCTCATCATTCAACATTTCCTAACTTCATAACATTCATTCTCATCATTCAACATTTCCTAACCTTGGATTGCACCTATCAAGACATTTTAAACATTCATGCGAAACATATTATAAATATTATCAAAACATTTTAAACATTCATGCAAAACATATTCTAAACATTTACCAAATGAGAAATAATTAACATGTACTCATGTATATAATCCAAAAAAAAGTTAATGAACATGTGAATTCAATGTACATATATATATAATCAAAAAATAAATACCCTCCATGTTCAAAACAACTACAATATATATATATCAACAAAAATAATAAAGTCCGAACCATTATCCATCTAGACCAATATCTTTCCACTATTTTTCACTAGGACCTTCCCTGGGACTCAACTCAACCTACAATACACAAAAAAACAAATTATAAATTTAGATCATAAATTATTTAAACAATTTTAAACTAAATTCAAGATATTAAGATATTAAACTCATCTACAAAACAATTCAATTATTAAAAAAATCGTACATCAAATTCTTTGAATGCATGTCCACCACTTTTTTCCACTAGAGCCTTCCCTTTGGCTCCAAAGGATCTCAAAGAGCTAAGCTGCAACATGTACAAAAACAATTTTCAAATAAATCCAAAAAATATAAAACATTAAACTTATATCAGAGATCATTTCTAGTTCAACAAAATTACCTCGGTGCCAATATCTGCATTCATTAAAGACCCCATATCTTCGCCCCCAATTTTCAAATGGTCTCTTCCCTAAAATTTAAATTTTGTTAATGAATAAAACATAATAGATACAAATAATAAATTAAGCAATTAACTTAAAACCAAAACAAAAAAATTAAAATCATTAGCTCAAAAGAGATGGTAAATCATCTAAAAAGTTGGAATCTAAAGAAACCTGCATAGATAAGTCAAATTAACAATAAGATACATTGATATTTATTAAAATTCAAACAAACAAAAAAAATATCAAGTTCAATCATAAATATTATAATTAAAATACCTCTCCTAAGCGCTCTTCATTTTGACTAGGATGCTCTTGGTTTTGACTACTGGAGACTCAAAAATTATGTGCATTTAACATTCTCGAAAACTGCAAACAAAATACATTTGCTTAATATATTTCTTACTATGTAGCAAAAAATTCAATTCAAAATGAATAATAAAAAATCAAATAGATTGTCATAGCATAATCAACAAACCTCTCCCATGCTCGATGTGTCATTGGATAACACATCTGAAGCTATATCTCGACAAGACTTAGCATAATCCCTGAGATCATCGATGCTCAATGCATCTACCTCGTCATTCATCTTGTAAACAAAACTTTGACGAACAATAGCACGAGCCCTCTCTCGCCCCAAACCAACTTCTACTCCAACAAGAGCTGATGCTAAACCATCACCTACCGATTCCCTTCCAACTGTACCTAGTTGGGATGTGGTCTCCATCTCTGATCTTAAAGCCACAACACTCGCTGGACGAGGTATCTCAGGTGGAGGTTGTATAGTGGTAGGGTCTCTGAGAGCACCTTTTCGATTATATATTCTACCATTTCCAACTCCATAAAAGTCAGAAGGAACATCAGTATAGTTAGGCTTCATACCTAAAAAAAACTCCGCATAAAAAAATCTAGGAAAATAATTAGGAACCTCATCGTTCCAGGGCAATCGACCATAAGCTGCAAGAAATCGATCATATATTAAATGTGCAATTTGAGGATGCTTGAAATGTTGCACTTTCAACATTTTTCGCTTAAGGCCTTCTTTGAAATTGAACATTGAATTGGCTTGTTCTCTGGTGACTCTCTCCTTCACAACCTCCTACTTGTCTGGACCCATAACTTGGTCCCTTCGCATCCGCATCAAATGAACAAAACCATTTGTAGTTGGTCCAAGTTCCTCGTATGCATCAATGAATTTTTGCAAAGACCCCAAAACAATCTCTAGACTTTGTCGGCTCTCTGGAGGGAGATCCAAAGAACAAAGATCATTGTTCAACCTGTCATAGTGGGATCTACAACTTTCAAGAATAGTTTGTTGCACAACACCTTCCCATGGAAGCTCATCAGGTAAATCAGATGGATAAGTTGATATGGGTGTACACCCCTCGGCTAGTGGAACATATGTCGTCCTAGCTCTAGGAGGATCTTCAGGACCCTGCTCTCCACCCACACCTATTCCATCATCTACAATCCTATCTTGATCTTCCTCTCGCTCTGTCGAATTACGCACATCTTCTGAACCTCGCTCTGCTTCAAATATAGCCGTAGTCAAGAATTAACCTTGTCCATAAATTCAAAACACAAAAAAATACAAATTATACATTATTAAACATTAATGTTCATACCAACAGAAGGTTGAGATCGACCCTCTCCCACAGAAGACGAAGGAGAATCATTTGTACCCCTTTGAACTCGTTTGTGATCAAATGACTGGGACCCATACAATAAACTCGAACCTCGCGGTGAATTCTTAAAGATCTGCATATGAAATGTAGAGCTGCCTAAAATAGTATAACATATATATACCCTTATTAAGAGATTTCTAGTTTATATTTATGATAAAACAATTTACACACATTGAAGTTGTACATGTTCATTCTACAAACTTAAAAACATATCTCTTAAAGATCTGCATACAAAATGTAGAGCCACCTAAAATAGTATAACTTATTTTCTTTTGTAAGTTCCTCTCCTAACTCTAAGAACACTATTGCACCATAAACATAACATTAATAATCATCTCATAATCAGTTAATTGTAATAGTATAATAACCTTCCAAATTTTTCAATGATCACTTATGTTTTCATTCTATATCTCAATAAACAAACATTCCTTAATTTTTATAAAAAAAATACCTAAGAACTTACAACGACGAATTTTTAAGTGACTTTCTACATGAACTCTGTTCATGAACTCTGTTCATGAACTCATATGACATTCTTGTACCTCACTTAACCTAGTAAAACCACCAGTTGACCATTTATAAAGTTGTGTAGTATACCCTTTATTATCTGCATGGCCCATGGTTGAATCCCCCGAGAACTGCATTACCTTTGTAAACTAAAAAAATTCCATGACTCATAAATGTGTGCATGCTTATTAAGGCAATGTAGTGGGTACATGTGGACATGTTTTGAACCCCTTTTCCATTAATGCCAATCACTTAGTCTTCCATCTTGCCTACAAAGCTTATGGATCTTCATTAAGAATTAGGGAAACTTAATATGAAACTAGTTCAGGATTAGGGTTTAATTATCCATATATATAAAGAAGCCATGGGGTTGCATTTCATAAGAATAAGACAAATACAGGTTATGTTGTTGGATTTTCATTTTATATATTTGAGAGCCATACTTGCTTTATACTTGCTCTTACCATTTTTATATAAAAAAAGGAGTAACCACTACCAACTATATTTGGAGGGCATATAACATGAACAAAGTTCTGTTCATGATCTCTGTTCATGAACAGAGATCTGTTCATGAACTCTGTTCATGAACAGAGATCATGAACAGTGTTCATGAACAGTGTTCATGAACAGTGTTCATGAACTCTGTTCATGAACTATGTTCATGAACATGTTCTGTTCATGAACAGAGTTCATGAACTCTGTTCAAGGGCATAAAAACTGACATCTCTTAAGTTAAAATTTAATATAAAAAAATTAAACCTTCTAATTTTAACCCCCATAACAGATATTTTTTTTAATTTTATCCTATTGCCAACAACTCTTGAGCAGAGTTCCAGACCTCTGCTCAAGAGCATAAAAATAAATATAAAAAAATAAACATTCAAATCTTAAACCTCGGCAAATATTTTTTTTAATTTCATTCATATTACTACATTTTTTTATCAAAGCAGGAGTTTGCGAAACGATACATACCTGTATCCAAACAAGCAGTGAAGAGATCGTCGATCCACGACGCCGCGACGCTTCGGTCCACCAACTCTCCAAACACCAACTAGTTCCTTCACCAAGCAACAAATAATGTTATCAACTAAAACCTATAACATACACAAACAGAATCAAAACGTCACAACTGACGGAAAAATGCACCTTCTAATGACGAGCTTTCAACCCTGCACACAAAACTGCAACACCGTCAACGCAGCAATACAACCGAACAAACCTGCCAACCAAACAGATTTCAGCAGACCATTACAACACGAAGGACTGTATATACATCAACCTTAAAATTCGAAAACCAAAACCAACTAATAAACGTTACTTACCCTCAAGCGGTTAACTCCACGTCGTAACACCGATCAGCAACCAAATAAAAATTTCGAACTACCACATTCGCCTGGCACCCTCGTTGACTAACACAGCTTCAACAGCTGCCACAAGAAGTTACAACATCGTACAAGCACGCACTGAAAGCGGAGGAGCAACAGGAAGTATCAGCAGCAACAGCCGACGAGCAACAGCCGACGAGAAACAGAAAGTAACAGCCGACGAGCCGACGAGCTACAGAAAGTAACAGCCGACGAGCAACAGAAAGTAACAGCCGACGAGCCGACGAGCTATAGAAAGTAACAGTCGACGAGCCGACGAGCAAGAGAAAGTAACAACAGCCGATCGTGGAGCAGCACCAGATCGTGGAGCAACAGCATAGACACAGGGTGGCGACAAATCAACTGCGGGCCCGCTTGTGGGTTCCAAATATTTCCAGTAGGGAATGCCAAATGGCAGCCGATGCTGGGTTTTTATGCAAAAATATAGTTCGGCCGAACAATTAGTCGGCCGAATAATTGTTCGGCCGAAAAAGTGTTCGGCCGAACAATTGTTCGGCCGAATAAACTATTGCCCGAAATTTTTTTTCCGTCCGGCAGCTGTTTGCACACATTTCAAGGATCCCCGTTAAACTAAACGGAGAACTGTTTGTGGTTATTCATCCAAATAACCTCTGCATTATTTGGCCGAAGAATATAAATTATTCGGCCAAATAATTTTTATTATTCGGCCGAATAATATTTATTATTCGGCCAAATAACTGCCGCTAAGACGATTTTGCAATGGTTTCTCACGAAAGTGTTACCCACCTTCACGTTTTCACCCTCCTTCAGATTCAACAACAATTTCCACATCTAAAGCTTTGAGGACAAAGCTTTTTTTAAGGGGGAGGGGATGTTCGGAACCCATGTCTTTACTTTGTTAGTATGTTGTTGTTGGACGCATATGCTTTGTAAGTCATCCCGTAGTATTTGTTGATCAATAGTTTGTGTTATTGTTGTTGGCGCATATGCTTTGTAAGTCACCCGTAGTATTGTTGATCCATAGTTTGTAACGGCCCATGGTTTTGACCCATAGTATTGGTGCCTAGAATTAGTATATAAGTGTGTGTCGAGACCTATGAAGGCATGGTGAAGTTATTTGTATTGAGCTTGCTCAAAGGAGGTTGCCCCCTCGAAGTGGCCTGTGATCAATATAAAAGTGATTCTGAGTTCTGTCATTTCTTTTATTTCGCGTATTCTTGTTAATTAATTGTTGCAGGTGCATCACAACACAGTCTTGGTCGAGACCGACAACTTGTAATTCGACTTACTTGACTCGACATGACTTACATAGTCAGCTACAGATCGACTGAATTACAAATTTGGAGGGGATCTCCTGCCTCAAGAGAGACTCACGTTTAACCCCCTCTTAACTTCAAGAATTTAAACCCAAGTCACTCATGGCTATACATGAATTGATAAAATCAATATAGACATGACTCAATATGAGTCGAATATTACGTATTTGCTTAACCGACTTAAAATTGACTCGATCATAATACAAGAGTAGACCATATTTATAATTAAAAGACTCGACCAAATAGTTCCCTTTGATAGCCATATAGACCTCCCATGCTTTACAAATGATTCATCGACCAATATTAGCACATCGACCATATATAAGCTCACAGACCAATTTGTAGGTATCCACCATAAGAAATATGGAACAAACACTTTTGTTTAATAGAAATCGCCGACCAAAGTTAACAACATAAATAGTGTCAAATAATTAATAAATAAAAGAAATTTCCGTAGTTTGCTTTTGGTCGATGAATTGACTTCAATAATATCCAGTGCTCATATATATTTTTTGATGAGATAGCTTTATAAAGTTGATGCAACAGTCACAAAATAGATTGTTCACTATAATAAGCCGACTGCAGCTTCGTTCAAAGCATTTTCTTTTAATTACCGATCGAGCTTATTGAAAACCCACCAGCATGTTAGTCGACGAGTTCACTGGTTGACATCAAATGGATGGAAGCTTCCATAACATCCCAGAGCTTCAATATACATCATTGCCAAAGTAATAACCCAGTAAGTTGACAATCAATTAATCAACTGATGAATAAGTCGTTCACACAAAATAGACCTTTATTGGTATTTTGATCTATAGCAAACTACTCCATATTTTATTTCCCAGATAAACAGTCAATGTGTGCCAATCGTTAACATGCATTCAAGCAATCGATAGAGTGACAGTCAATCGACGAAGAGCATCTTCAATATTTGATCCATGGAAATAACCAACAACTATCATGACATGGAAGACACGACTATTGTTTCCAAATAGATAAACTAAGTCATTTCCCATAATAGAACGTGTCATAATTTGATAAATACATAGTTCAAAATATGTACATTGATCGACATGATGACTATAGTGATTGACAGAATTCTATATAGCAACATCCCCACGATTGTATTGACTAGTATAAACTGTATGAAGAGAAGATCAACATATTACTCTACAACTTTTCTTTTGTAATTGAGAAGTAGGGACGCGCACAACTATCAAAACATTTCCAACAAACTCTACAACCTGTGGATTCTTTCTCTTTGATATCCAACAATTTATTCAATATCAATTAATGCATTCAACTTACAGGGTTCTTTGTCTTTTGTGTGCAGAAAAACTTATCCAAAATAATGCATATCAGGAGAAACATATTTTACTTCTGAGCATTCTTTCTTCTTATAGGCATTCCATTATTTATTCCTCAAACAAATATGTTGAAAGTTGGGCTTTCACATAGATGCCAATCTTTGATAGATGGCTGGGCCCATTTGCAATAGAATGATAGATTTCGTGATCTAGTCTGCAGCTTTGTTAATAGGCCATGAGATTTCTTCTTGAGCAGATTATGGGAGTGAATCATGAGTGTCTTCTTTGAAAAATTATATTTAATTAAGTTGTTGCATGACATACCCACGGATAATGAATGGCATGGATAAAAAGCATCTTCATTCGAACCAATAACTGAGCATGCACGATTTTAACCAACGTATTCACCCAGAATTCGAGAAAATGTATCATTTCAACTTTCTTTGAATCCACATCACACAGGAAGTTTTAATTTGTTTTCCTGCGCAGGATTCTTCTCTACATCTCACTTTTCTTTACAATTTCAATCCACCTCCTACCTACTGTTGTTGTCACCTAGTCCAGATGGGAGCGGCAACGGCGCCAAATTTTGTATGCAGGTTCAACACATGAGAAACCAAGCAAGAAGTAAGCACACACACTCATCCACGAAAAAGACAATGTAATGGGGTGGAACGTTGAACCAGTTTGCATTAATATTGGACAAGAGTTTATACATGATAAATATGGTTGGAGCGGTTGGACCTGCTCCAACCGCTCTTTTAATCAAATACATTAGTGATTAATGATGACTACAAAAAGGCCTTGCAGCCCCTCAATGCTCCCAATTCTTTCTTGTTTTCACCTGCATTTCTTCTTCGTAACTATCTGGTTCACCAGAATTAGTCATCAATAAATAATACATTGAATGAGAGTATCGTTCGGGGGGTATACTTGACCTAGTAGATATTTGAACACTTGCAAAAGTTTGAGGTACCTGCTGTTGTTCTTGATTTCCCGTCACCTTTGGAAATTCATTTTCTTTGACTTCATCAAGATCTGTGTACTCATTGTTTTCCTTTTCCTATTTCTTTTCCTGTAACTAATCTGTATACATGACATTTTCATTGAATACCACATCTCTAATCCTAATGATTTTGTTATTTTCATAATCCCATAAGCGATAACCAAAATCATCAACCCCATATCCAATAAAGGTACACTTCTTGGATTTAGCCTCGAGCTTTGCTCTACTTTCTTTATCAATATGGACAAATGCTTCACAACCAAAAGTTCTTATAAAAGAGTAATTTACCCTTTTACTTGTCCATGCCTCCTCTGGAATACCACCTTTCAAAGCGCTTGAAGGCCCTGTGGTTATTAAGTAAATAACATTACATACAACATCTTCCCAAAACTGTAAGAGCAACCCTATATGCAATCTCATACACATTGCACGCTCCATGATCATCCTATTCATCCTTTCTAACACACCATTTTCTTGTGGTGTTCCTGGGACACTGTCTTCTCTATATGAATCCATGGTATGAATAGTAACTATAAAAGTCCTTTACACAGTATTCACCTCCATTATGAGTTCCGAGACACTTCAACCTTTTCCATGTCTCATTCTCAACCAAAGATTTCCATTTCTTAAAAGTAGCAAACACATCATATTTCTGTCTAATGCAATAAAGCTAAGTTTTTCTAGTTGCATCATCAATAATTGTAACATAATAACGAGATCCACCAAGATATTTTACCTAAGCCGGTCCCTATACATCTGTATGCAGAAGCTCTAACTTTTCACTCTTCTTTTGTTTCCCAACCCTGAGAAATCTGACTCTCTTATGTTTTCCATAAACAAAGTTATCACATATTTCCAAACTTGCTTCAGATCTGGTAGTAACTTCCTTGAGTGGAGAATCTGCATCCATTGCTCACTCATGTGGCCAAACCTATGATGCCACAATGTTGTATCTATTCTTGTGGAAGCTAAAGAGATAGAACAGTCCCTGTTATGAGGACATAGATACAACATACCTATCATGTCTCATTTTTATATCACCATCGATCCTTTAGTGATATTCCACCACGTTTCTTCAAACGTAGATAAACAACCACCATCTCCCAAATTCCCTATTGAGATCAGATTTCTTTCCATAGCAGGAATATTCCTTACATCTTTTAGCATCCATTCACCTTCATTCGTTAACTTTATCCATACCTTACCCATTCCAACAATTTTACATGGACCATCATAACCCAATAAAACATGTCCAAAATTTCCTTGAACATAATCATAAAGAAATTTCTTATGGGGTGTAGCATGGCATGAATCCCCTTAATCTGCTACCCAGTAATGACTAGTATTATCTAATGTAAGAATCAAAGCATCTTGTTACACATCACTTGCTACATTTGCTTCCTGAGTAGTCTCCTGCTGTCCATCTCCTTTCTTTTTTAGAGATATGCAATATTTATTAAGATGTCATTTATTTCCATAGTTCCAACACTCTATCTTTCCCAGTCTGGACTTGGATCTTCCCTTCCTGGGCTTGTTGTGATTGCTTGGGCTCTTTCCTCTCTCGCTCTGTCTTCCCCTACTCTACATGGTCAACGCATTACCTGATGTCTCACCTGTATTTTTCCTTTTCATTTCCTTGCTAAGAATAACACTAATAACATCATCAAATTTTAAAGTGTTTGAACCAAAGAAAAAGTTACTTACAACCATGACCAATTCATTCCGTCTTTCTCGCAATAAGCACAAGATTAGAAGATCCCTAACCTCATCATCAAAGTTCACATTTACAGAACTTAATTGATTTATAATCGTATTAAATTCATTTAAATGATGAACAACATATCCACCTTCTCACATCTTCGTATTAAATAAATGCTTCCTTAGAAATACCTTGTTGGAAGCCGAGGGTTTTTCATACAGTTTACCTAATGCGCTCATCCGACCCTCTGTTGTATTTTCTTTTGATATATTGAAAGCCACCAACGAATCCAGGCACAATCGTATTGTTCCTCGTGCCTTTCTGTCAACAACATCCCATTCTTCGTCCTTCATAGTCGCCGTATTTTTTATTTTCCTCCCAACAGTAGAAATAGATCCTTCTGGTACAGATAGTCCTCCATTTGCATCTTCCATAACTAGTAGTGTTGGCCGTTAAATTTCTCGACCTTAAACTTTTCTTCTTCCACCATTGCTCCAACTCGAGCTACGAACCCTTATTTCCTGCGAGTTTATATGCCAAATAGACCTTTGGATCTGATACCAATTCTTATAAAAACATGATCGTAGAGTAATAAAAATAAACAAGATGCAAATATAAATCACATAAACCCAATACAACAGAGACACCAATATAACTCACCCAATCTGGGCTACATCCAAAGAGAAATTGATAGTTCTTTTATTATTATACCATCCAACAAATAAAGAGATACAACCTGCAGCACATCCGCTGAAAATTCCTCTTCACTCTCTCTCAGCCTCTCTTACACAATCACATAGATAATTACAATGCTACAATACATTACACAACTGTTTTACAATGTCTTTCTGTTAAAGGGGAATTAACATGGGAAAATACTATGGGGTACCCAATAACATAGACCCATAAACTGTTCACCAACAAACAACCCAAAAATTTCTTTCAGGGGCTTCGCCCGTGAACCTCCACTGGCCCTCGGACCCCTGTGGGGGTGCGATGCCCCCCCAAACTGCCCAAATGGGATGAGTGTACAGTACACCTGCACAACAAATAAAATTGGGGTACAAACATGGTTGAAACAACAACATCTCTGAATCAAGAAGATCATGCTCCACAACCAACAGATGTTAGGGGCACAAGGGATACTGGTAGCAGGTTTAATGATATAGTAAAGTGTTGGGGCTGTAATGGGCTTCATGTGTACCAGAACTATCCATGCAAGGATAATAAAAAGGGACCAAATGTGAATCATTTGCAAGAAGCTTCCATTGTAAACGATGTAGCAAGGAACATACCACGAATCAATGCTTCCTTGGAGGACCATTAGACAAATCATCAGTCTACTATGTTAGAGCTTGAAGGTAAGATTTTAAACACTCTCGTTTCTATTATTATTTATTCCGGAGATAGTTTAAGTTGTGTTTCTCCTCAAACAATTGAAAAATGTAAGTTACATATGGAAAAACAAAAGAAACCTTGGCTGGTTTAGTTAGCTAATGGAACCAAAAGAAATATTATAGAGCTAGTAAAGGAGTGTAACCTCATAATGAACAATATGAATAATCAAGCACAATTAAATATTTTACCTTTGGGATCCTATGATATCTTTATTGGTATGGACTGGTTGGAAGCTCATAACACAATAATCAACTGTTTAGACAAGACATTTACCTGTTTAGATGATCAATGGAACAATCAATTTATGAAAGGAATATTTAAACTGATGTCTGTAAGACAAATTTCAGCAGTCCAACTTAAAAAGTGTGCTCACGAAGGCTACCAATTATATGCTATTCAAATGTTAAATGATGGGAGTGACACCGAGAAGTCATTTTTGGAGGAAATCCCTATATTAAAAGGGTTTCGGGATGTTTTTCCTGAAGAAATTCCAGGCTTACCCCCTAAGAAAGATTTGGAATTTTCCATTGATTTAATGTCAAGGTCAGCTGTAATACCCCCAGGACTTCTGAATTATTTTGATTAAAGTATTTTATTTGATAAATAATCTCAAAACATTAATTTGTAAAAGAGTTGTAAAACTCTATGAGGAAAAATACTCAAATTTATGTGGGTGAACATTATGAACAAGAAATATTATTTTATTATTAATAAAAAGAGACACTTGGAACCACCATTTGAAAAGGGGAACACAACTATGAGATAATGAACAAGTGGATAGAAAGAAAGATATTTGGTATCAATCAAATCCAAGTCAAAATCTGAGCAAGCCAAGTAGATCCACAATTATAGCAATCAAGATAGTTGCTTGAGATTTGATTGAGATGGCACAAGAGGTGGGTAAAAATTATATAATGGTGCACTGAGAAGACACACGACGTTGTGTAGTGCATAGAAAGAAATTGTTGTTATGTTGAGGGCTAGCTTGTGAGTACTCTCTCTATGTTTAAAGTCCATACTTGAATCTATTATAGACTCTTGGGAAGAGTGTTGCATTCATATATCTGTTACAAACTCTTGGGAAATGTGCTCCATTTAGATTGGCTTAGCTAAGTTCATTGGTCTATGATTGTGATTCAACTCAGGGGTAAAGTTTGGAAAGTAAGTGTGGTTGTCCTCTTCTATGGTTGGGAGGAACTAGGAAAATAAAAGTGTTGTCTCCCAAGTAAGTGTTTTATTGCATGCTTTCTTAATGATTATTTAAACTGCTGAAAGTATTATTGGTTAGATTTTCACTACGGATCCATTGCCCGTGGCAGTTTGTTTTCATGGTTTTTGTTTATATTGAAATAAATCAATGAGTGATAGATCAGATCTATTACAGTAGCATATTTTTTTAATACCATATTTAGGTACGTTACAATGTGGTATCAAAACATGGTTCAAATGCTAGGATCTCTCGGCTCATCGTTTTCTTTCTGCTATTACTCAGGATATAATATTTTGGTTAGAATTTTTTACTATGGATCGTTCACTCGGGACATGTTCGTATTGGTTTTAGTTTTATGTTACATGCATTAAAATTTATTTTTGGGTATTTGAAGCCGGAGATCCACAGATGTTTCGTTGTAGTTTCGTATTTTATATCAGTATCACTTTAAACTCTTAAGTATTCAATCGAACCTCACAGAGACTTATGGTGTTATCTTACTTTGAAAATAGAGATAGTAAAGTGTCTAGCCACTAATGAAATAGAAGGAGGGCTATGATTTTAGTTGTTATCATATATTTTTATCATTCCTCTAATGTCTCCCATTGAAAGGTTTGTAAAATGGAGTTTAATTCCTTATGAGGTTACGCAATGGCTTATCAATATATTGGTACAAATTGGTTAGTAACTCGTGTTTTACTTTGAGTTGATGTCGAACGCAACAATTGCTTGTAAGCTTCATATAGAAAACTCGTGAATGCGATTGTAAATCAACTGTTTACTTATTTTGTTTTTATAGGATTGCACTCTATAATAGTTTAAAATTTTGATATAGTAAGACAATCCTCGTGGTAATTTTCGGGGATCTTAGTTGAATAGAGAGGAGTTATGTGATGTATAAACGGTAGTCACCTTGAGCAATATAACCGATCAGGCTGTATAATTGTTGCTTCCTTCTTGTCTTCTATACATTGTATACAATTTTCTGGTTTTTAATGTCATCTCTCAGTTTACTTCCTATTTCAATGCTCTAGCTATGGCCTAGATCCCTTTACATCGTTCTATTCAAGATCAGGGTTACAGTGTGATGACAGATCAATGGTTTTCGATAGATTGTAATCGATTGGACTATTAGTAAACGTTTGGGTGGATTGTCATGAAGTAGAATGAAGAAAAAAAAATCAAGTTTAAACAACCCAACGTAAACAACTAAACATCTAAACTAGTGGAAACTCTGTGATTAAAATGATATTTAAACGAATGTATAATCTTGATTTATTTCACACGCCAACTCTATGTCTTAGATTTTGTTGGCCGAGTTCTTACTGCAAAAATTTTCCATGGTTGACAGCTCTTTCGTGCTTTACCTTCTGAGATCCGCTAACATAAAACCAGCCGGGTAGTGGCAGAGAAGATGACCGCGGTCATCGGGACGATGTTGTATTAACTATTTGATGAATCCCACGGTTATCGGGTTGGTGTATCTGTTGAATTTTTCATGGCGTATAACCTGTGTCACTCTATCTACCACATGTCGAGTGTAATAGGATGTGGAATGAGTGATTGGTATCCCTTATGAATTTATGTATATTCGCATGACTTAAAATGTTACATCTGTTGCATACTTGTAAGCTATTTTAGTATAGGATGACTGAAGTATGTACAATAATGGATCGGATATTTTTTATTTTGACCAAGTGGTTGTAGCTATGTGCTATTTTGTTTTATATGCAAATATATATATGGATTTAGACATATCAAGTTTATATATGCTCGACATCAAATTCATTGCAATTCATTTTCTATTTAAATATATGAGTGGTTACATAGATATTACATTTTTGTTTTACATGATCTACAGTTCCGACTGTCTGTATCAATGACTCGTATAATTTCCTGTTTACAATGAATTCCTTTAAAATAGATCGAACCGAATGATCCGAAGTGATATCATCTTGTAAATAATGTATTTTCTTTTGCTAGTTGTTAATCGGTCGTATTGGGTTAAATGTCATGGGGCTTGGTTTGGATTGGTTGTAGAGTATTTTCTTTATTTTTGCATTTTTTCTTATTTCACTGCTAAGATCGACGATCTAGGGAGGTGTTATCTTTTTCCTATAGAAACTCTATGTAGATGGAATTATAAATCGGATGTCTTCGCCAACAAAATTCACAGAACTCTGGTTTTATCTGAATCTAGTTAAACATAATTACTTCTATGAGAACTCAAATAGGTTTTAATCAATTATATTGTTATTAAAATACGAGGATACTAATAGCATCAGATAACGCGTGGTTGTAAAATTATTGTTGTAGACAGACAGTAACGCCCCACTTGCGATCGAGCTGGTAGTAGGATTTAACATAAACCTACATGCTAACTCTTTGTCTTTCTACAGAGCCGACTGATTTCTTTTACCCTCCTATGTTTCCTTACTTGGTAGCTCTTCCGAATACAATTTTTTGCTCCTCGTGAAATCCACTGCAAGTGGAGGTCCAACCCCTGTGATTCCTCAAGGGAGTACACCTTCCACTCAGTAGATTCTCAGTACCAAAAATTTCTCTGGTTGTCCCTCGACTCCACAGATATCATGGACGTCCCTTACAAGAGAATATTTTTATCTTGGCGTTGTCTCTGTTAAAGAGATCGCGACCTCTTGTTATCTATGTGTCAGTTCGCGTAATCTTCATGAATATCATGGATGTCATCCTCAGAGATATATCAGTTGTCATCTCAAATATGCCACTTGAACGGGGTTTATAAACAAGCATCTATTTCAAATATTATATTTGTATGATGTGTCTTTTTGGAAGGATTACAAAGGTCGTTAGTTTAAAAAAAAAAATTAATAGTTGGCGCCTTTTTTTAAGGAGTTGTATTATACTGTAATCAAACGCTCTGATGACAAGTTCTTCGATAGGTTTATTATATTTATGGGAATGCTATGTTGAATTGTGTGTGTCTTGAGATGGTTTTCTCAACCGTTTTTAAGGAAATAAATGCCATTGCTACGATGGTAGCTTATATGGTCTTGTTCATTATATACTTTAGTTTTATTAAATTTCCTGGTTCATATAAAGAGAACATATTATATAGTTACAAATAGATGTACATATATACAGTTTCCTTAAGTTTTATTTAAAGTTATATTTATAATTTGTACATATATTAATTAAGGATTAGCATATGAAAAGGATTTGATGTTATCTCAATGGAATTGGCATTTTGTATATTGTCTAACTATATACATATATTGAAAAGACTTAGTAGGTGTAAGAGATTTTAAAGTTATGTATATGTATATAACTAAAACATATATAAGGGATCACATGTTATGTACCTTGTACACAGATATGGAAAAGACTTAGACTTGAATTTATACAGCTAAGAATGCGCATTTTATACTTAGCATATAAAAGCTTAGTATATGATTTAGTAGATGACACTTTACGTATTGTATAACCTCTGCCGGTATAAGTTGTAAGATGTAAAATTATACACTAGGAATAAGTTACAAGAATTGGGGTAATTAGGTATCGAATAATTGATTTAGTTATTTGTACTTGAGTAGAATTGTAATTTTGGCATGGAGTTGTAAATTTACATAAATTTTAGCTCCTTCACAATTTAATGGTTATGCAATAGAAGGATGAAGATCAATACTTAGGATTAGATTGGGTTATTATATAAATGAATTAAATAGTTAAATACCTTGATATTTTTGGTAGTTGAGTATATCAGCAAGGCCTAGAAATCTAACATAGTATGGGTTCATATCTATTTATGATTGTTCAGTATATTAAAAATGATTTTTTTGATTTTTTTTGCAATTGTGATTTTTGGGTACATTACAGTGTTCCATTTCTTTGCATGTGATTGAAGGTAAAGTATTTGATTGATATGTACAATGGTCTTTTAATCATATTATGTAACAAGTATGCAAGTGAAACGAATATGAAATGGTATGCATGCAAAAAACAAGTTGAAGGGATATTAGTTCATTACAAGATATGTAAGGAATATGACGATTAGAAATCACAATGTTGCAAAGGTTTGAATTATGATCAAAGTTTAAGAATAAACATATATGTGATGATATGGTTAAATACCAAAGCATACAAAATGCAATAATTATTGGTATATAGTTCATTTTGAAGTTGATCAAAAGTTGATTAGTCAATAAGTGGACTTATTGTTTATATGATAACAATACGATGTTGCTACTAACTATTTGTGAAGTTGAGATAGATTCAAAGGACTTGGTGATGGAAAAACAAATAATGGAGCCATGATGAGAACCAAGTTTATGTGTTGCAAGTAGTTAAATGTTTTGATTGATAGTAAATACTACATAGTATGCTCATTCTTATTGATCCATGAATGGGGAAAGACAATATAGAGATGGAAGAAAACCAAATGAAAAAATTGATGATTCAGCCCCAACATGCTAAAGTAATTTTCCTGGACTCAAGCAAGAGAGCTTGAGTGGAAAAGAAATTATTTTTCCTGGATTCAAGAAATAGAGCTTGAGCGAAATTAGGAAAGGAGACCCCGTGTCCCCCTTCCTCTTCATTATTATGATTGAAGGTCTGAGCCTCAACATTGAAGGAGAAGTCAAAGCCAAGAACATTCATGGTATTAAGATGACCGACCTCTGCCTTAAAGACCCCCACCTCATGAGCGAAGAACCAGCAGTGAAAACTTGGTGGAGATGGATTCAAAGTCAAGACACCATTTGGGGAAAAGTGTGGAAGGAAAAATATGCTAATCACCTTCTAGCTAATGATCTAATCAGACTGTCGGTGAACATCCCAGGATCAGTAATCTGGAACAGTGCAAACCGCCATAAACACCTCTTACAAGATCAAAGCTTCTGGGAATTCAAGGAAGGTACCTCATCCAAATTATGGGAGGAATCATGGAATCAAAACCCTCCTTTGAGTAGAGACCCCAGATTAGGCGAATTAAAAAACCTAATGATTGATGAAGGTGTAACATACCCATTACTTGAAACATTTTATGTTTGAGAAAATTATTGTCTTAACTTTTATTGTAAAGTTTTATATTTGGCCAAGTGGCCAAGGATGACTGTAATTGCATTGCACAATATTATTATTTAATCAAATAAAATAGGAGACACTCACCCAAAGAGATTGTTGAAAGAATGTTTACTGACCCACTAGGTGGAATGGAATCTAGGGTAGAAGGCAATGGACAAGTGGCAGCATCAGGAACTCAGTAACTAGCTGTTGTTATGGGACAACTCCCTTGAATTGCGGTCAAAGTTCCCTGAAATATGGAACTGGAGATTAAGGCTCATTTATTTGGAAACTGGCCACTAAAAGACCTAGGCATCTTTTTAAGCCATCGAATTTGAGCAGAGGCTCACACTTTTTCTGATGAGAAAATTTACCTTGTGGTTCTGTTGTATGCACACAAGAGATTCGATGAGGTGAAGCTATGTTTTGAGTTGTATTGTAAGTCTATTTCACTTTTGCTGAGTGCATAGTTTTCCTGCTGAGTGCAGAGGTTTATTTTGAGGTGTATGCAAGTCTCCATTGATTGCTGTAAGTACAACCTGAGCGCCTTGCTTCTACACAGAGTCTTCTACTTAGCGGTTCAGTAAACAGGCTCGACAGTCCAAAGGAGCAAGTGACATTGGCTGCTTCTTCTGGAGAAGGTTGGGAGGAACATGCCTCTTTGGGTGTTTTTCCACCCTATTGACTTATCAGGTTCTACTTGCTATGTTACTTTCTAATGATTATTACTTATTGCTTTTATAACTATTGTTTTAGGTTTATTAGCTGAATGTTGTTAGTCATCATCATTCATATTTAAATGACTGATTTCATGAACTGTATATTGTTTCTTTAAATAGTTGAAGAAGTTTTTATGATAATGATAGAATTAAAATGCTTCCCTGCATTTTTCCACACACTGTCCTTGTGCCATACAATAGTACAAGGAAAAGTGTTTAAAAATAGATATGAACAATGATATGCAATAGATAGAATGATTGAATATTCATCATAGATAAACTTTGTTATGTTTTCTGTATTACATTATCGGTCTACATTTAAAATAGAATCTCTCATGTCTTAGACATAGGAAAACATAGCAACTATTTATTTATTCAGAAATTGTAATATCATGACATTCATAGCAACACAAATAAAAATACATAAACATTTCCATACCTCTGTACAAAACCTAAAGTTCAATTATAGGTTAACCATTCTTTTCAGAAGACAAATAATATATACATTTTTACTATTTCTTTTTAAATAAAACTCCTTTTAAGACATATTAGTTTTCTGTATTACCAATTCTAGTAGTATCGAAACACATGGTTTAGATTTTCAACAATAAAGTATGTTTTGAATTTACTGCAAGTAGATCGAAACCAAACACATCTATTATACAGTACAAATAATATTATTGCATAGAAATTGTATTCAATTATCAATTGAAAACTAAACCCTAAATATTATAAAATGAATAGGAACTATTATTTTTGATGAATGTTCCAAGTCTCAACCCTAGCTATTTCAAAAAACACTAAGTTAACTTTTCATCATTTTAGCAAAACGAAATAGAATTTCCAAGACAAAGCTCGAATACACAAAGACTGTCACTTACAGTCTAAACCTTATAGGTTACACGAGAAATTCATGGATTCGAAATCCATATTGCTTATATAGCTAAGGAATCAAAATAGTATTTCATGTTGGGTAGGGTTTCACAACCCAGCCTTACAGCCGTAGCCCTTAAAAATTGCTAATTAAAAACAGAGTAATCCTTTCGACAGGCTTTCAAAACAAGGCTCTTTTCCTTTGATAACAAATAGTATTAAACTGATATGATATCAACTTTTTGTCTTTTAAAAACATATAGAATCTGCGAAGCCAAAGTTCAAGAACAAAAAAGGGGTTTTATACAGTCTAAACTCATAACTGTATGAGTTACATGATGAACCCTGCAAATCCTTTTCAACTTAACATTTTAATATTTCAAAGTACACAACCAATAGTATCAACCTTTGAAAATGTAGTTTAGCTCAATGGGAAACAACGCAAGGTCTAGTGCTAGAAACCCCAACTACTTTTTATATACAAAATCAAGTTTCAAATACCATAAACAGTTACCATTTTGTTTCATCAAAATGCCGAGGGTTATACCCTTCAAAACAGTTGTATACATTTATCAATTAAATTATTACATAGTGAAACCTTGCAGAGCCAACGCAGAAGTAAGTTGAGGATTCAATCCTCCCTACACTAAAACATGCCTTACGGCTTAACATTACAAAGGTGGAAAAATCCATAGCTAACCACAAAAACCGAATGCTTAGCTAAGCCAGAGAAGGACCAAAATTTTGCCAAGTTGCACCCTACAGGAGTCATCGAGGCTTACCAGGGTTTAAGCTCTTAATCCCCGTTGCTTAACAACCTTAAAAGACCAAAGCCGTGGAGTCACCTGCCATTAAAACACACAACATGGTTAAAATATGGAAACGAAGTTCAACTTAAATCCATGCAGTTGTAACGTTAGTAACCTTTGTGGAATAGTAATAAAAGAACTACAGCTTACCTTTTGAAGAAATCCTTGCTTCCTGTCTAGACATTTCTGTAACCACTGAGAACTGAACTCTCCTGCAAACCATCAAGAACACTAGAGTCACTTAAACCTTAAACAAACGCAGCAAGCCTTAGCTCAGACTTGGCTTGGCCCTTAACACATGCTAGTGACATTTTACCACTTCATGTCATGGTATCGAACCCTAGAGAGATTCCTTTCAAACCCTGCTTCAAACCCTATGAACTCGCAAGCCTATCGGCCTCTCCAAAACCCCACTCACTGCCAAATGAATGCCAGGTTATTCCTTCATCGTAGTAACTCCAAAGGCATTTAGGGTATCACCACTACCAATAAACACCACGTGAAGACCGCCACGGTGGATGCCAATAGGAATTCCACCAAACTTGCTTTTATTGCACTTTAATTACAATATCTACCATATTACATAGAGCCTACCATAGAAATCAGCAACAACGTTAATGTTCGGTTTTCTATATGGTTAGACCTTACAACAGTAATATGATATGGTTACGTATCATATCCAATGTCAAACCTATTATTACTTAATAACCTTTAACACATGCGTTATCACATGGAGTCCCTTGGTAAGTAAACCTTAGACTTAGCCATAGAGCACATAGCAATGTTAGTAGATAACACTTGTTATAGTGTACTTAGGTTATATCCTCCAAGGTATATTTATTTGTATAGAGCATAGTTTGCAACCGTCGACATTTCAAAGTTGACTTAATAAATTTAATACATATGGTTATGCATATATTGTATAAGATCAAAAGATAGGTTTAGGACTATATTGTTAGCATTTAAGCTTAGGATTATGATGCTTTAAATATAAAATTGAAGACATGATATAATTCCTAGGTGTAGGATGTAAATGCCTTTAGCATTGAAATCAAAGCTCTATACATCCCTCGATGACTTATTACAAGACAAATGTATTAGTAATAAATACAAATTCTGAGATTTGAATACAACTAGAATGTAGATTATGACTGAAGAATAAACTAGAATAGATCTCATCCTAGAATACTTTGAGTCTTTCTATTTTTCTCCTTTAAACTTTGAATGCTAACTGAAGTTTATTTAAGACCTCTTTATACACTTTAAAAGAAGTATCGCTCTTACCTGTGATCTGTGACAGAAGTTCAAATGCTTTAGCTAAATAGCTAAGTAAGCCTAGGGATGTCCATAGGACCCCTTCATCATCAATAATAAAGTAAACAATTAGCACATATAATGAAATCAGTATCAAATTAAATCCATAAAGTATCGACATCTAAATAAGTAACCAAAATTGATCTAGGATGTAAGAATGAGGTAATAACATCCAACAGTATCTTAAATAAGCATAATAACTTTACACATGTTCTGAAATACAAACATACACACATAATCAACGTAACATGTTATTACTAGTGTGTCGCCTAGATAAAGAAATTATCATTTATCATATTTCTGCATAGAGTTTATATCACTTAATGCTACTTGGAAAAAAATTTTAATTTTGTGATTTTTGGGATGTTACAGAAGGTCTCGACACAGTTCATCAATATTGCAATCAAAACAGGGCAGAATCCATTTGGAGATCTTGGAAAATTCAAGATGCCTGGCTGAGGCATTGGTCGACAGATCAAATTGCAATTCTAGAGAGCTACCTTCAAACCAACATAATCAAGAAAAGAGAAGGTGAAGATCAAATCAGATGGGGACATCAAGGATCAGGAATATTCTTAGTCAAAGAAGCTTATAATAAAGCTGGTAACTGGAGCACAGCTAACATAGACAGCAAATGGAAAAAGGTTTGGTCCAACCATCTCTGGCCAAAAAAACACACCTTTCTCTGGACCTTAGCCCACATCAAAACCCTAACTTGGGATAACCTACAGAAACGAGGCTAGGAAGGCCCATCAATTTTCTCTATTTTCTAGAACAATCAAGAAACCATAGAACATTTATTCAATCAATTCCCATGGTCAAACCAATTATGGGACAAAGGAGCAATGCTTTTCTGGCAATCTGATAGGAAAGGGGATAATATTGTCAGCACAATCAAAGATTGGTGAGAAAACCCCTTTGCCAACCCCATTGTTGACAGAGTTTGGAAAATTTTTCCAGGCTTCCTCTTATGGTTAATTTGGAAAGAGTGCAATAACATAATTTTCAACAACCTTCCCCAACAACATGACAGAATCTGGCTTAAAGTTCAAGAAGGAATTCAAGAAACAATAGCATGTGCACCTTGGAGTGCCAAGGAAATCAACTTAGCAGAAAATAAGAAACATAAGCTGCACAAATGGAACATAGACGTTGAAAGGTTCAGAACATGCACCCCTCACAACAGACTACAAGACACTTCAGCCGATCAATGGACTCCACCACCAAATGGGTTCATCAAACTTAACTCCAATGGAGCTTCCAAAGTAAATACGGGACCTGCAGGATTCGGTGGTGTTTTCAGATCTCACAGCGGCAACATCATCCGTATCTTTGCTTGATCAATTGGCGAAGACACTAACAATGCAGCAGAACTGGCAGGCATGGAAATGGGACTCCATATAGCAAGTACAAATGGGACTCCATATAGCAAGTACACAAAAATTTCTCCATCTGATAATAGAAGGAGATTCAAAACTTCTTCTATAGGGGCTATGGAAGGTTATAATAGGAACTAAGTCGGATCGCGTGTCAAGGCACTGGAAACTACAGGCTGGCTATGAAAACTTATCCATCCTAATTTGATCATTCGCCACGATCCTATGTGTCCATGTCTAATGTAATGCCAATAAATTAGCTGACATACTAGATAAAAAAGGGGTCACTATGACTGACAAGGATCTGGATGTAGCATGGTGTGATCTTCCACAAGGCCAACTACGTCAGGACTGCATTTCGATAGAAGATGGCGATAGCAATCCACATGCATAGACCTTCAACTACACCAAGCAGAAGGACTAACATAGAACAGATATTAATGACAAAATTAATAGCCAAAAGAGAACCTTTTATGCCAGCATCCACGCAAGATTCAATTCAATCACTCGCGAAGCTGTAGAGAAAAAAATGGTTGACTCATGAAGGTATGGACACAGAAAGCAGTTGGGATTAGGAGTCTCCAGCAACTCAAGCGACAAGGACAATAAAAATAGCCTATGGGGAAGAGAACAAGCGCAGAAGAAGCATGCATGGAGGACAAAGAAGTACGCATAGTCTAGGTTAGTCCTTTTTGTTGGGATAATTCATGTACTACACGTAACATCCATTACAACCTGAATGATAGAAATCTTCGGTATTTTCTGATAAGCGGTTGTAACTACTGCGGCAATCCCTATACTCGCACCTCTATTACTTTTTGGAACAATGTCTTTGGGCTTCTTCTTCTTCACCTAACTCTGTTTCCCAAAAGGGGGAGTTAGGGATGATCTCCTCAGTTTTGGACGAGTATCACTTCTTCGAAATTTGTAGGCCACATAGACAACCGTAGGCATATACAAATCTCTGCTACAGTTGGTTGCACTGGCATTTTATATCACTATGTAAATTTCTAGCTTAAAAAAAAATAGAGCTTGAGCGGAAAAGAAAGTAATGTCTTGGATGAAAGAGAACTTGAGTGGAAAAGAAAGTAAATTCCCGGAATCAAGCAAGTGAGCTTGAGTGGAAAAGAGAGAGGGCAGGTGATCATCAATGGAAATACTTAGGCAAGCTTAAATTAAAATAACATCAGAGGAAGATGACGTCTTTTGATGTTTTTCTTTTAGGATGAAAACTTTTGGCTGACAATCAAAAGAGGAGTAAACTTAAAGGCTTAAAGCTTGTAGAACCACTTTTAATTTGGTGACAATTCTCAAGGGAGAGTTTTATGTTCAACAAATATTTTTTGAAGTCTTTCATCCCCATGGTATAATAATGCGACATAGGGGTAAAATATACCAATTAAATTGATTGTTAGCTTCGCTAATGTTTAAGTATGATATATGCAAATATTACCGTAGGCAATGCGAAATTCATCCAAAAATGGGGATGAATGTCAAGTTTTGGAGTTGGTTGCCCAAAAATATCTTATATAACGCTACTAATATGTGAATGAAGGATATGTTTATAGCAATTCAAATACTAGCTAAGAGGATTATCGTCCGAGAGTGAAAATGAAGGAAGGTCATCCCGAAGATAAGTAAATTGTTGTTTTACCTATGCATTCTTTTTGTTATATTGAAAAATGATCATACACAGGTATGTATATGTTTTAAATGTTGTCTTATGGTGATAAGAGAACAAGTGTCGATGAAAAAGACTTGAAGAGTTGCCATGAACAACAACAAATAGTTATGAAAAGAAGAGGAACAATAACAACATGCAAGAAGAGTAGAGGATCAAAGATGATTAAAAGTGGAAGATGAAAATACAAAAGTTGCAGTCACATATTCAATTGTAAAGGTATTCAAAAAAATCAAATAAGTACCTTTTTAATCAATTAAGTTATGCTGAGTTTTATAAAATTCCACTCTTGATTATGAAGATAATATATGGATGTATTCATTGTATTGTTTAAGATGGTGATTTTAATGAAGAAAATAGTCCTTTTATGATTGAAGTAGTCTTAATTATAGATTATTGTTTTGAATGTTATTGTGGAAAAATAAATGAGATTTTAATATCATTTGTGTATTAGGAAAGAGGAAATATATAGAGTAATTATGCATTATGTGGAGAATTTGCATAACCCGTAACTTTCCCATGAGCTTTATAAAGTTGGTACTTATTGCCAATATTAAAGGAGTTAATTCAAGCTTGTTTAGTTTTTGTCAAATATGTGGAAAAGTAAACTTATTATATTTCTTAAAGGATTATTGATTTACTAAATAATGTTGGGTTGGAAATACTATAATCCTTAATGTTTAGATGAATAAATATGATTGCTTGACATGATCTTATATGATTGGCTAGGTTGATGGTGGTTACATTGTAGTCAAGGATCAAGTATTTAACAATCAATTAACCAAGTAGTTTTCAAATGTTATAAGGTCAAGAGTCTTAAAACTTACCTTGATAAGGTTATTGGAATTGAACTACATGTTTTCTTATATGAAATGCCCCGGTAGCCAATCGGCTTGCACTTTCTCCTTCTATAAAAGTACAAAATGTTTTTCATCTTTTGTTATTGAAAATATATATACATGATGCTACTTATATCATTGATTGGGGTGTGATTCAGGTAGAACTCAAGAGTGAGTTCGAGATAGAATCTCTTTGTGTATCCTAGACACGAAGGAGATTATGTTGTTGAACTGAGCCATCGCTCGAATAAAGTACAATGGAAGCACTTCATCCCTGAGAAGGAAACATAGGAAATGGAGGATCGTATGTGAGTCGCATATCCTTCAATGTTCTAGAATGAGAAAGAAGACCCTAAATAAAGAACACCAAGGATGGTATTAAAAAAAGGGGGGGGGAATGTAATACCCCTAAGACGTTGAATTATTTTGATTGAAATATTTTATTTGATAAATACTCTCAAAACATTACTTTGTGAAAGAGTTATAAAACTCTATGAGGAAAAATAATCACATTTATGTGGGTGAATATTATGAACAAGAAATATTATTTTATTATTAATAAAAAGAGACACTTGGAGCCACCAGTTGAAAGAGGGAACACCATCATGAGACAATGAACAAGTGGATAGCAAGCAAGATATTTGATATCAATCAAATCCAAGTCAAAAGCTCTGCAAGCCATCCAGATTCACAAATATAGGGATCAAAATATTTGCTTGAGATTTGATTGAGATGGCACAAGACTTGGGAAAAAATTATATAATGGTGTACTAAGAAGACATAGGATGCTATGTGGTGCATAGAGAGAAATTTTTGTTATGTTGAGGACCAGTTGTTGAGTACTCTCTCTCTGTTTGAAATTCCATCCGTGAATCTGTTATAGACTCTTGGGAAGAGTGTCGTGTTCATATATCTGTTACAGACTCTTGGGAAGAGTGTTGTGTTCAGATTGGATTAGCTAAGTTAATTGGTTTATGGTGGTGATCCAGATCGGGGGTGAATTTGGGCAAGTAAGTGTGGTTTTCCTCTTCTATGGTTGGTAGGAATTGGGAATACCCAAGTGTTGTTCCCCTTCTATTCTCAAGTAAGTATTTTATTGCATGTTCTCTTAATGATTATTTCAACTGCCAAAAGTATTACTGGTTAGATTATCACTATGGATCCATCATCAGTGACCCTTTTTTTCATGGATTTTGTTTATATTGTATTAAATCAATGAGTGATATCTCAAATATACTACATTAGAATAGCTTGTTTATACCGGATTTAGGTATGTTCCATCATCGCCAATATCTAGATCCCCTTACCGAATGAGTATCCCCAAACTTACAGAGCTAAGAATGCAGTTAGAAGAACTGCTTGATAAGAAATAGATTCGACCAAGTGTATCACCGTGGTGTGCACCTATCCTATTTGTCAAGAAAAATGATGGTACCTTCTGCTTATGTATTGAATATTGACAATTAAACAAAATGACCATTAAAAATAAATATCCCCTACATAGAATTGACGATCTGTTTGATCAGGTGAGGGAAGCCAAAATATTTTCCAAAATCAATCTGAGATCTGGGTACCATCAAGTTCAGATAAAATATGAAAATATTTATAAGACTGCATTTAGGACGAGGTACGATCACTACAAATTTGTAATCCTTACTTTTGGATTGACTAATGCTCCTGCTATATTCATGTGTCTAATGAACAATGTACTCAGTAAATATCTATATAAAATTGTGTGTATATTCATTGATGATATTTTGATTTATTCTAGGGATGAAAATGAGCATGAGGAGAATTTAAGATTAGTATTACAAACTTTATGTGAACTTCAACTATATGCTAAACTAAGTAAGTGTGAGTTATTTAATAAATTAATACAATATGTCAGCCACATTATTTCAGATCAAGGTATAGATGTTGATCCCGTGAAGATTAAGGCTATTCTATAATGTCCAGTACCAAAATATATCCATGATATAATATCCTTTATGGGCATTACAAGTTACTACAAGTTAAAAGATTATGAAAAAAATTACGCCCCACAAGATCTTAAATTAATATCCATTATTAATGCAATGAAAATTTGGCGGCATTATATTTTAGGAAAAACATTATTGTTGTTAATAGATAATTTTGGGCTATAATATTTATTTGATCAAAAGACGCTTAATGCACAACAAGCCAGATAGATTGACTTACTAAGTGAATATGATTTCGATATAAAGCATATCAAAGGTAAGGAAAATGTGGTTGCAAATGCCCTTAGCCCGAAACAACATTAATTACATGCAAATATAACGAGCAACTATGAATCTGATCTGAAAAATATGATAAAAACAGTTGTAAAGGAAGATGTAGAGAATAGAAATTTGTTAGAATAGTGTGTTAACATATCTGATTCAGAAACTGGATATGAATTTCAAGTTGATGCAAAGGGTTTTTTGCGTTTCAAAAACAGGATTTACATACCCAATCAGCTGCAAATTAAATAGATTATTTTTCAAGGGCTTCACGACAGCCTGTATTTCAGACATTTGAGATACCAGAAACTTATTGCAGCCATTAAGAATATTTTAATTGGCCAAATATGAAAAGCACATGACTGAATATGTTGCTAGGTGCTTAGAATGTCAACAAGTTAAAGAAGCTATTCATCAACACCCTGATGCTCTACTATAGCCCATACCCATTTCAGAATGGAAGTGGGAAACAATTACAATGGATTTTATCATGGTGGTAGTTGATAAGCTTCTTAAGGTAGTTTACTTTATACCAATTAAATCCACCTACAAGGCAATTAATATAGCTGAAATTTTCGTGAAATAAATTTTTAGGCTGCATGGCATACCAAAGACAATAATTACAGAGAGGGATACTAAGTTTACACCAATTTTTTGGAAAGCTCTATTTGCAAGCATGAATGCTAAATTAAATTTTAGCACTGCATATCACCCACAAATAAATGGACATACAGAACGAGTGAATTATGTACTTGAAGATATACTATATATATATGTTATGGGGCAACCAAGTAAGTGGGAGAATTTTTTGCATTTAGTTGAGTTTGCATATAACAATGGTTACTAATCTTCCCTTAAAATGAGTCTTTTTGAGGCACTCTATGGAAGAAAATGTAAAGTACCCTTAAGCTTGGGAAATCCGGAATATTGGTTAAATTTGGGATCATAAATGTTGGTGCAGATGGAATAGGTTGTACAACAGATAAAACAAAATTTCAAAGCATTGCAAGATAGAAAAAAAAATTATGCTGACACTAAGCATACAACAAAAAAATTCCAAGTAGGATAACATGTATTTTTAAGAGTGAAACCAAAAAGAAGTTTTTTGAGAACCATAACTTATACTAAGCTTGCACCTAGATTTGTGGGACCCTTTGAAATTATAACCAGAGTGGGACCAATTGAATATCAGCTAGAACTACCCCCTCATATTCGAATTCAAGATGTTTTTCATGTCTATGTTTTAAAATAATACTCCCCGATCCAAATCATGTTATTGACGGGGATGTGCTCCAGGTTTAACTGGAAGGAGAGGTTCTTATAGAACCAGTGCGTATCATAGATAAGAGACAAATAATGCTCGGAAAGCGGCAATCGCTCAAGTTAACGTACAATGGGAACATTACGCTCGAGAAGAAGGCACTTGGGAAACATAAGATGATATGAGACACGCATATCCTTTCTTATTCCAAACAAAAGATTTCACCGAGGATGGTGAAAGGTTTTAGTGGGGGCAATTTCTAATACCCCCGGTTAAATATTGAGTTACTGAAATGAACATGTAATTACTAGTAATTTTCCTTGATGAAGTTTGTAACTTTGATAAATTTAAACAACAATGTAAATAAGTGACTATTTAATAATTTTAATTAAAATGTACGAGGGTGAGCAAACTTGCAGTAAATTGACAAAATGCAAATTTTAAGTTAACTGTTGATCTTTTACTCATCCCCAAGGGGATAAGTGGTCAAATGTGGGGGAAGTAGTTACTATCCAAGAAAGTCCTAGGCAAAGAAAAGGCATGCCCAAGGAGGAAAAAAACACTCTTTTTATTTTTGGAAAAGAGCTTTTAGGATCTATAGTAACTGTAATGCCCCATATTTTGACTAGGTGTGTTTATGAGTTAGACACCTTTCACTTTATTTGCTTGTTATCTGTTCGACTCAGCTAGACAGAGTGAACTATATTTTCAGCATGTTAGATATGATGATATGTTGCTACTATGTTTAGGATGTTACTATGCCCATGTTGATACTACGGTTATGATGTTACTATATTCATGTAGTTATTAAGTTATGATTATCGTGAGATTCATTGCTTTTATGATGAAAATATATGTTTTAGCGTTTTCATTGATGAAATGTGAAATATATGGTGTTGTACGTGGGAGCCAACCTATGATGAAATTGATAGAACTATTATATTCCATACATACCTGTGATGCGATAAAATTGTGACGTGAAATAAATGATGTTGATGATATGGATCAATTGGTGATCGAATGGAAATGCTTGTTATAAAATGTGTATTTTGCAGAATACTAACCTACAGGACTCAAGGGCTATGGGATAGCCGGATACTTGATCTGATATATGGATAAGAACCTATCCATGCAGTAAACCTTAGCAACCGAAATTGATGATACGATGACATGGACCGATAATCTTGATAGCAGCAAAGTATGATTTGATAAGGGTGTAGACCCAGTATGTTGAGAGGGATGGATGTGTTTCCCACCCTATGTTCCTATGATACCCGAGGTCGTGGGAGGGCCGTGCTGAGACACGCTCCCCATGTAGTTGTGATGACGATGGTCAGATTCCTGCTAGGGGAGGATAGGTCCGCTATCCAGCCGACGCTATCGCTCTCAAGTTCTATGTGGTCATGTCGGTGAGTCTGACACCCACTTTTGCACTAGTAGAGGAAGGATAGGGAGGATGTGGACGTAGGTTAGGATGGGAGGATATGATAGTTAGTACTGTTGAGGATTGGGTATTCATTGATCTTGAGTTAGTGGTAGTAGGTAGCTTTCCTTGTATCTGATTGATTGAACAAATGTAATCATAAAAATAATGAAATGAAATCTTAAGGGTTAACTGATAAAATAAACAATGATGTTTTAGTAATATTATGATGAATGTATACTTGTTCAGTTTGCATAAAGTATTATTAGTATTAGTTAGCTGTTATGCATAGGAAATATGACGTACGTTTATAGTACATGTCCGTCTTGTGCATACGCTGGCCACGCATGCACATTATGCACATGCGTGATAATATTGGTTTACAACATATTGATCAAGATTTAACAATGTTATAAGTTATCATAGATAACTCAATTAAGTATTTACTGAATGACTTAATTAGTAAAAGATTATCAAGTTCTAATCTGTAAAAGAAGTTAATTAGTCTTTGTATGTAAACATGGTAATGAACGATTAAAAGAAGTGTCATTAATTGCAAGTATCCTCAAGTGAATGTGTCTTCAATATGAAGTATAATAGTTAAACATTAATACTAGAAGAGTGTACTACATAATTGTTGATCATGATTAATTAAACCATTAAGTATATTTCATTATTTATACACAGAAGTACTATGTTGACACTTATCGATTAAACAAATAAATATTTTAATTACTATTAACAATTAATTTAGTTACTATTATTATTAATTATTATTGTTATTATTATTATTATTTAATTAATAATAATAATGATAATAATCCTGTTTATAAAGCATAGCGGATGGAATAATTTATTTAATAGATTATTCATTTAATTAATTACAGAATCATTCCAAGTAAATTAAAAGGATTTGTTTAAATAAATTATTGAATAATCCCACTCCTCGAGAGAAACTTGGATGATTAAAAATAATATATATAATCATCATTTTACCTTGAAAAGGGTGTTGCATTAATGATTTGTACTTCCAAAAACCATGACAGCTAGGGCGGTGGAGTGATAAGGAAGTTATGACTTTATGAAGGAGGAGGATTTCTATAAAGAGGGGATTTAACAAAGTAGTAGGGGGGTTATTGTGGGAGAACTGTGAGGATTTGTGGGGAGAAGTGAAATATTACGAGGAGGGGGATAACTCGAGGAATGGAGGAGGCAGAAAACTCCATTGAGGAGGGGGAAAACTCACTGAACAGTTTAGTTATTGAATCAAGGACAAGGCTGCTATGGGGATTATCGGTCTGTGGGCTCGTGGGCTAGGAAATCCGTTGATTTCCTAGGATCAGCAAGATAATAGCTGATCGGCAGGGTGGACACATCATTTCGGGTTGCTAAGGGAACCTACAGAATCCACTACAGGAATCTTCTTACCTTACTGCAAATCTACGGATCCAGGTATTTTACTGAGCTAGCTTAAATAAAATGTATTTTCTTTTATTTTCAAATTATGCATGTTAAAAGAACAGAGTTAAAATGAAGAGTCTTAAGTTTATGTTTATTTAATTGCAGAAACATATAAACATTTAGATAACAGAAACATAGACGGTGGATCCTTTTCTTTTGGAAAACAATAAAGGGAAAATCCTGATATTTACATGAACATGGAATAGAGTCCCAGTGCCTAGCTAGGGCACTGCATTTGGTATCAGAGTGCAAGGCTCAAACATTGAGACCTTAGGGCCTAACTACACCTGGAATTATAGTGAAATTTACTAGAAATAACAAACAAATATGATGGCTACAACAAAAGGGGAGATAACTTGAAGAGCCTTTTCCCATTTATTTATAAAGCATAACAGAAACAGAAATTGAACGATATATATATATAACTGCGTATGAAACTTGTGAATATATAACTGTTTAATATTTTAAGCAGAACCACATTCATAGGCAAATGCCGAGACCTCATTTTGACAGAGCCTCATGGATTAAAGATTTCATTATAAAACAAGACAAATAAAACAATAATCATATTTAGGGCTCAACCTAGACTTCATTAAACAAATCCTTGCAGGAAAAACAACAACGTTTCTATATAAACTCTTTTAATATTCAAACCCTAATATTAATCCAATGCTAAAGCCTTTAGATAAACAATGTTTTAAAACAAATAAATGAATACCTATAAACCAAGTTACAACACCGGCACGGCCGTGGTGCTGGAAGTAATCAATTAACTTATTGTGTAATCAAAAGGGTAGTCGCAAGTGTGGCTTTACCCGAATACTAATAAACATTGCATTCATACAAATAACAGAAGCATAGCTAGGGATTTTCCCATATAAACATATATTTTTACTCCACAAACATAACTTCATAGAAAATGCCGAAAGCATACATAGCGGCGAAACAACACAGTCGTGTTGTTGAACTCGATTTTAAAACACAGATTTTGTTCTTATAACTCATTTGAACTTGCTTAATATATACCAAAAAAAAAAATGGCATTTTCTCCTTGTCTGCAACCCTCGTGGCAACCCCTTCTAGCCACGCAACAACCCACAGCCCAAGCGCTCAACCCCGAGAGCTTTGCAGGTGGCCGAAAGCCAAGACCAAAGGTGGCCCAAGCACGACACTGCAGCCCCAGCCCCATTGAAATAAAAAGTATATTGGGCACAACCCAAGCTCATCACCGAGAGTCTGTCCAAATGAAAGTGGAAGCAACCAGCTTCCAGGACAAAGGGGGGGCCCTAACGCTCACCAATACAGTCCAAGCGCCAATCTCGATAGTATTACTTCCTTTTGTTCTATGCCCGAGCTCAATACCGAGAGCCACCTGCCAGGTCGAACGGGGACCACCAAGCCCGCTGCTAGAGCCAGGAACCAAGCTCACTCACGGACATATCGGGGTGTGCCCATGCTCAGCACTAAGAGCCGAGAGTAGCTGAGCCCATGTACGGGACACAACATCATGCACCACTGTAGTCCCTAATGCCAACTTTGGAATGGCCTAAGCAAGCCATCACACCCAAGAGCATAGCCTTCATTTGCAGTTCCAATGTCGAGCACAAGTCTTTCATATGGGCCAAGCCCTATTACTCAGCACCGAGAGCAAATCACGCGACCAGCTTCCAAGCCCAAATATGCCAACATAGTCTACCTAATGCCAAATAAAACCTCGTTTTCTTCCATAAATAGGGAGTAGATTCGATGCCACGTAAGGTAGTTTCCGCATGGTCCTTAAAGTGGTTTGCCATACCATTTTTTATATGCGGACGAGTAAAAATTAGACACGTGTGATGGTGGTTTTCTTAACGCAATCACTAACCATCCTTATCTCGCGTGCAAGTTGGCAACGTGGGACAGTTAGAGAGCTGTCGATCTTCCTGTACGGCTCTTGCAAACCTCCAAACAAAACGAACTTTACCACGTCGTCACAATTGCAAATGTTCCCAATTCGCTGCATCAAATTTCATGAAAACAACCATTTATGGTTGTCGCCATCACTCGAACTCAAAAAATGGAATGTGGCAGATCTTCATCTTATACAAATTGTATTGGAATAGTTATACCAACAACCAAAGCTTTTTTGGCATTTCGCCCAAGTTCACATAATAAGAACCAAGCGCTCATAACCCATAATTATACCAGCAACAAATAGCTTGTAGTAATTTTCGGTCGCTTCCCTGAAAACCTTAAGTCGTGCTATTAAAAAAAAAAACTCTTCTGCTCACGTCAAATAGCTGAGGATAGCTCCCACGCTTCTAGGATTATCATCCGTCGCTCGCATTTTATTTCCTCCGGGTAGATGGGCGAGAAGGATAACTGCTAAAATATCACTCGTCTGCCGAATATAAACCATGTCAATTTCTTTTGCTGGAGATTAGAGCTGTAATGAGGTCAACGATATAGATCTCTTTACAGTGTGACACTTCCCTCTATGTGATATAAACCTCTGCGACTAGGTGAGAACTTTTTCAAATGAATATATATAAAGAACATGTTGATGACCGTCGATACAGGATAACATTATCATAAGCCATTAGTTGTAGCCAACATGGCGGGTTTTGAATGACTTTATTCTAACCAGATGTAAGCCCTTGCTAAGAATTTTCGAACCTTCATCGCGTGACTTAGACCTTGACATTGAAACCCTAGCTCAACTATTCACTTAGCGCTTATATTTAAATTTAATATATATATCTAAATTTTGGAAAATAAATATAGATATATATATAGGTTGAAGTTATATTTAAATTTTCATATATAAAATTTAAATTATAATTTATATTTAAAGGGAGAAATCTAAATATTTAAATTTAATATATATATATATATATATATATATATATATATATATATATATATATATATGAAGTAAGGACAAAATCTTTATTTTTTTTCATTCATTAAAAATAACAATATTTATCTTGATAATGATTTATGTGGTCTCACAACCACTAAGCACTGCTTTTGAATAATAATTTATTGTTTTCTCCACTATATGGTCATTTCCCTTTATCATCAATCTTTATTGGAGGAATATTTAACTTTGAAGATTGTATTCATTATGATAGTATAATCATAATATATAAATAATTTTTTTATACAAAATAAAAATATTTATAAATTTAAGTGGATGGGTTCTAGTTTAACAGTTAATTTAAATGATTATGAATTAAATATGAGATTTTATTTTCAAAATTGTGGGGATTATGGGGGATTAAGATTTTATAATAAAAACCATAACTCTTAAAGTAACTTTTAATAAACTCTTCAATCATGACATGTAAATAATAATCATAATATCAGTGGCCAATATTTAACCCTATAAAAAAAAAGGGGGAGATTATATACATATAAAGAGGGCAAGAAGTAAAACATTAAATGAACTAAATAATAATTAGGTAATATAAGAAGGGGGGACTATAGTGAAACAATTTATAAGGAATAAGGGATAAATTTAAACCTAGTTGTGGCTAGGGTTTTACCCCTAGCTTGTGCAAATGAGCACCTACTAAGGAGAATGGACTCCTTAGTAGCAGTTCAGTAAATGTAAATAATTAAGCTAAAACAGAAATTAAATTACTTCTAAAAAATGCATAAAACATAAACAACAAATTTAAATAATGGCTTTTTGTATTGATATTACCTTCAATGTGAAGGTTTGATGAAGCCCTTTGCAATGTCCGAGAGGATGCTCCAAGCTTCAATATGCTCCTTCTCCTTCTCCAATGGTGGGAATGGGCCAAAAGTGGCTCTCAAGGTGAAAGTAGTTCAATGATGAACTAGGGTTTCGAGAGAGATTTTGGCAGAGTAAGGGTGCTTGTGATTGTGGATGTGGAATAAGGGATCTCCATCACCTATTTATAGTTTTTTGGTGGTGGAGTGCTGACCCATGGTTTTGGGAAACACATGGTTTTGTGCAGCTGTATAGGGTTTTTTCCTCCTTTTCCTCATTATTTTATATTTTTTATTCCCTTTTTAGGGTATTTTTGCTATTTTTGAGGAATTTTGGATATTTTTGGAGGAAAAAGGGGTTTTTTAGCCTTTTTTAGGCTATTTTGAGGGTTTTGTGACCTTTTGGAGGCATTTTAGGCCTTTTGGAGGCTTTTAAATGGGATTTTTTGGGATTTTAAGGGAAATATGGTAGGAAAATGGACAAATGAGCCATATAATGTGGTAGATGAGGTAGTGAACACTTTTTGGGTGTTAACAGATTTCCCCCTGATGTGCGAGGGCAGGAGCTCATCGTATGGCCGATGGACATCATAAGTCATGAATGGTTTTCCTGGGTGTGGTGAGAAGAGAAGAAACAAACTGAAGCCCGGAACAACGATCCCGAACAACTGCAAGAACTAAAAGTACATAACCTCAATAATGGATGAGGAATCATCTGATCATATGGACGAGGCGGGCATTCCCATGCTCGTATCAGGATATAACATAACAATAACAATGGGGTCCAAAAAATGGGGACCTGACATATACATGACCTCAAATACTGACTGAGGAATAATCTCAATATATGGACGAGGCGGGCATACCCATACTCGTATCAAGATACATAAACAGAACTGTGAGGCCCGAAAAGGGGGACCTGTAAGATACATAGAGAACCACTGTGTACATCATAAGGGTCCAGAGGGGACACAAATCTGGGATATACTGCTGGGCTGACCATGTCTGTGCTGAAAAACTGATATACTGGAACAATCAACAGTGCTACTGAGTGTGGTACCAAAGGGGCTGATGAGCTGCTGGATCAGAGTGACAAGAGGTACACTCACAATGGTACACTGAACTGGAACTGAAATGGGTACTCAAGGAAGCATATAACTGGATGGCTTCCGAATACAAATGCCTAACGCAGCCCGGACATCCACGGGAACATATAACTGGGCGTTCCGAAATGACTCACCAATGTGCTAGAGTCGGGGGAAATCCGGGGTCTTCGACTAAAAACTGATGGGATATAATCCTAGGCGATCCTCAACAATGCGATCAAGGTGCTGAAGTCGAGCATGTGAGGAACAACCACTCGGAGAGGCAATGATGACTCCTCTCAGAATGGTCCGTAGGCACTTACCACAGATGGTGATAAGTCCAAGGCGTAGGGACCTCTGGGCCTATCCTCTGGAATAGAGGGGCTGTCGTCGACAGAGGGAGACCTGCAACTATCAAGGCAATGATGTTTCCTTGACAGGAGCGCGAGGTGAAGAACCGAAATGTGATAGTACTGGGGGCAGGACTGACAAACTGGGGGTGACAACTGGGCAAATAGAGTGGGTGGACTCAAACTTCCTTTGTTCAGAGTATGAGAATGGGAATGATCTGGCAGCATATGAAACTGACTGAGCGAAAAGGGATCATAGCCGTAATGGATCTGGGAGGGTAACTGGGCTGAGGGAGACTCAAGCTGGTGTAAAATGGCAGGAGATTGCAGAATACTCTGAACAAAGGCGACCTGATTGGGGGTGCTGCCGAGATGATCGAGTCATAGTGCCAGGAGGCACGGGAGGAGACTTCTTCATGGGTTAATGAACTAGAAGAAGTGTGTGTAAAATGGTACTGTCGTGTGGATTTTACGAGCCCAGGACAGTTCATGCTCGTGGTTGCTTTCAATTTTAGAGAGTCTGAAAGCAAGTAAGAAGACTCCAGGGGGTTGCTTTTTCGTAGATTTAGTCTCCAAGTCCCAAAGAAGCATAAAAGGATGCAATGAAGAACTCTTCTAGCCGGTGTGACTAGAGTATTCCTTTTTCGTAATTAGTCTACCAGGTCCAGAAAAGGGTTAAACTTATACCAGATAGACGCCCTTTCAGGTACTTTAACGAGCATGAAAGGAAGCAAGATTGCTCGGCGATCTTTTCATTCTTTTAGGAGTCAGAAAAGAGCTTAACGGAAACTCCCTAAGTGCCTTTTTCGTAAAGGACTTGTCCGGCCCGAAAAAGGGATAAAATTATACCGAACAAAAGGAATGGCCGGGCAAGGAGGAAGTGTTCAATCAAGGATCAGTAAGGATGATCAAGAGCGAGGGTAGTGGGGAACACTGGTGGGCCTCCTTGCGGGGTAGATGAAATGGTGGCAAAATAATGAAACATTTGCAGTATGACAGGAGTGAATGGCTCTTGTATAAATGTGGAACAATCCGATAGCGACCGATGTGGCGCGCAAACCGAGGCAACAAGGTGTCGGGACACAATGTGGAAATTGTACCAAGTGAGAGCGAGAAATGGTCTCAAGCATCATCACGAGCTCGGAAAGATGAATCCGGCGATATGAAGGGTGTCAAAAAATGGGTAACGGCCGATGTGGCATGCACACCGAGGTGACGAGGGTGTTTTGAAAAAAATACCCAAAAAATATGGGTGTGAGAGTGAGAAATGATCTCAAGCATCATCACCAGCTTGGAAAAATGAATCCGATGATATAAAACATGTGAAAAATGGAGAATGGCCGATGTGGCACGCAAACCGAGGCGACTAGTGGTGTCGAAAAAATGGGCAAAAAGTGACAGAACAGAAATAATGCAACAAGGTGACCATCAGGACGGTCTCATCGTGCTGATTCCAATGGTGGAAACGGTTCGTAAAACGGACTCCGGATGGGGTCAGAATGGCCAAAACAAGAAAAAGTCAACTGACTATAAATAGTGGTGGGTCCAACATGACATGTGTCATTTGTACTTGTTGACTTTGACTTGTGAATAGAGTGGACCAGAGCTTAGGTGGCATTTCTGGACGATCCGTCTGGCTGATTTCAGATCCGTGAGATACAGGTATTTCATCAAACTCATACCTGCATGTTTTTTAGGGTCGGGGGCTGGGTAATGGGTCCCAGGTCTGATTTGTACGGTCCACGTGGGGTGGACCGTGGGTTAGGGGGTCGAAACTGCGGTTGGCGACCGCGAGTTTCGGAGTGAACCACGCGGTTGGTGACCGTGTGATTCCTGGATGAACACGCGGTCGAGTACCGCGAGTTCCAAGGAGGAACACGCGGTGCCAAACCGCGAGGTTAGGGCTGATAGGCGCGGTTAAGTACCGCGGCTATATGCCTGACAGCCGCGGTCGGAAACCGCGGCAGGAAGCCCGAAAGTCGCGGTTTTGGGCCGAGCTATTAGGGTCTTCCGGGAGAGGGGCAAGGACTTATTTATGGGACATGAGTCTGATGAGTTGCCTTTGTGTGATTGACAGGATGCCGCAGGCTCTATGGAGAGAGCGGGAGATTCCCGATGAGACCATGGGTTTCATTCGAGAGGAGCGCCATGTGCGATCTATGTTGGGATTGTGCGGACTACTGAAGTTCGCACAGATACCCATGATACGTTCAGCAGCATTGTTGCTGAACCGTCTGATCAGCTTCTGGGAGCCGGACATACAGGCTTTCCGGGTACAGGGTGAGAGAGTGGACCTCACCCTGACCAATGTGTACTTTCTGACGGGGTTGCCCTGCCTGGGCAGGGTAGCAGACACACAGCCACGGGTTGCCGCGGATGTCGACATGGAGGACATGTTGGAGAGATACTGCGGTCCTGAGGCGAGGGTGCATAGGAATGCACTCCTGGTGAGGGACTTACAGGAGCCGACCCTGCAGGCTATAGCGGCATGTGTAGTGAGGGTATTGGGTTCTCAGTCACCTGAAAAGGTGTCTAGGGGCCAGATGCAGATGGTAGAGCGCGTACTGGATGGGGTGTACTACGCGTGGGGCCAGATGTTCCTAACCTGCGTTCAGCGGCAGCTGACGTCAGCGAAGGAAGCTGGCAAGGGATTTTGTTTTGGTTCCTTCTTATGTGCCTTCTTTATGGAGAGGGTACCCACACTGCGGCCACGGGTGCCGATCAGGCCAGGAGGGATGATGGAGCCGCGAATGGTGCGGTGGGGTGAGATGATGCGCCTCCGTGGTGGAGGCGACGTGGGCAGGTACTTCACGCAGGAGTTATACCTGCAGTGGCTCCAGATACCACTGACTCTGGATGACTTCCCGTATCGGGACATGGACTTCACGGGAGATCCGGAGGCGCCACGAGCACCGGGACAAGCATGGGGACCCGACGGTACGTATGTGTTTTTGTTATATGTTATGTATGTCAGGTTTTATTTATATGATAGTAGATTGATATACTGTGACTGACATATGGGTGATCTTGCAGATGTGGGCCCGAGACCGCCTCCAGGACATGTGGCACGGAGGGGGATTGTGGCTGTTCCAGCTCTGCCTGGGCGAGGAGAGGTGCGGCGCCGGGATCCAGAGGTGACCCTAGAGTCTGTACGGGCACTACTAGATCGGTTGTTGATAGGGGTGACCGACGAGGGATGGCGGGATGTCGATCCTGATGTAGTTCAGGATTGCATGGGGGCACCCCGCGAGTTCAGATCCATCGCGATCCGGGTGGCGATTTTGGTGGACCAGGTACGGGCACAGGAGGCCGGAGGAGATGAGGACTTGCCGGAGGAGGAGCGAGGGGAGGAATCAGAGGCAGCCGACGCAGGCAGTGATGCAGGATACGACTCTCATTAGGGAGTACAGGGGACTCCCCCCGAGTTTTGTAGCTACAGCATGTATGGTGATGAGGCTTTAGGCATGTATATCCATTTTTTGTATAGCTGAGTACAGGGGTACTCAGGACATGTATAGCACTGAACATGTATATTTTTTGATATATATATATGCACGTGGATGCACCTTTTTGTATGATTTTGTTTTATTTGTACGCACGTGGATGCGCTTTATGAGTTGTGATATGTTTACATTGCACGTGGATGCAAGTAGGTTAGGATGTTAGGCACGTGGATGCCCCTATGGATATGCATGTGGTTTTATGTACATGGATGCAAATGTGGATGCGATGCAATCTGTTTGGGTTTTTATATATTTTCATGAGATGTTATGGGATTGTGATGTATTATGTTACATGGTGTGATTGATATGCCATTCTAGGATGTTGTTGGCCATTTGGTCTGCGACGCTATTTTGGGCTCTTGGGACATGTGTGAATGTTATGGATTCAAACTGTCGGCTGAGTTGTTTTGCGCGCAGGAATTTTTGAAAAAGGCAGGGATCATGCACCTGGTAGCAGTTGTTGAGCTGGGAGACAAGTAGCTGGGAGTCGAGGAACACATGAAGGTGACATATGCCCATTTGGAGGGCGGCAGTCAAGAGACCGGTCACAGCATCATACTCCGCCTGGTTATTGGTAGCAGCGCCTATATATATTCCGTCAAGGTGAATCATCTCGTTGGAAGGGGAGTACAAGACCCATGCTACAGAAGCCAGGTTGGGAGACCAGCGGCTTGCCCCATCAGCGAAGCCAGTGTAACAAGGTGGAAGATGGTCCATCTGTAATTATGCAAAAATGATGAATGTAAGATGATGGTAAAAAAGTAAAAAACAAAAAGAGAGCAAACTGTACAATGCGGACCAACGAGGTCACAAGTTATTCTATGGATAGAGACTCCGTAGGATACAACCTCTCATGGGGGTTGCGTAAAGGGAGGTCTTCAGAGTTGGTTTTAGTACGAATAGGAAGTTCCTCTGGCCGTGTGTCCATGTGATGTTTGAGAATGGCGTGGTCGGACCCAGGCATTCCGGGAGAGGGCCAAGCAAAGACATCACGGAACTCTTGGAAGAGTTGTTTATAATCCTCAATCTCCTGCGCGGTGCAGGAGGCTCCTAAAGTGATGAGTGCAGGGGCATGTCCTGGGAACTTTGAGGGAGGAAGAGGACGCTGTTTCTGACGGACGGGGGGTACATCAGGCCATGTGTCAATGTGGTGCTCTATAATGGCGGGGTCAAGACCAGGCATTTCGGTATAGGACCAGGCAAAGACATCACAGAATTCTCTGAAAAGGTTTATATAGTCCTCAATCTCTTGTTTACTGCAGAATGCTCCTAAAGTGATGAGTTCAGGGGCACGTCCTGGGGCAGCGATATCAACTTGGATGACAGGTGAGATGTTGGCCATGTTACCTTCCTCGAAGGCATCAGGAGGAGGAATAGGGTCCTTAAACTAGTCGACCTTGGTGGGAAGGAAGTCTTTGGACTCAACTCTGAATTGGGTAGCTGTGCTAGAGGAGGATTCTTCTGGGATGAAATAGGAACGGTGGTGCATATCATCCCAGGGATAATATGGAGTGGTAAGGGCCTCAAGAATCTCCTCATCGGTACGGAAAGTTTGCGTCGTCAAATCGGTTGACGAGGGGGTAGTGTTTGAAGAGATCATATAGATGATATTAACCTCTCCAGAAGGGGGAGAAACCGGGGGGTAGATTTCCTCAATGGTGGGTGGTGCCGTCTCAAGATCTAGATTGTTCATCTCATAGAGAGCTGCTCTGTAATCCGGGAGATCGAGACAATGATGGGAGTAATGTCCGTAAATACCGCATATGGCACAGGAGTGGTTAGTGCGTAGGGACTTGTATTTAGGCTTGGGAGTGGGGTTGAGTTCGACAGTTGGGATGTTGGGGTCATCTTCGAGCATCTGCATATGCTTCTATAATGCTGGTAACTGTGGGCATTGGTGGGTCGCATGGCCCAACTCGTCGCACAATGAGCATTTGGGAGGAGCACGAAATACTGGAGGGTTTTTTACTGTCTTGGGAGGTGGTACAGCAGTGTAAGGTTGTGGACCTCTGCCCTCAGTGGGTTTGGGAGTAGGAGGAGGAGTCGTGGAGGACGAAGGGGTAGAGACACCAGGAGATGGCTGAGTGGTAGTAGCCATGGGTTGCACCGGTTGGAGGACAACGTCTGGTGTCGGCGGGCGAACGGGAGGCGAAAGATACCATACGGGTAATCCCAAAGTTAACCCAGGGAGGCTAAGGGTAGCCATGATCGGGGCGCTTACTACTCCCGATGGAGGAACTAGGAAGGGGATCGTATGGATCGGTGTAACACCAATGTGGCTAGGTACCAATGGTGGTTTAGGAAACAAGGGTGGTTGATTATTAGGTGGTTGGTTGTCGTGGGACAAGGTACATAAGTCAGACACGTCCGTGGGGGCCGAGGGAGGCGGAATAGATTGGAAGGTGGAAGTCATCGGCGCGTCTGAGTAGACTCCAGGCCCCGTAGAGGAAATAAACGAGGTGGTGGCACGAGAAACAGGTTGTTCAACCATGGGGAGAACATTTTCAGGTGCCGCGGGAGCACTGGGATCATAGTAAGTAAGTTGGTCGATCTTGACGACGCGTCCATCATGGGGGAACATCATGGTACGAAAGACCGAGGAAGCGACCGCCCGCATAGCATGCATGTAGCTGCGACCGAGTAAGAGGTTGTAATCAAGCTGGGCATTGATGACCTCGATATCGATGAGGACGGTTTTACCACCTAACTGGACAGGGACATTGGCTAGGAGACCTTGGGGCTGAGCCGAACGTCCGTCGTAGGCGCGTAATGCAGTGGTTGACTGCTGGAGTGTAGGGGATCCCAACTTCTGCCATACGAATGTAGACATAACGCATGTAGAGGCACCCTCATCGATGATGCATCGATGGATGACAAGATTCCGAACGGAAACAGAAACTTGGAATGCTAAGGTGGAAGGCAGGCGTGGTTCGGACTGGTCCAAATCAAATGCCATCAAATTCGAATCATTTGGGTCAATCCCCCCAATGGCGGAGAGTAAAGTCTTGCGCTGTGAAGGGCAGTTCTTCAAGACTTCTAACGCAGACATGGCTGCGGGAGATTGGGCTAGGTCATCTACAATGTTGTAGTTTGATGCAGCACGCGCATTGGGGTTGTTGTTGATACGGCAAAGTAGGAAACGAGCTGCTTTGGGAGCGCCATCGACCAGCGGGGGAGGGATACGTAACGCTTGATCAGTGGGATGAGTGTTAGTGGTTTTATCAGTGGGAAGGGCTTCAGAGGTGGAGCCATATTGGTTCCGACGGGTCTGTAGGTTGACATCATTGGAAGACATCATCAACAAGTGATGGGTACCTGAGTCAAACATGGGTTGATCAGGAGCGGCGTATGTGATCTGTTGTTGTTGGGGTTGTGCGTTAGCTTGAGGGGCCAACGGTTGAGTGTTCACCACGCCTTGGGTTGGTAAGGGGTTTTGCAGCACCAAAGGTTGCTGCTGAGGTTGTGGGGGGTTGGGCGGTGCTTGAGGAGCCGCATGCCCTTGGCGATGGGCATCATCAACCCAAAGTTGTCGAGCTCGCTCCAAATGTGGGCAAGTATGTGTGTAGTGGCCATAGACCCCGCAGATAGAACAAGGATGGTTTGTTCTCAAATTAGGGTTTTTAGCCTGCTTGGGCGGGCGATCAGGGTTTTGATTAGCGGGGGCCGCATTGTTGTTGTCGGGGGGATTAGCCGGTTGACCGGCTTGGTCTGCAGTTTGGTTGTTCCCACGATTACGGCCTTTGCCGTGGTTCTGTTGGCCCTGGTTGCGTTGGTTGTTCTGGTTTTGCTGCAGATTTTGTTGGGCGTAAACTTGCCCTTGAGCAGCAGGTGGGTTTTGAGGTTGTGCAGGAGCGGGAGCAGGCTGCGGTGGATGGTATGTAGGTGGAGGCTGCGCAGGTGCGGCACCTTGAGGAGGTTGCTGATATGTCTGCGGAGCAGGTTGTGGATTCGCCACAGGGGCTACCTGTGGCGGGTAATAAGCTAGTTGGGCTTGTGAAGGCGCAGGAGCTGGGGCAGCCTGCTGATAGTAGTAGGGCTGAGGTGCGACTGGGGGGGCATAAGCGGGAGTCGCATGACCAAAGCATTGAGGAGGACATGAGGGTCTGTGGGAATGGTGATGGGTCATGGGAGCATACGAGTTGGTTGCTCCAGACTGTGAGGTAGCCCGCGAAAGTTCGGGGCCAGAGGTAGGACGTGCAATAGAAAATGGTTGAGGATGCGAAGAAACACGACCGATGATGCCGTCTGCGGCGTGGGATGCCCCCGGCGCATCATGATGGGAGGACTCGCCGCGAGGGGCGTCAGGTATAATGGTATAAAGGTAACCCGACTGGGCGTAAATGAGGTCGAACTGCTGTTCCTTAAGGATGGCCTCTTCTTTAGACTAGGGTCTTTCTGAAGCTACATCCTTAGCGATAACAGGAAGAAGGGACTTGAGGAACCAATCTAGGAAGATACGGTCATCTAGTTTGATCTTGCATAAGCTACGGCGTCGACGCCACTCATGGATGTGGTCCGTGATATGGGTAGCCGTGTTTTGTCTACAAGATAGAAGGATCTCAATGCCCGCGTCATAGCGGACAGGCAACTGGAAGAACTGCAGGAATGTCGAGGAAAGGGAAGCAAAGGTGGCATGGGTCCCATGAGGTTGCTCGATATACCATTTGGCTGCAGAGCTAGTGAAGGTGCGCTGTAAGAGACGGAGGCGAACAGAGTCATCCACTATGGAGTTAGAGGAACACCATAGGTGGAAAGACATGATATGGTTTTGTGGGTCCTCACCAGCCTTGCCCTCAAACTTAGGGATGTCAGAGGGGAGCTTGGTAGGCATATGAGGCCATGTAGGGTCATGTCGAATAGGGTCGTTGGTCAATCTGGCCAGGTCAGGTAGGTTGAGGCTAGCCATGAATGGCAAACTGGAAGAAGGATGTGACACAGTAGTGGGTTGGACCAAATGGGGGCCAATGCCCCCAAGTGGAGGGACAGGATTTGGGATGGTGCCCCCAAGTGGGGGAACTAAGGTGGTGGAGGATGTTCCAGCACCACCATGGGTAGTGTGAGCCACTAATGTAGTGGGGATAAGTATTCCCGCTGCGGGAATAGGTACTGTGAGGGGAACAGTAGATGAGGGTCCCATGGAGGGCATACCCAAAACAGATGTAGTAACTGGTGTAATGGTGGATGTGCCACCAATGGTCCCTATCACAAACGGAGTGGAAGTCGTGCCAGCCATGGGGCTAGTAGGGGCAGTGTAAATAGGGTTCTCAGACTCTTCGTCAGAATAGGAGGTAAAGTAAGGGGCATCACTATCTGGTGACGGAGTCCTACGTCGCTGACGAGTGGAGTCAAGTGACAAGGCTGTAGATCTGTGATGAGTGGTATCAACGGATAATGATCAGAATCTATGACGTGTGGTGTCAAGAGAACCGTGCTGTGGGGGCTCGCCCTTGAGGTGCCGAGAATGTCTCGGGGACTCAATGGTGACAGATGGTGTCAAATCTCTGTGGGTTGAGGTGAGTATAAAAACAGCTCAAAAAGGCCTAATGCAACCGAGTGTGCAGAAGGAGAGCTAAAAAACAAGGCACTCAGGCCAACAACCAACTCAAAACACCCACTGCAACAGCTGTGCTACAAGAGGTGGAGTGTCAACAAAGATGGTCAGAATACCAACAAGCAGCAGGTTTCCTAAAAAGAAAAAATGGTGGACTCACTAGACCAAAGGGAGGTAAAGGAGCATGCAAACACCTAACTAAAAGTATTCTGACTCAACTAAACATATCCTCTGCAAGGTGATGAAATCCAAGTCAGACAATATGAGTAGGAAAGCCATGTGGCTATGATATCCCCCTACCGGGAGGGACACCGGGTAGTCAATCCTAGAAGAATGGCAACTAAGATACCCCGTTCATGACACGTCCAGAAAGGTGAATCTGCCGTTTAGTTCGTTGACCGCAATACCCCTATACAGGGATATCCCGCGAACCGCGAAAGGTAGCCCTTCGGTTACTGAATGGAGTGCGGTATTCCACTCAGGCCTCCGGAACCAGTCTCCCGACTTCAACCCTCCTAAGGGAGAGGCCCTCTGATAAACTGGTCGTGACCGTGCCAAAAAGTACTAGGGGATTTTGGTTCCCTATTTGGACAACAACTATGTCTCAAGTGAAATAACCGAGGGGTGTTATTGGAAGCCTATCCCCCCGATCCTACCTAACTACAATGATTCTTTTGTGTTCCCCAAGTGGGGTTAGAATGTTGGTTCAATTAGGTACTTTTTAAGGCTCACTTGATTTATGTGACAGAGTGTGTGTTCGTGAGGTGATGAACCCAAAATAGAAGTGCCACAAGGGGGACAACTTCTAACTATCAATAATGCTGAAATTGAAACTTTTAACTTGCAAAATTTTCTGAATTAAAAATACTGAAATTTTAAAAAGATTCTGTAAAGGGAACAGAAATTATGTTACAGAAAGGCTGTAAGGAAGTGAGCTGCAGGTAGGACAGGGGGCTGTTCAGATGCAGAAAATATTGCAGCAAAAGGGGCTGGGCTCAAAACAAGAAAAATGCAGAAATCAGACTGCGGGTCTGTGGCGAAACAGAACAGGCAGACCGCGGGTTTGAGAGCAACAGTGGCGGTCAGATCGCAGCAAACAGGCGGATTAGCCGTGGCCGGATCGCAGGTAACAGACTTGAATCCGCCGGCAGGGCGTCGGAAACCGTCTGAGAGCCGCGGTCGGGTCGCAGGTAAAGGCCTGAAAGACGCGGTCGGGACGCGACTGCAGAGGGAAAAAGCGCGGTGTGCGGCGGCCGAAAGGGACAGCCGAAAAGAAAAAATTATAAACGAAACCAGAAATTCAAAATCCAGTGGAGTCACCAAAACTGTGGCTAGGGTTTTACCCCTAGCTTGTGCAAATGAGCACCTACTAAGGAGAATGGACTCCTTAGTAGCAGTTCAGTAAATGTAAATAATTAAGCTAAAACAGAAATTAAATTACTTCTAAAACATGCATAAAACATAAACAACAAATTTAAATAATGGCTTTTTGTATTGATATTACCTTCAATGTGAAGGTTTGATGAAGCCCTTTTCAATGTCCGAGAGGATGCTCCAAGCTTCAATATGCTCCTTCTCCTTCTCCAATGGTGGGAATGGGCCAAAAGTGGCTCTCAAGGTGAAAGTAGTTCAATGATGAACTAGGGTTTCGAGAGAGATTTTGGCAGAGTAAGGGTGCTTGTGATTGTGGATGTGGAATAAGGGATCTCCATCACCTATTTATAGTTTTTTGGTGGTGGAGTGCTGACCCATGGTTTTGGGAAACACATGGTTTTGTGCAGCTGTATAGGGTTTTTTCCTCCTTTTCCTCATTATTTTATATTTTTTATTCCCTTTTTAGGGGATTTTTGCTATTTTTGAGGAATTTTGGATATTTTTGGAGGAAAAAGGGGTTTTTTAGCCTTTTTTAGGCTATTTTGAGGGTTTTGTGGCCTTTTGGAGGCATTTTAGGCCTTTTGGAGGCTTTTAAATGGGATTTTTTGGGATTTTAAGGGAAATATGGTAGGAAAATGGACAAATGAGCCATATAATGTGGTAGATGAGGTAGTGAACACTTTTTGGGTGTTAACACTAGTAAATTAATCACAAGGATGATAGCAATATAAGTAGTAAGTATGATGGTGAAAACAATGAAAGTAATATTTAGGAGGCGAAAGTACACTACGGAACATTAGTTCGATGTGTTGTTCATTGAGAGTTAGGATTGGTGAAAGTATCTTAATTTAGCACTTGAGATACCTTGTGTATCTAGCTATGTGAATAGGTGAGTCGTGACCTACTGGAGGTGTGATGTCGATCTTTCTATAGCTAGCGTTCGAAGTAAGTGAGTTCGACTTGATCTGCATTAATATGGAGGGACATATTTTGTACCAATGTAGTGACTCCTTTTGGATCATGTTTCATTCTAATAAGTGTCGACGGGAGGTCATATGAGGGGGCTATGCTATGAATCTCGAACCTAAGTTTTGGAGAATAAGTGAATTGGCAAGGTGATATACCTTAAAGATTGTAATGAACGAAGAAGTGTTCTAGTTCTATTAGTTAAATATGATGGTGGAGTCCACTTATGTTTAATAATGCGTTGAATTGTCGAATAAATATACATTTGTGTTCAAATATTAAGGGATGATGGTTACCACTATTAGTGACTAGGATAATTGTGTTGCTTCGCATTATGTACCGGATCTACGGGTTATATATATGTATATAAGGGGAGGATCATCGATAGAAACAAGAGATGCATTAAGCAAATCTAATAAGGTAGTGAATGGAGTAAGGACATGGTAGGAAGGCAATAAAATGGGAGATAATTGAAAGTCAATAACACTTCACCAATAGTCTAACAACCGTTATAAATCAAGTACTTGGAATTTGTAATAAGACTATGTTTTAGGGGAAATAGTGCATTTCCAATTATGAGAAATGATGAAATTATTTATTGAGGAGAATGGGTATCTTTACAAAACTGGCAAGAAAGGGAGTAAGATTATATGCGTATCTCATGTCTAGTGATAATGTGTAGTTGTATGAGGCACCTAGATAGAGGTGGTAGGTCAATATTCAAGGTATGTGTGAATGGATTCCCCTAGTGGAAATTTAATTAGTATTAAGATATGAGAGATATCTATGTATTAAAATCAACACCGTAAATTTTCTATGTGTAATGTGCAATTAATCATGTTTCAATATAGTAAGTGGAAAGAGATTGAAGAAACTAGGTATGTGCGAGAAAAGGGTAGGGATTATATGCTGCTAGTCTTGCTTAGGTTAAATTGTCATGATGGGGGAAAATATTATTGAAAAACAACCAGGATTTAATAATTACAAAATGAACAAGCAATAAAATATAAAAGTAGGTAAATTATTGAGGGACTAATGAAGTTACTCATAAACTTTAATCAAAGAGTTCATCCTAAATTCTAAAATTTTAAGATTAATGTCTGGGTTTAATGTATAGACTAGATCAAACATTAATTTATTTATTTAAAAACTTAGAAAAAAAAAAAAACCTTTGTCGAGACTTCAACGTATAGTCGAAGAGATGAAACAAACACTTAATCTGAAAACAAGGAACCGCTAAAACGAGCCTGGCAAGCTGAATGCTAAGACGCTAATTTCACTACATGACAAAATCATTAATGCAAACGACCATATATTTCAACACGTTGATCCTAACAAACTGTTCCTTGCACATAAGTATAAATATAGGCATTTTAAGGAGCACCGCATTAGGTTTTCCTCGTGATGTAAAATGACAGGGTAGAAATGAATTCCTTTATTTTCTTATATTTCTTCTCTAATTTCAGTTCAAAATTTTGGTACGAGGATGGGGTACTTATGATGACAGTGGCTTCCATAATTTTATTAAAATAAACTTAAAAATTTAGTGTTTCCTATACAAACCTTATTTAGTTTACTTTAAGCTAGGTTGACAGTCTTATGATAAAAAGAAATACATGCTAAAAGTCTAAGACATTCACTCACGTAAAAAGATCAACTTAAAAGTTAACATCTACAACCATCTAGAATAATTCAAATGAGTATTAGAAAGAGTGGAAATTTTTATATATCAATTAAGAAAGGAAAATTGGTGTTCTAAATCTATTAATGAATTTCGTAGAATGCATTAGTTGCAATGCTAAGTAACATCATTTAGTTTTATTGAATGGTTTTACATGTTAAGTAATTGACATGTTTAGTGGTTATGTGAAAGTGTCATTTGTTAAGTCGACCACATCTAAACTTTGCTTATGCGAAATAAGAGAATATGGTAAAATAAACATGGAGTGGTGTTTGAATTGTGAGTTCCTAGGTCCCCACAACAAATTACACAAACGTCAATGTGTGTGTATATAGATAACTTGGTACAAAGTACAAATTAAAGTGAAAACTCATGAACACCTCATAATTATGTTTACAAATAGAATTTTCATTTAAAAATATAAATAAATGTAATAATATACAAGTATTTTAGTTGGAAAAGGATAAGATATGAAATGTTATGAAGCTCAAAGATAGAGAGAGACTTAGAAAATACATTATATTTTATTTAGATAAGATAAAGGATGGAAATAAATTTGCTCGATACAAGGACTAGGTATCCTTTTGAATCCCATTATGGAAAACACCATGCACTTAAACGAGGAGGTTGCATATAAAGCTTATTAAAAGACTATTTTCTTAAGGGGGTACATGACTTTAGAATGAATAAGTTAAATATTGGGGTAACGGTGCAACAAGGTTTTTGAGAAAATTTTGGATTAATCATACCTAATATAGTGATGATCTCGTGTAATAATAAAAGGGTCATAAGAATCTCAACACAGTCCTCAACTTAACTCAATTAAAGCGGTTGTTATGAAGTCCTAATATGATTGAACATATTACGTAATGATGTTTTCGTTCAACTTGTAGGCTTAGACTAAGGCCTTTACGAAGTACACAAAGGTTGCTTGTGTGGGTAGGAAGAGTGGTGATGTACAAATACAATGGCATACTAGGATAAATACTAGTAATTACCTTTGCGATGGTAAGGGTGGGAACAAAACTAGCTATGAGATTTTTAAGGAATTGAATAAGTAATGGTTTCCCAATAAATTATATTGGTTTGAGAATAAGAATAATAAATAAACATGATAACAATTGTATTTTGATAAGAAATAGCCATGTGAAAAAAAAAAAAAAAACCCTTGTAAACAATAATAGTTCTCCTAGTTTAATGATGTTACGATACTGTTGTTATTATTTATTACCAATAGGGAAATAATAATGTATGACCTTAGGGTTTTAAGGACATGAACCTTCTTCCCTAAGAGAGGTATGCAAACCTTAAGGGTCCCTGGTAGTTGCATGTTGAGTGAATACAAATTAAGAGTTCTAACGACCTCCAATTTAAATCGTTGATTATTTCATGCTAAGTTGGATCAATATAAGCTTTTTGTGATGAGTAAACCTCTCTGGATGTTATAACTTGAAGGATGTTGATAAATGGTCAGAAGTAGGATACTAAGGTGGATAGCACTCGATTACAACCTTAGGGATTCTAGAGATTCAATAGAAGGATTAATCTAAATGTTTCTTTAATTATTAGAATACACATCCGGGGATAAAAGAAGCAAAGCCATAGGATAATATCGGCATATTCGGTCAAGTCAAAGCTAAGTAGGACAAGTATGGCCAATGCCTGCTACTTGCAAGACTGAAGAGTTTATGTGTCAAGAATTTCCCTGCATTATTATGACCATAACTTCGGGACGAAGTTTCCTGAAGGGTGGGTGTATGTAATGCCCCATATTTTGACTAGGTGTGTTTATGAGTTAGACACCTTTCACTTTATTTGCTTGTTATCTGTTCGACTCAGCTAGATAGAGTTTTCGGCATGTTAGATATGATGATATGTTGCTACTATGTTTAGGATGTTACTATGCCCATGCTGATACTACGGTTATGAAGTTACTATATTCATGTAGTTATTAAGTTATGATTATCATGAGATTCATTGCTTTTATGATGAAAATATATGTTTTAGCGTTTTCATTGATGAAATGTGAAATATATGGTGTTGTACGTGGGTACCAACCTATGATGAAATTGATAGAACTGTTATATTGCATACATACCTATGATGCGATAAAATTGTGATGTGAAATAAATGATGTTGATGATATGGATCAATTGGTGATCGAATGGAAATGCTTGTTATAAAATGTGTATTTTGTGGAATACTAACCTATAGGACTCAAGGGATATGGGATAGCCGGATACTTGATCTGATATATGGATAAGAACCTATCCATGCAGTAAACCTTAGCAACCGAAATTGATGATACGATGACATGGACCGATAATCTTGATAGCAGCAAAGTATGATTTGATAAGGGTGTAGACCCAGTATGTTGAGACGGATGGATGTGTTTCCCACCCTATGTTCCTATGATACCCAAGGTCATGGGAGGGCCGTGCTGAGACACGCTCCCCATGTAGTTGTGATGACGATGGTCGGATACCTGCTAGGGGAGGATAGGTCCGCTGTCCAGCCGACGCTATCGCTCTCAAGTTCTATGTGGTCAGGTCGGTGAGTCCGACACCCACTTTTGTACTAGCAGAGGAAGGATAGGGAGGATGTGGACGTAGGTTAGGATGGGAGGATATGATAGTTAGTACTGTTGAGGGTTGGGTATTCATTGATCTTGAGTTAGTGGTAGTAGGTAGCTTTCCTTGTACCTGATTGATTGAACAAATGTAATCATAAAAGTAATGAAATGAAATCTTAAGGGTTAACTGATAAAATAAACGATGATGTTTTAGTAATATTATGATGAATGTATACTTGTTCAGTTTGCATAAAGTATTATTAGTATTAGTTAGCTGTTATGCATAGGTAATATGACGTACGTTTATAGTACATGTCCGTCTTGTGCATGCGCTGGCCACGCATGCACATTATGCACATGCGCGATAATATTGGTTTACAACATACTGATCAAAATTTAACAATGTTATAAGTTATCATAGATAACTCAATTAAGTATTTACTGAATGACTTAATTAGTAAAAGATTATCAAGTTCTAATGTGTAAAAAAAGTTAATTAGTCTTTGTATGTAAACATGGTAATGAACGATTAAAATAAGTGTCATTGATTGCAAGTATCCTCAAGTGAATGTGTCTTCAATATGAAGTATAATAGTTAAACATTAATACTAGAAGAGTGTACTACATAATTGTTGATCATGATTAATTAAACCATTAAGTATATTTCATTATTTATACACAGAAGTACTATGTTGACACTTATCGATTAAACAAATAAATATTTTAATTACTATTCACAATTAATTTAGTTACTATTATTATTAATTATTATTGTTATTATTATTATTATTTAATTAATAATAATAATGATAATAATCCTTTTTATAAAGCATAGCGGATGGAATAATTTATTTAATAGATTATTCATTTAATTAATTACAGAATCATTCCAAGTAAATTAAAAGGATTTGTTTAAATAAATTATTGAATAATCCCACTGCTCGAGAGAAACTTGGATGATTAAAAATAATATATATAATCATCATTTTACCTTGAAAAGGGTGTTGCATTAATGATTTGTACTTCCAAAAACCATGACAGCTAGGGCGGTGGAGTGATAAGGAAGTTATGCCTTTATGAAGGAGAAGGATTTCTATAAAGAGGGGATTTAACAAAGTAGTAGGGGGGTTATTGTGGGAGAACTGTAAGGATTTGTGGGGAGAAGGGAAATATTCCGAGGAGGGGGATAACTCGAGGAATGGAGGAGGCAGAAAACTCCATCGAGGAGGGAGAAAACTCACTGAACAGTTTAGTTATTGAACCAACGACAAGGCTGCTATGAGGATTATCGATCTGTGGGCTTGGGGGCTAGGAAATCCGTTGATTTCCTAGGGTCAGCAAGATAATAGCTGATCAGCAGGGTGGACACATAATTTCGGGTTGCTAAGGGAACCTACAGAATCCACTACAGGAATCTTCTTACCTTACTGCAAATCTATGGATCCAGGTATTTTACTGAGCTAGCTTAAATAAAATGTATTTTCTTTTATTTTCAAATTATGCATGTTAAAAGAAAAGAGTTAAAATGAAGAGTCTTAAGTTTATGTTTATTTAATTGCAGAAACATATAAACATTTAGATAATAGAAACATAGACGGTGGATCCTTTTCTTTTGGAAAACAATAAAGAGAAAATCTTGGTATTTACAAGAACATGGAATAGAGTCCCAGTGCCTAGATAGGGCACTGCAGTAACCGAGCTATTAGGATTAGAGATAAATAATATACCTTAGATTTCCGAGGCTCTGAAGGAAAAATCAGAGCTTCTAAGCTCTGTAATACTTGATCTTTCAGGCTCTTTGCAGTACCTCTTTTGGTACATTTTGGTGGCACTTTAGGAGAAATAATCATTACTTTAAGTTCTGGCCAAGGTGGTGGATGCTTGCAAGCGGTATTGGCTTTGAGATGCTAAGGCCGGGTGGAGCAGGGTTTCTCAATACTCAATACTGTTGTTTTGTTTACAGATAAGTCTGAAAACTTTATTTTAGGGTTAGTGTTGATTAACTTATTTTATTAAACTTTTTAAATGTTAATTACTAGTATTAGTAGCAACAACCACTTTTTTAAATGTGATTGATATTATCCTATGGGTTTATATCAACCATGATGGAGAATATATTTATAAAACCATATCAATATTTTTATGTCGTATGTTAAGAAGCTTCCCATGTCATTTTGAAAAAACAAAAAAATGAAGCACATAGCTTAGTTGTTTTGAATTATTACTATAACTAAAACAAGTTAAATTTTATAACAGCTATGCAAGGCTTGCCATGGTTGCCATCAAATAAAGACAATATTATTCACTTCCATAGTGTCAAGCAATGGGATCATGCTCATATTAAAAGCAATATAAAGAATCCTATTTTTTCTCAACTTTAATAAATTACTTTTATAATTTAAATATTTTACCATTGATTTATACTCCATAGAAGTATATCGAACTTCAATCAAGAGAATGAAATAAAGAGTGTTATATTTCTTAAATTGTAATTTTTGGATTTGCTTAATCCAAGCTTCATGAGTAATGTTGGAAGCCAGTAAAAAATAACTTTCTAGAAAATAACTTCATGTAATTGAGAAAATTTGACTGTATAATAATGTGTATATATAAATTTTTGCCTAAAAATGTGTATATATATAAATTTGAGTATATAAAAATGTGTATATATAAAGCATGTCATTAAAAAAATATTTTGAAGAATTAAAAAAAGACAGCTATTTAACTTTGATATGGCTATGACTAAAAAAATTGGAATTTGAATTGTTGTTTCATTTTATGGACATAGTTACTTGAAATGCTTTATTTTTTGCAAAAATGGTCATCAATTTAGTCCTTCCAATGCTTACACATAGAGTAAAACTATTTATGGATTACAATTACACGATTCAAAATAATAATAATAATAATAATAATAATAATAATATTGAATTTATCACTATATTGGCTAAATCCTTCGGATGACACTAGTTATGAGATAATTTATTTTATAATTAACCATGCCTTAAAATATTATAGTAATTTAAATAGCTTAAATAGAAGGAAAACAAAAACAAACAATTAACCATAAATAATAATAAAAATGTTAAATGACTTTTGGACATAATTTATTTTATAATTAACCATGCCCAAAAATACTAACCAGGTTTTTCCAATTTTATTAAATTTTCAACCTGTACTATGGATATTTTTTTATAATATTATAGTAGCTTAAATAAAGGGAAATAAAAAACAAACAATTAATCATAAATAATAATAAAAAGGTTAAATGGCTTTTGGACATAAATCATTTTTATTGCTGCATACTCAAGTAGACAAAAATCATTCATGAATGCAATTACAAATGCCGGTGAAAAAAACATAATGTTTTGATGACAAGCAGAATAGTTACTTGTCAATAGGATTTGTTCCTTGCTCTTATGGAGCCTTGCAAAGCTTTTCTGGGAAATGGATCTTTTGGCCTTGCCATTTCAAGCCATCCATGAGCGAAGTCGTTAGCAAATGGATCACTTAGTTTGCTTGGATTAACAGTGTGATGAATCTTTTCAAATATCATTAATTAAATAGGCATATAAGTTAATTTATTACATTTGAGTCCGAATACTAAGAAGAATATTCCAGTTTGCTTCAATCATGTCCACAAATAATAGGTTTATATTCAAAATCTTGAAAAATATGGTACCCCTCGCACTATTCCAAAATAACAAAAGTTGGTCTCTTTATGTTGAGGCTGTGTAAGGAGTTGAATTTAAAACTGAAACAACATTATTATGGCAAGTTCAGTATTGATTTTGCACTCTTTATTTAAAGATATTGGCCATAGATATTAAGCAAATCCGACTTTCATAAAATGGTTGCTCCATATATTAAAGAGCTAAGGCAGAGCTTTCAGCGGATTACTTAGAAGAGGATGAATAACAACTCGCAAACCTTTAACAAATGTACCCTGAATATTTACTAATAAAGATATCTTGACAGAAATTATATTTGCATTAGGTTCCGCACGTCCAATAAAAAGAATTTTGGATGACTTATTCAATCAATTTGAAGGTGAAAAGGTTTCCTGAGAAGTGACAATATTATTCACTTCATGAGCAGGAGTTGTCATAATCTTGTAATTCTCAGCCATATTCCATGTCTTCAGACACTGTAAAAAGAATATAACGAGATCAGCACAGCCCTCTAACTAAAAACGTCCATCCAAGTAAAAACCCATTACAATCTTTGCTACTGGAACTGTACCTTGGGGACTATTAAAATCATTTGCAACATACAAAAATGTTCATAAAAATATTGGGACTTGCCTAATAGCAGCCAATGAAAAAACCAGTAAAAATAGGCCATTCTAACTCGGAAGTAAAAACCAGTAAAAACAAGCCATTCTAACTCCGAAGTAACAAAATCGTTTGATTGTGTAAGAAATTGCAGGAGCAAGAAGCGAATTTAATAATAAATGAAGTACGAAATAAAAGGGGCATAAAAAGAAAATGTATGAAAAATCTCACCTGAGGAATTGATTTTAGGAGTTTTGATGCGAGAAAGAAAACCAAATCTGTAAAGATGTAATTCGTTAATCATTTTTTCCCGCAAAGATTCCAAGCAATAAATATGAAGAGTAAAATGAGAGATAAACATGTCATGGCCGTCACCTGTGAAAAATCCGTCCCGTTCTCTGGTGAGTCTAGTCTTTACAGTGCCGGGATGAAGAGAATTTGCAGTGACATCGGCCTTCATTTTAGATGGAGCCTGTGTTAAATGTTTCTGCTGTGGAAATCTTTGATTTGAATGGTTAAATAAATCTTTGATTTGGGTGGTTAAAGAAACATAGGACAAGATTAAGCTATACCTCCAGTTTTGTTGGAAAAAGTAATTACTTCTGGTTTTTGTGAGTTATATTATTAGAAGTAAAGTTAATTTGAGTTAAAGCCTTTGTAAAGCATAAAGCTTAGGGCATAAAAGTTAGGTTAGGGTTTTAGCATGTAGAAATGTTTAAATACGACTTTGAGATTCATTGTAAGTATGAAGTTTTATGTGAATAGAAAGCAATAGCTTGTTCCTTAAAATTCATCATAATATCAGAACTTGATTAAGTCTCTTAGAGAACATATTAATTCAAGAGCAGATCCAATCGTGTTGTATTCTTCCATAGCAAAGAAGGCAGAGATCATTCAATCAAAGCCAAGATCTTTCACCAATCAGGTCAAAAAATTGATCCAAAAAATTGGACAGAGATCCGGGTTCGAGTCTGAAACACAAGACTGAAATCGACCCCAGAAAGCTTCTAGATCCGCAGATCTGAAGCAAATTCGTGAAGATGCGCCCAGCCATTAAGAGAGATTGCTAGAGCCGAAGAAACTCCTGCCGCAGTTGCAGAGTGTGAAGAAGGCGACAAATCCTCATATTTGTGTTGAAGATGCTGTCGCGATCAGTTCGTGAAAGATAGCCGCGTGAGGGAATCCACCGTAGATCTGCCTGAGTTATTCTCTAGCGTTGACAGAAGCGTGAAGATATGCCCAGAAATCCAATCCTCAGAGTTCTGTGTTGAGGAAGGTGTGGTAGATTTGCTCTAGAGAGGATAGATCACGATTGAAGAAGGGAGTCGATCGGTGAAGATAGAAGACTAGACAGCCGTCTAGAGGATCTGTCCCAATCCACCAGAGGTGAATTCGCTGCCAGATAAATCCGCAGAGGAATATGACTGCAGTGTTGGAGAAGCTTTGCAGGTGAAGAAATCGCATTAAAAGAAAGCCCAGGCATGCATGCCGCATGAGAACTTAGTTGAAGATTGTTGCCCGAGGATAAACGTGTGAAGTAGCAATCCATTGAAGAGAAGAGCGGATTACTGTGTTGAAGAATTATGTGAGCACACGAACAAGGGTAATCCATAAAATCTGTTTGAAGGTATTAAATCGCATGCAGAAGTATTTTGGTTCATGCAATATTTATTCAACGAGAGAATTTTATTGTGTGAAAAGTAAAAAGTGTTTTTATTGTCCACCTCATGGTAAAAGTATTTTGATGAAAGTTCTTTTGTAAAAGAGATATAGTGGACATTATTGTAGAGATCACGTGAAAACGATGAATGGATGCATACCCACTTTATTGAAAAATTATTGTTTTCTTAAAAAGTGTCTTTTTTAGAAAAATGATTTAAAATTCTTTTGTAAAAGAGATATAGTGGACATTATTGTAGAGATCACGTGAAAACGATGAATGGATGCATACCCACTTTATTGAAAAATTATTGTTTTCTTAAAAAGTGTCTTTTATAGAAAAATGATTTAAAATAAAAGAAACTCTGCCATGAAACTAAAAGGCCGTAGCTTTGAAATGGAAAGAAAGAGTTCAAATTGCTAGATTGAAGGAAGATCTTGCATTAAGAGAGTATGTCGACTCAAGAGAAGGAGGCCATAGTCCTCAATGAGCCTTAGTAGAAGGCAAATACACAATTTGATAACCTCTTAACAACAGAGGATGAAGAACTTGAACCAGAGTACGACGGTGATCACCTTTCTTATGAAGAAAGAGTGATAGTGCTACAACAAAAGAAGTTCATTAATGAGTTGTTGTTTGGAATGGTAACCCTACTTGAAAATGACGATCAAGTGGATGATGTCTTTGTAGCAGTAGCAACTGAGGAGGACAAAGCTAAACAAGTTTCAAAGAAGATTTGGCATTCATTGAGGATTGGCTTGCAAAGCCAAAAGAAGTTGTAGATGACAACTTACATTCTGTAATAGTAGAATATGAAGAAGAAGCAAGATATGTTATGTACCCAGTTGAAAAGCTCAAGGAAGAAACATGCAACAAGTATATTGTAGGAAGCATTGAAGATGTTGTAGACCACCGATTTTTCAACGAGAGCCATGGAAAAAAGAAAAATCCATGCAATAACAAGAAGAGATATCTAGAGTTTAAAGTCTGGAACACAAAGAAGAAGAAAAGCATTGAAAGCTTCAAAGTTTGGAGTAGGAAGTACGAGAAGATGTTGCATCACCACATTGCAGCAAAGAAAGTCAAGATGAAGATGTTCTGTAAGCCTAGCTGAGACATAGACCACCAGACAATTTTTTTTATGTTCTTAGCCACAATTAGTTCGTATGTTTAGCGGTTGTAATTAAGGGGGAGTGTTGGAAAAAGTAATTACCTCCCGCTTTTGTGAGTTATATTATTAGAAGTAAAGCTAAGTTGAGTTAAAGCCTTTGTAAAGCATAAAGCTTAGGGCATAAAGCTAAGTTAGGGTTTTAGCATGTAGAAGTGTTTAAATACAGACCTTCGGGTCCATTGTAAGTATGAAGTTTTATGTGAATAGAAAGCAACAGCTTGTTCCTTAAAATAAGGAAGAGAGAATGTGGACTCAAGAGAAGGAGGCCATAGTCCTCAATGAGCCTCGGTAGAAGGCAAATACACAAGTTGATAACCTCTTAGCAATAGAGGATGAAGAACTTGAACCAGAGTATGATGGTGATCACCTTTCTTATGAAGAAAGAGTGATAGTGCTACAACAAAAGAAGCTCATTAATAAGTTGCTGTTTGGAATGGTAACCCTACTTGAAAATGACGATCAAGGGGATGATGTCTTTGTAGCAGTAGCAACTTAGGAGGATGAAGCTAAAGTAACAATTTTCGAAAAAGATTTGGCATTCATTGAGGATTGGCTTGCAAAGCCAAAAGAAGTTGTAGATGACAACTTACATTCTGTAGTAGCAGAATCTGAAGAAGAAGCAAGATATGCTATGCACCCAGTTGAAAAGCTGGAGGAAGAAACATGCAACAAGTATTTTGCAGGAAGCATTGAAGATGTTGTAGATCACCGGTTTTTCAACGAGAGCCATGGAAAAAAGAAAAATCCATGCAATAACAAGAAGAGATATACAGAGTTTAAAGTCTGGAGCACAAAGAAGAAGAAAAGCATTGAAACTTCAAATTTTGTAGCAGAAAGTATGAGAAGATGCTCCATCAGCAAAATGCAGCAAATAAGATCAAGATGAAGATGTTTTATAGGTCTAGCTGAGACATAGACCAGCAGGCAATTTTTTTTATGTTCTTAGCTGCAATTAGATCTTATGTTTAGCCCTTGTAATTAAGGGGGGGTGTTGGAAAAAGTAATTACCTCTTGCTTTTGTGAGTAATATTATTAGAAGTAAAGCTAAGTTGAGTTAAAGCCTTTGTAAAACATAAAGCTTAGGGCATAAAGCTAAGTTAGGATTTTAGCATGTAGAAGTGTTTAAATATAGAGCTTCGAGTCCCTTATAAGTATGTAGTTTTGTGTGAATAGAAAGCAACCGCTTATTCCGTAAAATTCATCAAGTCTCAAGGCAAGTTCTTTTGTGTGTAGAATATTTGCCAGTTTAGATTGAGCGTATGCGGGTGGCATCATAACTATCATGCTTACAGGATTAGTGTATTACATATTACAGTTGTATCTTAACACAGAGTCTGATTCTAAAACTAAAAGGTAGTAAAAACCTAATACTCGAGCGCTTTTACCTCTTAGGATCCTTTAACTGGCCAAACTGGATTTCTTCTTTTCCCACCCAGGTGTGAAGATAAAACAATACATTTATAATCCTTCCTTGAATGATTGCTTCCTTAGCGGTTTGGATCATTTTGTCGACTAACAGCTTAGTTAAAAGAAAGTGACCTGCAAATAAGCACGGCCACTGAGAGCAGTGTAAGGTTTTGAATTTACAGAATATTTTAATTGAATTCCGCTATGTAAGATTACAAAGATTGCAAAAAGGTGTGTATGCTTACCAAGATAATTTGTAGGGAAAGTCATCTCAAATCCGTCCTGAGATACCTGAAATTGTTGACAAAACTTTAACAGCACGGACATACAGAGTCCTGTGGTTACTGCATGCTTCAGAGTATACAATTTATTTTGGTCAGTTTCTTTAATATCTCCATCCGTTCATAGATAGATGAAATTTTGCAGACTTACATAAGAATATTAAGCGGTAGGGATTCAAAGTCTGTGGCAAATCTTTTTATCGATGCAAATGAGCTGAGATCTAGTTCCATCAATATGATTTCTACTGTGTGAATCTCTTTCTGAATACTAGATTTTACATCTTCTGCTGCTTTCGGATTCCTTGCAGGAATGATCAAGCTTGCCCCTCGCTTAGCTAGCACTCTTGTAGTTTCTGCTCCAATTGCAGATGTTGCGCCTGCACATCGAACAGATTTCAATAAGAAATTATCAGGTAAAACTAATCAAGTCAAGAAAACAATACGATTTAATATAGATCGTAAGGCAAGCTACGAGAGGAAGCCTACTATTACCAGTGATTATTGCATCATTGTGCCGGCATCTCAATTCTTATTACTTCGCACTAACACCTGCATTGCTAGACATTGATGCACTATTCTGCTACTTGCCTATGGATTTCCTCAGAAAGATAAAGGATACGGCAGAATTCAAATCATTGAACCGTGAAATCTTCAAAACAGCCCATTCATCAACGCCTTAAAACACTATGCTCATTTGTATGGACGGAATAAAGAATAAAGTGGTCTGACCAAGATGGTAATAATCAAAGTCTCAACAGGGCAGAATGTGTACCTTTTTTATCCAGGTGTAGAATGAGAGAGTTGGAACCTTGAATGAACCACCATACTATTCTTAGTCCTCTCTCATTTTCTGGCATGTCATCTTATTTGCAAATCATTTGAACCCTTGCTGAGAAAGATGGAGATAGACAAATATAAAAACCAGAGAAAATCACAGCTCAAACTCATTTCCGAGAGCATACTAGAGTACCACAAACGCAAACCAAACCAACCTGTGGAAGACTCGTCTCATCTGCATCCACAATGGAGCCCTCCATTTCAACTGCTGCAAATCGAGGTTCCTTCTATTTTGATCGGAAAAACCAATCTGCATGGAAACAAAAGAGCTTTACCTGTAGGCTATGATGACTTGACCATCACGATCGATTGGCATGTGACTGGTTAACTTCTGGAGATTAGCTTCGTCTTACCCACCGCCCTTCTGTTGTAAAACGTGGCGGATCACTCCCCGTGTGGCAAGAGAACCTGATTAACAAAAAAACGGTGAATTTATCAGTCGACCTTTGGGTAGGCTGCTCATCCACAATAAATCCTGGTCGTTCAATGTGTGTGCTTGACGAATCTATGTGTAGGTATATGCCAAACCATTGAATCTCCGCCGTCCATTCTTAATCAGGATTAAAAGGCTGCGATGGCACTCCTAGGAACAATTCCCATTGTAGCTAAATTCTTAGTATGTTAGTATGAAATACCGCTTTTGAAAGATGATGTATATATCTAAGATAATGGTACTAAAGATGTGATGTAAATTAATGTATATTTTGATTCTTAATAAATTTTAAGTATATAATTTTTCTATAGAAAAATATAAAATTTATTATTTTGAAAATTTATTTTAAATAAAAATAAAAATAAATTAATTAAATCAAAATTAAATTTACATACAGATCACTAAAAAATCATTTCAAATGCTTTTTCTTTAATGGTGGGAAAAAATATATTTATTAAAATATACTAATTTTTTAAACACATTTTTTATGTATTATTTTCAAATTACTTTTTAAAAAATCTAACTTTTATTTTTAACACTTTTTTATTTACAATTAAATTAATTATCATATTCCATTCACCTTTGTCATTTCAAACCTAAACATAATTCAATCTTCCTATCATTGTACATTCCATTAAACGTCCATGTTATCTACTTTGTTTGTTGGTATCGAAACCCATATATTGATGTATATTATTAATACTAAGTTATCATTAGTGTCTAAGATTATGAGATATTATTTTGATTTAATATTATTATAAAGAAAATATAAGAAACAAAATAAATAATGAAAGATAAATAAAAATTAAAATTATAGAAATGAAAATTAAAAATTTGGAAAACAAAAATGAAATTAATGTTGAAAATATAGTTTAGTAATATCATCATAGATTTAATTAGCTTATTTAAAACTAATTATTAGGTGTACCATTGAAATTAATGTTGAATACTTATCTAATATTATCAAGCTAAATTCTAGAAAAGATTTGGTTATAGGGAGAAAAAATATATTAAATGTTTGTTGTCCTATTTTAATTTGTTAATTACTAATAAACACAAGGACATTGGTGAATAGTAAGAAGAACGGAAGATAGAATTGTGAATCACGTGATTGATAGGCTGAGTCATGACTTAGGACCGATTTTTAGATACGAGTAGTTGTGTAAAGCCTCTTTCTAAGACCAACAGCTTGTTGTTTCAATCAAACACATTTTAAAACTTTAATCTAAAGTTTGTGAATCTAAATTGATATTACCAAGGTCGACATGGATAGATAATGAAAGAGTTTCTAATTCATGATGTTTATTTAGTAACTTGGGGTTCTCCTTCTAAATATTCCTTCCCACATGGATTAATGTTTCACGGGGAAAATATTTTTTTTTAATTATCGCCATTCTTGTTTGCTTTGGCTAAAACCATGTCTACAATATTAAGTATTGGATCGTCGGAAAATATTTTCCATAATGTTATTATAGTGTATTCAAGTAATTATGAGTGTTTTTATTCTTACGATTGTGAAATCCAATGGGGAATCCATAGACCTGAACCTTGGGGTGAATTTGAGAGTGTTATATGCCCATAAATTCATAGGAAAACATTGATTTTATAACCCGACACAACAAGAAAATCCATCTTTTAACACCACAAGTTAGCACCACTTATAGTTTGTGGTGTAAATGTGGTGGTATTGGCATCACTTACATTTATGTGGTGTTAAAGTGTTGTTATTAGCACCATTTATATTTTGTGGTGTTAAAGTGGTGGTATTAGCACAACTTATATTTTGTGGTGTTAATATGGTGCTATATTAGTTAATATTATTGAAAATTGAGTTTTACCTTTATGAGAAATGCTATGTTGACAAGTACCATAAAGTGGTGCTAAGCTATTATTTTCCACATGAACATGTACACATAGGATTTAATTATGTGGATTTGCACCATAAACAAATTTACAAATAATTATTTTGAAAATAACTCAATTCAATATTTATTTATTTTTTCATCAATTAAAATAAATGATCAAAGATTAATTTATGAGTTTTTGCACCATACTTACTAGAAGTTCAAATATTTATATTTAGAATATTTAAGCAAATAAATTCCTTGATTCATTTATGAGGTTTACAACACAAGCACAACAAGTTCAAAAAAACTATTTGGAAAATAGCTCAAGTCATTTATTCATTTTTTTATATCAACAAATAAATAAAAACAACTATTTTTAATATATTACTATTATAAAGTAGTAATAAAATTATTTGAATTTAAATTTGATTATTCATTTGAGATATTTTTAACTTCTTAAATTTTTTTGATGGAAATTATTATTATTATTAGGTTTTTAACACAAGACATGGGTCTTAGATCCATCTATATGATCAATGAAGAAAACCTCTACTAAGGCCCTAAAAGAACCTTTTAGGAATCTAGGACCAAGAAAGACACCACAAAGGTCCCCACACATATTCCTAAGAGTATTCTTAGCCTCTACGTATGGGAATTCACACTATTATAAGTTTTTAATCACTAGGGATAGGTCCAATGGCCCTCAACATTGTTGAACAAACAATCATAGCCCTTAGCCTAAAGGAATCCTAAGCATAAATAAATGTCATGTTGTCAAGTACCATATAGATGATTTTTAACTATGGATATTGTGGTTTCTCCAATTCCTCCCGCAATCAACCACCATAGAAGTCTTGCTACAGAAAGTACCATATGGTGGGGCTAAGCTCATATTTGTCACATGGACATGTACAAAAAGGATTTAATTATGATGATTTGCACCATAAACACAACAACATCACAAATAATTATTTTGTGATAACTTAATTCAATTTTTGTCATTGAAATAAATGCCCATGATTAATTTATGAGGTTTTATACCACCATCACAGCAAATTCAATTGTTCAATTATTTGTTTTTTTATCACTATTTAAACCAACAAGCTCACATGATTCATTTATGAGGTGTTGCACAACAAATACAAGTTCACAAATAATTATTTTCTAAATAGCTCAAGTGGACTATTCATTTTCAATATTATTCAAGCAAATCAATACCCATGATTCTTAAATTTGTCAAATAATTAAATACAACCATTTTTAATTTATTACTATTATAAAATATTAATAAAAATGATTTGAATTGAGATTTCATTATTTGATAGGACATATTTTTATTGATATTATTAAATTTTCTAATGGATATTAATATCATTACTAGGATTTGTGCACAAGGCATGGGTCTCACATCCTTGGAGATGTTTGAGGGAGGAAACCACTTCCTTGGGCCCTAAATGAATCTTTTAGGAATCTAGGACCAAGAAATATGGTCAACACACATATATTTCTAAGAATATTCTTAACATCTATGTGTGGATATTGATTGTATTATAAGGTTTTGATCACTAGTGATAGGTCTATTAGCCCTCGACCTAGTTAATAGAAGAAACCTAGGCCTTAGCTTAAATTAAACTTATAGGCATGTAGGGATAACAATGATTTGTTACACTAACACAAATGACTTTTTGAGAAGATCTATGGCCTTATAATTGGGATAATGGGGGGAGTTGGAGGAACTAAAACTAGGTATAAGTATTTAGGGCATAAAGATGATTAAGGAAGGAACCCCATGCCTTGGACCTTACAGGAAACCTCTAGGAATATAAGATTAACATGTACACCTTGAAAGACCACACAAGGCCTCTTAAGGGTATCCTTGGCTTGCTATTGGGGGTATTAATGTAAGTAAGAGGTTGTTTTTAAGCACTATATATGGGTGTTTAGGCCCTTAACATGTTTGAGAGAGGAAACCTAGGCCTTATTCCCTAGTAAAATATTTTGTGCATCCAAGGCAAAATACAATAGCTCAAAGCAGTACACATGACATATTGGGGTTATTATTTACCTCTAAGTAAGGAAATCAACAACATTATGAGTTTTTTGCTAGTATGCACGGGTCTTAGGTTTTTGTATAATGTCATAGGAGGAAACTTGGGCCTTAAACCCTAAGGGAAGCTTTAAACCGCACCCATAAACTCCAAACACTATCATTGGAATCTGGGCATTCATATAAGTGACACTAGGTATGCAAAACTTAGACATAGTGATGAGAGGAATTACAGGAACTAGGCCTTAAAGGACGGATTTAGGCATATCGGGCTAATAGAAATGACTCAAACTATCACTTAGCAAATAATGCAGTGTATAAGATATCATTATTCTCAAAGTGGGATATGGGTGGAAATATGTGGTTTTGCATACTAGTGATGGGTCTGAGTAAATAGTTGGGGAAGAAATTGAAAGAATTGTAACCTAACATAATATTATTGAGGTAATGGACAATGATCAAGACCACGAACCATAACATACACCACTTAAAGTTGATATTTGACATAATAGTTGGATATGAGCATAATCAAGAGTTTTTGCATAGAGGGATGGATCTCAAGTTCTTTATTGGAGTCACAAAAGTAAAGAAAGAGCCTTATGTAGGTGTCCCAAGGCATTCGTAATGATATTACATAGAATATGACCATGACTTTATCCCTAAAGAAATCATTAAGGCATCCAAATCCATTGAGACACTATGTATCTAGGTCTTATGGCCTTTTATCCTTAGATAAGATCAATGGAGGAGACCTAAATATCAACCACTAAAGGAATCTTCTAGCCATCCTGGGCTATCAAGGTTTCCTCCAACAACAACACATGCTTAGTGGAGGATACGTTAACCTTTTCCCTTAAAGGAAGCTTGTAAATATCTAGGGGTAAGAAGTTTTCCTCCACCAACCATACAAAACCTCCTAGTTGTATAATTGTCCTATGATTGAGGATGTTGTTATAGTTAGGTGTTGTTAAGTAGCATGCACATGTCTTAATCCCTTGGGAATTATGTTCCATGGAAGAAGACCATGCTTTTGTCCCTAAAGAAATCATTGACACATCTATATCCATGAATACTACCTAAAAGCAACATTGATTACTTCATAGGGGTATCTATGGCACTATGTATCTATGTATTCTGGCCTTGGGGCCTTACACATGGTTAGTGTAGGAGACCTAAATCTTGAGGTATAAATGATTCTTCCATCCATCTAAGGATAAGAAGATTGCCTCCACTAAAAACACATGGCCTCTTGAGGGTATCACTGGCCTATGATTGATTATGTCATTGTCATTAGGTGGTTTTGAGTAGTATCTACATCTCAGGGCATTGGGAATGTTGTTATAGGGAAAACAACCATGCCTTTGGCCTTAAAGAAACAATTAGTACATCTATAGTGATGAACAATGCCTAGAGCACCATGCATGACCTTGCATGGATATCCATGCCACTATGTATCCATTTCTTGGGGCCTTGGGGACTTGGACATGGTCAAGGGAGGAGACTTGAACCTCTAGCCTAAAGGAATCTTATATCCATCCAAGGATAAGAAGATCTCCTCAACCAACCACACATGACCTCTTGAGGGTATCATTGTCATATGATTGAGGATATTAACACCATTATGTGATTTTGAGAATTATGTAGGTTTCTTAGGACCTCAGGAATGATGCTATAGAGAAGAATACCATGCCTTTAGCCCTAAATAGACCACTAAGAAATCTAGAGCCCTGAACAATGCCTCAAAGCACCATTCATGACTTTGCAAGGGTATCCATTGAGCTTTGTATCTAGGTCTTAAGGACTTGAGGTCTTGGACATCGACAGTGAAAGAAATTTGAACCTTGGGCATTAAATAAATCTTTTATCCATCCAAGGCTAAGAAGGTTTCCTCCACCAACCAAACATGGCCTCCTTAGGGTATCATTGGCCTATGATTAAGGATGAAAATTCCAGTAGGTGGGTTTGAAAATATGTATGTGTATCAATGCCTTGGGAATGACATTCTAGGGGGAAGACCATTCATTTGGCCCTAAAGAAACCATTAAGGAATCCAAAACCATGAACAATGCCTTAAAGCACCATGCGTGACTTTGCAAGGGTATCCATGGCACTATGCATCCAAGTATTGGGGACTTGGGGGATTGGAAATGGTCATGGGAGGAGGCATGAAGCTCAAGGTCTAATGGAATCTTTGCAACCATATCTATGGTGTTATGTATCTAGGTCCTGGGGCCTTGGTGTCTTGGACATGGTCAATGGAAGAGACCTAAACCTTGGGCCCTAAAGAAATTTTCTATCCATCCAAGGCTAAGAATTTTTCCTACACCAACCACACATGGCCTCCTTAGTGTTTCATTGGCATATGACTGATTATATCAGTGTCATTAGGTGGTTTTCAAAAATGTGTATGTGTCTCAAGGCCTTGGGAATGATATTCTAGGCAAAAATACCTTTCCCTGGGCCCTAAAGAAACCATTGAGGCATTAAGAGCCATGAAACAATTTTCAAATCACCACGCATGAATTTGTAGGGGTAACCGCAACACTATGTATCCAACTATTGGGGACGTGGTAGCATCAACATGGTCATGGGATGAGACCTAAATATCATGCCATAAAGGAAAATTTTAGCCATATAGGGCTAAGGAAGTTTCCTATAACAACTATACATGGCCTTCTTAGGGTATCATTAACCTATGATTGAGGATGTTGATTCTATTAGGTGGTTTTGAGAAGTGTGTATGTGTCTTAGGGCCTTCAAAATGGTGTTGTAGGGAAAAATACCATGCATTTAGCCCTAAATAAATCATTTAGGAATCTAGTGTCATGAACAATGCCATAAATGAATTCATAGGGGTATCCAAGGCACTATGTATCTAGGTCTTGTGGCCTTGGAAAATTCAACTTGGTCAATGGAGGAAACCTGAACTTAGGGACCTAAAGGAAGAACATGGTTAGTAGAGAACACCTAAACCTCGATCCCTAAAGGAATCTTCTAGCCATCCAAGGATAAGGAAGTTGTTTCCACTAACCACACATGGAATTCCGAGTGTATCATTGGCATATGATTGAGTATGTCAATGACATTAGGTGTTTTTGAGAAGTATGTAGGTGTATCAAGGCCTTGGGAATGGTCTTCCAAGGAAGAAGACCATGCATTTGGCCCTAAAGAAATTGTTGAGGCATCCATAGCCATGAACACTTCCTTGAAGCACTATGCATGAATTTGCAATAGTATCTATCGCACTATGTACCTAGGTCTTGTGGCCCTTCGGCCTTGGACATAGTCATTGGAGGAGACTTTAACCTCCGTCTCTAAAAGAATCTTATAACCATATAGGGTTAAGTAGGTTTCCTCCACCAACCACACATGGAATTAGGGTATCATTGTCTAGTAATACAAAATATTGGCACCATTAGGTGGTTTTTAGAATTATGTAGGTGTCTCGGGACCTTGGGAATGACATTCTATGAGAGAATACTATGCCTTTGTCCCTATAGAAACCATTGAGGGATCTGGATCCTTGAACAATGCCTCAAAGAGCCATGCATGGTATCCATGGTTATATATATTTGGATCCTTGAACAATTTTCCTCAAAGAACTGTGCCTTTGACCCCAAAGAAACCATTTAGGCATACAAAGCCTACATGGCTTCAGAGTGTATCCATGGCGCTATGCATCCAAGTCATTGGGACTTGGGGCATTGGACATGGTCAATGTAGGAGACCTAAATCTTAAGCCCTAAAGGAATCTTCTATCCATCCAAGGATAAGAAGGATACCTCAACCAACCACACATAGCCTCATGAAGGTAGAATTGGCTTATGATTGAGGATCTTAGTACAATTAGATGATTTTGAGTAATATCTACTTGTGTTAAGGCCTTGGGAATTATATTCTAGGGAACAAGACTATGTGTTTGACCCTAAATTAATTCTCATGGCATTTAGAGCCATGAACAATGTGTCATGGCATCATGCATAAATTCGTAGGGGTATCCATGGCACTATGTATCTAGGTATTTTTCTTTGGGTCCTTAGACATGATCAACAAAGGACAGTTGATCCTCAATGCCTAAAGGAATGTTCTAGTCATCTAAGGCTAGGAGGTGGTATTCACCAACCACACATGGCCGCTTGAGCTTATGATTTAGGATGTCGATGACAATAAGTTGTTTTGAGTAGTATGTAGGTGTCTCAGGGCCTTAAGACATGGTTAAGGGAGGAGACATAAACCTATTTCCCTAATGGAATCTTCTAGCCATCCAAGGCTAAGAAGATCGCCTCAATCAACCATACATTTCCTCTTGAGGGTATCATTGGCCAATGATTGAGGATATTAATGCTATTATGTGGTTTTGAGAAGTATGTAGGTGTCTTAGGGCCTTAGGAATGATGCTCTAGAGAAGAAGACCATGCCTTTGGCCCTAAAAAACCCATTGAGCCATATAGAACCATGAACAATGCCTCAAAGAACCACACATGATTTTTCAAAGGTATCCATGGAGCTTTGTATCTAGGTCTCACGGTCTTGAGGAATTGGAAATGGTCAATAGAAGAGACATGAACCTTGGGCCCTAAAATATTTTAGCCATCCAAGGATAAGAGGGTTTCCTTCACCAACCGAGGGTATCATCATCCTATAATTAAAGATGGTGATTCCATTAGGCGGGTTTGAGAAAAATGTATGTGTATCGATGCCTTGTGAATGACATTCTAAGGGAAATACCATGTCATTGGCCCTAAAGAAACCACCGAGGCATCCAAAACCATGAACAAATTTGTAATATACTACGTGTGACTATGCAAGGGTATCCATGGTACTATATATCTAAGTCTTGGGGAATTTGGCGCTTCGACATGGTCATGGGAGGAGGCATGAATCTCAAGACCTAAAGGAATCTTCTAGCCATCTAGGGCTAAGAAATTTGTCTCCACCAACCACACATGGCCTTCTGAGGGTATCATTGGCCTATGATTGAGGATTTCAGTGCCGCTAGTGTTAATTTTGAGCATCAATTCAATATGATCTAGGATCTTAACTGAGAGAATAACATGTACATCATATCAATCACAAAAAGCAATCACAAGAGATGATAGACACACAGAGTTTCCTTGGGAAAAACCATAAAGGTGAAAACCCCAATAACTTCCTTAGATATAGATAGAGCAATGATACAAAACCCAAGCATGAGAGATAGTCTCCTAGCAGTAGCTTCTCCTCCTCCACTAGTGCGCCACTCTCCAATGAGTGTGTATGTGAGAAGTGAATGATCAAATAGAGTGTCTCTCGCACTCTATTTATACTTGACTTGACTTGCCTAATATCCTTTAATAGGTTGGCCTCAACTTAGCCACTTAACATAATGCTGATAGGGCCGACCCCCAATGGGGTGGTCTAGTAACCCTTAACCCACATGACTTATATAGGGCCGACCCCATCAAGGTGGTCTAATAACCCATCAAGTATAAGTTATGACACTTACAATATAAATGACAACACTTCCATATAGAGGAATAATACCATCTCTATAGGAGTACAATATACATACATGAAATACATTCTGAAGTTACAAATACATCGACCTCTTAACTAGGAAGGTAATTCTCGACATAGATCTGCTAGCACAAGTCTTCTTCTCTGTATCATCGACATTGTTGCTGCTATCTCAATCAATCTCAAATCTGCTCGTCATAGGAAGTTCTACAGAGCCAACCCTTTTTCATATTGGATGTAGGCCCACCACCTGCAGGTCTTCATCATCTACAGAGCCAGCCCTTTCTCATGCTAGATGTATCGACATCTATATAGCCATCCCTTTTTCATGCTAGATGTATCAACATCTACGGAGCCAACCCTTTTTCATGCTAGATGTATCAACATCTACAGAGCCAGCCCTTTTTCATGCTGGATGCATCAACATCTACAAAGCCAGCCCTTTTTCATGCTAGATGTATCAACATATACAGAGCCAGCCCTTTTTCATGCTAGATGTAGACCTAGCCTGCATGTAGGTATTCATCATCTCTGCGAGCAAGCCATCAAGTAGGTACACCTAAGGACTGATTACACTACCTCTGCAAAACCTGCAAGATTTCCTAGGACTGATTACACTGCCACTACAAAACCTGCAAGAGCATCTCAACACTGATTATATGCCTCTACAAAACCTGTGTACCATATTGTCACCTCATCGTCTTCAGATCACCTCATAGTCCATGAAGCACAACCCAGATGCACATCACACAGAAATTACATTCACCAGCATGGGAATACACACTTCAACCATCCGTGAAAGGCTCAACACTTATATCTACGCCATGGGAAGACACACTTCAACCATGCGAGAATGAAATAGCACTTATATTGCAGCCATGGGAAGACACACTTCAACCATACTCGAATGGTACAGCTCTTATATCGCAGCCATGGGAAGACACACTTCAACCATGCTCGAATAGCACAACTCTTATATTGCAGTCATGGGAAAACACACTTCAACCATGCTCGAATGGCACAGCTCTTATATCGCAGCCATGGGAAGACACACTTCAACCATGCTAGAATGGCACAACTCTTACATCAACGAACATGGGAAGACACACTTCAACCATGTCAGAATTGCCCCAGCCCTTATATCTGCACCATCGGAGGACACACCTACCACCATGTGAGAATGGATCATGTGCATCTGTGTCTCCGGACTCATCACTTCCCCTTCAAAGGAATCTCAATCTGAAGTACACCAAGTCTCTCTCTCAAGTACTCAAACTTCATTTTGGCCAAGGGCTTGGTCAACACATCGGTTATCTTCTCATCCATCGCAACATATATGAGCTTCACTGCTCCTCTCTGCACCATATTGCTGATATAGTGATATTTGATCTTGATGTGCTTCGACCTGTCATGGAACACGGGGTTCTCAGACAGCTTCACACAACTCTGGTTGTCACAAAAGATACCAGTAGCATCCAACGGGAGATCAAATAACTCAGATAGTAGCTTCCTCAATCATATTGCCTCACAACTAGCCGAACAAGCTGCAACATACTCTGCTTCAGCTATACTCAGTGCTATGCAGGACTACTTCCTGTTAAACCAAGAGATCACACCTGATCCCATACTGAAGAAGCATCCTGAAGTGCTCTTCCTATCTGCAGCATTGCCTTCCCAATCTGAATCAACATAACCCTCCATGTTAAAATTTTGATTCGCCTCATACTTGAGCCAATAGTCAACTGTACCCTTCAGGTACCTCAGAATATGCCTTGCAGCTATCAGGTGAACATGTCTCGGATCTGTCAAATACTGGCTCAAGGTGTTCACCGCAAAGCAGATGTCTAGTCTCGTATTCGTCAGGTACATCAAAGACCCAATCATCTGACAATACAACGTGGCATCAACCAGTTTAGATGAAGCATCACACAGAAGCTTCAGGTTCGATGCCATAGGTGTGGCCATGGCCTTGCAGTCCATCATCCCGAACCTCTTCAAGATCTCTACTACATACTTCCCTTGTCCAAGGAAGATCCCATCTGCACTCTGCCACACCTCCATGCCTAGAAAGTAATGCATCATCCTGATCATCATCATAGCATTGTCCTGATGCATATCATCCAGAGCATCATCCTGATACTCATCACACATGATCATCCTGATCATCATCACTGCATCGTCCTGATGCATATACATATACATGATCCAACTGATCATACAAAGCATCCAACTGATGCATATCAATATACATGATCCAACTGATCATACAAAGCATCCAACTGATGCATATCAATATACATGATCCAACTGATCATACAAAGCATCCAAGTGATGCATATCCAAAGCAGTAATTGGAGCATCATCTTGATGCTCATCACACAGTGCTTACATCCACAGCCAAGGGAAGGATCCTCCTCTCACCATGCTTGGAATGGCTCCTGCAAATGTGTCCCATCACTTCTTCCTCAAAGTATCTTCAATAGATAGTTTTCTTTGAATTTTGTTGCTGAAACAAATGTTTTAGTCCTTCTTTTGTAGGTACATGGTCTTTCCTACAAGACAAGTTCAATTGCATGATTAGAAACATCTTATATATTTCAGAACAAATTCTTACTCATAAATACATATGTCATACAATCATACAATTATCTTAGCCAATGATTTAATACAACATTTATCCATATCCTGTAACTTTCTAGATGCCTTCCAATCTCTACTAGAACATTGTTAAGAGTGTGCACAACTCCCAACATGTTAGCAAAGAGGTTTCATTCTAGATAAGTAGCAATGGAATGTTGTATAGTGCCATAGGCCACTTACCCATTACATGTGTATTAGTAGTATACTATTCATTAATGCAATTATTCTAATATGCACAATAGACAACCTAAGTCTAGGAACATAAGTATATGCATCTTTGAACAGTATTATTTAAACAATCAAATATACAAGAAATGGAAATTCAAATACTTATCTTTGTTTGTTTGTTGGGTGGACTCTCTCTCAATCTTTGTTTCCTTGCAGGAACTACTGGAGTGTGCTCCCTCTTGATCTTTGCTTCCTGGATTACCTGTCCTTGAACTTATATCCATCATCGATCACTATGCATGCTTACTAGTATCATCATTGTGTTATCCTCGAGATCTCATACATAATCATACATTTATTAGTATAATCTTAATATAACGCCAATTTCATTAAATTTGGACAAATTAGGCAAATTTTGGACTAAGAAAGTGTAAATTTAGACTTTGAAAGTGTCAATATCAACCTTTCTAAAGTGCAAAAACAGGTTCTGAAAGTGGCAATATTGGATTTGAAAAGTGTGTTTTTCTATTTGAATAGTGTGTTTTTTGACTACTTATGAACCTTCAAATTGCAGTTTTTTGTTATAAAACTATGAATTTCAAATCAAAAAATGCAAATTTTGGTTTGAAAAGTATGAATTTCAAATCAAAAAATGCAAATTTTGGTTGGAAAAGTGTGAAATTCAAATCAAAAAATGCAAATTTTGATTTGAAATGTGTGAATTTAAAATTAAAAAAAATGCAATTTCTGATTTGAAAAGTGTGAATTTCAAATAAAAAAACTGCAATTTTTTATTTGAAAATTGCAATTTTCATTTCTAAATGTTCAAAATTTTAAGGTGAAAAATTATAACATATAAAAATTGTTTGTCTCAACTTCCATTTTCTGACAAGAAGAATCGGGTGCCCCTTCTTTTCGTAGTTAATTCTGAAAACATTTATCTAGCAATTCAGCTATATCCACAATGGAGAACACAAGAAGGATCGACCGACCCTTCTTGCAGCGTCGAAATATTATGAAAATAATATTGGTAATACGAAGGGTCAACCGACCCTTCTTGCAGTGTCGAACTATTATGACAATAATATTGGGAATAATAAGGGTCGGACAACCCTTCAATTATGAGGAATAGAACACCTTAGAAGTTATATTATATAAAAATGGTTTGTTATGACTTCCGTTGTACGACAAGAAAGATCGACCGCCCCTTCTTTTGTAGTTAATTATGAAAAGATTTATCCAACATTTCAGCTATAGCGATAACGGAGAATACAAGAAGGATCAGCCGACCCTTCTTGTAGTGTCGAACTATTATGAAACGAATATTGGGAATAAGAAGGGTTGATCGACCCTTCATTTAGGAGGGAATTGTAACAATACAAAACCTTGGAGAAAGAGCGATCGCTCTTTCTCTGAGAATATTTCCACTTGCCAGCAAAGTCTTTAAAGCAAAAATTATATAAATTTTGTTGTTAAAATTTTGATATCTGGTATCCTAGGGTAACACATGGAATGATCATATTGTTACATGTGGCATATTTGATTTGGAACTTTGAGCAGACCCAAAAGTATATTGTTTCTATTTAAAAAAAATAAAAATGTTTCTGTCTGGTTAATTGCAGTCAGAATCATTCCAACTAATGGCATCACTATCTGCATTGTCATTTGGGAATGTCCTTTTCCAACACACTATCCTGCTTAAATTTTAATTAGCATTATGGCGTGTCTGTGAATGCAGGCATGTGTTTCTTGTTTTGAAATTATATATGGAATCAATGTTGCCATATAATTGTCACTGATTTTGTATCTACCCCATTGCAATAAAAAGTAAAATGTTTATATTTAAAAAAAACAAAAAAGAAAGAATGTTTCTCTTTAAAAACTAAAATGTTTCTATTTAAAAAAAAACAAAAAGAAAAAGTAAAATGTTTCTAATTAAAAAAAAACAAAAATAAAGAATGTTTCTCTTTAAAAAGTAAAATGTTTTTATTTAAAAAAAAAAATGTTGGTGCATCCAACAAGTTGGAAATAATCAAAATGGAAGACACAATTACTGAATACAATTACAAACGAGCGCCCAACAGCTCATGCCATACTGAGTATGGTAAAAAATCCAGAAAAGATCAAACTGAGGAGCATACAAATAGGCTAACTACAGATAAAACCCATGTTGACTCAACTCTTCTCAACAGGGGTTCTCACTGTCATCAACAAGCACCAACAATCCCTTATACACCAGCCCGGAAAGGAGTTACCCTTCCCAGCAACACCTGCGAAGCAAGTGAGGTCTCACCCGAGGCAGATAAGGGTGCTGCAGGAACCAAGTTTCCGCAGTGGCGTTGACAATATGCTTTACCCACAAATCTATTATCGCATAAATTTAACCAGAAATCATCAACTTGACAGCATACTATTTACTCATCATTCGCATATTATGTAAGCAATTTGCATATTCAACATAAAGTAAACATTCACAATAACATATCCATTCTACTTAATCGCATGAACCATTATCATTAAATCCACATCATAATAGACATAATGCAGCATTCACCACCGCACGGAGACAGAGACAGAATTAGAACAATAATCAGACATCTTCATGCATTCATTAAACTCTCCGGTAAACTCGTCGCGGGAACAGTCAAAACATAATGTTGCGGATCCAAATTAGACCAAAAAGAGCATTTCTCCACTATCTCTCTCTCTTCTAATCAGCCCTTAGGCTTACAATTCACTTCTATTTATATGATTCAATGGTCCATATTGATCAATTCTAATAATTGAATATTCTAAACTATTCTTGCGCTTCCGTAAGCTTCGCGATTATCCCTTCTTTCGCGGGATTTATCTTTCACGCCTGTCAGCTTTCGCACTTGTTGCGAACTGATCTCGTGCCAACAACCCGAGATTACAATAGACTGAAGATAAAACCCGAGATTACAATAGACTGAAGATAAAACCGGAGATTACAATAGACTGAAGATATCATGGCCAATAGACAGGTAACCATGGGAAGAACTAAGAAGACCCCAACATGATCAGAAGAGCAAGGAAAACCTTAACCAAAAAGGAAGAGGGCTCTGGCCGAGCAGCCCCCATAACAAAACCACGCTAACATCTGGAGTCTGCACTGAGACTGAACTTCCAAAGACATGGAAAAATACACAGAAAAAACAGGGAGCCACCAACGAAAAATCCACAGAAAAGAAAAAGCGAGCCACCAGCCAGCCGGACGCTGACCACCAAGACCGGCATGAACGCAGACAGGGAAGACCAATCAGGGAGTAGGGTTCTCCCCCCATGGGGAAACTGGTTCTTCATGAGGGAAGTCCCTCGAGGTATCCATGTAATCTTTTAGGGTAGACTTGAGCAAGCGAACACCAACTGAATGAGTTTGTTGGATGCCTTTTATAATTTGGAGGGCTTCATGGAGGCCATGAGCTAGCTAGTTCCTCGCTTGAATTTCACAAGCCAACAAGATCCTCACCGCCCAGTAGGGGTTGGAGATTAATTTTCGGCCCAAGTGCGCTTCGTATTCCCGGATAAGGGATAATTTGCGATGTGCTATATGTGCCTCTATCGGAGCAGGTGTCTTTGCTAGATACTGAGCCCCCCAATTGAAGGTCTGCGGGGTAGACTCTTCCATCCCCATGGTGTGCTGTTGAGATGAGCCTTCTTCCTGAGAGCGACTTCCCCCCATAGGTCGTGAAGACCCTACACCCCTGCTGGATCCCCTACGACTAGACGCCCTCATACGGGCATCCATGATATACCAATTAAAAAAATTGAACCACCAGAAATCCACCCAAAAGTTCAGCCAAGCTTTAAATTATAGCTCTCTCGAATTGAGGTCGCCTACTCCATTGAAAATATTTATAGGAATTTCTATGGAAAGCAGGGAGGAGAGCCGACTTGACTCCTAGATATTTTCATAGAAGCCCACACATACAAGAGGATTTCCATTAATGGCTTTGTAGAGATTGAATGAATCAAAATCCATGTAAAAGGCCATCTTGTACAATTGAAAATCATTTTGCAGTACTTGGTCGGCAGTGCGGTACAACCAGAATTACTGCCTTCAGCACGGAGGTAGTTATGCCTAAGGAAGCAAAGATAGAAACGAATTGTGTAAACCGACAACAACATAATGATTGAGGGAATAATTTATTGGAGGCATGACGTTACAGGGCGTCTGGTTGACCCCTGCCCCATGTCATCCTCCACTACTGTCCCTTCAAACGAGCCTGCATCTATCCGAATAATACTGTCATGATGGTTGATAGTACTGGCATGATGGTTGATAGAGGTGTAGACGACAAAAGCTAAGCATTGAGCTGAAGAGTATTAAATGCGGCATCTCCACTACCATCCCTTCAAACGAGCCTGCATCTGTATGAATAAAAGATGCCGCCAACGTTTAGCGACTGACAAAGACAATCTAAAATGTTGAGCAACTTTAGCCTTTGAAAGTGTCAATATCAACTTTTCTAAAGTGCAAAAATAAGTTCTAAAGCTCTGGCCTTTGAAAGTGTCAAACACACTATTGTCTTTGAAAAGTGTGTTTTTCAATTCAAATAGTGTGTGTTTTGACTACCTATGAACCTTAAAAATGCAGTTTTTTGTTATAAAACTATGAATTTCAATTTAGAAAGTGTGAATTTCAAATCAAAAAATGCAAATTTTGATTTGAAAAGTGTGAATTTCAAATAAAAAAAATACAAAATTTGATTTGAAAAGGGTGAACTTAAAATCAAAAAATGAAAATTTTCATTTGGAAATTGTGAATTTAAAATTAAAAAAATGCAATTTCTGATTTGAAATGTGTGGATTTCAAATCAAAAAATTCAATTTTTTATTTGAAAATTGCAATTTGCATTTGTAAATGTTCAAAATGTTATAAAAATGGTTGTCCCAACTTCTGTTCTCCGACAAGAAGGATCAGTCACCCCTTCTTTTCGTAGTTAGTTGTGAAAACATTTATCCAACAATTCAGCTATATCCATAATGTATAACACAAGAAGGATCGACCTACCCTTCTTGCAGTGTCGAACTAATATGAAAATAATATTGGGAATAAGAAGGGTCGGTTGACCCTTTTGGGAGTGTCGAACTATTATAAAAATAATATTGGGAATAAGATGGGGCGGTCGACCCTTCAATTATGAGGGAATTGTAAAAATAGAACACCTTGTAAGTTATAACATATAAAAATGGTTTCTGACGACTTTTGTCTTCGATCCTTGTTTTTTGACAAGAAGGATCGGCTGCCCCTTCTTTTTGTAGTTAATTATGAAAACCTCTATCCAGCAATTCAGCTATATCCATGATGGACAACACAAGAAGGATTGACCGACCCTTCTTGCAGTGTCGAGCTATTATGAAAACAATATTGGGAATAAGAAGGGTCGGCCGAGCCTTCAATTTAGAGGGAATTGTAAAAATAGAACACCTTGGAATTTATAACATATAAAATTGTTTGTCCCGACTTCCATTTTTCGACAAGAAGGATCGGCTGCCCCTTCTTTTCGTAGTTAATTATGAAAAAAATTATCCAGCAATTCAACTATATGCATAATGGAGAACACAAGAAGGATCGACCAACCCTTCTTCCAGTGTCGAAATATTATGGAAATAATATTTGGAATAAGAAGAGTCGACCGACCGTTCTTGCAGTGTTGAACTATTGTGAAAATAATATTGGGAATAAGAAGGGTCGGTCGATCCTTCAATTACGAGGGAATTGTAAAAATAGAACACTTTGGAAGTTATATCATATAAAAATGGTTTTTCGTGACTTCCGTTTTACAACAAGAAGGATCGACCGCCCCTTCTTTTTGTAGTTAATTGTGAAAACCTTTATCCTACAATTCAACTATAGCCATAATGGAGAATGCAAGAAGGATCGACCGACCCTTCTTGCAGTGTCGAACTATTATGAAACGAATATTGCGAATAAGAAGGGTTGGCCGACCCTTCATTTAGGAGGGAATTGTAACTATAGAAAACCTTGGAGAAAGAGCGACCGCTCTTTCTCTGAGAATATTTCTACTTGCCAGCAAAGTCTTTAAAAGCAAAAATTGTATAAATTTTGTTGTTAAAATGTTGATATCTGCTATCCTAGGGTGACACGTGGAACGATCTTATTGAGACATGTGGCATATTTGATTTGGCACATTGAGTATAGCGAGGTTATTAATATTTTTTCTTTGATTTGGCACATTGAGTATAGCGAGGTTACTAACGCTGGTTTAACCACAACACAATTAGGAAATGAAAATTCACTGATAGTAGTTTTAAGGATTAGGCACATGCAAGATTATCCTATAGTTGGAAATGCTAATTGAAAAATTAACATGAATTTATTAATTTATGTTAATCATTTGCAGAAACAGATAAATATTTTAATTAAATAAATTCACTTAAAACATAAAAGACACACAGATCATTAGTAATGTTGATGTATTTGTAACTTCAAAATGTATTTCATATATGTATATTGTATTCATGTAGAGATGTTATTATTCCTCTGTATGGAAGTGTTTGTATTCCTATAGAGATGTTATTATTCCTCTATACGGAAGTGTCGTCATTTATATTGTAAGTGTCGTAACTTATACTTGATGGGTTATTAGACCACCTTGATCGGGTCGGCCCTGTATAAGCCATTTGGGTTAAAGGGTTATTAGACCACCCTAGTGGGGTTCGGCCCTATCAGCATTATGTTATGTGGTTAAGTTGAGGCCGACCTAGTAAAGGTTATTAGGCAAGTCAAGTCATGTATAAATAGAGTGCGGGAGGCACTCTATTTGATCATTCACTTTCTCACTCATACTCTCATTGGAGAGTGGCGCACTTGTGGAGGAGGAGAAGCTGCTGCTAGGAGAATACTATCTCTTATGCTTGAGTTGTATCATTTCTCTATCTATCTCTAAGGAAGTTGTGGGGTTTTTCACCTTTATGGTTTTCCCCACTGAAACTATGTGTGTCTATTGTCTCCTGTGTGCTTGCATTATTATGTCCATGATTGATATGCTGTAGATATGTTGTACATGTTGTTCTCTCAGTTAATATCCTATATCAGATTGAAGTAAATTCTAAAAAACTAACAGGGTATTAGAGCTAGCCTGAAAGAAGGCATGGTATGGCAATTGTTGCACTTGCAAAGCTAGGGCTTGATATAGTAAAAACCAGTCATCGTAGAACTTTCAATATAAATTCATTTCGGCGAGGTTTCAGGATCTGAAAATATTACAAGTCTAAGATAAGATCCCCATGTACCTTGTGTTCAAAGGAGAGCCTCTAATTCATTGGACTTTCAGATTTATGATCTATACAATACAGGGTTTCTGCTTCTTCCAGATCTCAGTCATAAACAGGTGACCTAGGAAAAAAGGTCACAACTTGAGCTAGGAAGCTCCAAATGAAATTTCGTAAAAAGTGATAGGTAGAGCATGGACTGTACTTTCTCAGGTAAGTTTCTCAAAGGCTGAAACGGAACCAATGACACGTGACACGCCGTACAACTTTGTTGTTCTGTTTTATCCCATAAACAGGTCACGTTGCGACACTTGGCATAACTCTCCCCAAGAGAATCCAATTGAGGTCACACCTGTGGGGTTGGAAAGAAGACAGGTCGGGCTACCACAGGTCAAAGTTTTAGACCCTGTGGATTTGTAATTTCTAAATTACACTAGAAACAATCAGGTACATATTTTTGTCCAAACAGAATTGATTTCTCAGCACCTTCATTTTTGGATCGTCACTACTGTGGGAAATTAGGGTTTCAGAGAAGGTTGTAATTCTTGGATTCGGAGACCATGTCTGGATGCTACTCATATAAATATAAATTTAGAGACCAAGATCGAATTTTTTGGTTGGGTAGAAGGTCGGGCTTGATCAAACCCTAGTTTGGGACTTTGATCGAAAAGGTGAAAAATTAGGGCTTCTGCAAAAATGGGAATTTTTAAAATCTGTGACCATAGTTGGAAGCTCCTTGGAAAAATCAAAGTTTAGAGCCTTGGATCAAAAAATTTGGTTGGGTGAAGCTCCAGGAAACTCAAACCCTAATTCAGGGTCCTCCTTAGTGAATCCAGAAGATTGAAAAGCAAATTTGAGGGGTGGAACTTTGCAGTTTTCAAATCCTGAGTATACCAGGTTGATCAGCTCATCAAGGCGCATATTTCTATCCTTTCAGAAGTTTGAAATTCAAAGTTTGAATTTTTAGGGTTTCTCTGACAAACCCTAATCCAGCTCCAGATCCAGTTTCTACAAATCAAGCGGATTAGGTTAATCCTAGAAGAGAATGGATTGGTCACCTGTATAAGTGAAGAAGTTCCTATTTCAGAGGGAGATGAGGCTAAGGCCCTACATAAGAAGATTACAAGCAATCTTGACAGGTATGACTTATCCAAGTATGTTTCGAGATCTGTTCATGATTACGTTTATGGTATGTTTGTCTTCATTAAGGTTAGTACAATCTTGATTAACTTTAGACTTGTCGTATCACCTTAATAAAATAATGAATGCAGATATTCATTGATTAGGGTTTTGACACTTATGATTGTACTAATACATTGTGGTGTTGTATGAGGTTGATGTTGTCCGCTAACATGAAAGGTACATCAAGAAAGACAAATCATGTTATAGTTCAAGAACATATGACCATGGTGACATGAAGACAAAGATTCATCCATTGTCATGGATCACATAGAAGATCTACTTACGAGGTATGTATAACGTTGTTCTATAATGGTTAACCTATGAGATATGCAGGTTACTAGCACAAGTCATTGAAGAGAACATGAAGACATTATGCGGGTATGTTAGACATAACTAGCTAACATGCTAATCCAGGTATGTTTTTCCTATATCAAGTTAGAATCTTGCCTTGTGTTAGGATCTCTTATATAAGTATACATGGCATGATTGATAATGATTATTTATGAAGTTAGAAATTTAAGTAATCTAGGGTTTATGCATATTATGTCTCTTACCTTGATTAATGATATGACTAACTAGAAGAGTTCTATGGTCAAATATGAATATGCATGAGTAAGAGAAATTCTCCTTGAAACTTTGAATACTAATGTTTATTATCTGTGTTTGAAATGATCATGACTATACATGTTTAAGATTATTGTGTTTTGATAGTATTGAGATTATACTAATGAATGTATGATTATGTATGAGATCTCGAGGATAACACAATAATGATACTAGTAAGCATGTATAGTGATCAAGGATGGATATAAGTTCAAAGGACAAGTAATCCAGGAAGCAAAGATCAAGAGGGAGCACACTCCAGTAGTTCCTGCAAGGAAGAAAAGATTGAGAGGGAGTCCACCCAACAACAACAAACAAAGATAAGTATTTAAATTATCATTTCTTGTATATTTTATTGTTTAAACAATATTGTTCAAATGATGTATACACTTATGCTCCTAGACTTAGGCTGTGTATTATGCATATTAGAATAATTGCATTAATGAACAGTATACTACTAATATACATCTGATGGGTAAGTGGCCTATGGCACTGTACAACTTTCCATTTCTACTTATCTAGAATGAAACCTCTTTGCTGACATGTTGGGAGTTGTGCACTCTCTTAACAATGTTCTGGTAGAGATTGGAAGGCATCTAAAAAGTTACGGGATATGGATAAATGTTGTATTGAAGCATTGGCTAAGATAATTGCATGACTGTATGACATATTTATGTGTAAGAATTTGTTCTGAAAACTATGAGATGTTTTCTAATCATGCAATTTAAGTTGTTTCGTAGGAAAGATCATATACCATCACCTACAAAAGAATGACTACAACAGTTGTTCAGCAACTAAGCTATCTGTTGAAGAATATGAAGTTCCCAGGATCGGGGATGAAGTAATGATGCCATGATCCGTCAATCATGAAGAATGATGTTTGGGATGTGGTCCCAAAACCAGATGGGAAGTCTATTGTGACTTCCAAGTGGATCTATAAGATCAAGCATGCTGCAGATGGTAGCATAGAAAAATACAAAGCAAGTGATGAAATGGAAGATACACCAAATGGATGTCAAGACAACTTTCTTGCTTATTGATGATACTTCAAGGAAGAAGTGATGGGACACATTTGCAGGAGCCATTCCAAGCATAGTGAGAGGAGGAGCCTTCCCATGGCTATGGATGTAAGCATTGTGTGATGAGTATCACGACGATGCTCCAGTTACTGCTTTGTACATGCATCATGTTGGATGCTTGATATGATCAGTTGGATCATGTACTTGTATATGCATCATGTTGGATGCTTGATATGATCAGTTGGATCATGTACCTGTATATGCATCATGTTGGATGCTTGATATGATCAGTTGGATCATGTTATTTGTATATGCATCATGTTGGATGGTTGATATCATTAGTTGGATCATGTATTTGTATATGTATCAGGTGGATACATTGTATGATTAGGTGGATCATGTACTTGTATATGTATCAGGTGGATACATTGTATGATCAGGTGGATCGTGTATGATGACATGTATCAGGTAGATACTGTGTATGCATCAGGTGGATGCAGTGTATGATCAGGATGATCATGGATGATGAGATTCAAGGTGTTTCTCCATATGATATGCATCAGGACAATGTTGTGATGATGATCAGGATGATCATGTGATGATGTATCGTCGGATGATTGGGTCCTTGATGTACCTGATGAATATGAGACCAGATATCTGCTTTGCGATGAACACCTTGAGCCAGTACTTGATAGATCTGAGACATGTTCACCTGATAGCTGCAAAGCATATCTTGAGGTAACTGAAGGGTACGGTTGATTATGGGCTCAAGTATGAGGCAAATCAAAAGTTTAACCTGGAGGGTTATGTTGATTTGGATTGAGCAGGAAGTGCCATTGATCGGAAGAGCACTTCGGGGTGCTGCTTCAGTATGGGATCTGATATGCTCTCTTGGCTTAGCAGGAAGCAGTCCTATGTGGCACTAAGTACAGCCGAAGCAAAGTATGTTGCAGCTTGTTCGGCTAGTTGTGAGGCAGTATGGATTAGGAAGCTACTGTTTGATTTGTTTGATCTCCAACTGAGTGCTACTTGTATATATTGCGACAACCAGAGTTGTGTGAAGTTGTCAGAGAACCCAGTGTTCCATGACAAGTCGAAGCACATTGAGATCAAGTATCACTATATCAGGGATATGGTGCAAAGAGAAGCAGTGAATCTCCTGTATGTTGCGACAGACGAGCAGATAGCCGATGTGTTGACCAAGCCACTGGCCAGAGTGAAGTTTGAATACTTCAAAGGGAGACTTCGTGTACTTCAGATTGATATGTCTTCCAAGGAGAAGTGATGAGTCTGGAGACACAGATGCACATGAGACATTCCAACATGGTTGAAGTTTGTCTTACCATGGTCGTTGATGTAAGGGCTGGTCCATTCGAGCATGGTTGAGGTGTGTCTTCCCATGGCCACGATATAAGTGTTGTGCCATTCAAGCATGGTTGAGGCATGTCTTCCCATGGCTGCGATATAAGTACTGTGCCATTCCTAGCATGGTTGAGGTGTGTCTTCCCATGGCTATGGATATAAGTGTGGTGCCATTTTCACATGGTTGAGATGTGTCTTCCCATGGCATAGATATAAGGGCTGAGCCTTTCATGGATGGTGGAGGTGTGTCTTCCCATGCCGGTGAGTGTAAGTGTTGTGTGATGTGCATCTGGGTTGTGCTCTGTGGATGATGACGATGATCTGAAGACGATGATGTGACAGTATGGTACACAGGTTTTGTAGAGGCATATAATCAGTCCTGAGATGCTCTTACAAGTTTTGGAGAGGCAGTGTAATCGGTCCTAGGAGATCTTGTAGGTTTTGCAGAGGTAGTGTAATCAGTCCTGAGGTGTACCTACTTGGTGGCTTGCTCACAGAGATGTTGATGATGTTCATCCAGCATGAAAAAGGGTTGGCTCTATAGATGATGAAGATCTGCAGGTGGTGGGCCTACATCCAGTATGAAAAAGGATTAGCTCTGTAGAACTTCCTATGACGAGTAGATCGAAGATTGATTGAGATAGTAGCAGCAGTGATGATGACGATGACGATAATTCGATGACGATGATTCGATGATGATGATTCGATGATGATGATTCGATGACGATGATCCAGTGACAATGATCCAGAGAAGAAGACTTGTGCTAGCAAATGTGTGTTGATAAATACCTTTCTATTTAAGAGGGAGTGTTGATGTATTTGTAAATTTGGAATGTATTTCATATTCGTATATTGTATTCCTATAGAGATGTTATTATTCCTCTATACGGAAGTGTCATCATTTATATTGTAAGTGTCGTAACTTATACTTGATGGGTTATTAGACCACCTTGATGGGGTCGGCCCTATATAAGTCATGTGGGTTAAAGGGTTATTAGACCACCCTAGTGGGGGTCGGCCCTGTCAGCATTATGTTATGTGGTTAAGTTGAGGCTGACCTAGTAAAGGTTATTAGGCAAGTCAAGTCATGTATAAATAGAGTGTGGGAGGCACTCTATTTGATCATTCACTTTCTCACCCATACTCTCATTGGAGATTCATGCACTTGTGGAGGAGGAGAAGCTGCTACTAGGAGAAGACTATCTCTTATGCTTGGGTTGTATCATTGCTCTATCTATCTCTGAGGAAGTTGTGGGGTTTTTCACCTTTATGGTTTTCCCCAGTGAAACTCTGTGTGTCTATTGTCTCTTTTGTGCTTGCATTATTATGTCCATGATTGATATGCTGTACATGTTGTTCTCTCAGTTAAGGTCCTACATCAGATTGAAGTAAATTCTGAAAAAACTAACAAGTAAAGACAAATCCAAACTGTAGATCAATGTATGGATTATTGATTGCAAAAATTAAACAGTGTTCATAAATAATCTGAAGTGAAAATCAACATTCATGAACACTATAAAGTAGATTAATTACTTATCTGCTCAAATTACTATCAACCAATTAAAATTAATTGATGGCAAATTAAGGGTTCAAGCGCATTCAAGATTGACTTGTAACTGATATGTCAATTGAAAAATTAACATTAATTATAATTTTCTGTAAAAACCATTTGTAGAAATAGCTAAAAGTTTTAATTGAATAAATTCTTTTATAACATTAAGGATACATAGATCATAAACAGAGAAAAATCAAAACTGTAGATCAATGTAATTATAGATTGCAAAAGATTAAACAGTATTGATAAACAACCTGAAAGTGAAAATCAATATTGATCAAAGAAATTTGATTAATAGACAAAAGAGTATGCAAGAGAATAACATAACTGTATTACAGAAAGTGTTATCTCCCAAATTGACCACCGTCTTTTTGGGTGATAGAATGGGTAAAATTTTATTTTCTGTGAGTCTTGGGTTTCAAAATTCAAAAATTTAAGCTTTCAGCAGTTAACTGAGTCTGTGGAAGTTTGCTTAATGGCCGAAAAGGATTAGTTTCCGCAGCTAAGGGGGTTAACAGACAAAACATAAGTTGCCGAAAATGTTTCAATATGCAAAAAATAAAATCCTGCTTTTGCACGCTCCAATGTCAAGCAAGCCTGATTCATCATTGCAGTTGAAGAGAAAGTGCTGCCTAAAAATCCTCTATATACTTGGGCTGTTAATCATCATTAAGTAGTATCACCTGTCGGTCTGGAAGCTCATTATCATCTCCAGGTATTAAGTGATAGTTCATCATTCCATGGTGAAAACAAATATCCCACTGAGGACAGAGTTAGAAGGGGTCTGGTACTTTAAAGTCTCGCCCACAAGTGGCCGAGTTTTTCAAGTCTGCAAGTGTTTTCGAAGAACAACAAAGATCGGCAAAGAGGAATTTTCTGCTGAAATCACGTGATTTTGCGGGGCAATTTAGACGGCCTTCCCGAGCTCCAAATCCAAGTCTAAAAGCACCAATGGATAGCTTATGATCTGTAGATCAAAATCGACTATTCGAACATGCAAAACGGACATCAGACGGTTGAGAAAATCAATTTTTTCCAAAGGTAGTTTTTTCAGGAATCCTACAGGTTTCGGCAGCTTAGGGGAGCCTCCAAGAGCTCATTAGCTGCCGAAAAGGCTGACTTTCGGCAGCTAACGTGTGAAACTGGCAGAAGGCTTAGCTGCCGAAAGCCTGTTTTCACAGATCGCTTAAGATTTCGCCCAGATCTCGGATTTGTTCACTGAAATGACAGAAGGCTGATCAAAATGAATGAATTATAAATTGTTTTATCAATATCTTAAAGGGTTTTGAACAAGATTAAAGTCAAGTGGGTGTTTTGGCTAGTTTTAACATTGTTTTGAAGAAACAGTTCAAGAGATCAAGTGCCACATCAGCTAGGTCGAATATACACGTACCTTATCAAAGCCACCGAGCCTTGGAAGGCTGTTTCATTTCACCAACCATCAAGCCGTTGAAAGAGATCTCCATATCAGAATTTCCTTGATTTTAGGGATTAGTCCCTATCTTTTTGCTTTTTACTATCAGTTAGTGTTTTAGTTAATTAAACAGATCCATGCTTTTAGGATCTGGGAACTGCTTTGTAAAGGCTATAAAGCCTGAAAACTAAGACGATTCAATGGTTCGAGCTTGGAGAGACTTTGCCATATGTTTTGGTTGCTTGTTATAATAAAAAATCACAGTTTCCTCTTGTTGTTGTGATCAGATATTTTCATCCACCATTGTTCTGCACTCTGTTCAAATTAGCTTAGCCTGTGCTCATGATTTGAATTGAGGAACTTCCTATTGCTGTGTGTGACCCGATGTTATGCATGTACTTGGTTGCATAAACCCTGCATGTTAATATACTTGGTTGTCTCAGCAATATTCTACATACCATTTCTGTTATTTATCATCTGATTTACAGTTTCTAAGAGCACTGGCTCATTTAACTATTTGATAAGCAACCTTTCCATCGAGCTATTGTGGTATCCCATCGATCCATTTACTGAAAAGGGTATTGAATTCTTAAGTTACCAAGCATACTTAGCCATAACCACTAAGTAGTTTCTTGGAGAGCTAACAGAAAGTTTGCAAGAAATTACAAGCCCTGCATTAACCAGAGTATGTAATACCCCATTTTTCCCTTGATGTAAATACTGCTTATGTATAGTATGTGTATGTGGAGCTCAAGGCCAAGGCCCCACTAGTGGAAGTTTTGGTTTATTGCTTAGGAAAGTATTGATGTTGTTTGATTATTCATGGGATGCTAAGCCATGAAGAATGTAAATGATGTAATTATTACTGAATGAATAAAATAAACAAGAAGTTGGCTAAGGAGGCAATGAACAAGAAGGGGGCCGTGTGTATCGACTAGGGAGAGGTGAGGGGGTTTGGGATTGGTTGACCATGTTGCCGCATGTCTGACTGAGAACCTGTTTGAACTCCCTACTAACATTAATGCAATTTCAGAGAGTGGTTGAGAACCAACTGCTGAGTCTGATGGAGTGTGGAGCATGCCTGTGATTTCGTATGGGAGGGCATGGCTCTCACCACTTGTACGTGAAGACATCGAACTGCCTAGGAAAACTCACAGAGCTTATTGTGAACCGGGGGGGGGGGGGGAAGATTCATACACACACTCATCGATTCATGACTCACGCACCGGATTCCTTGTTTGGAATGCTCGAGCTACCATTGTTGAGACCATTGACCCTTGCAAAGGATTCACCTGCGTGTTTTATTGTAAGTAGCGTGCCCCTGTGTGTGAGAACTACCAAAGAACGAGTAGCCATGACACCCTGTGTGTATAACCCTGGTACAGCGACGGCTAGAGTCAATAGAGAAGGTTGCAGAGCAACCGTGGGAAGACCCCAAGCTGGGATATGTCTTGTTGTAAACTGTGGGAGAGGGTTGGATTGCTGGAGAAACTCAGTGAAGGCTATAGTCTTAATGAACTAGTGACTAGACCTTTCTATTCCCATCCTAGAATAGCACTAGAAGGGAAGGACCTTGTGAGACTGTACAGCAGTGATAGGATCTTCCTTGTGTTGGATGTGGTAGGTATTGTGGGTGCTAGGTCAGCTGTGAGAAACTAGACCTTTCTATGCCCATCATGGAATACCACTGGAAGGGAAAATGCCTTGAGAGACTATGTGATTGTGCAGAAGGTCTTCCTTGTGTTGGATGTGGTAGGTATTGTGGGTGCAAGGTCAACTGAGTGCTGAGATGCCTGCAGTTATGTGGTTGAACTCACTAGTTTAGCAACACCTCCTTGTTATTCCTGTGTGTTGAAAAACCCCTGTAGGTTGGCTTAGCATGGGTAGGTGCACTGGAATGCTTGGTAAACCCAACAACAGACTGGTTTAGCATGTGAATGGAGCCTTGGCTATGAGAGAAGCTATTATCCCTCCTTAATGGATACACTGCCCAGCTCAGGGGTGATCTCTTAGCCAAAAAAGTATAGGCTGGACAGAGATCTAAGGTTGGGTGGAACGTTTCTCTCACATAGCTAGTTGCTTCGGAATTCAAAGATAAGTATTCTGTTATGGTAAATGATGTGGTTTCATTATTGTGATGAATGCTTGTATAGTCATGGAATTGTTGTATGTATGGTTATATGAATGGTTGACATGAAGTCTTGTACATGCCTGAGTAACAAGCCGAATCCACTTTGTGTATTTATCTTATATTGCAGGAGCTAATGCTTGTAATTATTGCATATGATAGATGTGTGAGTCAAGTCTATGGCTACATTTTATATGTGATGATGTATGATAGAGCTCCATTGTTTTGGAATAAGTGTGATGTGTACTAACCCTGTGAAGGAAAGATATATCTATATTGAACCTTGAGAAGTTAGAGAATCCCTGAAAGTGGTTTCAGGAACCTCTGTGGGTCAGATAGTAGGAAGGGACCTTGGCAGGTTGAAGGTTGGAATGTTCAAGTATGGGTAGGAACAAAACTTCAGAGAAGGAAATGAGAAGGTTAGATGCCTCACTTGGTCAAGGGGATGCTACCATTGGATAGAGTTATCCATGAGCTTTCCAGCGGTACCACCCTTGCCCCATTTGGATACTGAAGGGAGGATTTATGCCCCTTGGAAGATTGATGAAATTACCCTTGCAGAAACGGGGTTCCACACGGATGATTCCGTGGGTTGTGGGTTGCGGGTATGCCAAATCCGGGTTGAGAGTTTTGGGCCTCTCACAATCCTGAACCCAAAAGTAGCGGGTTTCAGGTTTCGGGTTCGTCAAAGCTCGCACGACGAGATTTAGGCCTCCCGCAACCCCACACTCGACATTCATGGGTTTCGAATTGCAGGTTCGTCAAACTCGCACTACTGGATTTGGACTTTCCCCAACCCCGCACCCGACAATGCGGATTTTGGGTTTTGGGGTGACCACCCCCACGGTGGAGCAGTTGGGATCGGGTTTCAGGTTTCAGGTTTGCCAAAACTCGTACTAAGTGTTTGGACTTTCCGCAATCCCAAACCCAAAACTATGGGACCCATTGTTGCAGGATTCGCATTTCGGGAATCGTTGTGCGAGATGTGCATTTTGGGATTTGTTGTTGCGGGATTCGCATTTTTGGAATCTTTGTGCGGGATGTGCATTTCGGGATTCATTGTTGCAGATTTGAGTTCTCCAACTGAGTGTATGGGTGCTCAGTCAATGGTTTTGGAGAAAAAAATGGATCACGGTCTTCAGCCAGCTAAGTGGGTCAGAGGGGACGTGACAGAGTGGTATCAGAGCTTCAATTGCAGCACTAGGAGCTATTTGGACTAGATGACACATGAATTTTGGTCAATAAATGCGCCTAGGGCATGATTTGTCTATGAACTTAATTGCTTGATTTATTGCTCAGATGAATAATTCCTGGTTTAGATGAGTATGATATAGTTTATTTGCATGTTTATGATATCTAATAGAATGTATGTGATATACACAGAGAATTAGCAGCAGCTATCAAACAATTGTATCACAGTGCATTGCACAGTACAAGGTGAGAATGGTTACCCTAAATGATGCGCAGGACCCATTTGGGCCAGAATATGATGTATTGGGTGAGAATGTGCAAGAAGCACATATAGAAGCCGAGTCTGATGGAAGAAGGGAGCAAGTGATGCCCCCAAACTTAGATGAAACTATGGTTAGCTTCAATGAGCGAATGATGAAAGCGCAAGAAGAGTAGCATCAGCTCAATCCAGCCATTTTGCAGAGTCTCACAGACTTGCAACAAAGGATTAATGGTGGTTCTAACCCTAGCCACGGAGGCCAAGAAGAAAGAAATGCAGAAAGTCAGTCTAGGGGCCGTTCCATGAAAAGAACTCCAAGCCCTAGAAGGGGTTCTGTGGGCCGGAAGCACAGGACACCCTCTCTTAAGATTTCTTCCAGTAGGTCAGAGGATTCTAAGGGTTATCAAGAGAGCCCAAGATGCACTGCCAGTAAGAGTAAAGGTAGGAAGAAGCACAGAGGTATTCCACAAGGTGAATTCAGGAAGGCTAGGCCTCCTACTTTTGATGGTGAAAGTAAAGAAGGTCAAGAAGTAGAGGCATGGCTTCTTGGGATGAAGAAGTACTTCAGAATGCATGAGTATTCGAAGAATGAAAAGGATAAGGTCGCTATCTACAACCTTAGTGGAAGAGATTCTATCTAGTGAGATCACCTCATGCAGCTGAGGGGAATCAGTGAAAGAAGAGTCAGCTAGGGTAAGTTCCAAAGGTACTTCCAGGAGAAATACCTATCAGCTAGATATTATGATAGTAAGAAGAAAGAGTTCAATGAACTCAAACTTGGATAGAACACTATGGATGAGCATGTTCACAAGTTTATGGAGTTACTGAGGTATGTCGACTACATCAGGGATGAAAGAGTGAAGATCCAATGCTTCCTTGGTAGTCTGCCACAGAATTACAGAGATAGGATAGAGTTTGTAAATCCACCAAGCTTGGATGAAGCTATCAGGATGGCAGAGCATTGCTATGAGCAGAATAAAGGTAAAGTAGAGGCATAGCCACCATGGAAAGGTAAACCCAAGGGAAGGTTTGATCATAAAAAAGGTGATTCTAAACCACCACTCAGGGATCAGCCTAGGAGATTTCCACAAGGCCAGCAAGCAAGAAGAGAATTCAGGCTAGCAATGAACATGACACCAATGGGGCCACTTCAGTGTTGGGGTTGTGGAGAGAACCACGGGCTCAGGGATTGCCCAACTGCAAAAAAGAACCCCAGGGTCTTGCACAATGTTAGAAGAGAAGCTACAGTAGGAGATATGGCTAGAGAAACACCCAGGATTTATGCAGGATTGGATGATCACCAAGTAGACCATCAGTCAGCAGTAGTAGAAGTTGCCGGTAAGATTGTTGAGCAGCCTATTTCTATTTTGATTGATCCACGGTCTACTCACAGTTATGTATCTCCTAAGGTAATTGAGAGTTGTTCCCTTGGTAAATTGAAGCATGACAATGCTTGGTTAGTTCAGCTAGCCACCAGTACCAAGAGAAAGGTCAGTGAAATGGTGAAGGAATGTCCTATAGAATTTAATGGACTCCTCACATATGCAAAAATGAATGTCTTTCCATTGGGGTCATACAATGCCCCGATTGGCATGGACTGGTTGGAAAGGCATAGAGCCAAGGTGGACTGTTATGATAAAGCATTGCAATGTCTAGATGAGGAAGGCGAGCCAAGGTTGGTTAAAGGGATTCCAAAGCATCCTTCATTAAGACTTATTTCAGCTCTGCAATTGAGGAAGTTTCATAAAAAGGGTTGCCAGCTATATGCTGTACATATATCAAGTTCAGCAGAGGATAACGGACCTAGGATAGGATACTTCCAGATATTGAAGGAGTTCCAGGACGTGTTTCCAGATGAGGTTCCAGGATTTCCACCTAAGAGGGACATTGATTTTTCTATTAATCTTGTTCTGGGAGCAGCACCCATCTTCAAAGCTCCTTATAGAATGAGCACACTAGAGTTGGTATAGTTGAAGATGCAGCTGTAGGAATTGATAGACAAAGAATATGCCAGACAGAGTGTATCCCCATGGGGTGCACCAGTATTGTTTGTTAATAAGAAGGATGGAACATTGAGGTTGTGTATTGATTGCAGGCAGCTCAATAAGGTGACAGTTAAGAACAAGTATCCCTTGCGAAGGATTGATGACTTGTTCGATCAGATGAAGGAATCTAGAGTATTCTCCAAAATTGACTTGAGGTCGGGGTACCATCAAGTAAGGATAAAGGATGAAGACATTCATAAGACAGCCTTCAGGACTAGGTATGGTCATTTTGAATTTACAGTGGTGCCGTTTGGTCTTACCAATGCACCTACTACATTCATGTGTCTCATGAATAATGTCTTCAACAAGTATTTGGATAGGTTTGTGATTGTGCTCTTGGATGACATTCTTGTGTATTCCAAGAATGAGGAAGAGCATGATGAGCATTTGAAGATGGTGTTACAAGTCCTTAGGGAGAACCAGCTGTATGCTAAGATAAGTAAATGTAACTTCTATCAAGATAAGGTACAGTATTTGGGTCACATTATATCAGTAGAAGGTATTGCTGTAGATCCCGAGAAGATTGAGGCCATTATGGATTGGTCCACTCCAAGGAATGCAGCAAATGTTAGATCTTTCATGGGCCTTGCTGGTTACTACAGAAGGTTCATTGAGGGCTTCTCCAAGATAGCCCACCTCATCACTTCATTGTAGAGGAAGAACATTAAATTCACATGGTCTGAAAAATGTGAAAGAAGTTTCCAGCGGCTGAAGGAGTTGCTTACTAGTGCACCTTTTTTGAAGATCATAGATCCAAGTAAGGATTTCGTGGTATGCACAGATGCTTGCATTGAGGGACTTGGTGGATTGCTAATGCAAGAAGGTTCCATAATTTGTTATGAGTCAAGGAAACTGAAAGAGCATGAAAGGAATTATGCCACCCATGACTTAGAGCTAGCAGCCATAATTCACGTTCTCAAGAGATGGAGGCATTATCTTTTAGGAAGGAGATTTGAGCTCTGAACTGATCACATGAGTTTGAAATACTTGTTCGATCAGCAAAACCTAAATGCAAGGCAGATTAGATGGATGGAGTTCCTTTGTGAGTTTGATTTGGAGATTAAGCATGTCAAAGATAAAGAGAATAAAGTTGCTGATGCACTCAGCAGGAGATTCCATATGGCATCCATAAGTAGATGTGAATTAGATTTGAAAGAAAGAATGTTAGAGGCTCAGGATGGTGATGAAGTCTATCTCCAGATTAAAGAGAAATTGCAGCAGAACATTATAGAGGACAAGTATGCAAGATATCAGCTGGGTAAGCATAATGTTCTCATTTATCAGAACACCAGGTTGTACATTCTAGATAATGCAGACTTAAAGACACTGGTGATGGATGAGATACATCAGAAGCCATACTCACGACACCCAGGGTATCAGAAGACTATAACAGCAGCAAGGAAGCAGTACTTTTGGCACGGTATGAAGAAGGACATAGCTGAGTATATTGCTAAATGTCATAAGTGTCAGCTGGTCAAGGCAGAGCATCAACATCCAGCAGGATTGTTGCATCCCTTACCCATTCTAGAGTGGAAGTGGTAAGTGATTTCCATGGATTTTATAACAGGACTTCCCATGACAGTGAGGAAGCATGATTCAATCATGGTTGTGGTGGACAAGCTATCAAAGGTAGCTCATTTCATCTTGGTCAAGTCCACTCACAAGGCCAATGACATTGCAGATATCTTCATGAGGGAGATATTCAAATTGCATGGATTTCCCAAGGCAATAGTTTCAGATCATGACACCAAGTTCACATCCAATTTTTGGAAAGGTTTCTTCCAAGAGTTGGGAACTCAATTGAAATTTAGTACAGCCTATCATCCTCAGACAGATGGTCAGACTGAGAGAGTGAATCAGATCCTTGAAGATATGTTAAGGATGTATGTGATGGATAAGCCATCTAAGTGGGAAGACTATATACACTTAGTGGAATTTGCATACAACAATGGGCATCAAGCATCATTGAAGATGAGTTCTTTTGAAGTGTTGTATGGCAGAGGCTGCATAACTCTAGTGAGCTGGGATAGCCCAGTGAACAGAGTAGTGCTTGGACCAGAGGTGGTTGAGGAAATGGAACAGGAAGTTGTTAAGATTAGGCTGAATCTAAAGGCAGCACAGGACAAGTAGAAGAGTTATGCAGATCTGAACAGAGTGCATAAGGAGTTTCAAACTGGGGATCATGTATACTTGAGAGTGAGACCCAGGAAGAGTTCCATGAAATTGGGAAGTTGTGCCAAATTGGCACCAAGATATTGTTGCCCATTTGAAGTCCTTGATAGGATAGGGCCAATTGCATATAGAATTGCATTGCCTGCTAACATGAAAGCTCATAATGTTTTCCATGTATCTTTACTTAATGAATATGTACATGATCCTAAGCATATCATTGATTGGCATGTGATACAGGTGGAACCAGAGGGAGAGTTCCGGGTGGAGCCTACATGCATCCTTGACAGGAAGGTTACCTTGCTCTAGAACTGGGCCATAGGGCAGGTAAAGGTGCAATGGAGGCACCTTAGCCCAGAAGAGGACACGTGGGAGCTGGAGGATGCCATGAGGGAGGCATTTCCATTTTTGTTCAGTTTTGAGAACACCGAGGACGACGTTATTTTAAGGGAGAGGGAGTTGTAATACCCCATTTTGCCCTTGATGTAAATACTACTTATGTATAATATGTGTAAATTCCCTAGTGTGGAGCTCAAGGCCAAGGCCCCACTAGTGGATGTTTCGATTTATTGCTTAGGCAAGTATTGATGCAGTTTGATTATTCATGGGCTACTAAGCCATGAAGAATGTAAATGATGTAATTATTACTAAATGAATAAAATAACTAAGAAGTTGGCTAAGGAGGAAACGAACGAGAAGGGGGCCGTGTGTATCCACTAGGGAGAGGTGAGGGGGTTTGGGATTGGTTAACCATGTTGCCACATGTATGACTGAGAACCCATTTGAACTACCTGCTGACATTAATGTGATTTCAGAGAGTGGTTGAGAACCAACTGCTGAGTCTGATGGAGTATGGAGCATGCCTGAGATTTCATATGGCAGGGCATGGCTCTGATCACTTGTGCTTGAAGGCATCGAACTACCTAGGAAAACTAGCAGAGCCTGTTGTGAACTAGGGGGGGGCGAAGATTCAGACACACACTCATCGATTCATGATTCACGCATTAGATTCTCTGTTTGGAATGCTTTCACTACCATTATTGAGACCATTAACCCTTGCAGAGGATTCACCTGCGTGTTTTCCTGTAAGTAGCGTGCCCCTGTCTATGAGAACTACCCAAGAATGGGCAGCCGTGACACCCTGTGTGTAGAACCCTGGTACATCGATGGGTAGATTCAATAGAGAAGGTTGTAGAGTGGTTTGCATAGAGAAACCGTGGGAAGACCCCAAGCTAGGATATGTCTCATTCTAAACTATGGGAGAACCATTGGATTGTTGGAGAAACTCAGTGAAGGCTGTAGTCTCAATGAACTAGTGACTGGACCTTTCTATACCCATCCTGGAATAGCACTGGAAGGGAAGGACCTTATGAGACTGTAAAGCAGTGATAGGATCTTCCTTGTGTTGGATGTGGTGGGTATTGTGGGTGTTAGGTTGGCTATGAGCGACTAGACCTTTCTATGCCCATCCTGGAATAGCATTGGAAGGGAAGATACCTTGAGAGACTGTGTGATTGTGCAGTAGGTCTTCCTTGTGTTGGATGTGGTAGGTATTGTGGGTGCCAGGTGAACTGAGTGTTGAGATGCCTGCAGTTCTGTGGTTGAACTCATTGGTTTAGCAATGCCTCCTTGTTATTCCTGTGTGTTGAAGAACCCCTGTAGGTTGGCTTAGCATGGGTAGGTGCCCTGGATTGCTTGGTAAACCCAACCACAGACTAGTTTAGCATGTGAATGGGGCCTTGACTATAAGAGAACCTATTAGCCCTCCTTAGTGGAGACACTTCCCAGATCGGGGGTGATCTCTCAGCCGAAAGAGTATAGGTTGGACAGAGATCTAAGGTTGGGTCGAACATTGCTCTCACTTAGCTAGTTGCTTCGGAATTCAAAGATAAGTATTATGTTATGGTAAATGATGTGGCTTCATTATTGTGATGAATGCTTGTATAGTCATGGAATTGTTGTATGTATGGTTATATGAATGGTTGACATGAAGTCTTGTACAGGCCTGAGTAACAGGCCGAATCCACTGTGTGTATTTATCTTGTATTGCAAGAGCTAATGATTGTAATTCTTGCATATGATAAATTTGTGAGTTAAGTCTGTGGATGCATTTTATATGTGATGATGTATGATAGATCTCCATTGTTTTGGAATAAGTGTGATGTGCACTAACCCTATGAAGGAAATATATATCTATACTGATCCTTAAGAAGTTAGAGAATCCCTGAAAGTGGTTTTAGGAACCTCTATGGGTCAGATAGCAGGAAGGGATCTTGGCAGGTTGAAGGTTGGAATGTTCAAGTGTGGGTAGGAATAGAACTTCAGAGAAGGAAATGAGAAGGTTATATGCCTCACCTAGTCAAGGGGATGCCACCATTGGATAGAGGTCTCCATGAGCTTTCTAGCGGTACCACGCTTGCCCCATTTGGATACTGCAGGGAGGAGTTATGCCCCTTGGAAGATTGATGAAATTACCCTTGCAGAAACGGGGTTCCACATGCATGATTCCGCGGGTTGCGGGGTGTGGGTATGCCAAATCCGCGTTGAGAGTTTTGGCCCTCCCGCAATCCCGAACCCGAAATTAGTGGGTTTTGGGTTTCGAGTATGTCAAATCTCACACGACGAAATTTAGGCCTCCCGCAACCCCGCACCCGACATTGGCGGGTTTCGGGTTGCGGGTTCGTCAAACTCGCACTACGCAATTTGGACTTTTCGCAACCCTGCACCTAACAATGCAAGTTTTGAGTTTCGGGGTGACCACCCCCATGGTTGAGCAGTTGGGATCGGGTTTTGGGTTTCAGGTTTTCCAAAACTCGCACTAAGTGTTTGGACTTTTCGCAATCCCGAACCCGAAACTGTGGGACCCATTGTTGCGGAATTCACATTTCGGGAATCATTGTGCATGATGTGCATTTCGGGATTCGTTGTTGTGAGATTCGCATTTTGGGAATCATTGTGTGGGATGTGAATTTCGGGATTCATTGTTGCGGATTCGAGTTCTCCGACTGAGTGTATGGGTGCCCAGTCAATGGTTTTGGAGAAAAAAAAAGATCACAGTCTCCGGCCATCCAGGTGGGTCGGAGGGGACGTGACAGAGTATGCCCAGTCTCTTCTGTTGATTTTATCCTCCAAATTCCATCATGATCTCTAGCCTATGAGATATCTACCCCTTAAATAATAATTACAATTTTGTTACAAAGGATAAATTCCCCAAAAAACACGAAATTCAAAAATCGAACTAGGCTAATGGCTAAGAAAATCTTGCCACTTGGCTACAATTTCTAACAGTTCATCTATATTTGGATAATTGACCAACTCAAGCCCTAGCCGAGCATCACACGTAAACGATTCCAGGTCATTTTTAGCCAAATTATGCCAAATACCAATAAAAATGTGGATCATTCCCTCAATGGAAACAAGTTTCCTGAATAACTGATCCACGTCATCAATCTTGATGTGCTCGAGGTGCTAGATCTTCTCTTTAGCTTCCTCGCATCGACATTCAACCTGTTCTAGCATCAACTTCGGTGGACAAGTGCTTTCAATGAGGTCCATGGTAGGAAACTGCAACTTCTCCATGATTCTATCCACAATGTACCATCTCCTTCTGCAAACACGTTGTGCTTTCTGGATACTATCTCCAACCTTATCATTTAGATCATGCCAAGCGTGCAATGCAGTTCTGATTTGCTTCAGTTGGAAACTAGTGAGAGTCAAAATATTCTCAGGTCTCTCCTTAATGGACCTCTTCCATTCTACAATATCTCCATTGGCCTTAAAGGCTTGCTATCTTTTAGCTACCTACTGATCAAGAGTAACAGACATCTTCCCAAAAACAATGTGAGTCTCATGGATATCATTCAAGGTGTGAAACAATTCAGCTAGCAACTTACAGTGTTCATCATTGACCTGAATGGCCAAATCCTTAAACTCCAGCTGGGAAAACCTAGAGAATGCAGAGGAGGATGCACTTGCAGTTGCATCCTCACATTGTTTTTCTAGCACAGCTAACCTTTGTGTATTGGAAGCATTTACAACTTCTGCATCATGTAATTTAACCTGGAGAGAGGTATTTTTCAACTGCAGATCTTCAAACATATGTTCAAATACCTTCCTGAGATCAATAACATAAGATTCATGTTCCTCATTGGTTTTGGCCAATTTCTCTTCAAGCTTCTTTAGCTCTTCTTTCTTTAAATCAATCTCCCTATTTAGTGATGTCACTGAATCATAGTTTGCACCTACAAAAGCACCCATGGCTGTAGCAGCATCCAATGCTTCTCGTTGTATGTCATTAGATTGCTTGGTCCAAATTATTTGATTAGGAGTAGGTGCCTCCAATCCACCTTGATCCCTACTTCTCTTCTTACCTTTTCTTACCACTGACTTGGAAGCTCTGCTGTAGAAGCAATCCCCAAGAGGGACTACAATGTCTTCTTCAAACTCAGCTACCAATTCAGTAAATGATGAAGTCACATTTACTTTTGAAACAAATGAAGATGTCTGAGTAGTAGAAGGAGTAGGTATAGACATAGTTATTTGGGAAGTAGTTGGGGTGGAAGGGATATTTTGAATAACTGCTGGTACAAAAGTTGGGGATGGAATTGAAGTGAAGGCTTCAAAAAGTGGAACTTGGATATCATCAGTTGGTAATGAGGAAGGAGGAACCGGAGTCTGCTCATCAGTAGCTGGTGGTGATAAAATGAATGGAGGTGATTGCAGAGGGACAGTCAAAGACTGGATCTATGCAATAGTAGATGGAAAAATAGGAAGTGGAACTGAGATGGATGGGAATGGAGCAATGATGGTAGTTAGAGTATGGAAAATCTAGGATATGGGGAATGGAGGTTTTACCCTAGATGACAAAGTTGAAAGAATTTGAATAGATGGAAGTAGAAGTGCTGAGGTTGTGGTGTCAACAGCAGGGGTAGTTTCAAGAAATTGATGGTCTGGGACAGAATCATCCACTTCAATAGCATTCAATAAATCTGTAATTCTTTGTGAAGTTTCAATTACTTCCTCAATCATAGGAACAGAAGAATGTACCTCATCTTCAACATCATTGTCACTAATATTGAATGTAGGGATTTGAGATGCAGAAGTCTGAGTTTTCTACCTTTTGGTTGGCTTGGTGACAGTCTGAGTAACTGCAATAGTCACTTGAATATCAATAGTAAGCTTAGCAGCTGCAACTACTTGAGTGTCTAGCATCGAAGTCATCTGAGCTAACTTCTGGTTTGATTGCTTTGATGCTTGCATCGATACCTTAAATTGTTCAGCGGTCTTTACCTCTCGAGCATCTTCCATGAGACCTTTTCCTTTATCCCCTTTACTGCAAGTTGACATTAGTGGAGCAGGTGCTTTCTGACCTTCTTTCTCCTCTCTATCCTTTCTTGCTTGCTCAATGAGGTTTAGTTCCATTGCTCTGCAGCTCAAAACTATAGTCTTAAGGTCATGTTGATACTGCATGATATGGTTCTGTTCATCTTTACTCTTAACCCTTGCCAAGACTTCATCAAAGGTATTTACTCCCTGATAGATGGATTCATCAAGAAGTTATTCATGAACAAATCCACCCCTCACATGGTTGTGCTTGAAATGGGCATCTAGAACACCTTTAGGATCATGTCTTCTTTTGGTCACAGAACCCAATTTTAAAGCAGCAATTTTGTCACCCAACACTATAGCCCAAGTTCAATTTGGGATGGCCAATGGCCCAAGGTTCAAGGGGAACTTAGGCCACACCTTCCTCTTGGGACCACTTAGCTTTAAATACGCACCATCGGTAACAGTTTGATAGGAAACCTCTTCAATGACCAATCTATTAGGAACTATCCTGGGTAGCAGATGAACAGTACTGCCTCCCCAAACTTTGACATATGCGAAGGATTCACACACATACCAGTCACCAATTGAGGCAATGAAGGCTGTGGCATCAACTGAGAAAGCAGGAGCCTGTTCTCTGAAGATTTTGAAGTAAATACTTCCAAAGAAGTGATCACAAATGCCATATATGAAAGGCATATAATTGTTCTCCCATAATGCTGAATGATAAATATGGACAGGAGGATCTTATGGAGTCCAATTCCATCCCATGTTGGGATATTGGAATTCTACACAAAATATATCAAGGACAAAAGCTGAAAAGAAGAAATGTGGCTTCTTCACAGCCGATGCATTTTGATATGCTTGAATGGCTATTTTGAGTTCAAAAGACAAGATTGATGCCTAAGGGAATGGCTCACCAATCGTTAGAACATGATGGGCTACAGGAGCCCACTCAGCTTTAAATATAGAACAGTTTGGGATACCATAGAGTCTGCATAGCATGGCAACCAATAGGGAATAAGGTTCTCTAAACCAGGAAATCGGGTACAAGTTATCAGCCCTACGGATGAAACTGTCAAGTTTATTCATCCATGACTTCAACATTTCATTGAAATTGTACCTGGTGTTAGAAGATTCCATGAACTCAACGTTAAGGGGTTGCATAGACCGTTTAAGAGCATAAGCTCTTATGAAATCCTTAGGGAGGAAGGTAGCCAATTGTGACCCTGTACTATCATTAAATGACCGGTCTTTAAGGTTAGTGTGGTCCACAATCCATTTAACCGCATCAGTATAAGGCAAGATAGCGGGTTTGGAAGCAATGGCATGAAGCTGGGAATCCCTAATTTTCTCACACGCCAGCTGGTCATTCTGAATGTCTGATAGGTCATCATTATCGAAAATTGAATAGATTCTGGACCAATCTAGCTGATAGGTTTCACTGATTTTATCACTAGTGTCCGAGAAAATACCAAAATTTGGGTCTTTGTTCAGTAAACCTTTTTGAGCAGTCTTACAATGTGTATTTCTCGACATGTTTGAAACTGGAGGTTTTCTAATAAACGAATGAACAAAAATAAAAAAAACAATTCAAAATCTTGAAACAGTAGATAACTGAATAAGAGGAATGAGAAAAACCAACCTGTTTCAGCTAAAAGTAACGGGTAATAGACACGGTAAAAACTTCGCAGTAAAATTCGAGCAGCAAGGTAATTTCTGAAAGTAAAAATGACAAGGAAAAATAGGGAAAATCACATATTTATTGCTTTTCGACCGGCCAAATCTAGACCGTAGGATGAAAACGAATAAATGACTGAGATTAAACCTTGCGGGATGCAAGGTCAAGTTGCGGGAGTTTTATTTTGGAACTATGTACATTGTTCCCTCAATCCGCAATCTGCAATTGCGGGTCGTGAGTTGCGGGATCACAACTTAGAAAACCAACAATCAAAAAGGTTCTCGCAATCCACAATCCGCAAATGCCGGTTGTGGGAGACGGGAGCACAAACAACCTTTTATAATCCAAATAATCTTTTGCAATTGCAGGTTACGGGTTGCGGGGCCACACAACACACCTTATTACTTGAACCACTTTTCCACAATCTACAATTAAGGGTTGTGGAACGAAAAGTTCAAAAGCTATTTACAAAGTCTTCCCGCAATAAGAAATAAGCGGGATTGGGGGATGAAAACGACTTTGTGGAAAAACTCAAAGCTTCCCGCAACTTTAGAAAAATAGTCAAACAATGGACAAAATAAACTTCATTTAAATCACCCAGTGTAATCTCATCCGCGGGATCAAGACAAATCAACGGTTAAAACTTAAGCATGCAGGAAGGAAAAGAAAGGTCGCCGGGTTTTATTTCATAAATGTTATGAAATTTAAGGTGAAAAAATGAATATCTAAAATATTCAAGTCATTGTTAGAATGACAAGTCAATCACCTAAGTTATAAGATATAGAAATGGTTTGTCCCGAACCCCGTTTTCCAACATGAAGGATCGACCACCCCTTCTTTTCGTACTTAATGGTGAAAACATTTATCCAGCAATTCAGCTATATCCATAATGGAGAACACAAGAAGGATCAACCGACCCTTCTTGCATTGTCAAAATATTATGAAAAGAATATTGGTAATAAGAAGGGTCAACTAACCCTTCTTGCAGTGTCGAACTATTATGAAAATAATATGGGGAATAAGAAGGGTCGGCCGACCCTTCAATTAGGAGGGAGTTGTAACAATAGAACACATTGGAGAAAGAGCGACCACTCTTTCCTTGAGAATATTTCCATTTGCCAGCAAAGTCTTTAAAGCAAAACGTTTATAAATTTTGTTGGTAAAATGTTGATATCTAGTATCCTAGGGTGACACGTGGAACAATCATATTATGACACATGGCATATTTGATTTGGAACATTGAGTATAGCAAGGTTACTATTTTTTTTTGATTTGGCACATTGAGTATAGAGAGGTGACTAATTCACTGATAAAAAGAGAAACTTTATATTATATACTGGTAAAAAAGGTTACATCCGTCTTCTTTTCACATTGCACTTCTGAGAAAAGACATATGCCAACATTTGGTTCCGAGTAGAACCCCAATTTCCCAGCATGTCGTCCAGAATCTTCCCCAACATATTCTTCATGAGCTAGTAGTGATTTATTGAACCACCATTAGAGCCGGAGGCCAAGTGGTCTTCCACCAATTTCCCCTCCAAGTCTTCAATCAAATTGCGACTGGCAAAGTAAATGCTAGTTTCAAAACCATCACTAGAGCTTGGGGCGCTCTGGGACCATAACCATAAGTGGAGCTGAATATAAGGATGAATAGAGGAAAACCAAAGGTTCGAGGAGGCATACTGAGTGTTGTCTATGGTGTGCATGGACTCGTTTAAATATCGAGGAGTCTGTATCTCGTGGCTAGTGTTCGCATGAGCCATAGTTAAGAGCAGAGAGCATAATTGAAAGAGCCGAGGGTCGACGTGCGGTCGAACTATACCAGGGTGGGGGCCAAATTAAATGCGAGGGGACTTGTGAGCGATAGTGCAGAGGGATGCCATTAACCCACAAGTGTGGGGGTGGCCAACTGTGGAGGCAGACAGGTGTGGAGGTGTGCATCATCGTGGGCAGGTCTTAGATCGGTTAGGGTAATGCATATAGCGTTAAGGGCGTGGGGTACAAGGATCCCTCCCCTCGTGCTCTCCACGTGCTGGGGTGATGGCCCCATAGATCATGCTGACATCCACAGCCGGGGGATAATGCTCCTCAAACTGAAGTTTACTTGTGGAAGTAACATTTACATTAGTAGCATTATATGAAAACTATTCTATTCTTTATTTTTCTTTTTTTTAATAGAAACATTCTTTTTTTTAAAATAGAAACATTCTTTCCTTTTGTTTTTTTAAATCGAAGTATTTCTTTTTTATCTTTTTCTAAATAGAATGAAATCTCATAAAAGGAATGAAAAGTGTTTTTAGTTATTATTGTTTTTTAATTAAAGTCCTTCATGCTAGAAGGAAGGTATGAATACATAACCTTCAAATGTAAATTTAAAATAAAAAAATGCAATTTCTGATTTCAAAAGTGTTCAAAATTGCAATTTTCATTTGTAATTGTTCAAAATTTTAAGGTGAAAAGTTATAACATATAAAAATAGTTTGTCCCGACTTCCATTTTCCGACAACAAGGATTGGCTGCCCCTTCTTTTTGTAGTTAATTATGAAAACCTATATCCAACAATTTAGCTATATCCATAATGGAGAACATAAGAAGGATTGACCGACCCTTCTTGCAGTGTCGAAATATTATGAAAAGAATATTGGTAATAAGGGTGGACCGACACTTCTTGCAGTGTCCAACTACTATGAAAATAATATGGTGAATAAGAAGGGTCGGACGACCCTTCAATTATGAGGGAATTGTAAAAATATAACACCTTGGAATTTATATCATATATAAATGGTTTGTCTTGACTTCCATTTTACGACAAGAAGAGTCGGCCGCCCCTTCCTTTTGTTGTTAATTGTCAAAACCTTTATCTAGGAATTCAGTTGTAGCCATAATGGATAATACAATAAGGATCGACCTACCCTTCTTGGAGTGTCAAACTATTATGAAAATAATATTTGGAATAAGAATGGTCGGCTGACCCTTCATTTAGGAGGGAATTGTAACAGTAGAACACCTTGGAGAAAGAGCGACCACTCTTTCTTTGAGAATATTTCCACTTGCCAGCAAAGTCTTTAAAGCAAAACATCTATAAATTTTGTTGTTAAAATGTTGATATCTAGTATCCTAGGGTGACACGTGGAATGATCATATTGTGACAAATGGAATATTTGATTTGGCACACTGAGTATAGGGAGGTTACTATTTTTTATTTGATTTGGCACATTGAGTATAGCGAAGTTACTAATGCGGGTTTAACCACAACACAATCAAGAAATGAAAATTCACTCATAGTAGTTTTAAGGATTAGGCACATGCAAGATTACCCTGTAGCTAGAATGCTAATTGAAAAATTAACATGAATTTATTAATTTATGTTAATCATTTGCAGAAATAGATAAATGTTTTAATTAAATAAATTCACTTAAAACATAAAACACACACAGATCATGAGTAAAGATAGATCCAAATTGTAGATCAAACTAATCAGAGGCAGGAGGCAGGATATGGTTAAACATGATAGTGATTTGCAAAGAAAACTAATCAGAGGTAGGATAGCCACCCGCTCACAGTCAAAGAGTTTTGTTTGGTGATTAAAGAAGAAGATATGAAAAGCCCATCAATATAGAGCTTATGATAATGAATTCTATACCGACTTTAGCAAAAAATGGTAGTGGATGCTTGAAATGAAAGCAACAAAGAATAATATTTATGAATTATGTCCCGATACAACACTTATCCGAGCATGACAAAGCATAATAGTATGAATTAAACAGTGAGAGAAACATTCACATAAGAGAAGAAGTAAACAAACTGTAAGACGAATAACACAGGAATCTCTAATAGAAAACCTTGCTCGGCCTAGCCAGATTTTATTAAAATATATCTCAGAGTGCTTAATAACATAGGGAATTCATGAGTCCAACAAAAGTTTCTTACGTAGATGCTTAATGGATTACATAGATGCTCAGAGCCTTCTGGCTCGAGCTGCCTCAACAGGAAGTTGTTACAATGTAGGTGACACCTATTCAAATAGGTTTGGCACCCTCAGGAATTAGTTACAACAAAATGACAATGTTGGTAAAACTGGCTCAATTTCCTTTTACAAAATTACTGAGCATTTTTACCGAAAGACAACAGACTCTAAGAAAATAAACAAAATGCTTCAGTGAATATTTCCTCCATGCTGCTATCCCATGATCATCAAATCTTCAAGGGTTCAATATCATCTTTCCCTTCCCATATTTCTCAACGAGCTTCCATAGCTCGGTATCTGGAAGCTATGAGGTGGCCAACTCCTTCATTAAGACTCGGATCTCAGTGTGGTCCCTATAAGAGTAGCTTCGCAGATGTGCACTAGACTCCTTGAACATCATGCTTAACTCAAAATCCTTTGCCATTTTCTCCACCAATGTCTTCCCTGATAGCAACTGATCCATACCTGCAAAATCGTTGAAATCACTTTACATCCTACCAATTTCTTCTGATATTCTTCTTCTGTGAGCATTGTTCCATCCTCCTCCCAAAAGAGAGGTAACCCCTTCTTGAACAAAGGGTCAAACATCTCTTTGAAATACTTGATCTGTTGTGCCATGACATCTATTTTAGCTTGAATAGCCTTTACTTGCTGGTTCTTGTGCATCACTTTTCTGGCTCCAATGATGATGGAAACCCTATCTCTTACACCAGTTTTCTTGACCTGCTCCTTAGATAAGCCATTTAGGAATTCGATGGATTTCTCAGTATACTCTACAGGTTTTCTGTTCAATTTCTCATTCATTGCTGTCACACTATTCTTGGCTAATTTTATCATTGCTTCCTTGTCCAAGACAAAATCGAGGAAGGGCCTCAATTTTCCTACTTCTTTAATGATGCCATCCCAGATGACCTTCCTGGCCTCTAGAAAGGAAGTCTTCCCTGTATCTTGTCTTGCCAACTAATCATATTTACCTTGCAACTCCTTGTGCTTGGCTTCCCAAGCCTCGTTTTCTCTTTCTGCACTATCCTTTAGGGTTTTCACATTCACATTCTTCTTTTTTAATCTTTTTATTTCCACATCTTCCAGACTAGCTTAGGCTATAGCCCCTACCAGGAAGAAATCACCAGCCTCTATGGATGGTGTGACCATGCTTTCTACTTCTTGCTCTTTCTCCTGTAGTCTCTTCTCAAGCTCTTCCACTTTGGCCTTTGAGATTTTCTCCCTTTCCACCACAATGGCTATATCTATCTGTCATTGTTTCTCCTTCTCTTCAAGCTTCAATAGCTTGGCCCTACAGTCTATCAAGTCAATCTGCAACTTCTCCTTCTTTTCCTCCAGTTCTATTAGCTGAGAGACTGCTACTAACTGGGTAGAGGGGATTTTCAACCCCTTTTTTAGAGATTGGATGATCTCTTTTTCGTTGAGTAGGTTTTGAATGCTGGCTCTTTTATCAGGCTGGCTCTTAGTTGCCACTATCTAACCCTACATTTTCTTAATCTGTGCCTTATGAGCTTTGTTTTCCATCTTTTCCTGCTTGAGCTGGCTCGAAACCTTACTCTTACTGACTTGTACCTTTGATAGCTCCAAATCTATCCTCAACATTTTAGTATAAATAACATCCCCAGTTTCTTTGTGCAAGTTTATTACATCTGGGACAGGGATGTCCTCTAAATTCATCCTTACCTAGTGGCCTTTCTCTTGGTGGCCAAGTCCAAACTCAGGGTGTTTTGAGCGAGGCTCCTACTAGTCACTAAAGACACTTCTTTGCTTGAAATTTTCCTTACTTCAGTATATAACTTGGACTTCTCTGAGGCTGCCCGTGAGTCCACCTTGTATTCATCTATCAACTCATCTCTAGTCTTGCTTAAGGCAGCAGGCTCAGTGGCTGTTGGGTTAAACACATACTCTTTGATCTCAAATGCTGGTAGCTTATCCACTTATTTATTTTTTCCTTTACTAGACCCCTTAGGTACTAGCTGCTGCTCAAATTAGTCATTTTTCTGCCTCTTTGGGGCTCTCTCAGCTTCCCATTCTGTGTCCATAGGGACACTGTCAGCTTCCTTGCTGGACTTTATTAAGTTGATGTCCACAGGCATGGTTGTTGGCACTGATAGGACTAGGCTAAAAGAGCTATGCACTATGGGTGTGTTCCCTTATGTCAACAGGGAGGAGCTGTCAGGTGTGTCTATTTCCATCTAGCTCCTGCTAGGATATTCCAATAAATTTGCATCTTCTGCCATGCCTGGAATTTCGAAATGCAAAAAATCCTTCCTGTTGCTTTCCTTCCTCCTGTTGGAAATGATGTGGTGGGGAGAATAGTTTAAGGGTGCTTCTGTTTTGAAACCCAACTCCTTTATCTTGCATTCGATGGTTGTAATAGCTCCTTTGTTTTTTATTAAGAATGGACCTACAGTCCATGGAAACACAATATCAGAGCCCTTTCTATGATTTAAAAAGTGCGCAGCTTCTGCCTTCAATTTTTGTTTGATGAATTCTAATGAAAACATTCTAGGGGTCAGGAAAACTGGTAGCACATAGGGTGCATAAGCAAACCCATAAACCCTGATGATTGTGCCATGCTCTGAAAGGAACCAATCTCCGACCCTCTTCTCAGGAGAAAGATGTAGTAACTCCTACATTTCTCATAATACTCTAGGCAGCTTCTTTTCGAAAATGACCTCATAAACCTCAGACATGAGCTCATCATGGAACTTGGTGTAATCAGTGTACATATCCTAAGTAAGTAGTACCTCGGGCATTTGCAAGTTTTCCTCATTGAATGCCAGGAACATTTTTAGTAAGTAGGACTGAAATATGAAAATCCTTGTTTCCTGGAAATTCTTTAGCTGGGAGTGTATACTTTCAACCAAAACTTCATCAAACCTGAGGCATGCACATTGGGTAGACTGGCTTGGGTCATCTGATTCCAGGGGGTAGGTGCCTAGGACAAAAATCAAACTTATTAGAGTTTTTGTGACATACATATCAGAGTCTAGACCTAGGAATTAGCTCATCATGGTGATAACACCTCTGGATTCTTCCGTGAATAGTCTGACTTTAGCTAGGAAATCCTTCTCTTGTATTTGAACAGTAGGATTCAGACAGGACCTGTAGAAATTTGATTTTACTTCAACAGGGGATTGTCTAAAAAACTGGATTAGGGCTTCCTTGGTATACCCTATAGCTTTCTGGAAAAACTCTTTTGCGACTGACAAGGTTTTTCTAAGGGTTTGGGTATCGATTTCATAAAGGATATTGGACTTGGAAGCGTCCATGATTGCCATCTCGATAGAAGAGTAGTTAGAGGCGCACCATTCAACAAATCTGGGAAAACCAAGGGTTTGGCCAACTATAAACAGATGGAAATAGGACTTGTGTACTTGGTGCACGTCTATACCTCGCTCCCTAACAAGTTTCAGCTTGTTTTTTATAGTTTCCATGGGGTCATCGGTCATCATAGTGTCGTAGACCTCTGCATCTTTGTCTGTAAACAGTGTTTCTATGGGTTCTCTATCACTCATTTCAGCCATTAAATAGTTTACTGTAGAGCAGATAACCTACCTATTTTTTTGAGGTTGGCTTGGGACCCTAGTTGACCTGTCTGTTTCTTCACAGCTTGCTCCTGTCACTTTCGGATGCAAAATAGGAATCTAGATCTCCGTGCAGACGATTTTTTTATATTATTTATCCTTTGCTATCACCCCTGCATCTCCTGCGGTGTGGAAGCTTCCCTGGCTGTCCATTTTCCTGATCACTGGTGGCCTTGAATCCCGCCACATGTCGGCTAAAATCCTGGCCATAAAACGCTGTGACTTTTACCAACTTCACGGATTTGGATTGCGTTGATGTTTCGTGCAAGTTAGATCTGCGAACAAAACCTCGGCCATAGATCTCAGCCTCCTCATATCTGCACTGTCCAAACCCGCGGGCCTCTACCAAAAGTTCACGGATCCGAAAGTTTGTTTGCTCCACGCATGTCGTATCAGAGAAGTAGTTCCTGACCGTTGACCTACTCCATTGGCCATTGATCTGCTACTTAAGATGCTTGTGGTCTAAACCTCTCGCCTCCGTCTAAAACACCTCACCCTTTTTGCGCGAAGCTTGCTCATGACTGTAGATCTTCACCACCACCGATCTAGACCATTTATTTGCGCAGATATGTAACTGTAGGTGGACCTCGGCAATTTAATTTTCCTTGCAAATTTTTGGGCTTGGGATTTGATTAGTTCACCTTTGAGGCCGTCAATACCTTGTTACCAGACAATCCACTCAACCAAAGGCGAGCCGGATCTCCCTAGCTCAATGCGAGTCTAGAACAAATAGAACAGACTACAAACACGTTTCCTAGATCTACTTAAGGATCAAGTACTAGATGTCTTACCTCTTTGATTCGCTATCCTTTCTCCTGAATGTTGCTCCACGTCCCGAGGTCGTCAGATCCAAGCTGCAAGACCTATTAAGACATAGAAAAGAGAAAGGAGTAAAGAGCATCTATACAATAAGAGATCTATGTAAACAGTTAAGCAGGTAAACAACACAACATCATTACACATCAAGAACGATATTGGTGGAAAGCATTTGTATTACTGCAAATAGAGGAGTACATGATAGAGATATAGAACCACAACCAATGACTTAACGTAGAATCCCTTCTCCACACAAGCTAATTGCCAAACCCTTCCTAGGAAGCATGAATTCTCCAAGAGGTGATTGAAGATGTCCTAAGGGATTTCACCAGCATGTAGATACCATAGTCTTCCTCAATCACCAATATGGGTTCTACCAGCATAAGGGTACCATAGACCTTCCCCTCTCCCATGGAGAGAGTGGGTGTTTATATAGGGCTAAAAAGACAGGGTAGGTTGAGGATTAGGGGGAGATGGTTAAGGGATCTTCCCATTAGGTTAGGAACCGAAATTCCACCTCACCCAGAGCCTAGGGATAGGCCTCCACATCACTCATCTTCAAGAATGGGCTTGAAGATACTATTTTATCCAAATAAATGACATCGTCGCAGGTTGCATTAGGACAACCTGCGACATCGCATGTTGCACAAGGTCAGACTGCGACGACCTTGAAAAGTAGGTCAGTTAAGCCCTTGAGTCATGGGAAACTTCAGGGATGTGTTTTACTCTAAAATGGGTTTAAGTAAAATAGCAAAGAGTTTACACAATGGTCAAGATGAAGACATTATCACAACGGTCATGATGATGACACTTGGTCATAATGATGATACTTGCAATGGTCATGGTAACAACACTAGGTCAGGACGACGACACTTGCAATAGTTGTGACACTTGCGCAAGGGTGACGACATTTGGTGTAACAGAATGCCCCCCACAGCATGAAGCTGACGGAATGAGACAGGTGAAATGCTTTTTAATAAGAAAAAATGGCAAGGACTTGCTGGTTGGAAGGAGTTGCTGCAGAAATGACCTGAGATCCACAAGTCTCATACAATACAAAACATGGCTGCCAACCAATACATTGTAGATCCATGATAGTAAAGACTGATTGAACGCAATCATGGCTACTAGACACAATCGTAGATCCATGATGAGATAATAACACAGCCACAACCAATACAAAAGTGGATCCGTGTAATATGACTCAATACAAACTCCATCTCAACCTGGTAAAACATGACTCCCCAGGGTCTTCAAGCTGAACCCGCAATGATATGAATCTATCCATGTGATTACAATGTTTTGGAGTCGAACATGGTAGAAACCACTTGAATACTAGTCATTAATGTATACCGTTAACAAGTGCGAGGGATATCACCATTGATGTCAATGATTCCCAAGGTATCACAACACATATCATCAAGCGTGAATAAATGATTTGAAGTCTAACGCAATATGAAACCTTTCAATCAAGAGCCAATGATGTAAACTCATATTGAAAGCGAGGTAACCTGCCAATGAGGCATGCAGGGCCAAGTTACTTGGTTGGTTTCTAAGTTCAATCCTCGGATGATGATTTGAAGTCGACGAGGATGAACCCGTCAAAGGAGGGTCATGATGAATCCCCCATCAATCGACACGAAACATGACAAAAGATGTGTAGAGTAGATCGGATGGTACAATAATGTGCAAGACTTACTCAAGGTAGACCAACACGATTGAAGGTATACTGACTACAGATGATGAGTAATGACCATCTCTTGAACATGGGCATGGCATGACTTGTCAGTATTGACATGACGAGAATGATAACAACCCCTAATGCAATTGATGGTGGAAGCATTCTTTGGCTGATCCAAAGGAGTGACACGACTCATGGAATTGACGAGACTCGAGGACAAACGGATTACCCAAGTACTGAATGCAAATGCAAATGAGTGCCATGTTCAAGAGTGACTATGTACTGCCATAATTATGATGTAACATAAAATCTTCCCTTTTTCCCCATCATGATTGATGAGTGCCTCATGTGGTTTTTATGAGCTTGATGAGGGTAACCAGATGCTCGGTATAGCTCATTTCATAGATGAGTCCAATCCCAAACGTTTTACGAACCTAGGAAAGGAGGGGTTCATCCCATAATGGGCCCTTCAATGTTTAAAATTTAATGAGTCCAGAGAAGGAAAACTCAGCGTCATTTCATGTTTAGAGAGTCTGGAAAGAACTAAAGGAGACTCGAACGGTCCTTTTTCGTAAAGTTAGCCTCATCACCCGAAAAAGGGTAAAACAACGTGGGAGAGGACTCTTCTAGCCATGGCTGGTTGGAGTATTCCTTTTTCGTAAATAGTGCTTCCTGGTCTGAAAAAGGGGTAAACTATCACCAGAAAGACAATCATTCAAATGCTTTTACAAGTATGAAAGCATCAAGTTTGCTTGGTGATCTTTTCCTATTTAGGGAGTCAAAAAAGAGCTTAAAAGGACTCCATGAACAACTTTGTCATGGTTGATAACTGAGTACGACAAAGGAAAAGTAAACTCGGTACAGTTCCTTTTCCGTAAATAGTCTAGTGAGGCCTGATAAAGTGATAAACCTATACTCGTTAGACGCACCTTTTTAACTCAAATTTTTAATGAGCATGAGAATGGTATCAAAAGCACTCATAATCTTTTTCATGTTTGAACCAGAGCATGAAAAAGTAAAAAATAAGGTCAAACCACTTTTCATGTTTCAACCAGAGCATGAAAAAAGTGAAAAAGTAAGCTCAAATACTATCTTACTGTTTTTAACGAGCTTGAAGATATGTTGGAAGAATGCTCAAGATAATTTTCATGGTTTAATGAGCTCGAAACCTAAAAAAGGAAAGTATGCTCGAAAATGTTCCTAATGGTGGACTTTTTCCCAACATGGCATCCAGAGGTCGGTGTGTGCCCCCAGCATGATTGCTAGAAGTAAGTGACTTAGCTCCAATGTGGTGTGGAGAGGCAATTGAGTTGACTTCAATGTAACTTCCATAGGTTGAAGACATGCCCCCAAGCTTCATTTCATCTGCCTAAGGCATAGGCAGGTGAAAAGAAGGTTCAGGTACTAAGTCTACAAAGAGACTCGACTCAAAGGGAAAGGATATGTTTCATTTTTTAACGAGCTTGACACAAGATTAGAACTCTGCTCATGGGAACCTATTTCATTTTTTAACGAGCTTGACATAGAAAGGGAACTATGCTCATAGGTTAGGGCCCATTGACAAGTTCCTTCCCAACATGATGCCCAGAGGTTGGTAAATGCCCCCAGCATGATTGCTAGCGGCTTAACATGGTAGTGTTCCCTCAACATGATTGCTGACGGTACGACATGTGGTATGCCCCCCAAGTTTCATTTCATCTGAAAATGTTGCTTTCTAACCCAACTACCAACCTAGCTACTAATATGAAAATGTTCACCAAGGGGGGGAAATGAGAATCAGATGAAATGAAGATTCAAGCTCTATCTCTAGTGAGAGACTCGAACTGATGGGAGGGAGATCTATTTCATTTTTACACAAGCTTGAAATAGACAATAACTATGCTTGAGGGGGCCCATCTTATTTTTAATGAGCTTGAAATGGAATAAAACTATGCTCGAGTGGATGGTTTTATTTTTATGCAAGCTTGAAACCAAAGGTAAACTATGCTAGAGTGTTTGGTTTCATTTTTTAACAAGCTTGAAACATAACATAAACCATGCTCATACCCCCCATCCTCAGGGGGAAGAAACCACTAAAACATGTGGAACATTCAGGGAAGTATGATGACTAGGAGTCATATGATGAGTGGGTGTCATGAAGGAAAGATGATCAATAGTCACAATATTCCCATGATGAGGAAAATACATCACTCGAAAGAGCGTGGACACTACAGCTTTCATAGCATAGACAAAATCACGTCCAAGGAGCATATTGAAATCTAAAGGACCTTAGACAACAATGACATTAATATAAATAGTTTTAACTCTCAACGTGACAGGTAACTGTGGGAGAATCCCTAAAGGTCCGGTAGGCCTTCTGTTAAAAGCCAAAATTTGGTCAGTGACTGGCGCAAGCTGAGGAAAACTTATGGCTTGCCAAGTAGTTAAGGATAAAATACTAACAGAAGCTCCCTCATCAACTATCATATGAAAGATTTCTTTATCGAAAACTCCTACAGATATTTGAAAAGGAATACTTGAAGGAATACAAGATTCTGTTAGACCATTCCAATCAATGGAAATGACCTTGGTACTTGGGGGGGGTCCTGTAGGAATGGACATGGTTTCCCCTTGCCTAGGACATTCTGAACTGACTAGGAAAACATCAGCGGTTTCCAATTCACTCTCACTTGGAAGATAAGAATGAGACGAAGATTGTGTCATGGTGACTGCTTCAGTCTGGAAAGAGCGGGATCGAGTGGAGATGACAGCAACTCGATCACTTCACTCTCGGAAGGAAGAGTGGGATCAATTACAGATGAAACTGAATTGATCACTTGATCAACCAGCGAGGGGTCGAGGGGCAACTTACTATCAGTTGTTGGAAGCACCTGTTGAGAACTAGTAATATCTTCCAACCACCGTGAAGCTTCATCCATGCTTGGACAAAGGTAAGTACGATGCATGCCTTTGCATAGCCAACAAGGGTTTGCAGCTCTACTCTTCTGACCCTTCATCAATGGGTCTCTGGTCAAGGGAGTATCATAAACATGATGGTCAGAGGTTGACGATACAAGCGGTTTGGGGTTTTTAGACCACACTTCTGACACACAGGAAAGACCGGGACAATTCTTGAGAAGGTGATCACCCTTGCAAAGTTTGCAAGGGAACTTTGGCTTACAAGGTGTTCTTATGGAATGAGTGCCATTAGAGGAAGATGGTTGACGCGTGGTCTCTTTTTTAACTTTCTTCTTCTTAGTATTCCCTTTCTTCTTCTTCACACTCACCTTCTTACTAACATCAGAGTTTTCAGTAGGAGAAGAGGAAGAGATGGAATCCGATTCAACTTTTGATGGAGAAGGAGAAGGATCACGATGAGATTGATGCTCATGTGGTGAAGGACCTAGGTATGACACGATTGCTGCACTTGGTGTAACAAGATTGGAGAATAACAATATTGGTAATCCTATCGTCAATCCAGGAAGACTCAACGTAGCCATAAAGGGAGGACCAACAGTTCCATAAGGGGGAATAAAAAATGGCATACCTTGGAAAGGTGCATCCTAGTTGGTAGTCCCGGAAGAATCTTCCATATCTAAACTTCCTAAGAGTCTCTAAAGTAACACACAAGTCAAGCACTATTCAAGTCTAAAAGCCACAAGCAAACTATGTGAATAGGAGTGGATTCAAAGTCTAGAACCTCACGGGATTATCAAGGCATCGTAAATTGCTATATACTACAGGGTCCAACAATATGACGCGACAAGGAGGATTGGGACCGTACGCTTACCTGCATACCCGATTACCTAGATAGAACGTGCGTGCTAATCTCCCCGAGTGTTGTTCTCGGTGTATTGCTTTTCCAAGACAGCCAAATGGTTAACTCGATTGGTTTCAGGAATCCTAATGGTGTATCCCGATATACGCAAGGTACATAAGAGCTCAAATCCATAGTGGTGCTATCTAATGCACAACTGTTGGCACGAGACCTTCCGATATACATGTCAAGTATGTGATACACCCTTCGATATATTCCAAGTACGGATTATGGTACTTGGTGGGTACATGAAGTAGCTCGATATACCGATATACGTGGAAGACTACAATACCCCCGGACTACAGTGCTGGAAAGTAACGACAGTTGCCACCCTTAACGATGCCAGAACACGTCTCTAACTTACACACAGTTACTAAATGATTTTAACCTAAGCTAGAATTAATTTTATCTTGTACAGTTAGGTGGATGCATGAGGTGAGTACATAAATGTAAACATAATGCAATCCTCAACTACATGATAATGCACATTTTCTTTTCCTTTTCAATGAAAACTCCTTAAGGTAAGGAGAGATATTTTTTCTTTCAAACCAAAAGTACTTAAGTAGTAGTGAAAAGAAGAATTCCTTCCTAGAGTGCAATAAATCTAACTTTCTGCAATAATTAGCTAAAGAGCGCAAAGAATATGAAAGATGCAACTAATGTTAACAATGTGTAAGACAAAATGATGAAACACTTTTCAATTTTCAAATGTATGTACCAAAAATGAAATTTGATAACTCAACGCTTTTCATATCTATATACAGAAAGTGAGCGAATATCTACAACACTCTAATCATTCAGAAATTCCCAAAGAAAAATGGCAAGCACCCAAACAACTCAAAGGTACTCAAGAAAGGCTCAAAATCTACCAAATGTAATAATTATAACTCATTTCCTATCTTTTTACACTTGAAAAAGACACATCTAAGCTACGGAAAGAAGGATTCCACAAATGTTTCCAATCAAATGCAAGACAAAGATAAGCACTTAACAACCTTATCTAACTCAAATGCACACAAATCTGAAACAAGCATTTCTTCTTCTTATGATGATAAGACCAAGAATATCAAATGATCAAAATAAAGTAAGAAGAATACTTATGTTTTCCAAATTCATGAATATTGCAAAAGAGCGACAAAATTAAGCTTTTCTTTGAACTGAAGTGGAGACAAAGAATCAATCTTTCCCAAAAATTATTAGATAGCTTAGCATGTAAAGGAAACAAGATGCATAACCCAAGAAAGAGATGCTCAAAAAGACATGGACATCCCACACTTTTCAAATCTTTAAAACAAGCTAGTCACGCCAAACCAAAAAATGATCTCAAAACCTTGAGATGGGTCAAAATGACTGAAGAATGCACAATTCATGGCCCCCCCATGGGTCAAAAATAGAACCCATTTCGCTTAAAAATGCAAGCAAAACACTAGTTTTCACTCAAGGGGCCAAACATGAATCCAACTCTCAAAAAGACCCAAAAAACCAATACAAATAAGACAAACAAAACACTGCTGGACAAAAGGGTCTCTTCCTGGAAGGTATAGTGTAGAGGAGTCTGTACACAAACCAAAACTCAAATCAGAAATGGAGAATAGGTGCCTATATGGAAAAAATGGCAGATTGGCGCACTCTGTGCTTATGCACAGTGCGACGTCGCAGTTCACTAGTGCGGGAAGTGCGACGACATCGCAGTATACCAAAGGAAGGGCTGCGACGACAGACTAACAGGCAAAGAACAAAGATAAAAAAACACACAGTGTCGCTCTGGGTACATTGACCAAGTGCGACAAGCGAGATCTAAGTTCAAAAATGAACCAATTCTCTAGATAATGAGCATAAAAAGGTTTGCAAATGGGAAGTACAAACTCAAAGGTAGGCAATCAGACTCTTCAAAGTGAAGATTTGTTGGTGAAAGGGCTTAAGAAGCAAATGGACAAACAGATGGCTTGGAAAAGCAATCAACTAAAACTGACATTCAAATTGAAAACAACAATGTTCTTCCCCATTATGGTCACCAGATTTGTTACTGGACAATCCACTCGACTGGAGGCGAGCCAGATCTCCCCAGCTCAATGCGAGTCTAGAACAAATAGAACAGACTACAAACACATTTCCTAGATCTACTTAAGGATCAAGTACTAGATGTCTTACCTCTTTGATTCGCTATTCTTTCTCCCGAATGTTTCTACACGTCCCGAGGTCGTCAGATCCAAGCTGCAAGACCTATTAAGACACAGAAAAGAGAAATGAGTAAAGAGCATCTATACAATAAGAGATCTATGTAAACAGTTAAGCAGGTAAACAACACAACATCATTACACATCAAGAATGATATTGGTGGAAAGCATTTGTATTACTGCAAATAGAGGAGTACATGATAGAGATATAGAACCACAACCAATGACTTAACGTAGCAGTGCTTCTCCACACAAGCCAATTGCCAAGCCCTTCCAAGGAAGCATGAATTCTCCAAGAGGTGAGTGAAGATGTCCTAAGGGATTTCACCAGCATGTAGATACCATAGTCTTCCTCAATCACCAATATGGGTTCTACTAGCATAAGGGTACCATAGACCTTCCCCTCTCCCATGGAGAGTGGGTGTTTATATAGGGCTAAAAAGAAAGGGTAGGTTTAGGATTAGGGGGAGATGGTTAAGGGATCTTCCCATTAGGTTAGGAACCGAAATGCCGCCTCACCCAGAGCCTAGGGATAGGCCTCCACATCACTCATCTTCGAGAATGGGCTCGAAGATACTCTTTTATCCAAATAACTGGCATCATCGCAGGTTGCATTAGGACAACTTGCGACGTTGCATGTTGCACAAGGTCAGACTACGACGACCTTGAAAAGTAGGTCAATTAAGCCCTCGAGTCATGGGAAACTTCAGGGATGTGTTTTTACTCTAAAATGGGTTTAGGTAAAATAGCAAAGAGTTTACACAATGGTCAAGATGACGACATTATCACAACAGTCATGATGACGACACTTGGTCATAATGACAATACTTGCAATGGTCATGGTGACAACACTAGGTCAAGACGATGACACTTGCAATGCTTGCGACACTTGCACAAGGGTGATGACATTTTGGTGTAACATACCTACCCAGATGATTCTATTTTGCTCAGACCACCGAGGATTTGTCCATTCTTTTTAGAAATTGAGCCTCCTAGTTTCATCCAGGACAATGCTAGTGCTAACACCGACAAGCTAAAAGGGAAAGCTAAACTTCATTTAAATCACCCAGTGTAATCTCATCCGCAGGATCAAGACAAATCGATGGTTAAAATGTAAACATGTGGGAAGGAAAAGAATGGTTGCGGGTTTTTATTTCATAAATATATACATAAGTTCCACAATCCTCAATCCGCAATTGTGGGTTGCAGGTTGCGGAAAGAAAATATATCAAAACCAAAAACCAAGATTCCACAATCGGCTAAGTTATAACATATAAAAATAGTTTGTCCTGACTTTTGTTTTCCGAATAGCCAGTCAATTGGCTAAGTTATAACATATAAAAATCATTTGTCCCGACTTGTGTTTTCCGACAAGAAGGATCGGTCGCCCCTTCTTTTCATAGTTAATTGTGAAAACATTTATCCAACCATTCAGATATATCCATAATAGAATACACAAGAAGGATCGACCAACCCTTTTTACAGTGGTGAATTAGTATGAAAATAATATTTGGAACAAGAAGGGTCGATCGACCCTTCTTGCAATGTCGAACTATTATGAAAATAATATTGGGAATACGAAGGGTCGGTCGACCTTTCAATTACAAGGCAATTTTAAAAATAGAACACCTTGGAAGTTTTAACCTATAAATATGGTTTCTCTCGACTTCCGTTTCCAACAAGAAGGATCGGCCACCCCTTCTTTTCGTAGTTAATTGTGAAAACCTTTATCCAACAATTTTCCTATATCCATAATAGAGAACACAAGAAGGATTGACCAACCCTTCTTGCAATATCAAACTATTATGAAAAGAATATTTGGAATAAGAAGGCTCGGCCGTCCCTTCATTTACGACGGAATCGTAACAATAGAACACCTTTGGGAAAGAGCAGCCACTCTTTCTCTGAGAATACTTCCACTTGCCAGCATAGTCTTTGAAGCAAGACGTCTATAAATTTTGTTGTTTAAATGTTGATATCTAGTATCCAGAGTGACACGTGGAACGATCATATTGTGACATGTGAGATATTTGATTTGGCACATTCAGTATTAGAAATATAGTTGGCTCGCATAGAATATTGGCTTGTATAGAATATTTTCTCCTATGAGCACCGCTGAATTTGGCACTTTGAGTATAGTGGATCATATTTTAGTATTTAGGTAGTTACTCTGAGGATAATTATATGATTTTAAGTGCAGCGGATAAACCACTTCTAAAGGACAATTACTCTTAAGCACAATTACAACACTTAATGATAGTTAGTGAACAAATTACGACACTTATCACAAATCCAATTTTGTAACAAATAACCATCCATTATCAATCCCAATGGCTATAAGTTGTATCTTTCCTTTTATAAAACTTTAATGAAAATGAGAAAATACAACTTTTTGTTGACCAAGTGGAAATTTAGAAACACAACAATTTTGTTGCTTAAAACTGCCACATAGAGAAATTTAGAAACCAATTTTGTCTACTATCAACCCTTGAGAACATCCACCACTCTGAACACTATTCCCCATATTTTTTCGTTGTGCCTTGACTACTGCAAGGCCCTTCTCGTTTATTCTAATTTTTTCTACTGCAAGGCCCTTCTTGGTGACCATTCCCATATGATGTTATTTACATCGATCTTCATATTTTCTTCTGCACCAACAACCCATTGTTGTTGTCTATCTAAGCATTTTTTGTACAAGACCTTCAGATCCTTCGATGCTCCTGTTGGCTTCCACACAGGTCTTGAATTTGGTTCTAATTTTAACCGTCGAACAAATTTTTTTTTACATTTTGAGTATATATATTCCTCGTCCAAAAACGGTCTAGTTTAAATTTTTCCCTTCAGCAGATAAAATAATTACCTGTCTATAGTAAATTTTTTATTAATATATATTTTAAAATTGATTAAAATTTCACATTTAGATAGAACATCAAAGTTTTAACAATATAGCAAATGCTCATGGCTGAAAATATAAAAAATGTGTACATTTATTTCCAGGTATGATATGCATAGAAAGTTCCAACGGTTACTTGTCAAGTTAACAATTTGGAATTTTCTATTTTAATGCCAAGTTCTTTATGTTAACTTATCAAACAAATTAATGATCATAGAAAAAAAAATTAAAAGAAATTAGAATGGTTAGCTGTAAAATGTAAATCCAAATTCTTTCAAGAGTAACCCACAAAAATTAATGACGATTTAGAGAATAAAGTGCCCTTCAAAAATAAGTTTGGGAAAAAAAGTGACAGTTTAACATGACGGTTCCAAGAAATTATTAACCATATTTGACAGGAAAAATGGGCATTTATACCACCAATCGCCTTACCCAAAGTGCTCTTTTTTATATGATGGCATTTATACCATGCATTTTGACAGATGTCTATTGTGTCTAATCTCATTGTAAACAAGCTTATTTTTCTGCCATCTCCTTCTTTGGGAACAAGAGCATTTGATCCCATAGAATTTATAACATTCAACTATCAAATTTCTTAGCACATTCAACTATTGATCGAAGTGGAATTTTTGATATACAAAATTTGAGCAACAATGTTTAGTGCCAATGTTTGAAAGGTGTGCACCCTGATTTATTGCAGGCCTGTAAGGTACCGATCTTGAATTTCATTCAGAAATTTTAGTTCCAGCTTGCCGCTTTACAGAATGGTATGGCCTTGTTCCATTACCTTTAACATCTTTTTATTCACAATGGGAAGTACCTGGAAGGACCATCTATTTCTTCAAAAACATTCCAAAAGTATAACATCCAAAGGAACATTATCGAGGTCAAGCAAATTGTTTGCAGGCCATCTTATAAGGGAGCCTTCAATTACACCACAATCCTCGCAATTGTAGAAGACTTTATGAACTAAAATACCAAAATCACCAGCATCTAATACTGTGACTTGTACAATGTCTCCCTCAAAAATAGTTGACACTATTCCCCGAGCAACATACTGTGGCTTTAAAGAACATTGATGTATCAAATTAACTAGTAGATTCAGATTGATTATTGTTGAAAGTGCTTGGAACAAAAAGCAATGTTTTTGTATTAAAATCGATGATTCTTTTAATCGGCGATACAACAAAAGATCCACTGCTCACCCCTAGACAACATGCCATACAAGAAAACACCACTTCATTGACCAGAATACCAAAGGAGAAGTCACCCAAAAATGTTTCCCCAACAAAATCAATCTCACTCACATTTGTTACAAAACCTATAGAAATGCAATCCTTTCTTTCTGAACACTTATGTAACAAATTAACTTTTCTCATAATAAAAGAAGATTTATTCTCAGTTGTTGTGATATGTGCTACACTCGTCGAAGTAGAAGCTGGTATATCATTCACCTTATTCTCAGTTGTTATGATATGTGCTACACTCGTCAAAGAAGAAGCTAGTATATCATTCACCTCATTCTCGCGAAGATCAGACCCAATCTGGTTAACGATCTCAGATACAGGCTATTGAATATAACCACCCATAGCCTCTGACAATGTATTTGCACCTTCTGATCGATAGGGAAATGGAAGACTTGCATTCAAAGACTTGGTAACATTTACAATGATACATCCTTCATTAATGTTGATATTATGCAAAACTTTTCTTTCTGGAAATGAGATTCCTTTAGTAACTTTCAATCCATTCAAAAGTAGGTCCACACATTGTTGAGTACCAAAATCCATTTCATAAACGATATCTGAAATATAAAATAATAGCACACATTGTTCAGAACCAAAATCCAGTTCAGAAGCGTTTTATGAAATGTAAAATAACAAGAGCACATTAAAAATCATATTTATTTTAAACAAAGATATAACATAAATTATAATATATAAAAAATGGCTATCCGAACTTCCAATTTTCCGAATGGTAGGATTGGTCGCCCCTTCTTGTAGAAGAAGCAAACACAAGAAGGATCGAACTACCCTTCTTGCGGTCTAGAAATATTATGAAAAGAATTATGGGTAGAAGAAGTGTCCCCCGCCCGTTCATTTATGACGGAATATTAAAAATGTTCAACCTATGAATGCTAGGCCGTCAATACATGTATTTCCAAAATTGTGAACAAGGGAATAATACTGAGCACAACAAGGGTCAGCCGACCCTTCATATACAAAATAAATTTAAATATATTTAATCTACAAAGGCTATGTCGACAATTCTCGACTTCAAACTTCTGTTGTAAATAGTAGGGACTCGGACATCATCTAAGTTCTAACATATAAAAATGTTTGTCCCGGCTTCCATTTTCCCAAGAGAAGGATCGGCCGCCCCTTCCTTTAGGAGATAATTGTGAACAACTATATCCAGCAATTCACCTATATCCAAAATGGCGAAAGAAAGAAGGATCGACCGAACCTTCTTGCATTCTAGAAGTATTATGAATACAATACTGGGAAGAAGAAGGGTCGGCCGCGTGTTCATTTATGAGGGAATTGTAAAATTATTCAACCTAAGAAGTCTAGTACGTCAATTCATCTATATCTAAAATGGTGAACACCAGGATAATACTGAGCATGGCTAAGTTATAACATATAAAATTGTTTTCCTCGACTTCTGTTTTTTGAGAAGAAGGATCAGACGCCCCTTCGTTTAGTAGATAATTGTCAAAACCTTTATCTAGAAATTGAACGATATCCAAAGGGTGAAGACGAAGAAGGATCGTCTGCTCCTTCTTTTACGAGGGAATTCTAAAAATAGAACTTGGAAAAAGAGCAGCCGATCTTTCTCTTTGGATATTTTCACTCTCCAGCAAAATGTGCAAAGCAATGTTCCTATGAAATATGTGTTTAGAGTGCCGATATCTACTTTAGCCACTCCGAAAAACTCATCCCTGGGGGAAGGAGCAGACTCTCTTTCTCCTCAGCATCTACTTCCAACACCTATCACATCCCCATCTTGACCCTATCACATTAAAATTGTAAATGATGTAATATTGTTATGAAATCATGGTGAGGAGCTCAAGGCCAAGGCCCCGCCATTGATTTAGTGATGCATATGGCTTATGTGCTAGCCAGGCACATTGGAATTTCAACATCATGTAATATGCATTTTAATAAAAATACCCACAACTAGCTATGCAATGCAAGAAAGAGATGGGGGCATGATTTTACAAGGAATTGGGAGGAAAAACATTCAAAACCTTGATCCAACCAAGTCAAGCCAAGTGTTAATGAGAGAACCAATCAAACCCTCAACTACCCATGTTGACTTTTGTACCCAATCATTGATTTTCTCCCAAGAGTTGGTTGAGGTAGTTAATGCCTTGGGGAATGAGAGGTATGGCTATCCAAATTCGAGTATGGGCAAGCCACCCTACATGGGAAATCGCGTTTTGCTTCTTGGGCAAGAAATGAACCATGATTTTCTCTCCCAAGCCATTATCCATCAACCAGTCTTCCTCCCTCACGAGTTTAGAGCTACTTGGGTGCTTTGCAGCCACGTTTTTCTGTTTATCCTTGTTTCCTCAGTCAGGAGAAGGGCATTTTTGTGTTGTCTACCAGTGGGGAAGAAGAGGAATTGACTTGGGGTTCCATAGAGGTAATTTTGGGCCATTGAATGCCTGATTAGCTGGGAAGAATTCGTTTTCCCCTATGATTGTTTTTCCCATCCCTTAATACAATTTTGATTGGAAACAATTTGGGAAAACCCACGGCCAACCTGTTGGTAAATCCATTTCTTTGGCTTGAACTTGAGTGTAAGCCTCCAGGGTTCCAATATAGCCTGATAAACCCAGCTGTGGACTGGCTTGGCTCAGATGAAATGACCAATTGGCTGTGAAAGAGTGAATGTCCCCTTTTCCTTGTAAGAATCAAGCCCAGCTTAGGGGTGGCAGTTGTGTTGAGAGATTGATGAACACAAATGGCCTATGGTTGGGTGGAACATTGCAGCGACATAGCTAGTTGTCTGGGACAGTTGCACAATGAAGATGAGTATATTCTTATGTGTATTTAATTCTGCAATGTCATTTCATTATTGATTGTTATGTTTATGAAGAGCAGTGCATGTAGTGGATCTTGCTTCTGTTGTGCTTATTTGGATTATACACCTACACATGTGGTTTTTTTTTTGGTTCTATGAATCTAATCAATTGGCTGAGTTTTTAAGTGAAAGCCCCAGAGATTGGTATCATGTTCCCTCCCTTGCCTTGGCCTATGGATGGGTGGGTATGTGACAACACCCCGAAATGGAACAACCTGATGATAGAGCGACCTCGCTTTCATTGAAAAATTTTTGACTTGACGGCAAACTCTTTGTAGCAAAACGTCTGTAAATTTTTTCGTTCAAATGTCAAAATCTAGTCTCTAGGGTGACACGTGGAATGTTCAGATTGTGCCACGTGGCTTTGATTATTCCATAATTGATCTGTGCTACACTCAGTGAAGTAGAAGCTGCTATATCATTCACCGCATTCTCGGCCCAAAAGTATGAAAGAATGCTTCTATCTGGTTAATCGCAATCAGAATCTTTCCAACTAATGGCATCACTATCTGCATTGTCGTCACTGTTAAATTCATTTTCCAACATGGTATCCTGCCTAAATTTTAAGAACATTTTTATTAGCTTTATCTCTTAAACGAAATGCCTTGGTATCGTATGCAAGAATCACATGTGTTCTCATTACATCCAACAATTTGAGTCATACACCATGTCCAACTACGCAATACATGGGACTTGTCTAGCCAAGATACTGTATTGGCAAACAATTATACCTTAATATTGTTTAAAGCTATTTGATTGCTTAATTTTATTCAATTAAATTAAATACTGAAATTATATATATATATTTATGTTAAAAGAAATGTAATCAATATTATATAAATTAAGACATAAATTATCAATTTCAAATATTTCAAATAAAGTATTAACGTTTACATAGATCAGTATACTATAGTGAATATTAACTGCAAAATGATATTGAAAAGAAAAAACATGTTTCAATTTTCCGAGTTAATTTGTCATTATCTTTTTCCAACAAACCTAGCCAAATGCTAGAGGATTTGCAGAAAACAATATGGAATATATGAAAATAATACGCTACATCACCAGACAGAAAACGTATGCAAGCTGGCAGGAATTGACATTGAACCTGTTAATTCCATTAATTTAGCCCAGTAATGAGTAACGCACGATTTTTCAAATATAATGTTGTGAATTCATATTAATGGACTGTAAGAAGATAACAACCCGAAATTGAAGGAAATAAATTATGGAAATCTGAAGAAGACAAACAAGGGTGGAAGGAAATCTGAAGAATCTAAAACGTTCAACGACTTTAAATTATTGTGAACTTCAAACTGTCATTGCATTGATTTTTGACAACCATGGAAGATATGGATTTTTAGCTCGGAGACTGAATGAGCATGCTCTGTTATAGATTTAGATTTATGGTTTGAATAATATAAATACTTTCCAATTGAAAAACTAGCAGTCGATTCTTCAAACCAATCTTCTCGGTTCCACCTCAGCAAAAGCAAACCTCGGTCCTCAGAGAAAACAGAGCTCCAAACTGGCAAACACAGAGAGTTTGAACTTTAAGTTTCAACGTAGGCAGTGGACGGGAAGAGCAGTGTGGTGGGATAAGTTTCAATGTAGGCAGTGGGCGGGAAGAGCAGTGTGGCAGAATATCAATGTAGAAAATTTCATGACATTTATTATCAGTGTGGAGGGATATCATATGTACGTCGTGACACATAAACACAATCCATCATAAATGTGATGACATTATTCACACGAGTGATACAATCCATCATTTACCATTAGCGTTGTAGAAACCATTTTAAATGGCAGAAAATATCAACTCCATCCCAACGTACAAACCATTTTAAATGTTCAAAATTATCACCTCCATGCGAACATACAAACCATTTTAAATGGTGAAAAATATCACCTCCATGCAAACGTACAAACCATTTTAAATGGCAGAAAAGGTCACCTCCATGCCAATGTACAAACCATTTTAAATGGCAGAAAAGATCAATCGGGTGGCGAAAGATCAAGGGTCTCACTTCCGTTCTGCATCGCCAACATGCACGCTAGGACGGAGGGATGGGTGGTTGCAGAATCTGAAACTGCTCTCCACGTGGCACCACCACATGATTTCGCAAGTTGGAAGGGCAGTAAGGAAAACCACCATCCTCCATTTGTGAAACCACCTTCGCCCATCCTTCACGGTCGCTGGCACGTGTGGATATGATGCATCCGGTCCATATCACACCTTCTTCCCATGCAACTCCTCCACATCGGGGCTCCTGCCAATGTGTCTCCTCCACACCAGACTTCCTACCTACGTGGCTTCTCCACGTCAACCTGCACATGCACAGTGGAAAACACCTTTCAATTACACAATCACAACATAATGAAAAACCTTTCAATTACACAATCACAACATGCAAGAATGAAATAAAAACGCATCAGAATCAAACGCATAAGATTACTTATCTTTATCCAATGCAGATCCAAGCAACTGGCTTTGTAAGAGCGCTTTTCCACTTACTAGCATCAATATAAATGTGTGGTTGTTTACCAGTTGCATAAAATTATAGATAAAATGAGTTAAACAAAGAAATTCATTTAACACATAATAACACATGAATCGTATATTAATAGAAATCCAACCTACAGATCGATGTATTCGTTAATTTGGAAACATAAAACATAGTTCAAAGAAATTTGACAAATTAATATCCAAAAAAGATGGCCAAAGGAAACCGACTGAATTTCATTAATTATGCAAAAAATTACAATGAATCAATACATAAACATTAGAATAAATTTACCTAAATTATACATAATCCAAATTGAATCGACATCCCCACAACTTGCCCTGATATTCTTCCCGTGTCCTCGTGGTGCCATCCTCCTCCCAAAAGAGAGGAAGTCCCTTCTTGAATAATGGATCAAACATTTCTTTGAAGAGTTTTACTTGATGTGTTAAAATGCATATCATTTCCTAAATCATGTTCATCTGGTGATACTTATTCACCACCTTCTTTGCCCAAATAATACTAGTGATACAAACCATTACACCAAAACCTCGAGATGTTAGTGAAGGCTTCCCACTAGGATCTTAACATCCCACCACGCTCCACAGTCCAGACTTTGGGCTGGATGTGCGCCCATACGGTGGTGTCCCCTTTGCGCCGTACAAGCCTCGGGCGAACACTGCAATGCCGACGTTTCCACCTGCTCTGTGACTTGAACCTTGGTGGAGGCTCTGATACCAAATGATACAAACCGTTACATCAAAACCTTGAGATGTTAGTGAAGGCCGCCCACTAGGATCTTAACAACTAGACACTCTATCCTAATCTTATGCTAGTTGTTTTCACCTCATCCTCTGTCATCCCATTCAGAAATTCTATGGCCTTTTCTGCACAGTCCATGGGTTTCTTGTTGAAATTTTCCTTGACGGTTGTTATGCTTTTCCTATCTAACTTTATTACAACCTCTTTGTCCAGAATGAAATCGAGATATGGCCTCAATTTCTTTTCCTCTGCAATAATGTCATCCCAAATGACTTGCTTTGCTTCCTGCAGGGAGGTCTCACCTATAACCTGCTTTATTAATTCATCATATTTCATCTGTAACCCTCCTAGAGAGGTCGGCCCAGGTAGGGTAAAAGGCAAGTGGAAGACAAGTATAAATAAGTGGAGGAGGTAGGGTTATTAGACTCTCTATTTATTCATTCATTCACTTACTCATTCTCTCAAGTGAGTAATGCGCACAAGTGGAGGAGGAGAAATACAAGGCAAGGTTTGTGGCTCATGGTTTCTCCCAAGAAGAAGGGATAGATTATAAAGAAACTTTTGCACCCGTAGCCTGATACACTTCCATCATAACAGTTCTTGCTATGGTTGCGGTGATGAAGTGGAAGATACACCAGATGGATGTCAAGATAGCTTTCTTGAATGGTGTAGTGGACGATGAAGACTTGTGCTAAAGAACTGTGTCGAGAAATACCTTCCTAGTTAAGAGGGAGCGTTGATGTATTTGTAACTTCGGAATGTATTTCACTTGTATATTTTATATTGTATTCATATGACATTGTACTTCTGACGGAGAGGTTTCATTCCTCCGATCGGAAAGGTCATCATTGTATGTGATATGGTTATCAGACTCCCTACTGGGGTCGGCCCTAAGTTAATTTATAGTGGGTTATTAGACTCTCCTAGAGAGCTAGTCCCAGGTAGGGTAAAAGGAAAGTGGAAGACATTGAGTATAAATAGAGAGGAGCACCTCTCTATTTATTCATTCATTCACTCACTCATTCTCTCAAGTGAGTAGTGCTCACAAGTGGAGGAGGAGAAGCTGCTAGGAGGCTATCTCTTGTTATTGGGGTTTAGTATCATTGCTCATTCTATCTCTGAGGAAGTTGCGAGGTTTTCTCCTTTATGGTTTCCCCAGTGAAATGCTTTGTGTCTATTGTCTCTTGTGATTGATTGATATGATGTACATGTTGTTCTCTCAGATAAGTTCCTAGATCATATTGAATTAATGATTAATTTATAAACTAACATAGAGACCATACAGTCACACTTTACAAGGGTCTCTCAGATAAAAGAACAACTTGAAGTCATTGAAGAAGATATAGAGATTGGAGAAATAGTGATGAGTCACCACCGTGAATGGTCCTTCTAGGTCATGGGATTCCTTCATCTAAGGAATTTGTGCTAGGAAGAAGCTCATCACATTGAGTACACTGTGGGAGGAATGCTCACAGGAAGAAGCTCGAATTGTAGCTCGAAAAGAAAACATGGGTAGTGAAGACCAGGTTCTCACACCACACACCAAGAAGAATTACAACAAGAGGGAGAATCCTCAGCACAAGAAGGAGATTGTCCTAGGAACAAAAGCATCTCCCACAAGAAGAAGAGCACTCTTTTGGAGACTCCAGTAGTTCTTGCAAGGAAGCAAAGCTTGAGAGGGAGTCCACCCAACAACCAAACAAAGATAAGTATTTGAATTATTATTTCTTGTATATATGATTACTTAAATAATGTTGTTCAGTCATATACATACTTATGTTCCTAGATTAATTAGGATGTATATTATGCATGTTAGAAAAAAATTGCATTAATGAACAAGATACTACTTATATGCAAGTAATGGGTGAGTAGTCGATGGTACTGTACAACATTCCATTGCTAGTTATCTAGAATGAAACCTCTTTGCTGACATGTTGGAGTAGTGCACACTCTTAACAATGTTCTGGTAGAGATGGAAGGCATCTAGAAAGTTACGGGATATGGATAAATGTTGTATTGAAGCATTATTGGCTAAGATAATTGCATGACTGTATGACATATGTCTTTATGTGTAAGAATTTGTTCTGAAAACTATAAGATGTTTCTAATCATGCAATTGAACTTGTCCCGTAGGAAAGACCTTGTACCATCACCTACAAGAGAGACTTGTTTCGAAGAACAAGTGATGATGATTCAGCAAGAAGAATGATGAAGTCAAGAAGAAGACTTTGAAGAACCAGAAGTAGTCGGGAATCGATATACAACAATGAATGAAGTAAAACCAAAATATAATGAAGATCATGAAAAGGAAGATCATACACCAGATGGATGTCAAGACATGATTCTTGAATGGTGTAGTGGAAGAGGAATTATATGTGGACCAAATACTCGGGTTTGAGACACACGACAGGGAGACTCATGTGTACAAACTGAAGAAATCCTTGTACGATCTAAAGATTATGGGGTGACAGTAGGGTACACAAATTTTTGCAGAGACAACGTAATCAGTTCTGAGATGTACCTACTTGATGGCTTGCTCACAGAGATGATGAAGACCTACATGGATGAATACCTACGATGATGCTCTAGTGATCTAGCTCCAGTATTGAAGACTTGTACCCATATGTATTGACGCCTGTGTCAAGAGAATACATTCCTAGTTAAGAGGGAGTCTTAATGTACTATCTGTAACTTCAGAAGATATTCACTTTTATATCGTATGTATTACATTTGTACTTTATTGTATCCCCTACGGACATGTTCTTATTCCTCCATTCGGAAGTGTCTTCATTTGTATTTTCAAGTGTCACAAGTTCTATTGTAAGTGTCGTAACTTATATTTGATGGGTTATTAGACCTCCTTAGAGGGGTCGGCCCAATATGTGTTAAGTGTAAGGGTTATTAGACTCCCCTATGGGGTCAACCCAGTTAGAATAAAAGGTAGGTCAAGTTAAAGTATAAATAGAGTGGTTACACCACTATATTTTCTCATTCACTCGCACATCCAACATGCATAGTTGAGAGAGAGGAGTGCGCACAAGTGGAGGAGCCTGGAGGAAGAACTGTTGGAGACATCTATCTTTTGGGGTTTCATCGTTGTGATCTTTGTATTGGTGCTTATTCTATCTAGACTGAGGAAGTTGCAGGGTTTTTCACCTTTATGGTTTTCCCCGATGAAATGCTTTGTGTCTCTTGTCTCTTGTGTTTGAGATGCTGTACATGTTGTTCTCTCAGTTAAGATCCTAGATCATAATTTGAATTAAATGATGAAAAGTTAACAGAACGAGGCTACAACCCCTTGGTTTTCATAATTTCCAACCTATAGATAAGACTCCAAACCTCAGTAAAGTCCAACTCAATAGTTTTACTAGCACCAACTGGATGGAATCCCCAACTCCTTGATATCACAAGCACCAAACCAAAGGAGACTTCAATCTTCTATCCTTGCTCGATCCTACCACCCTAATATGAATAAGAAGAACAATACTCCACTACCATTGTATCACAGTTTCCATCAACCTATACATGTATCTATGTCCTTGTACCTATATGTCATTATCCATGTATCATTGTATTGATGTCACTATCACAATCCATGTTTGTCCCCTAACCTTGGGGGTTTTGAACCTCGATTTGACTAGTAAAATTCCCCAACTTCTCCTGAAGTTAAATGGATGTTGCAGAAGTATTCTAATATTAGTCTAGAATCACCTATGAGGTTCCTTTTTATTTATTAATACCCTTCATATACCTTCAGACCCAATTCAAAATCCTTTAAAGAGTCTTTTGGAGCCATCTACCCTTGGGGGCTTCAACATAGATTTTCCTAGTGATTCTGCCTTTCATTCTCTAATTGTAAATGCAAGTGGTTGAAGTCTATTGGATGTTTCCATGCCTATAATAGCTGCATAAATGTGTCATATTACACCTCAATCCACTCTAGACATAGTTCGAAAGCATTTGGGATCATTTGGGACATTTTGAGGCTTCACTAGTCCAAGTTTTGAAAATTGACCGAATTGGGAAAAGTTCCAAGTTGGGGACATTACACAACCTTAGATGTTATTGATATGACCTTAGATGTTATTTCTACTACATGTGATCTCTCCTTCTTTTCCTAATTTAATGTTTCATCTCAATGCCATCAATGCCATCTTGGAAGATTGATCTTGTTGTTTAGACTTCTCTTATCTCTTACGGTCATCTCTCCCTCTTCTTCATTGAATTCTTCCCATGTGACACTAGATCCTCTACAAACCCATCTACAAACAATGTCTAGAATTGGTATAATTCAACAAACAAGTGATTTCTTCATATTGTTAGCATTTTTTTTATGTTTTGTAAATTTATTCTATATGGATTATTGGGTTATTAATGTTTATAGAGAGGAACAATGCAAATATTGTCACTATTCTAAGGTCTCTACATAAGGTCTCTCACTCCAAGGGTGGAGGTGGAAAACACGCTAAAAAATTGGACAACTCACACCAAAAGTTGCAAATGTGTAGCAATGTGGCAGACACACCCAGAAGCAAATCGGTGGTGGAAATGGGTTCCCGCACTAGAAAGTGCATGGTGGTTAAACTTGGAAAAGGAAGAGAGGAAATTAAACTACATACCACGTGGAAAGTGTTGGTGGAATTTTCTATGAAAAGAGGTTAAATTTAAACTGTTCATTACAAGTTCGGAAACCACCTAAGCATATGTTATATAAAAGGTTTGTTCGAAGTTTTAAAAAATGTTTTTGTCGCTTATTACCTGGAGGAAAAGAACGATCAGCGGGAAACACGTCATTTTCTTTGTCATCTAGAACAACACCCAAGAAGCTCACTTCACAGGTAGCTTGAAACCCTTAGTGTTTATATTTTGTGTCCCAAATGGAGAAAAGCCAAGACCTTCTTCCCTTCAATGAAAGTTCAGATGAAAACGAGAAGCTTGTATTTGATAAGGAAAGTGATATTTTCGACCCTATTTTGTCTGTGTGTAGTATTTTGCAGTCTAAGGAGAAATTAATGGAGTTTAAGTCACAGGGAAAGGATGTATTTAATTTTTTTGGTTATTTTCTGTACTATTTTTGTGTCGAACAAGCCCTACACTTCCCCGAACTTGTTTGTTGGTGTGCGGAAAATTATTTGCGGGGCGAAAGGGTAATCATTAATGTAAAAACAACCAAAATTCTATGCCCAGTAAATGCATAGACTGTCCGTGAGGTTCTAAGTTTACCTGAAACATTTCCCCAAAGCCCTGAGTCGTTTAACGAAGAAAAGTTGGCAAAGTTTATAGAAACAATAGTCCTGCAGAAAAAGACAAGTTTTTATTACAAGTCTTGAAAGATGGTTAGTTGCATGAAAACCTATCGTTCCCTTTGAGTATTCATGTCTTTCAGTGAGATACCCAGTTATTTTTTTCCTTGTTGAGTCAAATTTTAGGCCTAGATAGTGATAAGTTGAACCACGGAAGTTATGTTAGGTTTCCTTCTCCATGTAATTTCACTAGAGTCACAGTCGAGTCCGGTGTGTTGTTTTAATTTTGATGAATTCCTAGCTGAAGCGATTCATGTCCAATTGGTGAATTTCAACCAGTTGAAGCATTTCAGGTATCAGTCATATCTCCTGAAGCTGTTCGTGTGTTCAAACATTTCGGAATCCAAGTTTCTTGGTACCATGTTTTCTCATGACCTTCCTAAATAGGTCAATATGTTTGAGTTCACCCATAAAATCATGGCAGAAATTTACAGAATTATTTTTAATGTTGAAATGCCCCGAGTGTTAGAAGAAATGAAAGAAACTTTGCAGCCTACACCAAAAGGCCAAACACCAGAAGGCCAAACAGGTGATTGGTCCTTGTATAGAGAACATACTATAATTAGGGTGTATGGTTTTACTAGAGCACCATATCTGTTGCCAGCCTTTTTAATAGCGAGGGTTTTTTCCTTGGAATTTATTAGAGAAAGGTTTCATTCAGAATAACATTTATGTGCTTTCAAAAAAGCATCGGATGTGAAATTCCCCCTTAAAGTTAGTCCATTCATCATTAAGAATAAGGTAGCCCTCTCTGTAGTAGAAAAATTACTGAAGATTATGGATTTCCAAGAGGCTAAAAGGATTAATTATGATCCTCATCAAATTATATCACAAAGGAGATATCTAAATGGAAACAAGGCTTTTGATCATCAAACAGTAGAAGGATTGAAATAAATGGCAAATTTATTCAAATTTGAACAAGATAATAGGGGTTGGATCAGAGAGATTTCTTTGAAATTTCTTTTTTTAGCGATGATTTCAAAGAACTTTTTGTATAAATTTTGATTTTACAGAGTAATAGGGGTTGGATCTGAGAGCAAAAAATACAGTGACGTAATATTTTTTGAAAACTTTAATGAAGAAAAGAAGTACAAGTATATCCGAAATAGAGATTCATATGTTTTTACTTTCTTCGGTCTTTTAATTTCTCTTTTGTGGATGTATTTCGTATTACACCATCTTATAGCTTTGCCTTATAGTTGACTGTAATACCTGAGTTAGAATTCATTTTATATGCTTTGATCCACACATTTAAATATTGTCAATGTTCTTTCTTCCAAATTAATGCAGAATTCATCCTAGAACAGAGATTCGCTAAGTTATAACATATAAACAATATTTATCCTGACTTCCGACCGCTAACAAGAAGGATCAGCTGCCCCTTCGTTTATTATAAAATTGTGAACAACTATATCCAACCATTCACCTGTATCCAGAATGGTGAACACTAGAAGGATCGACCGACCCTTCTTGCAGTCTAAAACTATTTTGAACAGAATACTCGGCAGAAGAAAGGTCGGCCAACACTTCATTTACGAGTGAATTGTAAAAATATTCAACCCGCCTGGGCTGGGACAACAATTCCAGACTTTCGACTTCTGCAATGAAATTATAGTTTCGATCAGTATATTGGCTAAGTTATAACATATCAACAATATGTGTCCCAACATGCACAAGAAGAATCGACTGCCCCTTCGTTTTGTAGAGAACTGTAGACACCTATAGGTTACAATTCACCTGTATCCGGAATGGTGAACACAAGAAGGATCGACTGACCCTTCTTGCAGCCTAGAACTATTGTGACCAAAATACTTGACACAAGAAATGTCGGCCGACCCTTCTTGCACCCCGCTTGAGGATTTCATCGCCTTTACCAAAGATGCAAATATGTTGCGGATTGCGGATAACTAGATTTCTTAAAATGTTCCATCAATACCGCTATCCCACAACCTGGAATGAAGATTGCGGGATGGGACATCAATTCCCGACTCCCTACATCTGCTTAAATAGTGGGAAACAGAGATTGGCTACAAGAAGGATCATCCGCCCCTTTGTTTATTATAAAATTGTGAACACCTATATCCAGGAGTTCACCTGTATCCAGAATGTTGAAGACACGGAAGATTTGCTAACCCTTCTTGCAGTCTAGAACTATTATGAAAAGAATACTTGGTAGAATAAGGGTCAGCCACCCCTTCATTGCATGGCAATTTTTAACAAAGGTAAGGTATCCATTTAGTTACTGTCAAAATGACTTGTTTTGGTGGGAAAGAAGAGATAAGAAACAATCCAATCAATACTCTTTAATAATTTTTATTGTCCAAAAATTATTAGAGCTTGTTGTCCAATAATTGTCCAAGCTTAATTAAGGTTGCCATCTATTCAATGCATCTAAATTCCATTCTTAATACCATAAATCTTTTCAAATTATCAAGTGGCCTGCAAATACTTTTGTCTAATTTTAAGTCTTAGCTCATATGATCTCATGGAGGAAGAACATACCTATGGAAGTGGGAAATTTTCTTGCATGCATTGGAGCAAGATTAAACCCCTAGATTATTTTTTCTTATATTATATCAAAGATTAAAAATGAATATAACTTTGTTCCATATGTGTAATATGACATTCCATTGTAGCTCTCTTACCTGATTCTTTGAATTTTTCTTTGAGCTAGTTGCTTAGCTATTGCATCATTTTTGTTAGACTTGGTCCCAGATAGAATGTGCATTCACCAAGGTGCTAGAGTCTATTTGAGTCTATCTAAATTAGCTTGCCCCATTAACCTCGACCAAGGGAGGAAGGGGGAAACCAAATCAAACAATACTCAGATCCCCGTGCATTCCATTTTTTATATTATCTATCCTTTCGTATCATTTTTGCACCTCTAGGGATAAGGGAATTTCTCTGATCCGTCCATCTTGTATGATCAATCTAGTACCATTGATATCCTTCCTTGATTAGCCCCATGGACTTCCACACTCTTCAATCTCTCAAACGCTGCCTTCCTTGCACCCTAGATCTGCGTCATTATTATCAACTGTCGATTTGGCCCCTGTCTGCATCCTGACTCACATCATTTGGAAAGAAGGATCGACCACCCCTTCCTTTAGTAGAGAATTGTGAATTCACCCATATCCAAAATGGTGAACAGAAGAAGGATTGACCGACACTTCTTGCTGTATTGAACTATTACGAAATGAATCCTGGGTACAAGACGTTTCGGCCTAGCCTTCATTTACGAGGGAATTGTAAAAATATTCAACCTCCGAAGGCGTGGGTGTCAATTCATGTATATGAAGGATGGTGAACACTGGAAGAAGACTGAGATAAGGGTCGGCTGACCCTTCGGCATCACCTTGTAAATGTTAATTTTTGAGCATTAATTCAATATACTCTAGGATCTTTACTGAGAGAATAACATGTATAGCATATCAAGTATGACAATGCATATCAATCACACCATGCAATCACATGAGACAATAGACACACAAAGTTTCACTGGGGAAAACCATAAAGGTGAAAAACCTCACAACTTCCTCAGAGATAGAAAGAGCGATGATACAACCAAGGTAAAACCAAAGTACAAGAGATAGTCTTCTACTAGCAGCTCCTCCTCCTCCTCAACTAGTGTGCCACTTTCCAAGTGATGTACAAGTGAATAATGAGATGATCAAATAGAGAGATCCCACTCTATATTTATACTTGTTCTTAGCAGCCTAATAAACGTATGGGGCTGACTTGTCTAACTCAGTCTAATAACCCTAGGTTACATAATCCAGGCTGACCCCTCTACTAGGTGGTCTAATAACCCATCATCAAGTTACACCACTTGCGACACTTGTCAATACAAATGACGACACTTCCGTATAGAGGAATAATACATCTCTATAGGAGTACAATAAAATACATAAATAAAATACATTCCAAAGTTACATATACATCAATACTCCCTCTTAACTAGGAAGGTATTTCTCGACACAGATCTGCTAGCACAAGTCTTCTTCTCTAGATCATCATCAGCGAATTATCGTCATCATCACTGCTACTGCTATCTCAATCAATATACAATCTACTCGTCATAGGAAGTTCTACAGAGCCAGTCCTTTTTCATACTGGATGTAGGACCACCATCTATAGGTCTTCATCATCACTAGCCATACGATGGAATCCTCAAGACTTATTACGTGCATCACAAAACCTGGTTGAAGCATCCTAGGCTGTTACAAGCACATAAATCTACCTATCGGATCTCCCAGGAGCACATTACATCTGACCTCATCACAAAACCTGGTTGTAGCATCCCAGGCTATTACGAGCACACAACTCTACCTGTCACATCTCCCAGGAGCACATTACATCTGATCTCACCACAAAACCTGGCTGCAACATCCTAGGCTATTACAAGCACACAGCTCTACCTGTGGGATCTCCCAGGAGCATATTACATGTGGTCATGGCAAAACCTAGCTGTAGCATCCCAGGCTGTTACGAGCACTCAGCTTTACCTATCAGATCTCCTAGGAGCACATTACATGCCATAGGACAAAACCTCGAAAGAGCATCCTAGGCTGTTACGAGCACACAACTCTACTTGTCGAATCTCCCAAGGTTGGATTATATGTCCTCCCAAAGCAAAACCTCGAAAGAGCATTTTCCAGATATCCCAGGGCCACATTACATGCCATAGGAAAAACCTCGAAAGACTATCTACAAACCTCCCAAGGCTGGATTATATGCTTATCTGCACAACCTTTCCACGGCCACAGAGTATCAACCTGATACTCACCATACATCGTCCTGATGTACATGATCATCCTAATCATCAGTGCATCCACCTGATGCATACCTGATACATATCATCATACATGATCTACCTAATCATACAATGTATCCACCTGATACATGTAAATACACATGATCCAATTGATCATACCAAGCATCCAACATGATGCATATACCGAGCAGTAACTAGAGCATCGTCTTGATGCTCATCATCCGGCACTTACATCCACAGCCATGTGAAGGATCCTCCTCTCACCATGCTTGGAATGGCTTCAGCAAATGTGTCCATCACTTCTTCCTCAAAGTGTCATCAATCTGAAGAACACCAACCCTCTCTTTGAAGTACTCGAACTTCACTCTGGCTAGTCGTTTCATCAGCGCATCTACAATCTACTCATCTGTCGCAACATACAGGAGCTTCACTGCTCCTCTCTGCACCATATACCTGATATAGTGATATTTGATCTCGATGTGCTTCGACCTATCGTGGAACACCGGGTTCTCAGACAGCTTCACACAACTTTGGTTGTCACAAAAGATACCAGTAGCCTCCAACGGGAGATCAAATAACTCAGACAGTAGCTTCCGAAGCCATACTGCCTCACAAATGCTCGAACAAGCTGCAACATACTCTGCTTCAGCTGTACTCAGTGCTATGCAATATTGCTTTCTGCTAAACCAAGAGATCACACCTGATCCCATACTGAAGCAACACCCAGATGTTCTCTTCCTATCTGCAGCACTGCCTGCCTAATCTGAATCAACATAACCTTGCAGGTTAAACTTTTGATTCGCATCATACTTGAGCCCATAATCAACCGTACCCTTCAGGTACCTTAGAATATGCTTTACATCAACCAAGTGAACACCTCTCGGATCCGTCAGGAACTAGCTCAATGTGTTTACCAAAAATCAAATATCTAGTCTCGTGTTCATCAGATATATCAAGGACCCAATCATCTGACGATACATAGTGACATCAACTGGCTCAAATGAAGCATCACACAAAAGCTTCAGGTTCGATGCCATAGGTGTAGCCATGGCCTTGCAGTCCATCATCCCAAACCTCTTCAGGATATCTACTGCATACTTCCCTTGTCCAAGGAAGATCCCATCTACACTCTGCCACACCTCCATACCTAGAAAATAGTGCATCATTCCCATGTCCTTCATCTCGAACTTGGCAGCAAGGTTCCTCTTGGTATCAGCAATCAAAATATCTTCACCTGTTACAAACAGGTCATCCACATATAAGAGTAGCATCATAGGATTGCTTTCCTTAATCTTGTAGTAAAGTTTAGAGTCTACTTTACTCTTGGTAAAGCCCAAACTGGAAAGAAAGATGTCCATCCTACCATACCAAGTCCTAGAATCTTGCTTCACGCCATACAAGGATTTCTTCAACCTGCACACATATGACTCTCTGTCATGTGTCTCAAAACTGAGTGGCTACTCCACATACACTTCCTCTTCGACTACACCATTCAAGAAAGTTGTCTTGACATCCATCTAGTGTATCTTCCACTTCATCAATGCAGCCAAAGCAAGTACTGTTCTAATGGAAGTTTACCTGGCTACAAGAGAAAAAGTTTCTTCATAATCAATCCCTTCTTTCTAGGAGAATCCACAAGCCACAAATCTCGCATTGTATTTCTCTATGATGCCATTTGCAGCATGTTTGATCTTGTAGATCCACTTGGAAGTCACAATAGACTTCCCTTCAAGTCTTAGGACCACATCCCAAACATCATTCTTCATGATCGACTGATACTCTTCGACCATGGCATCTTTCATTCTTTCTTTTCCGTTGCTTCCTCATAACTGGAAGGTTCTTTCTTCATAATGTCATAGAGTAAGGCAACATAACTGGTATGAGATCTAGTTCTCTTCCTTGCTCTGTGTTCTTCTTCTGGAATTCCATACCTTTCTACATCTTGAATGAGATCTCTAGCCCATGTAGGTTTCCTCTTGTGAGAGTTATTCTCAAGGGGTGGATCTACAAGTCTTTGTGGATCTTCAACTTCATGATCTACATCTAGAATTGCTTCATTCATGGTGGTGTCTTGAAATCTGTTTTCCTTTGGTTCTTCATGATCTTGAATAGGTGCCTTTCTTGACTTGATGAAAGCTGAGTTTTCATCAAATGTTACATCTCTGCTGACATCAATCTTCTTGAACCCTGTAAAGTATATTCTGTAAGCCTTCGAGCTTTCAATGTACCCCACAAAGATACCCTTCTTTCCTGAAGGATCAAGCTTTGTCCTCTTTTCCTTTGGAACATGTGTATAGACTGGACAACCAAATATCCTAAGATGGCTAACCTCAGGTTTCTTAACAGTGAAGACTTCTTCTGGTGTCTTGTTGTCCAATATCTTGTGAGGTGTTTTGTTCTGCACATAAACAACTGTCCTAGCTGCTTCTGCCCATAGATGGATAGGCAGATCCTGGTCATGCAACATTGCTCGTGCTGCCTCCATGATTGTTCTTCTCTTTCTTTCTACAACTCCATTCTGTTGTGGATTGTAGGGAGAAATCAACTCCCTCTTAATCCCTAAATCACTACATAGTTTCTTGAAATCACCTGAAGTGAATTATCTGCCATTGTCAGATCTGAATGTCTTGATCTTCTTATCAGTTTGATTTTCCATCAAGGTTTTGAATTCCTTGAACTTGTCAAATACTTCATCTTTGTTCTTCAAGAAATAAACCCCAAGTCTTCCTAGATAAATCATCAATGAAAGAGACATAGTATACGTACCCACTCAGAGAACTGGATGACATTGGTCCACATACATCAGAGTGGATAATCTCCAAAATTCCTTTTACTTTGCTTTCACTGCTTGGAAATTCCTTGTTAATGTTCTTTCCTTTTGCACATCCTTTACAAACACCTTCATGCTTTGACTTGATTTCAGGAAGACCTTCTACAGCTTTGCTTGCAATTGGTAGTGCTATGTAGTGTACTGCAAGCCTTCTATGCCAAAGTTCACGTGGCTCCATGGATTCATGTACCATGGCATGTTCAGGTTGTCCCTTCAATATGTACAATCCTCCCTCTTGCTCTCCAATCACTATTGCATCATCAATAGTTTTACCCTCTGGCCACATTAGAACTTGGCCATCTACAAATGAAACCCTCATGACTTTTGCATCTAATGCAGATATAGAGAGTAAGTTCTTCTTGAGCCCAAGTACAAATAACACATATTTCATCTTTAAAGACTTTCCAGATTCTAGGTTGTAGGAGGCTTCCCCACTTCCTTTGATAGGATATTGATAAACATCCCCAAGTTTCACCTTATGGGGTGATTCATGTTCAAATAGATTTACAAAATATTCTTTAAACTTAGTCATGTGTTTAGAAGCCCCACTGTCAATTAACCAATCATTACATCCAGGAGAGATAGTACCTATGACAGCGGATATTACAACATATTCATCTTCACTTGATGAATCATCACTTTTTGCTCTAGCCTTCTTCTTGGGAGGTTCATCATCCTCAATAGCATGAGCATGATATCTCCTTTTGTTGTTCTTCTTCTTCTTGTTGAAGTTGTTGTTGTCCTTTTTTTTCTTGGGACAATTTATAGCAATGTGTCCCTTCTCATTGCAGGTGAAACATATTCTCCTTTCTTTGTGGTGGTGTGGAGATTTCTTGAAGTGAGATGGCTCTCTTTTGGGCCTCCCTTTCTTGGTGTGAGCTGTGAGAGCTTGATCTTCATTCCCCATCTTTTCTTCTCGTGCCACAAGCCTTGCTTCTTCTTGAGAGCATTCTTCCCATAGTCTACTGAAGGAGATTAGTTTCTTTCTTGCACAGATTCCTTGGATAAAAGAATCCCATGACCTAGGTAGGCCATTCAATGTGGTCATAACAACTTCACCATTATCTACTATCTCATCCATAGCTTCGAGTTGTTCCTTGATCTGAGAGACCTTAGAGAAATAGGATTGAATGGTCTCTCCATTCTGATGTTTTACCCCTTTCAATTGGTTCCGCAGGGTCATCTTCCGATTTATGTTCTTCCCTTCAAATAGCTTGGTTACGGAATCAAACATCTCTTTGGGTGTCTTCAGAGATGACACATGTGGGATGAGATGGTCCTTGATAGAATTAGCAATGATCCTCTTTGCTTTGACCAAGTTCTTCTTGTGAAGGGATTTAGCCTCTTCTCCCTTTGGGATAGGGACCTGAGAGCTTATGTAAGAATCCAACTCATTTTCTTCCAGGATTAACCCAATCCTATACTTCCATGCTCGGAAGTTATCAGCCCCTTCAAGCTTATCTTCAATCTTGGTGTGGTGAGACATCTTTAAAGAGTACTTCAAAAGGAAATAGAAAAGATTTGGATCTTACCACTTGATTTGCTGAAAACTGGATCTGGTCTCTGATTAGGGTTTGTTAGAGAAACCCTAAAAATTAAAAATGTGAATTTCAAAATTCTAAAAGGATAGAAAGATGCGCCTTGATGAGTTGATCAGCCTAGTATATTCATAATTTGAGATCTGCAAAGTTTCACCCTTCAGAAATGCCTTTTAGTCTTCTCGGATTCACTAGGAAGGACCCTGAATTAGGGTTTGAGTTTCTCGGAGCTTCACCCAACCACAAATCTTGATCCAAAGCTCTAAACTTCGATTTGTCCAAGGAGCTTCCAGCTATGTCTTCAGATTTCAGAAATTCCTATTTTTTAGGAAACCCTAATTTTTAGGGCCAAAACTAAAAGTGCTCATAATTGAATTATGATTGGACAGATAGATTCTCCTTGATGAGTAGAGTCAATCTACCTTACTACTTTTCCAAAATCTGTGGAGAGAAACCCTAGTTTTCGCCACTGCAGAATGTCTTCTTCTCAGGGAAGCTCTGATACCATGTTAATTTTTTAGCATTAATTCAATATACTCTAGGATGTTTTCTAAGAGAATAACATGTACAACATATCAAGTATAACAATGCATATCAATCACATGAGACAATAGACACACAAAGTTTCACTGGGGAAAACCATAAAGGTGAAAAACCCCACAACTTCCTCAAAGATAGAAAGAGCAATGATACAACCAAGGTACAACCAAAGTACAAGAGATAGTCTTCTACTAGTAGCTCCTCCTCCTCCTCAACTAGTGCACCACTTTTCGAGTGATGTACAAGTGAATAATGAGATGATCAAATAGAGAGATCCCGCTCTCTATTTATACTTGTTCTTAGCAGCATAATAAACCTATGGGGATGACTTGTCTAACTCAGTCTAATAACCCCAGGTTACATAATCTTGGCCGAACCCTCTACTAGGTGGTCTAATAACCCATCATCAAGTTACACCACTTGCGACACTTGTCAATACAAATGACGACACTTATGTGTAGAGGAATAATACATATCTATAGGAGTACAATAAAATACATAAATGAAATACATTTCGAAGTTACATATACATCAACAGTAAACAGGTTGAAGTCTAACCCGAAGCGAATATGGGATTTGCATAATCAAGATTCCCTTAACCATGGCGATGCACAGATGTCATTCCGATCTTCGCATAACGTTCTATTTAACATCAACTAGAACACCAGATTACTTCGCACTTGGCAACTATCGCAGTATACAGAACTACACTGAATCTCTACTGTATTCACCAGTTTGCTACGAATTCTTCAAACTATGTGCTTCTTCTTCACAATCACGCACTTGTATTCCAATTAATCAATGTGCAATTACCATTCACATACATATAAGTTAAGCACAAAAACTCACATAAACTCAAATACAAAACATGTGATAAACTCATATACATAAACAAGAAGGACCGGCCGCCCCTTCTATGATGATCGTTCGTTCTATGATCGATCCTTGTCCCAAACGACTCTATAAAATGTGCATCCGATCTCTCATGGATAATGCTAGCAGATTTGTTCTTAATCAATCAATTGATTTTGAAAATGAGGGGTCGTTCCTTAACCATTGATCATTAGCATGAACATTTGCAAGTATACATCTAATATTAAAACACTAATTTATAATTATAGACATTGTATGCAGTATTATATTGACTACTTAATATTAACTGTTCTACAGATAAAGCATGGTTGATTTGTTGAGCCTCAGTAACTACCAGTAAATCCCTTGCTTTGAATTGACAAAAGATCACTACCTTCTGCCATTCACAAATGGATGGTATGTTGAGATGGAAGAACCAGATAATTTGTACCTGGATATATATCTATTCTGCTTGGATTACGAGGGAAAGCAGATTAGAGTTGGGATATTGACATATGCGGAACCCGTTGATTCTGATGAAAAATTGCGAGTTCAAGCTGAAGTGGTCAATGGTGAAAAGTGTGGCCTTCTACAGTTTGACCTTATGGTTTCTGATTATCGACCAAATCTAATGAAAAATGGTCCCGATCCAGATCCTATTTCCTGTGCGAAGCAAGGGTGGTTTTTCCCCTCGTATGTTGTTTCTAATCGTTCCGGAATTGATACCGCATCATCATTGAAGAAAGGAATTTTGTTGGTATGGAGGAAAAGAATGTTGGTTGGGAAAACCTCCTCTGTATTACATTATATGAATATTGATAAGAGGCCGATAAAGGTATGCCATGAAAAGATTCTTATGTACAACAGAAGAGCATTTCTCCAATATATTGTAAAAGATGTGGACAAATCTACCTTGAAACAACTCAAAGGAAGTCCTTCTAGAGCGATGCTGTGGAAAGCGACTAAGAGCTTCTAAAGTTCTAAAGAAGTTCAACAGCAGCAGATCACATACTTTTTGTTCAATGAGAAAGTTTTTTCCATTGACGTAACAAGATGTGTTGTTGCGCCTCCACACTTACAATATCGAAAGGTTGATGAGGAGGTCATGCAAAATATGGTTGTATCACTTGTCCATACATTTACAACAACATTGAGAGATGCTATTCTATTGCCTTTCAATAAGGAGACCACATTGCCCTTTCTTCCTGAAGATGAAGAGGAAATTAATCTTCCATCAGTAAATTTTTATATATTGGATGGGCAGCACACTATTTCTACGCACATAAAATAATCATTGCAGATGATCAATATAAACAACTTCATAAAAGGTATCAACATCGAACGACTCATCTTCTACATAGAGATGTTACTCAAGACATCATCAACAAATTATGCAAATAGAAAAATTTGTCAAACAAGGAATTTGCAAACACTACATTCATTTCTTCAGTTGAAAAAGCAAGGGAGAGATGGTTATTATGCGGCTCTCCATCCCGCCCAGGAAAGGGAAACGCTTCCAGTGATGCTTGACAGGTATAGAATTTTTCTTCTTATCAATCAAATTCTTTAGATTGTTGCCTGTGTTATGAAATTAGGAAATTAACTAGAATATTCAATTTTATATGTTTGTAGTCTTTCCAAACTCAATGTATGGATATCTTTCTTGTTAACCAAAGGGAGAGCCTTAAAGACAAGCTAACTCTTGTTTTGAGATCGGAACGACTGGAGCAAATGGCAGTCTGTATTCGAGCTTTACAAAAGTGGCTCCTTGCCATGCTCGCCGAAGACCATCACTCAGGATGATTTTGTTCTAAATAAAATAAAGAGTTATGGCTCTAATTTTTTTAGACCATTGTGTGATCTTGATGAATATGAATTGACCGTTGTGGCAGACAATATAATCAACGGATCGGTTTGGATGAGCACATCAGTCGATAAAAAAATTTGCGTAGAAACTTTAAGTCAATATTGCAAATGAATCAAGGACGAGAGGTCAACCAGGAATTCGATCATTGAATATTTCAAAGTTAATGATGTTCAAAATAATCGATCACAGAATGTCACTGACCATAATGTCATTGAAATATATAAAATTGCACCAAACCATCTCCACCAACTGTGTAGTATTTTATGCTCCAGAAAGCAAGCAAAATATCTGAGTAAAAAGAGAAAGAACGAATCTGAAGTGGATATTGGTACCAAAATACCAATTGATGCTGAGGAAATATTGAATTTATATATCAATAAAGAGAGGTTGTCCATTAACGATGTCGAAAATAGTTCATAGTTTGCTTGTCAATGTTGTTACCTTGATTCTTTGGTCACCACACTCAGAAAAATTCCATTTTTTGGTGCGACAGTCAGCTGTGCATTTGTTGCTGTGGATATGTGTAATTGTGTTATTCCATGGACAGAACAAGACATGCTTGCATTTTTGTACTACTTATAAACAAATCAAGAGGTATGTACTTGTATTTTTCTAGCTGATATGGAGAACTCTTGTATGATTTCTAAAGCTTTCACAAGTTGGAGCAAGAAATCAAAAAAACATGTTATGGCGAATCCTACAATGGGAGTTTATAGAGAATTCTCTAGGGACTTGTTTATAGGATTCTCTATTATCCAGTGTTGGAGCATTGGAAGTGATGAGGATATTTTATCTACTGAAATTGATATGGATTGGAAAGATGAAGGCCTATCGATGATGATTTACCTCAGCCCAAGGTTAACAGCGATAGTGCGAGGAGCCATGTGTTTCCAAAAGAAAGGACACAGGAATTATGGGATCACATAGTTTCCAGATAGGTCTCTTCTGAAGGCACAGTTCTGTCATTGTACACAAGAGGTAGGCTTCTTCGTTCATTGACCAGGTCTCCAGAAAGAATAGTTATTTCTATTGTGGAGACAGTACAACAAGAGATGTTCATGAACAGTTTCTATCATCAATTGGGTATAAAACAAGGTATTTCTATTAACATTTTCAGATGTCTTTGATTTTATTTTACTTTTGAATTTTATTTTAGTTTTCTCAAAGTTAACAAGGTATTTCTATTAACATTTTCAAATGTCTTTGATTTTATTTTACTTTTCTCAATCGTTTATGTTCAATAACTTCTTTAAATTCCTATTCTACTACAGCTTCAAATAAAGAGCATACCCAGGTATCCTCCAATCGAATTACAATATCCGATGACGAAACTAAATGTGATAGAGAATCTACAAAGAACTACCAAATAGGACAAGAAGGTAAAAAATTATTTTTCACAGATCGTGGTTAAATTAAGTAAATTATGAAAGGGGATAGTGACTTGCAAAAAATTATATAAAATGTATACCTTCACATTTCCAGGTCAACATGTGGATCATCCACAACGAGAGCAGCATCGACGATGTCCCTGGAGATTGGCCAGCAAATCACATTGGAGAATAATGGACCAGGCGGGAGCTTGAACAATAATGAACAAGGCGAGAGCTTGAACAATGCAGCACAAGAAGAGGGCTTGGGTAGTATTCAACCTGGAGAGGGTGCCTTGGTGTCAAAATGTGGTGTCTCCAGTGATGTTACTCACTAGTCAAATGTTGGCCTACCATTGACAGGTAGAAGATAGAATATTTTCTACTTAAATTGATAAAACAAATTTATGCTGAAGTATATATAATGACAAACAATATTTATGTGCAGCTCCCCATACAAAAATGTTATTAATATTAGAAATGGAAGGTTTTCTATTTCATAGGAAAGTCACAAAAAATGACTCTAAAAGAGAAAAAAAAAAAAGGGAAAGAGTAAAAAAGCGGGAAGAGATTACTCTAAGTGGTGAATTTAAAAATAGAAAAAATTCATATGAGTAACGAACACATGCCATTCAATTTTTGGATTTACTTGTTTCCAAATTCAATGTTGGGATTTGGTCATCTAAATGTGGTGTCAATAAGGGGAAGCTATTGCTTACAAAATTTGTGTTGGCATGCGGTAAAGATAAATCATATGAGCAAATTTTTTTATTTATTTGGTTTTGAGAGAGATGTACCTACGATAAAGAAGGAAATACACAAAAAAATATGGAGTGCGTGTGGAAGGAGATCCCAATGCAAACTTCGTAAATTAATACATTAATGATTTTTTTGGAGGGTGATGGTGAGAAAGCACTTCCATTTCAAAACTGTATTTTGAGTAAGCCCTTTATTGCATCGTCCCTTCGGACATATACTGAATTGGTACATGGACTTTGGCAACATTTTAGTAAAATGCATAAATCAGCTGATATCAGAAACTATCAAATGTAACCCTCTCATTTCCTATTTCTCGAATCTATCATTGCCTATTTTAAATCATTCAATGTGTTTTCTGTTTTTTCCGGAGACGTTGCTATTTTTGTCTGAATGTAACATATTATTAGTTCAGTGTGATGCTTTTATTAAATCAATTGAATCTGTTGTGATCATTAACTTCATGAACAAAGTGTTGTTGTTATATATATAGTCACTGTTCTTATATGCAGTGAGGATATCACCGCAAAAGAAACTATTGGTCCTGTGAGTAGAGGGATTTATCTTTGGAGTTTGGATGTTATCCAACATTGAAGATTCTTCCAAACAACCTCATTTTTTCCATAAATGTTATCGTTATTATACATGCATGTTCAGCCGCAAAATTATCAGTGTTACCAAAGAGAATTTCGACGTTGCTCTGTGGTTTTCCTAGCTCGACAACATGGAAATTAAAAATTTCCTGGGTGTATTTGAATGGCTGAAAAATGCAGAATTTGTATTTATTTGGGGTCGAGAGCAATGTGAACCTAATACTATTTATAATCACTCAATGTCTGCATACTATAATGTTGGTGAAGTACCGAACATATTATACAAAAATTCATTTAAGGATGTACTTATCCAATATGGACAAATATATAAACAAACAGACATGTTGTTTATAGATGAAGGGAAATATCAATCAGTAGATAATAGCAAGGAAAACTGCTTGAAAATGCCAACTAGTTGGAAATTTGACGGTTCACAAGAGAGAGATATAACTATTAAAACAATGTTGTGTGCTCTGTTGAATTATCTCGGCCCTAGTTCAAAAATGGGGCGTTGGTTAAACACATTGAATTTGAGATGGCCGTCATATTGTACAAAACAAATTCATTTAGTGATTTGCATATTATTTATAGTTACTCCTACATTTAATTGATGTAAGTTTTATTGCACAGTTCTCATCTTATTTATGGACATCGTACCATGTATCTGGTAATGTGTTTAAAAAATTGTTGAACATAAGCAATATACTTAGAAACATTGAACCATAATATTTTATTGAGTGGTTTGTGTGTGTGTGTGTGTGTGTGTGTTTTGTTTGTAGATAGTACTAGAATATTTGTTTCTAGTAAACCATTGATCATTTTTTATTTCAATAGCGTTTTGTTACACGCAATACATAGAAAATAGAAACTCGGATTGCGACGACCACCGGACATCGAAACATCAACAAAGTATTATTTTATAAGGCCAGGCTTAAGGGAATTTTTTGAAAAATGCTTTCGTATTTTTGAGGTTGGGATATGGACATCTGCTGAACGAAAAAACGTTGACAATTTTTTGCCTAGATTATTACAAAGAACAGGATTGAAAAGGGAACAATTTAGATTAATTTTAACACAGGAAAATTGTTCTTCGTAGCCAGAGAGGGTTCAGGGTGTTGGAAATCCTAATGTATTTCGCAAACCTTTAAGTATAGTTTGGGACACTTTGAACCATGGTTGGGATTGGACAAATATTGTGATTGTGGATAACTCCGGAGAAAAACATGTTTCTAACGATGAAGGCAACTGTATTATAACAAAAACTTATAATCCCGATGATGTCAATGACACATTTTTGTTAGATTGATTATGGCCTTTCTTGCTACACTTGAATGGCATGAGCGATGTGAGGCGAATTGTGAATAAAATAAGATTGGAAGTATTTTGTTAAATAATACACTTTAATGTTTGTTTGTACTAGTATGTCCAATTTCACTGTGATTATAATTCTTGTAAAGTGTCGAGTTTGGTTTCCAAAAATGTAACTCTGTTTAAATTGTATTGTTAAATCATAAAACATATAAATCTATGTGCTTGATTTATCATTCATATGATTTATATGTAGGTTATGCACCAGTAAATTTCTTTACTTGATTCATATTGTTTCACATTCTGCAATTAGATAACATTCATTGATATCATCATATTAAGTTAATTTGCTAAGTTAAATTATTAAGCATCTAATTAATAGCTTCATAACTAGGCTTATGCCTATCATTCTAAGAACATACAGGAGGCATCCATCCATCAATGAGGTTGTGACACCATAAGCATACATGTATTACATAAATGGAGTTTACCCATTCATCATTCACATACAAAATTAATACAGCAGATAGCTTATGCAATTGAAAGAAACCTCATTCATGAATATAACCTTCTAACAGGCTTAACATAGCATATTCATGGATTACATTTATTTACACATAATTTCATTCCACAGATTGAACATATCAAGAATAATTAAAGACATTAACATTATAATCCATTTTTTTCAAAAGAAAAAATCATACTATTGTTATTCAAAACTGAATCAAATAGTACATGATGTTCCATGAGGTTCCTTGACTCACTAGAGAGCTGAAGTAAACCAGATATTGTCAAAAAGGCTTCTTGGAAAATTACAATAATTTCTCAAAAACAGTTTGAGAATTTCATCCTTCTGCTAGAAAAATAAAAAACTTTCATCTATTTAGAAACTTATCCCTTCTAGGTCAAAAAGCAGTCCAAAATATGGCTTAGTCAAAGAACTTTACTGATCCCTTATCAAAACATAAGTGATCAATAATTTCCTCCCAAAACAAATAACTAACTTCTTTTTCCATTGCATCTTTTGAAATCTTATCTGCATCATTGTTGTGCTGCCTATATATATGCTCAAAGGAGATGGTTTTGAAAAATTGGATTTCTGAGCGAATCATTTGGCACCAATGCTCAAGTTCGAGGATTTTAAGCTTGTGGTCTGCTTGAGCCCATTTAATTGTTACCCTCGAATCACCGAATACTTTCAAATCATTTAAACCAAAAAGATTGGCAACTTTCAGCATACACCATAGGCCAAGAAGTTCAGCTTTCATGTTTGTGCCTGATCCACAGTTTAGCATTATTGTTACCCTCTACCAATTTTTTTAAAAATTGCAATTAGGATCCTAACTACCATTTTCACCTTTGGCCAAATTTGAAGTCATAGTCATTGATCCAAAAAACGGTTAACGAGCTTTTATATTAAAAAGAGAGAACAAATTACATAGAATAGGGTAGCATAGGGGAGACTGGTCCCAAAAAACAAGAGCTGTCGAAATAGTCTCTTCATCTTTCAGTATGTGATCTTCAAAAAAAGGCCTAATGCCTGCTATTACTGAAAATTTTAACGAACTAACCTAAGAGAAACTTACAAGAGTAATACATATAAAAAGGATTACAAAATTCAAGCCCAAACAGAGCTGCCTAAACGTCAAGACGACAACACAAAGAAGGAGTCAGTTGCCACGATGGAGACGAGCGTTCTTATCCTTGCCTCCTGCTGGTGTACCTGTATTTTCATCGTTAATGTTCAGGATGACAGATGGGCTATTTCTTCCACTGGTTCTGATACACTCAACTTTAGCTTCCATGATCCTGAGGCAGCTATGGAACAAGTCTAACTTGCCAACCATCATCTCGAAGTAGTCTTTAGTCTTGCCATTGCTATTCTGGACTTGAGCATTAGAAATTTGAACGAAGGTACGAAGGTGAGATATGGTTGTTTTTATCTCGGAGAAGTCACCCCATAACCAACAGACTTGGGCTTCCACATCCAGAACTTGCGTGAGAATTTCTACGGAAGGGTTGTCCTGCCCACGAGGAGAATCAATTTTAACCAGACCACCATTATCGACCAACGCGTGCTGCCAATTTCCCGAGCTAGTACCACGAAACTGTTGCGTAGGACCAATTTGATTGCGGCCAGCTTCATAGGGGGTCGAGATAAACCTAGAGTCAAGAGTCGAGAGGACCTTCCAATTCCTACTTACAGAATCAAAACCGAAGCAAGAATGCTACACCGGGCGCCTGATTCCCTGACCCTGACCAAATTCAAGAGGAACCCATCTTTTACCGTTGCCAGAGTCATCAACATGCTCTATCAAGCCACCACGAGAGAGCTCATTACCGCCGATGATGTGCCCATGAAAAAGATCAGAGAGGTATCGCTTCGAGCCAACCCCCCCGGACTGCCCCTGGGAAGACTTCCTACATTTGCGACATTGCAGAGCAGACAGACACAAATTTCTCTCCTCCATATTCAGAAAAAATGACCGACTTCGAAGAAAATCACAGGGACAACCTTCGTAGAGAGGGACATGCAAGATACAGAATGCACCACCTTCGTGCATGAAATAGCCTCTACAAACCTTGGGACTAGTCCGCATTAATCTCCCGTATGCGAGACAGATGAAGATAAATGATAAGTTGTTTAGATTTGACATCAAATCATGATACGTGATATAATTAAAATTGTACTTCAATGATCTTAATCAAAATTTTGTCGGTGCATGCTATATGTTATTTCGTTATAGATGTAATAATTGCATTTCTCAGACCAAAAGGTTCTAATCAATTACCTAGAAATTCATTACAGTTAATCATTATGGGATCTTTAATGCTCTTCTTAAACACAAAGATCAATATGGGCAATTTGTTAGTCATCATATTCCATAGAAAAAGTGTTGCTATTCAATTTCTAGAGGGTAATCTTGCTATGAGTGAATTTTCATTTCCTGGTTGTGTTGTGGTTAAACCCGCATTAGTAACCTCGCTATACTCATTGTGCCAAATCAAATATGCCACATGTCACAAGATGATCATTCCACGTGTCACCCTAGGATACTAGATATCAACATTTTAACAAGGAAATTTGTAGACATTTTTCTTTAAAGACTTTGTTGGCAAGTGGAAATTCCCTCCTAAATGAAGGGTCGGCTGACCATTCTTATTCCCAATATTATTTTCATAATAGTTCGACACTACAAGAAGGGTCAGTTGATCCTTCTTGTATTATCCATTATGGCTATAGCTAATTTGATGGATAAAGGTTTTGACAATTAACTATGAAAAGAAGGGGCGGCAAATCCTTCTTGCCGTAAAACGGAAGTCGTGAATTGAAGGGTCGGTCGACCCTTCTTATTCCCCATATTATTTTCATATTAGTTTGAAACTGGAAGAAGGGTCAGTTGACCTTTCTGATTACCAATATTTTTTTCATAATATTTTGACACGTCAAGTAGGTTCGGTTGATCCTTCTTGTGTTCTCCATTATGGATATAGCTGAATTGTTCTATTTGACGTCCATGAATTTACATTTCCCCTCAGAAATTTTAATGCTTTTTATACTATACCCTATACCCTGTACTTCTTAGTAACTAATCTTGGCCATTATGTTGTGTCCCTCTTGCACTGCTCGTTCAGTTTGGATTAATAGTTTCCAACACATAACATCTTAATGTTTCTTTAGTCGTACTATACTTAATGGCCTATAATTTCTTAATGAAGAAACATTAAGACATTATGTCTTGGAAACTAAATATTTTCATCCAAACTGAACGAGCAATGCAAGAGCGGCACAACATAATGGCCAAGATTAATTACTAAGAAGTACAGGGTATAAGGTATAGTACAACAAGCTTTTAAATTTCTAACGGGAAATGTAAATTCATGGATGTCAAATAGAGGTTTTGAATATTTTGGTAGCTATCACGATTGACGTGCCCATTCCGAATTTATCTGTCAAATACGTGCTAGAATGAAAAAAACATCCTGTACGATGTCAAATTCTAGGCCGACTCATGACTCGCAAGGGGCCATGTGCCGAACACGAGGAGGGCACGTGGGGGAGGATCCTCAACCCAGGCGCCCGTAACATGGCACGCATGCCTCATGCAATATACCACCTCCCTCGCTTCCACCTGCCTACCCTCACATGTGCGGCTTTATGGCTCCTTCTCGATTCTTCACTCACAGGTCCCTTCACCGGCTAGCTAGCTGCAACTTTGGTACCTCGACCCTCTACCCATTCAAAGAAGCCCCATTCTCTCTACTTCGTGTCTACTAGGGAGCTCCATGTCTACTGGGGAGCTTCCCCATTCTCTCTACTCCGTTTGTAACTGTGGAGCTGCCCCATTCTCGAGGAATACTTCCTCCCAACTCATTTATGAGGGAATTGTTCAAATATTCAACCTACGAAGTACAGGCTGTTAATTCATGTATATCTTGAATGGTGAAGACTGCAAAATACTAAGTACAAGAAGGGTCGGCTGACCCTTCATTAAAGCTGGAAAAAATATACTTTCAGAACCGGATTTTGCACTTTTGGAACCGGTTTTGGCTCTTTAGGAACCGGTTTTGTCACTTTTTGAACCTTTATTTGGCACTTTCGGAATTTGTTTTAGCAATTTTGGAATCGGTTTTGGCACTTTTGGATCCGGTTTTGGCACTTTTGGAACCTAGATTTGGCAATTTTGGAACTGGATTTTGCTTGATTTTGGAGTTTAGAAAGGCGGTTATTGACCCATCTTCAAAGTGACTTGAATATTTTAGACATTGATTTTTTCACAAATTTTACAAATGAAAATTGCAATTTTCAAATAAAAAATTGCATTATTTGATTTGAAATTCACACTTTTCAAATCAGAAATTGCATTTGTTTATTTTAAATTCACACTTTTTGAATTGAAGTTCATCAGTTTTATAACAACAAACTGCAATTTAAGGTTCATAAGTAGTAAAAAAACACACTATTCCAATAGAAAAACACCCTTTTCAAAGCCAATATTGCCACTTTCAGAAGGTCCTTTTCAATTGCATTTTTTTATTTTAAATTCAACTTTAGAATAATTTAAAGTCGTTGAACGTTTTAGATTCTCCTTATCCTTAAGCAGATCATCTCCTTTGAAGGAGTAATAAAAGACTAAACTTTTATTGGAGCTTTGACTTGTAGACTTAGAAGCACCAGACTCATTCTAGACATGAAGGAATGTACTAAAACAACATTCAATGACTGCTGCAAGTGTCTTTGAAAGAATGAAACCAAATCATTCACTAAATACATCATACCTCCTGTACAAGGTGGTAGTATAAGGTAACTTTCAAAAAGTGTTGAAAATCCCATAGTCATCCAAGGATTCCAATTTCCATCCCATTAACTTGGCCTAGTTACTCTTGGATGCAGGCACCTGGAGAAACTTTAGAAAGCCTCCTACCTTGATGATTTTCCCACCTTCATCTACAAAGGGAATATTCTTGCAAAGAGTGGTAAGCTTTTCAGGCTAGACATAGTTATTTGTTGATGAATAGTGCAAAAAATGTGCGATGGTGATAACAAGTTTACTATCTGTTAAGTCTGATACTAAATGATGAATAGTGCAAAAAATGTGCAATGATGCATGGAATTAAGTTGGTGAGCTGAAATTCATCGAGGAAGAAACATAAACGATCGATAACATTCTATTTTTTCATTCTGTGGAGCTGGAAAGTCGCGAGATTTCCGATTGTCATGGGACTGACTATAAAATGTAGCGGAAATGGGTGAGGTGCACATCTTTAAAATGAGTGAAACAAATTATGTGCAGTCAGAAGAAGCTGACAGCATGAACTGGAGGCACAGAGATTCAAAGATAGCCTAGACATGGCACTATTGCATCTCTCTCGAATACCTGCATAGAAAACAAATAACTGTTTATCACGCTGCCATAAAAAGAAACCATTCCAACAAATGCAAAAATAATCATTTTAATACAGCCAACGCGTGAGCACACATATCATCATGCACAATAAAAACAGAGAAACTATTCCTAAATTGCCAAGAGCACCATAACAGTTTGTTTGGGCATCCTGCTTGGACAGGTTAGCTCCTAACACAGTTGGTCTGGGCATCCTGCTTGGGCGGGTTAGCTCCTAACACAGTTGGTCTGGGCATCCCGCTTGGACGGGTTAGCTCCTAACACCGTAGTTAGTGGAAGCAAAGGCATTCAACCAATGAAATATACTTTGCAAATGATAAGCAAACACTTAAATTAGATGTGTGTATAATAATGACTACAAAATTTCTTTCTTACTGAGAAAAACCTTTTGTCGATATGTAGTCTTTCAAGGTTAGGAAGTTGCTCCAGTAAGTTGAGAAGAGGAAGAGGCTTCAGAATATGGATATCAATATTCTTCAATGATTTCAAGCTACCTATTATCTCCACAAATTTCTCTGTAGGAAAATGGTGCATTAGATCCATTATATGAGAACGTTTCTTCATCTACCTATATGAGAACATTTCTTAATCTCCCTATGTCCCCTTCTAGTTGCAGGAACATAATGACAAATCCATGCATACCCAGGGAACATAAGGCGAACAAACTAAAAAATTCCAATTCAGTTTTTAGTGGCCACTGTGTTGATGGATTAGCCTATATATAGTGAGTGGCCATTGTGTTGATGGATTGAATGGGATGGGAGTCTGGGACAGATGGGGAATGGTAATTATCACAGTATGGTGGGATCATGGTGGTCAAAGATATCATCTGTAGCGACTACAGATTTTGCTGGAGTAATCGTACACGTATCACTCCAATCGATTCCTTGAAAATCCAATAGCCAACATGCCTACTGCCAGTGCATTAAATGGCCTCCAATGGCCAACATGCCTACTTCCAGTGCATTAAATGGCCTCCAACGGCCAACATGCCTGTTGTGAGTGCATTAAATTGACTACAGCAAGCTTAATAATATTCACCATAAATGATGGATTGTATCATTCGTGTGAATAATCTCATCATGCTTTCAGTCCACATAATGTTTATGTCAATGGTAATTATCATAGTATGGCAGGATCATGGTCGTATCATCCGTAGCGAGTACATATTTTGCTGGAGTAATCGCACACTCATTACTCCAATCGATTCCTTGAAATCCTACGACCAACATGCCTAGTACCATTAATATCCTTAATATTCATTTAAAAAATATTTAAACTAATTATAAAAATCAAATATGCCACATGTCACAATATAAGCATTCCACGTGTCTCCAAATTTATAGAATTTTTGCTTCAAAGATTTGTTGGCAAGTAGAAATCTTCTCAAAGAAAGAATGGCCGCTCGGCCGCTCTTTCTCTAAGGCGTTCTATTTTCACCATTCCCTCGTAGATGAAATTTTGGCTGACCCTTCTTATTCCCAATATTCTTTTCATAATAGTTTGACACTGCAAGAAGGGTCCGTCGATCCTTCTTGTGTTCTCCATTATGGATATAGTTGAATTTATGGATAAAGGTTTTCACAAATAACTACAAAAATAAGGGGCGGTCGATTCTTCTTGTCAAAAAATAAGGATCAAAAACAAAATTACTCGGAAACCATTTTTATATGTTATAACTTACAAGGTGTTCTATTTTTTCAATTACCTCATAATTGAAGGGTCGGCCAACCCATCTTATTCCTAATATTATTTTTATAATAGTTCAACACTACAAAAGGTTCAAGTGACCCTTCTTATTGCTAGTATTGTTTTCAAAATAGTTCGACACTGCAAGAACATCCAAGTCAATTCACCAATTCACTATATAATGACTAAAGCATACCCGGTATCACAACAAAATGAAATCTTCGAAAAGTCATGGCACTCTTCTTTATAGCCTCTGTTTCATTTCCTTTGTTGTTTTATCATAAACACTTGAGTCTTATGGTCACTCTCTTCCTAATATATGAGCATTTTGGCAGCAGTTCCCTGACAAATCCTCACAACACCATGATATATGGGCATCTCTGTGTAATGCGGCGAAGTTGCACTGTTTTAACCCGAAATAACTTCTACTGATTTTTATTTCTTAGTAAGAAATTTTTTAATATAAATCCTGTAGTAGAAGAGTCTTTGTTTGTGAGCTCAAGCTCGTACTAGTCGTGAAATGTATTAAGATCCCAAGCTCTATAAAAGTTGAATGATCGAAGTAAATTCAATTGCCAGGAATAACTTCTACTAATTTTTATGTCTTAATAATAAATCTGTAACAGAACATTTCAATTGCCAGGTATTTATATTTCTATCTAAATTTGTAACAGAACATTTCAATTGTCGGGTATTTATATTATTCAAACCATAAATCTAGTTTTTCAATTTCCGGGTATTTTTATTTTTCAATATCTCATAAGTTGGGCTCATGAAACCATTTGGGTTTGATGGCCGATTAGAACATGAAGCATAGGCACAGAACATCAAAACACGGTCTTTGCCTTCGATACCTTTGTTTTTGTAGGATTTAGGTGTTAATATTTCCAATCCATAGGTCTCAACGATTGCAAGTATCTAGATGATTCAACGTGAATGACCAAGATAATAGGGTGTACTAGCAGCTAGAGAGGCAGTGATACTGTGAGACCACAAATGCTACTATAATTATTCACTTCCTCTTGCAGTTCGCCCAAGCAATTATTTAAAACACAGTGTTTAATAGAGAATAAAACGTAGCATGGATTCAATGGAGCTCGGAGGAGAAAATATTCTATACGAGTCAATACTATAATTAAACTATATTTCTAATACTCAATTTCCCAAATAAAATATGCCACACGTCACAATATGATTGTTCCACGTGTCACCTTGGGATACTAGATATCAACATTTAAACAACAAAATTTATAGACATTTTGCTTCAAAGGGTTGGTTGGCAAGTGGAAATATTCTCAGAGAAAGAGCGGCCACTCTTTCTCCAAGGTCTTCTATTGTTACAATTCCCTCATAAATGAAGGCTTGGCCGACCCTTCTTATTCCTAATATTCTTTTCATAATAGTTTGACACCGCAAGAAGGTTCGGTCGATCCTTCTTGTGTTCTCCAGTATGGATATAGATGAATTGTTGGATAAAGGTTTTCACAATTTACTACGAAAAGAAGGGGTGGCCGATCCTCCATTGATCCTCTTCACTATAGCACCAATGAATTTGATCAAGACTCTGCAATGACAAACTATGTTGAGAGGATAATTGCAAATCCATTATTCAAATTGTTCCTGCAATCCACATTGCGGGTTGCGAAAATGCAGAACGCAAACATTTACAATACTCTTCCTGCAATCCGCAATTGCAGGTTGCGGGAATCAAATTTGAGTACCCAATAATTCACCTGTATCCAGACTGGTGAACACAAGAAGGATCAAATGACCATTCTTGCAGTCTAGAACTAGTATGAAGATAATATTGGACAGAAGAAGGGTCGACCGCCCCTTCATTTATGAGGGAATTGTCCAAATATTCAACCTATGAAGTATAGGCTTTCAATTCATCTATAACCTAAATAGTGAAGACTGCAAAAATACTAACCACAAGAAGGGTCGAGCGATCCTTCATTTAAAAGAGAAATGAAAAAATATTAAATCTACAAAGGTTGGCACAACAATTCCCCACAGCCAATTTCTGAAGTATGTGGTAGGGATCGGGACATTGCCTAAGTTATAACATCTAAACAATATTTCTCGGGACATCCGACTGCCGACAAGAAGGACCGACCACCCCTTCTTTTAGTAGATAATTGTGAACACCAATATCCGACAATTTACCTGTATCCAAAACGGTGAACACAGGAAGGATTGAACCACCCTTCTTGTAGTCTAGAACTGTTATGAAAATAATAGTGGGAAAAAGAAGGGTCGGCTGACCCTTCATTCATTTATCTCGAGCCTCATTCAAAATGGGGTGTTGGTTAATGAAATTCAACTTCAAATGACCATCATATTATGCAGACACTGATTGATTTGATAATTTGTATAATTTTTACTACTTCAAATGACCGTCATAATTATCATATCAGAACACCGCAAAAACCAATTTCAAAAGTGGCAATATCAAAAGAAAAAGTATAGTTTTGGAACTTGGATTTGACAATTTTTGAAACGGATTTGGCAATGAAATCCACAGAGCAAGTAATTTTCGAAGATGACAAATAATAAAAGGAAACAGAAACAAAATCAACATATTTATTAATTCCATCGGCTTAATTCTAGGCTGTAAGACTAAGACAAGTCGACGGCTGAGATCTAATTTGGGGAATGCGGAAGACGAGTTACGGGGGTTTAATTGTTTTGAAATATATACAACATTCCCGCAATCCACAATTACAGGTTGCAAGACTACAACTTGAAATAAAAACAAACCAAAGTTTCCGCAATTCGCAATCTGAATTGCGGGTTGCGGAAACGCATGTCACAAATCCATTACTCAAATAGTTCCCGCAATCCGCAATCATGTATAACTATATAGTCACTTTAACAAGCTATCGCATGATATGATGGTGCGTGCATTTTACTAAAAACATGAATTATGGCGGGCATTCTCTCAGAGCAGTTCTGACTACTTTTTCCATACTTTGTCAATTTCCAAAGTTTCACAAACTTCTTGTACTTTTCCAGAATGATGTCACATTGCAACACTGACTTAATGATAACACCAGAACACCATCATGTGTCTTTCGATGCCATGTCATCATACATTCCATGTCATCATAAATGTCATGTCATCATCACACATTCCATGTCATCATACATGCCATGTCATCACTTCCTATGGCGTCAGTTCTCTCTTTGAGGCTCACACGTGTGAGATTTTTGACTTCCAAAATAGAGATCAATTCATCTATAACCATAAGGGTCAAGACTGGATAAGTATAAATCACAAGAAGGGTCGGCCAACCCTTCTGGTAGTCTAGAACTAGTATGAAAATAATATTGGGCAGAAGAAGTGTCGGTCGCCCCTTCATTTATGAGGGAATTGTGCAAATATTCAACCTACGAAGTATAGGCTACCAATTCATGTAGATCCTGAATGTTGAAGACTGCAAAAATACTAAGCACAAGAAGGGTCGGTCGAACCTTCATTTAAAAGAGAAATGAAGAACAATTAATCTACGAAGTTTGGGACAACATTTACCCACTACCAACTTCCGCATTATGTGGCAGGGATCGGGACATTGCCTATGTTATAACATGTAAACAATATTTATCCCGACTGGTGACTTTTGACAAGAAGGATCGGCTGCCCCTTATTTTACTAGATAACTTTGAACATCAATATCCGACAATTCACCTGTGTCCAGAATGGTGAACACAAGAAGGATCGAACCACCCTTCTTGCAATCTAGAACTATTATGAAAATAATAATGGGCTAAAGAAGGGTCGGCCACCCCTTCACTCATTTAGCTTGAGCCTCATTCAAAAATGGGGTGTTGGTTAATGACATTCAACTTCAAATGACCATCATATTATACAGACACAAATATCAAAAGGAAAATTATGGTTTTGGAACCTGGATTTTGGCACTTTTGGAAATGGATTTGGCAGTTTCGAAACCGGTTTGGTCACTTTCGGAACCGGATTTTGCACTTTTGGAACCTGTTTTGGCTATTTAGGAACCAGTTTTGTCACTTTTGGAACCTTGATTTGGCACTTTCGGAATCGGTTTTGGAAATTTTGGAATTGGTTTTGGCACTTTCGGAACTGGTTTTGGCACTTTTGGAACCGGTTTTGGCACTTTTGGAACCTTGATTTGGCAGTTTTGGAACCGGATTTTGCTTGATTTTGGAGTTTAGAAAGGCAGTTTTAGCCCCGTCTTCAAAGTGACTTGGACTAGCATAAGTCCAAGTTTAATTAAATTGGCATTATACTATCAAAACACAATAATCTTAAGCATGTATAGTCATGATCATTTCAAACACATATCATAAGCATTAGTATTCAAGGTTTATATAGGACTTTTCTGGTTAGTCATATCATTAATCAAAGTAAGGAACATAATATGCATAAGCCCTGGATTACTCAAACTTGTAACTTCATGAGTAATCATTATCAATCATACAAAAGTATAAGGTCCTTACATAGGGTAGGATTCCAACTTGATATAGGAAAAACATACCTGGTCATCATATTTGCTAGTTATGTCTAGCAATGTTTTCTTGTTCTCTTCAATGACGTGCATAACTCATAATTTAACCATTGTAGAACCAAATTATACATACCTCTATGTGATCCATGACTATGGATGAGTCTTTGTCTTCACATCATCATGGTCTTGATCTTGGAATTTGATTTGTACCTTCATGTTAGCGGATAACATTCTCTTCATACAACACCACCGTGCATTGGTACAATCATGATACAATCATAAGTGTCATAACCCTAATCAACGAATGTCTTCTATCATGCATTCATACTTTTACTAGGGTGATAAGACAAGTTTAAAATTAAACAAGATTGTTACTAAACTCAATAACATGAAGACAATCATATTATAAACTTAATCATGAACAAATTTCAAAACATACCTGTAAATCATACCTGTCAGATTGCTTGTAGTAGTAGTTGTTGTTGTTCCTTTTGTTTTTAGGACAATCTAAGGAAAAGTGTCCTCTTCTTGGTATGTGCTATGAGAGCTTGATCTTCATTTTTCTTCTTGGGCCACAATCCTAGCTTCTTCTTGTGAGCATTCTTCCCACCGTCTACTGAAAGAGATCAATTTGTTTCTTGCACAAATTCCTTGGATGAAGGAGTCCCATGACCTAGGTAGGCCATTCAAAGTGGTCATGATAATTTCTCCATTCTCCACCACTTCATCCATAGCTTCAAGTTTTTCCTTGATTTGAGAGACCTTAGAAAAGTAGGATTGAATGCTCTCTCCATTCTGAAGCTTTACCCCTTTCAATTGGTTTCGCAGAGTCATCTTCCGATTTATGTTCTTTTCTTCAAACAACTTAGTCAAGGAGTCAAACATCTCCTTAGGTGTCTTTAGGGAAGACACATGGGGTATGAGATGGTCTTCAGCAATGATCCTCTTAGCCTTGACCAAGTTCTTCTTGTGTAAGGCCTTAGCCTCTTCTCCCTCTGGAACTGGAACCTCTTCACTTATGTAGGTGTCCAATTCACTCTCTTCTAGAATTAACCCAATCCTATACTTCCATGCTCGGAAGTTATCAGTCCCTCCAAGCTTATCCTCAAGCTTGGTGTGGTGAGACATCTTTAAAGAGTAATTCAAATGGAAATAGACAAGATTTAGCTCTTACCACTTGATTTGCAGAAATCTGGATATGGAGTTGGATTAGGGTTTGTTAGAGAAACCCTAAAAATTCAAATGTTGAATTTCAAACTTCTGAAAGGATAGAAAGATGCGCCTTGATAAGCTGATCAAGATGGTATACTCATAATTTTAAAACTGCAAAGTTTCACCCCTCAAATTTGCTTTTCAAACTTCTGGATTCACTAGGGAGGACCCTAAATTAGGGTTTGATTTTCCCGGAGCTTCGCCCATCCAAAAAGTTCGATATTGGTCTCTAAAATTCAAGTTTTCAGAGGATCTTCTAGCCATGGTCTCATTTTTCAGAAATTCCAACTTTTGCAAAAACCCTAATTTTCAGCTTCACTGGAGAGGACCCCAAACTAGGGTTTTATTTTCCCGAAGCTTTACCCAACCAAAAAATTCGATCCAAAGCTCTAAACTTCGATTTTTCCAAGGAGCTTCCAGTCATGGTCTCAGATTTCAGAAATTCCACTTTTTGTGGAAACCCTAATTTTTAGGGCCAAAACTGAAAGTGCTCATAATTGAATTCTGATTGGACAGAAAGATGCACCTTGCTGAGGAGTGTCAATCTATCCTCCTTCCTTTCCATATATGTGGAGAGAAAACCAAAAACAAGAAGCCCTGGCTTCCGCAACTGCAGAGTGTCTTCTTCTCAAGTTAGCTCTGATACCATGTTAATTTTGAGCATCAATTCAATATGATCTAGGATCTTAACTGAGAGAATAACATGTATAGCATATCAATCACAAGAAGAAATCACAAGAGACAATAGACACATAGAGTTTCCTTGGGGAAAACCATAAAGGTGAAAAACCCCAATAACTTCCTCAGAGATAGATAGAGCAATGATAAAAAACCCAAGCATAAGAGATAGTCTCCTAGCAACAACTTCTCCTCCTCCACTAGTGCGCCACTCTCCAATGAGCGTGTATTGGAGAAGTGAATGATCAAATAGAGTACCTCCTACACTCTATTTATACTTGAATTGACTTGCCTAATAACCTTTAATAGGTCGGCCTCAACTTAACCACTTAACATAATGCTGACAAGTACGACCCCCAATAGGGTGGTCTAATAACCCTTTAACCCACATGACTTATATAGGGCCGACCCCATCAAGGTGGTCTAATAACCCATCAAGTATAAGTTACGGCACTTACAATATAAATGACGACACTTCCGTATAGAGGAATAATACCATCTCTATAGGAGTACAATATACATATGTGAAATACTTTCCGAAGTTACAAATACATCAACATCTAGGTGATTTTGAGTAGTATGTACATGTATCAAGGAATTGGGAATGAATTTATAGGGAGGAAAACCATGCCTTTGGACCTTCAGAAATAATTGAGACATACATAGCCATGAACAATGTCTCGAAGCACCACACATATGACGTTTTTGGGGTATACATGGCATTATGTATCTAGGTCTTGTGGCCTTAGGGATTTCAACATGGTCAGTGGAAAATATCTAAACATAGGACCCTAAAGGAAGCTTCTATCCATCCATGTCTAAGAAATTTTCCTTCACCGACCACACATGGTCTCTTAAAGGTATAATTGGCCTATGATTGGAGATGTTGGTGCCATTAGGTGGTTTTAAGCAATACACAAGTGTCTTGGGGTCTTAGGAATGACATTCTATAGAAGAGGGTCATTCCTTTTGCCATAAAGATTCTATTTAGGCATCCAAAGTCATTAATAATGCCATAAAGCACCACACATGGCTTCATAGTGTGTCAATAGAACTATGCATCGAAGTCATGGGGACTTATGGCATTGGACATGGTCAAGGGAGGATTCATCAACCTTAGTCCCTAAATGAAACTTCTATCCATGTAGGGATAAGAGGGATACTTAAACCAACAACAAATAGACTCATTAGGGTATTATCAGCTTATGATCGAGGTTGCCAGTGCAATTATATGGTTTTTAGTAATATCTATGTGTGTCAAGGGCTTGGGAATGATATTCTACGAAATTCAACTATGTGTTTTGTAACACCCCATAAAAATCACAAAAATTTAAAACTTTTTCTATGTGACAATATTTCTTAATTAGTGTATGCGGAAATGGAAAAGATACATGAGATGTTATTTGCTGTCCTAAAATACCATACTTGTTTATTGAATGCGACTAAAAGAAGTTATCTTAAGTCCTGATGTTATCCAAATCTAGATATGCTGCTACAAAATCTACTGTTGTTGTTTATGAATGAAGAAACATCGTTTGATTAATGTTCTTTTGTTTGATTGATGAAGGGGTCCTTCAAACGCCCCGACGCTTACTTAGCATTCGTGCTAAAGCATGTGAATTTCGTAATGTGACAGATTACAGGTGAGAGTTTTTGAATTACGACCCGTGCTAGCAGAAGGTCTGAATGTTCGTGTGTTTTCAGTTCATACTTGTATGTAAAAGTCTATATTTTTCTTCCTATGGAAAACATCAAAATCTTGTACGAGTGTTTTAAAATAACTTGCTTGGGCCTACCTTCAGCATACTGACCAAACACAAGAAAATCTATTGTGTAAGTGAGTGTATAAGAATCAGTTCATATGTGCAATTCTAAAATCTATGCCAAGTATTACAGGATTAATTTAAATCCTTTAAACATAGAATTGTTGCTATTTCACAAGTGTCACACATGTAGGGTGAGTTGTGTGCATTGTAAACCTACTTAGTACCTATGAGAGACTATGAGCACCCTATAGTTTCGGTTTGATGCTACTCTCTTTACGTCTTAGTGACTAAACTACAACTCATTAAGAGTTACTTGTAACTCTGCTATCTATGCATAAAATAGAAATTCTATACAATGATGTGAATTGTGTGCAACAGTGTGGATTTGTGTAAACGTTATAAATGATATGCAACTATATGAAATTGTGCATAGAATATAAATGATGGGCTATTACATAATAGTATGTAATAGTGTGACTCTATGCATTGTTGGACTATCCTAGTGAACCACTCACTATTTGATACTATACACAAAGAAGCGATATTAAACAAACCCTATATGATACTTTGTGAACTTACGATACTATGTGATGGGGATTATCGTATTGTGAAACCATATATTATGTGAAACAATTATTATGATATATGTAATATATGCAAACCGTTAGCACCTAACTGTGCGAACTTTAATATTTAACATGGTTATAGTTTGACCTTACCATAAACAATGTATTAAGCAACAAACGTTAAAAGGTGGATGTTCCTGTACAGGTTGGCAAGTGTAAATGTAACTGCTACAATAAATATCTATCACTACGGTGGATAATGGGATTCCAACGTGGACGATAATGATGGTCTTGTTCACGTGCCAAACAGTAGTAAGGATTCTCCTTATGATGATGTGTAAACTAAAGTGTTCAATCGGTTGATGAACTGGCACTTTGTGGCTTCCTCGTGGCTTCTTCGTGGCAAAAGTAATGACAACGCATTAATGAGGTAGGTGATTTGCTGCAGTTGAGACTCTGGTAAAATCTCCGTGAGATCTCAGCATTTAATTCATTTCCTGCGTGATGAAGGTGAATTCTATGCTAGCACTTACGTTTCTGGCTCCAAGTGTCGACAGAGGTAGGTTTTACGATGCATCACCGAGCTGTAAGCATCAGTCCTAGTGATATGGCATTCGATCATTCTGGGTAATAAATGAAATCACAGGTTTGGTGTTGGTTGTAATAACTACTTTGGTACCCCGTTGTTAAGCTGGCTCGATCCTGAGCATTGATCTCGTGGATCGGTAGATGGGATGTGAAAAGCCCTAGCTAAGTGGGTCTTAGCATTATTTTCTCTTTTGTGCACTCATTTGGTGGTTACTGTCTGGAAGGTGAAGACCAACAGGCCACTGGTTTACAGGGCTCGACCCTGTGCGGTTGTGGATGGCACTGTGCCTTCGAACTCTAAAATTTTGTTGTGGAAATGTTGTATAAGTGTTACGTTTTGCTGAGAGAGCAGTGTAGAAGCCCTGTGGCTTTCGTCCGGTGGCAAATTGCAGTTTAAAGATGAATTTTATTCCGAGTTGGCTTGTAGTTCAGATGTAAGTCAACTTCACTGCATTGATTGAGGGTTTGGAGGCCAGAAGCATTCCAATCATCTGTGGATTGCAAGGTAAGTCCCGTCTGGTTTTTAGTTCTATAAACTAATTCTTCGTTTGGTCAATAGACAAATGATATGCTACTAACTCCTCACATACCTTTGTGGCAGGTAATGCCATCGCTCGAAATCAAGGTACTGGGTTTGGCGACAATGGAGTTTGGTAGCAATGGATAAAAATGTGAAAACAATGGTAAGCCCGATGGCAACCCTCGTAGGTTCTCCTGGCAGTGGTCGTGGCAACAGTTGTATCGTCAAAACTAGTGGAAAAACTTAGGTTGTTTTCTTAGTTGTAGTGTCAATCTGACAATTGGTATCTGTACAGGGTTTGAGTTCTGGTTTTCGAAACTTGGTAGCGTTTATTTGTTTTTAAGTGGGGTTTCAGACTCTATTGAGAAGATAATAAAATGTCTTTTGCAAAACTATGTGACTGTGACTATTCTATATTTGTTGTGTTGGGGCTTGGCCCGTGAATGAAACCTGTCACTCGTCATTTTGAGAAATGGAACTAGTTCGTAAATTAACAGTCTCTATAATGAATGTAATGTTTGTGTAGAATAGCGTTTTAAGCATACATGTACTATCGTGTTAATTCTGGACTGTAAGCTAACGAATGTTTAAAGGTAGAAAGGAAATAGTATGCAAAAGTATGTTTGAGGAAAAACGCCACTACTGTTTATTAAATCAATGTTTAAGCAAAATGATGGCTTCGGTCTAATGCCTCATTGCTGGTTTTGTATAAAACGTTTGTGATTCTAAAATGAAATCTTGTCCAATGTTTAGGGTTTGACAGTGTCTAGATAATGATGTGCTCGTTGAAATGTTTGAGCAACCACCAGGGTTGTGATTTTGTTAACTCTGCTCCTACAGGCATTTATAATGTCTTGGAAGTTTTGAACCGATAAAAGAAATAGATGAGTTTGATCTACAGTAATGATTCTGATATAAAAGAAAATACTTAATCTGTCTATGTCAATAAAATAAAGAAATGACAGAGAGATTATTGAACCCTGGAGTACGATATTCTATATTTTTCTGATATGTGCATGCAAAATAAAATACTTAATCTGTCTATATTTTTCCCCATGCAAAAATATAGAATATCAGAATATCTGTCTATGTCAATTCTGATATGTGCATGCAAAATAAAATATTGAACCCTAGCTTTATGATAAGAAACTTTGTTTGCTTAACGGCACTGTGCATGCAATAACAGAATATCTGAAGTAATAGTAGACTTTTAAAAGAATTAAATGTAAAGTTTCAAAACCCTAAGTTGATAATATGTTGTTTCTTATTTGTCTATCTATCCTCTATGTAAAATAATGAGAATAACAGCAACTATAGATATTCTGTGAAAATATACATTTAGAAAAATATGAATGTACAGAACATAAATGATTTCCTTGTCTAAAATAAAACTTTTGTTATATCTATGGATTAGATTTACTTTGCTATTGATGATAAGAATGGAGTAAGAATAGTACTGTGAATAAAGAAATAAAAACACATTTTAACATTAGTAAATAATGTATAGAGCAATTATAAAGAATTAATACTTTCATCACCATGGTATTTTGCCTATCTGCTCTCATCTACTTAATTTGTTTTTGTACTGGAGTACGATGTTGTTTCTTTTTGCATGGGGAAAAATATAGAAACTATTTTATCCAATCAAGTCAAATTATACAGAATTGTTAGTTTACACAGGAATCGAAATAACTTATGAAATAAATAGTGAAAGTTACAAAATCAGCAGTGCTGTAACATAAAAAAATAATTAGATAACAGAACTTAAAAATAAAACAGATAAGATATTAGAACCTGTAACTGAAAATAGGCCAACAAACACCCAAGGAGGCCTGTTCCTCCCAACCTGCTTTAGAAGAAGCAGCTCAGCTGCTGACTTCTAATGAACCCCTAAGCCTGATTACTGATCCAGTAAATGGGTGGAAAACTATGTAGAAGCAAGGCACTCAAAATACCTTCTTTACTTGGTATCAACCTCCTGTAAAATGCCTTCTCCACTCAGCAACAACCTCCTATACTCACTAAGAGTTTTGGTAGACTCACAACATGATCATCCCTAGCCTGTCCCCTCATCAGATCTCTTGAGTGCAAACAACAAAACCTCAAGGTAAGTTTCCTCATCAGGAAAAGTGATGAACCTCAGTTCATAATCTGATTGGTAATATATAAACTGCCTAGGTCTTTTAGTGGTCAGTTTGGAATAAATAAGCCTCAAGCTCCAGTCCCATCTTTCAGGGCACTAAGACCACATTTCAAGGGAGTCGTCCCATACCAACAACTAGTTAGTTGCATCATGATGCTGCCACTTGTCCATTGCCTTCTATCCCAGATTCCATTCCACCTAGTGGATTAGTAACCACTCTTTCAACAGTCCCCTTAGGTGTTTGTCTCCTATTTTGTTTATTAAATAATAAAATGTTGTGCAAATTACAGTCATCCTTGGACACTTGTCCAAAATATAAAAACTTTACAATAAAATTTAATACAAAGTTTTCAGCATAAAATGTTTTCAGCAATTAGGGTACATGACATATTTGGCCCTAAATATCCTTTTAATATCAAGGGCCATTAATAAACCCTTGATCTACCACACATGGCCTTTATGTAGGATATTTGGCCTCTAAGTGGTGATGTGACACAATTTGAAGGTTTTGAGCACCCAGGATGGGTCATGAGGCCCTAGACATTGCCAAGAGAGGAACTTAAGCCTTAGGATCTAAAGTAACTGTTTAGGTAGCCTACTTCAAGAACAAAACCTTGAACCACCACACTCGATTTCCAAAGAGCATCAATTTCTTGTGAGTTGGGATATGGGTAGACAGGACCAACAACATCACCTTGAACCATCGCATATGATCTCTTAAGGCTATCCCTAGCGTCTTTGTGTAGATATGGGAACCATTATGAGTTTTTTATCACTAGGCTTACCTGTTGAGGTCTTAACCATGGTTGATGTCGGAAGCTTAGGAATTGGGATATATATTAAACTTTTAGGGATAAAGGTCTATAAATAATGCCCCAACCAACATATGTGACATCTTGAGGGGATATTTGGCCTTATAGTGAGAATATGGGAACCATTAGAATTTTTTGAGCACTAGGTATGGGTCAAGGGACCTTAGACATGGTTAATGAGGGAATATTGGGCTTTATGACCTAAAGGAAGCTTCTAGCTATAACCAAGAATACCATGTTGAACAAGTACAATGGACCTTTCCATGATATCTTTGGCCTTTGAGTGTGGTTTTTCTATCACAAGGAAATTTGTAGGGCTAAGTATAACTGTCAATGCCTTGGATATTCTTGGGGTGGGGAGAATTTGTCTTAGGCCCTAAAGGAAACATTTTAGCAACTTGGGCTAAGAATAATGCCTACAACCACCACACATGACCTCCTAAGAGCATCATTTTCATCTAAATTGGTATATCAATGGTATTATAATTTTTTGAGAACTTGGAATGGGCCTTGGGTGCCCTAAACATGCTTGAGAGAGAAAAATTGGGCCTAAATCCCTTAAGAATGTTTTTAAGAATCCATGGCCAAGAAGGACAACTTGAACAAACACACATGGATTCTTTAGGGTATCTTTAGCATTTGGCTAGGGATTTTACACCATTAGATGGTTTTGATTATTAGTTATGGGAAATGAGACTCTATACATGATCAAGGAAGGTATCATGTGACTTACTCCCTAAAGGAAGCTTCAAGGTGTCCAAGGCCATGAGTAATATTTTAAATAAATGCACATGACTGCCCTAGGATATCCTTGGCCTAATAGAAAAGGTGACATCATCTTTAGTAGGTTTTGGGCATTATATATGAGTTTGAGGCCCTCAACATTGTGAAGGGAGGAAATCCAAGACTCAACCCTTAAAGGAAGCTTCTAGTCATTCAAGGACAAAAATAATGCCTCAAACCACCACAAAGGACCTCTTGATTGTTTTGTTGACTATAAATGGGAATAGATGAGTAGATATATCATGGAGAACAATAGGTATGGGTCTCATGTCCTAGAGATGATGGGGGATGAAACTTAGGCATATTCCCTATAGGATTTCTAGGCATCCAAGGCCAATAACAATGTCTAAGAGCATCACACATGACCTTCATATGGTATATTTTTCCTCAAACTAAGATATGTGTTCCATTAGTATTTTTTAGCACAAGATATGCATCCCTAAATAAATCATTAAGTCAACCAAATCCATGAATTATAATTCCTCAAAGCACCATGTATGACTTCGTAGGGGTATCCTTTGTACTATGTGTCTAATTATTGTGGCCTTGGGGCCTTCAATATGGTTAATGGAGGATACCTAAACCTTCACCCCTAAAAGAATCTTGTAGCCATCGAGGGGTAAGAATTTTGCCTCCACCAAATACACACAACCTGCTAACTGTATAATTGGCATGTGATTAAGGATATTGTTACCATTAGGTGGTTTTAAGTAGTATGCATATGTCTTAAGGTCTTGGGAATGATGTTCTAGGGACGAATATCATGCCTTTGGCCCTAAAGAAATCATTGAGGCATCTAGAGCCATGAAGGCTAGGTGGACTCAAAGCACCATTTATTACTTTAGAGGGGTATCTATGGCACTATGTATCTAGGTCTTGTGGCCTTGGGGACTTGGACATGGTTAGTGGAGGAGACCTGAATCTTGGGCTCTAAAATATTTTTCTATCCATCTAGGGATAATAATATTTCCTTCACTAACAACACATGGCCTCTTGAGGGTTTTGAGTAGTATTTACATGTCTCGTGACTTTTGGAATGATGTTTCAGGGAAAATCACCATGCCTTTGTCCCTAAAGAAATGATTGAGGCATCGAGAGTGACAAACAATACCTGAAGTGCCATATATGCATGACCTTGCATGGATATCAATTCCACTATGTCTCCATGTCATGGGGCCTTGGGGCCTTGGGGCCTTGGACATGGTGAAGGGAGGAGACTTGTACCTCTATACCTCAAGGAATGTTCTATCCATCCAAGGATAAGAATATTGCCTCAACCAACCACACATGGCCTCGTGAGGGTATCATTGGCCTATGATTGAGGATATTAACACCATTTTGTGGTTTCAAGAAGTATGTAAGTGTCTTAGGGCCTTGGAATGGTTCCCTATAGAAGAAAGCCATGGCTTTGGCCCTAAATAAAATATTAAGGAATCTACAGCTATGAACAATGCCTCAAAGCACCGTACATGACATTGCAAGGGTATCCATGGATATTTTTATCTAGTTTTGAGGGCCTTAAGGGCTTGGACATGGTCCGTGGAAGAGATGTGAATCTTGGGCCCTAAATACATCACACATGGCCTCTTGAGGGTATCATTGGATTATTATTAAGGATGATGATTCAATTAGGTGGGTTTGAGAAATATGTACATGTCTCGATGCCTTGGGAATGACATTCTAGTGGAAAGAGCATGCATTTATCCCTAAAGAAACCATTGAGGCATCCAAAACCATGAACAATTCTTTAAAGCACCGTGCATTACTTTGTAAGGGTATCCATGGCACTATGTATCAAATTCTTGGGGACTTGGGGAATTGGACATGGTCATGGGAGGATGCATGAAGCTCATTCCCTAAATGAAACTTCTATCCATCTAGGGATAAGAAGGATGTCTCCACCAACAACACATGGCATTTTGAGGGTATCATTTGGCACATGATTGAGGATGTCAGTGCCATTATGTGGTTTTGAGAATTATGTACATGTATTAGGGTGTTGGGAATAAATTTCTAGGGAGGAAGACCATGTTTTTGGTCCTAGAGAAATCATTGAGCCATCCAGATCCATGAAAAAATGCCTTGAATAACATCACATGAATTTGTAGGGGTATCCATGGCACTATGCATCTAGTTCTTAACCAACTAGTAGTTAAGAGTGTGAGCAGAGCTGCGAAGCTAAAAAAACTAGTTGTGGAGTGCAACTTTTCTTTTATTTGCATTCATTCCCAAACGACATAGAAAGAAAGATAAACAAGATACAAAGAGTATATTCCATAATTATGTGCATGCAGTTGTGTAGAAAACTTGTCACCAAATGAAAAAATTTTAGCCCTTGATATTATACTTTTAGTTTTCAATTTTAATGAGAACTATACCATCCAACCAAAAAATGAGTTTCTTAGTCATTACTATCATTCATACTAGGTTTCTTTATTTATCCATATAACATATATGAAGAGGAATGGGTAGCGTTGAAAGGTTTTCATTTATACATAAGTTATGATAGTTGTCATGGATTCAATTATATATGCCATGACTTCCTCTTTTTCTATTAGTTATCCATATAACATATATGCATCCTCAAGATAAAAGTGAAGAGGAATGGGTAGTGTAAACTCAGCAATAAAGCTTAAATCTTGAAACTTAATTATGCACTTGCCAGCGCTGGCATGGAACTTAGGCATGCACCCCATGAGTGAAGATTTAAAATGCTACGTACATGAAAACCAATGGATATATCCAAGTTAGAGTTTAATTCAAGAAAGCATATTATATTAATGTGTGGAAGACAAAAAGTGCTTCATGGCATGAAGACAAACCCTATTTTTATTTTAAATATGAGAACATTCTATTTTAAAGGGTTGAATAATAACAAGGAACATATTGATGGAATTTGAATTAAGGGTTTTCATCTATACATAAGTTATGATAGTTGTCATGGATTCAATTATATATGCCATGAATTCCTTCTATGATAAATAGAAGGAACTTAAAGCTCAGATCAAAGTCGATCTCAAAGTACGAGAAGAAAACTATAAGAATTCAATACTTTTAACTATTGGTGCAAAAGCATGGTTGGCTTCACATGCATTCCTCTCAACTCTCAATTTACTATTGAAGGGCACATAAGCACATAAAAAACAAAAAATACAACAAAACACGTGGAGGAAAATGGGGTCACCACTTGGAAATGAAATTAAAGATGAAATAAAACTCGCCTTGAAATTCAGCAAGGTTAGGTTTCTATTAAGATCTTAAAGATTTTATTAATTATGGAATAACTTTGAGTCTTCTCAAGTTAGTTCGGTCCTAGGTTTAGGGTTTTTCTCTCATTCTCAAACCACTTTCGCTATGGTAACCAAATCCACTTCCCTTCCATCATCTTTCGAAGCAGATTGCAACACTGAAGAAAGATGCATTGGTTCTGGGTTTTGCAAGGAGAGACCGCTTTCGTTATGGTAACCAACTCCACTTCCCTTCCATCATATTTAAAATCAGATTGCGGCATTGAAGAAAGATGCATTGATTCCAGGTTTTGCAAGGAGAGGGGTACGACCAGAATCAAGGAAAAAAAATTGTTTTTGTATTTTAGTCATCTTTCATGCATGTTCTTGTTCATAGTTTTTAACTCAGTTTGTTGATAGCAGGTAACTCTGTGAAGCCTACGGAGGAAGGAAAGAGGTTGGGATTTGAGTTTGATGTGACTATTTAAGGTATTTTTGGTTTTCCTTATTCTTTGCACTGATTTTGTCATCCTTTTTTGGCATTAACCAGTGAAAAAGTTGTGCAGGAACTGTTGGGCACCATTTTTCACCTATTTTGCCATCCAAATACCTTCCAGTTTCCTCCATGAACCTTCATACTCGATCCATAAACCTTAATTTTATCCACAAAACCTTGGTCAAAGGTATAAATGTCGTTGCTTCTTAATAAGTGAATTGTGAGATTTTTAAGGCATTTAAATTAAGATTTTTCAAAATTACAGAATGTGCTAACTTCCCATAATCTCTCCCAGGTTGGATACTTGCAGGCCAGCTGAGCACGAACTGAAGAGTGAAGGAATACCCTCGATGTCCAAGGATGGTTAAACTTCTAACAAACTTGTGGCATGTTTCTCACAGGTGGCGAGTCAATGCTGGTCAACGATGACCACCTGTGCAGTCATCTAGCATAAAAACAGGGCAGTTTGATTTTCTAGCGATCTAGCCTATTTTCTTGGAGATAATGGAAAATTTCGAATTTAGGGAGATTGTTATTGCCAATTTCATTATTAATTTTCCATAGATATAGCGTTTTAGTTCAGGAACAAGGGATGTATAACTATTTGTTTGTAAAAGAAAAACTTCTTGGATATTATACGCATGATTTTGAAATAAAGACTGCAGTATTCGATAAATTGCTGTGTACACCTATTTCCATATGGTGAATGCGATTGAGCTTTAGAGTTCTGTGATTTTCTTCATGTGTGTAAGAAAAGCATTGGAGGTCCCCCTTTGCCAAGCCTGCACACCTATCTCTGCATCATTGCATGTGGTATGTTGTAGTTAAAACAGATTCGATTTGTTTTACTTAATTTCTTATACATTTCAGAACGAGTAGATCATATATTGCATAACGCGTTAGATTATAGGAATAGGATTATAAGATCTTTCATTTGAATGATTAAACGCTATAGAAATCATATCAATTGCATTACTTATCTGATGTGGCACTGCTAAAGATAGTTACACATTGCGAATTGTCTTCTTGTAAAGGAAATCAATGGTAGTATGTTTTCAACAGTGAGATATTAGGCATTGTATTGTGATTCATTTTTAAGATTTAAACATTTTAATCTCAAAATATTTATGAATTGTTGGTTAAACTAAGAGATCGAATGAAGTTGCTTCTGTAAGGGACGTTTTGCATTTCAAAGTTACAGCATTCTAGCATTCAATAGATTTATTTCACAAGCAAACTGAATTTCCAGTTAAGTCCAACTCTAAGTCTCTATATTTGGGATATGCCTCTAAGTCTTACAAACTCCGGATTGACATAAACTTAAGGTCCAATTTACACCAGTGAATTGGACACCAACAAGAACATGAGCTTAACCGACCTAGTTATTGTATTATCGAATTCTGAGAGATTGGAACTATAATAAGGGGTCTTTTTTTTAGGGTAATCTTTCCATTGTTAAAAGAATTATTTGTATTTCTACCTTGTATTTCATGTATGTATTAAAATAACACTGGTTGAAATTTTGCAGATGCTTGGGAAAATAGAGAAACCAAGGTTGGAATTTCCATTTCGTTTTTGCCTGTGGATTCTTGCCTGGTAAGATTATAATGTGGGTTGACCTTTTTGTGGTTTTCTTACCGCATGTATTTTTTTTCTCATTAGTGACTCTATTTTTATATTTCCTCTTCTGGTATAGGGTCTGCTCCTTGATGCCGCTTCCTTGCATCACTCTCACTGAGAAGTCTTCGTGTATCGCGGGCATGCCAACAAATGTGCTACTCGGATAGCCATTTCGCGGCAAATAAATTTGATAAAGGGAGGGGGGTTCCATCAACTACAACTAAGACTCAGGTTTGGTGATTGATTTTTAGGTAGAGGGAGGTCATCCCTCGGTTCATTTACGAAAAGGAGAACAACCCCGGATTCGACTATGTAATTGCTAACCCTTTTAGGTTTTGTAAGAATTGGGTTGCCCAACGGCTCCAAGGTATTGGGTCTTTGATTCCCAGGCATGAAAATGTAACTGGATGATTTGTCTAAGCATTTTTTTGTTTCACTTTACCCATTTAGCAAACAAAATCGTTAAGGGCACAAAAGTATTTTGCATTGGGTCACTCCTAATTTTTTTTTGTTTTTTTTTAAGCATACAACACAAAATCTAGATTTTTATCGTGTTTTGTGAGTTTTTCCAAAAAAACAGAGGCAGATAAAAAGATACTATAAAATAGAGATTTTGTAATAAATTTGTTCTACGCATTTTATAACCCATCAAAGAATATTCGACAAAATCATCCTTGTTGACAGGATTTAGCTAGTACTAAATGTCATCACTAGCCAAATAAATAGTCACGACAGTGGTAGCATGATATATTGTCTGAAATTTTAACAAAAGAAAATTAATAGAAACCCTAAAGGACCCATTGGTGCATAGAGAAATCCATTAACTATATTAACGATAACATTCCTCTGCATCCAATCCAATGCTTCTCTATTAATCTATTTTTACTTAGATCGTTGCCTCATCTTCCCGTGCTTTCTCTTTAGACGCCCTATTATGTATTGATTTGATAATTGCAGTGAAAATCATGTTATTATTAATACAGGAAGTATATGTCCTATACAAAAAATCATACATTTTATCTCAATAGAAATTGTAAGTGAAAATTGCAATTATTTATTGTTTTATTTGCAGAAAGAAAACAACACAGCGCCCTTAATAGAAGCTAACAATTCCTGTGCTCGTTCATAAATGCTTGTCTTCAAAATTCACAAGGCCATAGCAATAGTATCTCACTTATCGTGCTTGATTCCATGACTCAGAAGTTGCACCAAAAAAATATGCAATTTAATAATCTTATGACAGCCAGGGAAATGCCACTCTGTGGCTCTTCACTTGTGTCTATTTAATAATCTTATGACAGCCAGGGAAATTGCCACTCTATGGCTCTTCACTTGTGTCTGAATTGTTGATTTTGTTAATGATGGATTAAAACCAAATAAGCTTTAAGAAAATGTTTTAATATACATCTTTTAACCTTGTTAATAAGTATATATACGTGTGTGTGGTGCAAAAAAAAATATAAATCACATATTATATATAAATATATATAATATGTGATTTATATTTTTTCGTACCATTTATTATTTTATGGTGCTTTGCACCACTTGTTATTTTCTAGTGCTTTGCACCATATACAAGTTTGTGTATATTAAATAATAATAATAATAATTTTGGTGTTTTGCACCAAAAAGACTCAATCCATGTTGGATTGGTTTTGGTGTTTTGCACCACAAAACTTCAATCCACCTAAGATTAGTTTTGGTGGTTTGCACCATACACCATGGAATGCCACATATTCATTTAACACCAAAAACAACGTTTTTACAAACACCACTTTTGCACCATAAATATTAGCACCACTTGCGTATCTCCACATTATCACCACTTTTGCACCACTATTTGGAAATTGAGGATTTCCCAAACCCTTTACAAATAGTGGTGCTAATGTGAGGCTAAAGTACCCTTTTTCTTATAGTGCGAAAATCCAATTATGGGACAGAGTTATTTGGTGACAGAATTGAGAAAATACAAGTGTGAATAACAGAGAAGAAGAGAGAACAAAGGTTGGAACTGCTTGATAAACCTAGTGAAGGATAGAATCTCAAGAATTTAGCAGCTTGGACCTTTCTATGCCCACCCTGAATAAAACTAGAGGGAAGGGGCGCCTAAGAGACTGTGCAGTAGAGAAGGGGACCTTCCTTATGTTGGGTGTGGTAGGTATTGTGGGTGCCATGACTGTTTGAGTTTAGTTGAGATTCCTGTAGCTCTGTGGTTGTGCTCATTGGCTTAGCATCCTCCTCCTTTGTCTCTTGCATGCTTGATAAACGCAACTGTGTGTTGGCTTAGCACGACTGTTTGTGTGAAACCATGGCTGTGAGTGAGCCTGTTTAGTTCCTCCTTAGTGGATACACATCCCAGCTCGGGGGTGGTCTCTTTGTTGAAATAATATAGGCTGGACATGGACCTATGGTTGGGTGGAACGTTTCTCTCACATAGCCAGTTGTTTGGACAGCTTCATCATAAAGATAAGTGTTCCTTGTGGTTAAATTATGATCATTCTGTGTTCTATTCTGAATGTTTAACTATTCATGTTAATTGAATGAAATTATTATCTTAAGTTAGTTGGGATGAAGCCTGTGCATAGCATGAGAAGAAGATTGATTCTCTGCATGTTGTTTCATCATTCTACTTGGGATAAATATGTTGATGCATTCCATTTTGTGTGTGTGTTAATATGTTTTAATTCCGTTGTATAATTTAATTATGCATTTTATTAAATCGTGAATTTAGTCATATGGATTGGGGAAGAATTAAACTCACCCCATGTTGCGTTCATGTTCCCTATGTGGGTCTAGATGATGGGAGGGGACATGACAAGAAGACAAGTGGTAGAGCATTCAAGAATCGATTCCATATTTGAGGGAAGATTGACAGATATTGAAGAAGCAGTTCGAGATCTTTTACATGGATTCAATATCTCTTTTATTTTTGGATTTTTTCTCCAAAGTTTAGCAACATTTTTTTATGAGTCTCTATATAAATGTTATCATTTAAATGTAAAGGAAGAGGGGTTACAGCTGAGAGGATGGTGGTTGACTCTTGAAGTGAAATTCCTGTGTATGCAAATTTTAAAATCTTTTTGATCAGTTAGGCGACAATGAGATGACGCTCTTGAAGACTCATGATAGTATCTTGTAAGCTTATGTGATTTCCTCTGTTTATTTCATATCTATTTCCTCTTGTGATTTAATGCATAACAATATTATGTATTGAGGAGCTTTTGTCTACTTTGCTTCATCTTCTATGAAGAGTTCTTGCTAGTTGCTTAATCCTCAGTTATAATTGATATTATTCATGTTAATTCATTCATTTATGTGTACAACTCAGACAGAGTATATGATGGTTGTGTTCATATCTAGACTGTGTAATTATCTTCTTTTAGTGGTTTCATAGTCTTTCCCTGTTTTCTTCATCCATTCATCCACCAACTACAAACTTAAACTCGGTTTGTAATGTACCTGATTTCCTTTAACATGTGTTAATCATTCCCTTAAATGATCATAATCCTTATTGATTCATTTCCTGGATTTCCTTTGGGCCCAACCAACCCATTCAAATTTTATTCATCCCTAGAGCTTAAGATGTGCTAGCCATGCCCTCTCAGCAGTTAGAGTGCATCTTTTAGCAGAAATGGGTAACAAGGAGTACGAAGAGGTTTCCAAGGCTCATTGTCTACAACTCCAACTCTCGTTCATGGGTTTTCTAGGTTCCTCCTTTTCTATAATTCTTATACTCTCTGCAATCTCTTGTTTTCAGTATTGTCTTTTGTTCTTGTTTTTTTGTATTTGGCTCATGCTCCACTCAAATGGGTCATCTACATATTTTCCTATGAGTTGTATATTCTTCATATAACTATTTTGGGCTCCTATGGGTATGAGTTTGTGTCATTCATGATGGTTGAACATTGTCATTGTTAGTGGTATCAAAATTTTAAAGGGTGTTAAGTCTTCCTGTGTTGTCATGCTCACCTTCGGAAGGATGTATCCTTCTCTAAACTTGTTATTTTTAAATTCCCATAGTTAAGGTAGCAATTATGTTTCTAATGTCTCCCCCCTCATTCTAAAACCAAACTCTTCATATAAGACTAGGTCTATCCCTCTCATGCACAATAGATTCTTCTTTCCTCAAGCTATCTCCTCTGAGTTTCTTCTGCCCTCAAGATTTTTGTTAGACCCTCATGCTGTGAATTTTTCCTATTCTAAATTAGGCCTAGTGTGAATTGTTGTCACTCATGAAAGAATAAGTATTCATAAGTGTTTTTTTCCAGGCTATAGGAAATGAAAGGTAGGAAGATACCATTAAGTAATTTGCAAGCCTTTTACTCACAATTGGAACACCTAGAATATTCCTAGAAAAGATCTTTGTAATAGCTCCAACTCTTACTTTTGATGTTTTGTAAATCTGTGTTAATCCTATGAATATTTTGGAAGTTGTTCACTAGATGTTGAGTCGAACAATGTAGAAAATTCTTGAATAGGAAATAGTTGGGAAGTGTTATCATAGGCAATATAAGAATTCAAGAGCATCTAAGGACAATGTGTATCAAATTTTGTAATTTTTTTTACAAAATTTTGTATGGTCTCGCCAAAACACTTCCTTTTTAAATTTATAGAAAATATCTATTATTGTAAAAAAAATGTAGCTATTGTATTTGAAAAGAAATTTGAAATCAATAAAATACTATACAAAATATTTTTCAATCCAAAAATTCAAAAGCATATTTCACATTAATGAAAAAAATATGATTTCTACTTCATTCGGAGAATAGAATATGAATAAACAAATTTAAATATTTAAAAGTGTAATACATTATTGTTTATATTTTATATTTAGTGAGATACTTTAGAAGGTTTGATTTTTCAATGAAAGATTCAACAAGACATTTACAAGGTTTAGGTTTATAATTATGTGAAAGATTCACCATGATTTTACAAGATTTTATAATTTTGTGGAAGATTTGCTCATATTTTACAAGATTCTATACTTCTGTGAAAGATTCACCCAAAAACTATATGTGCATATTATATTAGTCAGAAAATAGCCTTCACCCTTTCCCATGTATCATGGGAACCACCCATTTTTTATACATATAAATTTGTTGTTAAATTTTTCCTTGGTGATCAGGATTCAACTACTAATATTCAATGGATTTAATAATGAATTGGAGCATATAATGTTTCCTACCTTCCTAGACGAAGAGATTCTAATACATACATCTTATCCGCACCACGATATGCACAATAAAGTCCTATATGGGATTCCTTGAGGATAATTCTTTGAATATATCCATCTTGAGGTACATATGTCCCCCTTAAGGTAACAAGAAAGTATTTATTCACAATGGGTTCTTGAGAATGGAGTAATAGAATTTCAGATTTACAAATATTAAGGATTATTCATAAATAAATGAAAGCTTGACCTTAGATATGTTTCCTATAATATTATGTAGATAATGATGTCAAGCATAAAACTACAAAAGAAAGTAAAATACAAGAGAGTGACAAAACATTTCAAATATTTTGAAGGACTAAATATTTCAATATCAAAACAAACTAAAAATATCACATGCTCAATCCTTTGCTCTTAAATTTTAGATGAAACCATAAAATAGTGACATCTTTGGTTTCTCTATGTGGAATTTTATCCGAATACAAATGAGATCCAAATAATGAGTCTTTAAAAACATGAGACAATGTTTCTTTATGGAATTTACAAATTTCCAATAGCATAAATAAAAGAGAGTTAAAAACATGTTTCCTCTCATGAGGAGGGATGGGGATCTCGCAAATATTAAATAACACAAAACCCCTGGGAGAATGAAAAGGGAAGAGAAGTTCATCAAGGCCCTATACGTGTGATCCTAACACTAGAATCAAGATAGTGTGGAAAAAGACTAACCATAAATGAAATTAAGAAAGGGGGATTTTGAATGGCCTAAATACTTACACAATGCGGAGGTAAATAATCTCTCATATGAATCCTTATTCTTCTAAAAAAAAAAATTATATGTATTTCCTAAATTCAACTAATAGTGAAACATTTATTCATTCATATTTAAGATAACAGTTGATAATAAAAATCATTGCAAAAGGAATCCAAATTTTAAATACTCATTGAACTTATAGTAAATTTAGTAAATATAACTTACTGTGATTTGCATGTTTCTTAACTTATGATTCCCCATTCAAATTAGCTACAGGTAGTGATCTCGGTGGGAAAAGGAACTTGGTCAAAGATGAAAGAATTTCCTCCCAACCAACTCCTCAACCAAGAAGGTTGATGCCCCGGACTTAGCTTACATTAACAAAAACTATACCAACCTTCCAAATTACGAACAAAAATTATTCAACTTCCACCTCCGTAACTTTATTCCCACTCTTACAAGTTAGGTGCCTCTACTCAACCACATATATTTAGATATTATCTCGGATAATGGATCAAGATTGTTTTACCCTCAATGATCCAAAGAAAAAACATATATTCATCCTGCACAAAGGAAGAAATTGCAGTAATCAACAATGGGTAACACTCAAATAAATGACTATTGACTAACGAGACTCAATTATCCAATTGCATCTAGATAACAATAGAACTATACTATATCTTCGCATTGCAAAAATACTATCATGCAACAATACTATGAAATATAAAACATAAACAATAACCAAACAAACAATGAATATTACAAACATAAAATTGAATAACCAGATCTATAAGTCATGAATTATGATATTACATTCAATATTTAAAAGATTGAAAAATATCACTGAGTATGATGTAGCATCCAACAAGCTAATTAGGATTTAAAATCTAATTTAATCTAGCTCTAATTTATAAGTTGGGTAATTTAGGGAAGGGTAAATAAATTTAAAACCATTAATATAAAAAAATTTCTAATTTGTACATAAATTCAATGGGTTTTAAGAATTAACTAGTTCCATTTATTTTTATTTCAATTTAACTAATTTAACCAGAGAAATCTTAGCCCCTTTTCCCTTCATCTTCCAATACCTTCCATAACTTCATATTTGGGGGAACAACTCTCCTCCTAACCAAACTTCAACAAAATTTTAGGCCTCCAAATAACCAACAAATAATCCTATGCTAGACTACATTCACAAATGCCCTCAATCATCTTCTTCAATAGTTCAGACTAGAAAACTCAGTAGGAAAAACAAAAAAAACTAGTCAACAACCCTTAGTAAAAACCATCCACAACAATACAACAAACCAACAACAAAAGCCCTCAATCAAGAAAAATAGATCCCCTACTACTGGACCAGACCTCATAAGCAAATTCATGAATCACCTTTCTTTCCCTAACTTCCTCTTTTATGCATAAAATTCAATTTATTCATTAATTTAGATTTATTTTGCATGGGTGCCATGTGGACCTATACACTTTAATCCTACTAATCTTAAATATTTTTAACTTAGCTTTATTCATAATGTTGATGATTAATTTATATTTAATTTTTCTAATCTAATAAATATTATTTATTAATATACTTTATAAAAACTAACTATACTTTTTTTTGTCTAGGGGACTCGACAATGGAGATTGGGTTGGTACTTGCATGACACAGGGTCCAAGGGTCCAATCTTGCTGCCACTATACCCCTAGGTGCAACCACAAGGCCCGAGTCATGGTGCACAATACAAGTTGGGGGGAATCGAACACATGACCTACCATTTACAACCAATTTCAACTTAACCACTTGAGCTATCCCCATGGGCAAAAAATATATATATATATATACTTATGTTAACTAATTATTCCAATTTTTAGGAAGTTACTTCATATCATATCCTTCCTCAATCCTCTTTTATGACCAAACACCATATTTGGATAAATTTGATTACAAAGTTATAGAATTATATGCAATTACATATGTTAAATAACATCCACCTATAGAACATATAAAAAATTGATGTTATTAATCACATCGTAAGGCGTCTTATCTCAACTCCGGGGGTGGAGTAGGGTTAGCCGAATTTATAAAAAAATAAATTCTAACGGGTCAGCTTGATTATACTGTGGATATTCTTAGTCGCCTCCACTTATGGATGGATGAGATTTTACAAATTAAACTTTGAGCATCTTGTTTGCAGTTATAAAAAATTTATTTAATTTCTTTTTTTTGGTAAATCCACATGGCATGGCAGTCCACTCATTGCTCCCTCATCTAAATGGTAACACTTCAGTGGCCAGCTCCACCATCCACGAGTATCCCTCCACTACTGCTTAATTTGATTCCCTGTAATCCTTTCTTCTTGTTTTGATCAGTCAGGGTTTCGTTCCATTCATGAAATGGGGAAATCATGGGGAAATCAATGATGGGTTTGTGTATGCAGCATACGAAGATCTTCAAATTATTGGGGTTGTGTATGGAGTATCCTGATAGCAAGATCCTCAAATTCTTGATCACTGCACATTCATGTGCACATTGATGATCACTAGGTATTCAAATTATTTTCTGTTTTATCTTGGATATGTTCTTCTCTGTATTCAAGATTCATTTCCGCTATCATCTTCTTATATTTGAACTAGATGTTGCGGTCTTTGTAGGTGTCCCATCCATATGTGTTCGATAATCGGTTCCTTAAACGAGCTGAAGAAATATACAAGGGGTTTTTGTACATTATCAGACATACGCACATTTGGGTATTCACTTCAATCTCGAATCTTCTATTTTTATGCAAAGGGAATAGTCTTCAGAAACTGTATTTCCTCTTTTCTGGTACAGATTTTACTCATAGAAGGTTTTCGTATTGCTTTCACAATGTTATTTTACTGGAATGTATTGCTTTCACAATGTTATTTTACTGGAATCCATCAGCACCAAGAAATATGCTTAGAGTCTTGCTGACTTACTAAAGCCTGCATAAAAATGCCTACATGATAATATACAAGTACATTGTGTTAAATCTGGATAATATAATGTTTGTTCTACCCACATTCATTTGATTCCTTACCTGTGGTTTGATCGCCAATGCTTAATGAGCCTTTAGTTCAAGTAATCGTAGCATCTCTCTGAGTACTCTATAATGCAGACTTTTTTTTATGGAAAACAGTGGATAATATGAGCAGGTTCCTTCCATTGTTCACATTGTCATTAGTTTTTTAAGGGCAATTGTATAAGTTCACTAAAGACTAGTCTGGGAACCAAACATAATACCAAATTTTGTAAGAAGAATGTTCTCTGGAATCCAATCGTTTTTTGCAGGCATTTATTAATCTCTACACTAGCAAGACATGTAGCTCTTCACGAAGCATAAATGGATTTAAAATTCATTGCTCTATCCTGTGGGTGTCTCCGTATGAAGATTTGGAATGAACAAAATATGGACTTGTATTGCAACAAGCTTCTTCGTCATGGATTTTTCTCATTTATTTTGGTTTCAAATGGAATCTCTTGCGCTGAAATCAAGTGGAAATCCAATCTGCGCTGAAATTAAGTGGAAATCCAATCTGTATTCAATTTCAATGCAATAGTCTATACAATTTGTTTAGATTGCCAACATTTCCCTTCTCTTGCATTTAGTTATGTATTGTATTCCTACAGGATATCTATTTATCTTTAATAATGGCTAAGATACCCTTGAAGCATCGTAGAACTTGCAAAAAATCTAAGTTGTAGTGAATAACTGTAGGTAAAATTCACATCTCACCATAGTAAGAAGCATTGTTACATCTTAGTCTTTAATCAAACCACTACAATCACTAGCTTGCAAAATATTGTGTGCAATGAGAAATAAGAGTGTGCAGCGTTACATTCAGCCTCCTCTGTGCAGAGAAGACGATGAGCTCATATAAGAAGAGTTTGATCTTGGCATCTATCAAAAATTCCTTAGCAATGATCACTGGCACCTCGAATTTGTCTAGCAGGAAAACTCACTTTTCAGTGAATAATCTAATGCAATACATTGTATATATTTGCAATACTTTAATAATCTAATGCAATACTTTTCACTTTTCCATATAGTATATATTTGCTTGATTTATTGAGTGATCCGTGAATCATGTTATTTGCTTGAGCTATTTTCCATCTTTAGACAACACCCAATTTCATTTTCTGAGCTATATTTGTAGTCTGAATATTTTTGCACATGCAAGGGCCTCATTTAAATCCGAGAGCCTCATATCCAGATAGAATGAGTATATCCAAATAGAATGTTAATTATTAATATTTAAATTTGTCACCTTTATTTAATTAAATTTTAATTTTTTGGACAGAAGATTTAAGATTTTCAAGGCACAGCCAAGATTGATTAATATTTACAAGGCATGAGTCACCAATCTGCCAACATTTAAGATTTACAAGGAACTCCATTGTGTAGGCAAATAAACCCTAATTGGCTACCATTTAGAATTGATTTTTATATTAGAAAACATCTTGATAAATTTATATTCATAAATTTACTTTTGAAGTTTACACAATAAATTTTCAAAATGATTATAAAAACATTTGACAAAATTTTTTAATGATCAAACATATATTCATATATAATTTTTTAATTATATATATAAGATTATATATGGTAATATATATCTGACCATGGTACATACATTATGTTAATTATTACAATCCATTATTACACAATACACAGTTTTAAATATTTAGACTGTTTTTAAATATTAAATTTGTAATTTACACAGTTCTGTATTTATATATTTTGTTTCATTATGTTATTACAAAATATTAATATTTTCATATGCTTATATTCATTTAATGATAATGTTCTTCCAATAAAACATTGTTAAGTATTTGTAAATTATATATAAACAATGTTTTAAAATAATTTTTTATCGTTTGATCATCGTTATTAATAGTTTGTCATATTTAATTTTTTATTTTTTTTTTTAAATAACATTTTTAAAATAATTTAATTATATATATGATTTATAATTAAATGATAAATATTTTCTATATATGATTTATTCTAATTTTAATTCTCCTAATAAATAAATAAAAATATCTTAATATTAATATTTGCAGAGTATTAATACCGTTTTATAATTGTCATAAGAATCTATAAAGTATAAAACTTGAAAAAAATAAAAATAAAAATTATATATATATATATATATATATTTTGAATTTTATAGATATATATATTTTGAGTTTTATAGCTTTATTATATATATATATATATATATATAGATAAACAATGTTCCGCTATTTTAAAATACATAATACTTTTATTTTATATATTCAATATTATTAAATCTTCAATAAAAAATAAATCTGATTTTATTAATGTTTAATTTGTTTTTTTAATTATATAATTTTTTTTAAATTTAAAAATAATAATATTTTATATTTGCTTATGTATGATATAAATATTATACTTATTAATCAAAGTAATAATCTTCAATTATTGCAATTTAAATTAAGTTGTTAAGTTAAAAATGATATAATTTATAATAAAAAAAAAGGTATTTCATATAATGTATATATAATATATAAGTACTTTTAATTATATTTTTTCATAATATTTTTTTACCTAAATATTTTAGGTTATTAAATTTGAATTGAAAATTGAAAATTATTTTATTATTGTTTTCCAAAGTGTTTCTTAAAATATATCGATAAATATATTGTCAAATTTAAATGTGATGTTTATGAAATTATGCTCAACCATAATCAACTAACATCATATAAACTTAATGAGAGCATAGTAGCTTTGGGGTATAAAAATTCTCAAGTTTACATATTCTTTAATCTTATTTTAAAGGATTAACTTGGGATTTATTTACCATTTTACATTTTAATGATTATCAATTTACATAAAATTCATTTAATTAGAAGTGTTTAATAGATAAAATTCAAAAGTTTATATTTTTTATTTTTGATAAATTTATTTCAATTTATTAATTCATTTAATTAGAAGTGTTTAATAGATAAAATTCAAAAGCTTCAATTATTAATTCTTATCAATTTATTTCAAATTATTAATTAAACTAACTAAATTGTTAATTCTTGATAAATTTATTTCAAATTTAAATGTGACATTGTGAAATTATGCTCAACCATACTCAACTAACATCATATAAAGTGAATGAGAGCATAGTAGCTTTGAGGGTATAAAAATTCTCAAATTTAAATATTATTTAATCTTATTTTAAGAGATTAATGTGGGATGTATTTACCTCTTTACATTATAATGATCATCAATTCACATAAAATTCATTTAATTAGAAGTGTTTTACATTATAATGATCATCAATTCACATAAAATTCATTTAATTAGAAGTGTTTAATAGATAGAATCCAAACATTTATATTTTTTTATTTTTAATAAATTTATTTCAATTTATTAATTCATTTAATTAGAAGTGTTTAAATGATAAAATTCAAAAGTTCAAATTATTAATTAGTGATAAATTTATTTAATTTTAAGCTAAGATGGATTGAAATACAAGATTTTGTTTGGTTTTTTATATTTTGTTTCTTAAATAAATAAAATTATTTTTTGCAAGTGAAAATAATTCATCATATCCTATTATATATATAAAGAAGATGTGTTTTCACTTTGAATCCACATCATCAAATCTACATCAATATGAATCCACATGCAACCCTTAAGTATGGATCATGCCCATGAAATTTGAATTTGGATATATTTATCACTACAATTCCCCAAGATCATTACTAAACCACATCCAAGAAACTAAAAAATTATTCCAAACATATTAAATAATCAACACCACAATGAAATGTGTTCCATTAAAAACATACTTATAAAAACAAACTCTAATGATATTTTTGTTCATATAGACACAAAATATATACTAGCACAACCAGTTAACTTCGTGTGGTCGATGTCGTTGTCTATCTATGCTTCAGCTACATGTAAACCATGGTTAAATATAGTAAACCATGGTTAACCAAGTCAACCATTGTAAACCAAAGTGAACCATTTTCAAACAACCCAAATCAATTAAAGTCAACCATGCATGAACAACCAAATTCAACCAAAGTCAACCGTTCCCAAACAACCAAAGTCAACCATGTCCAAACAATCCATTCACCCATGCCCAAAAAATGTAAGCCAAACTCAACCAAACGAGAAAAAAACATGGCCAATCAAAACAACTAAAGTCAACCAAAGAACTAAATTCAACCATAGTTAACCAAATCCAACCAAAGTCAACTAACCATAGTCAACCAAATCCAACCAAATTCAACCAACCATAGTCAACCATGGTCAACCAAAATTAAAGCCGAAGTCAACCATAGTCAACCAAAGTCAACTATTCTCAACCATTCTCTTCCACGATCAGCCATGTAGAACTAATGTCAACTAAAGTTTACTAAAATTCAACCATGGTAAAAGAAATTCAATCATGGTCAAACATTGTCAACCATGGGTAACAATAGTCAACCAAGGTCAACCAAAAGTCATCCATGGTCAACCATAGTTAACCATGGTCAGCCAAAAGTCAACCATAGGCCAACAAAGTAAGCCAAAGTCAACCATGGTAAACCAAATTCAACCAAAGCCAACCATGGTCAATCAAAGTCAACCATTTTCCACCATGGTTAACCTTGGTCTGCAACAGTCAACCATGGTTAGGGAAAGTCAATAATGGTGGACCAAAATTCAACCAAAGTCAACCAAATTAAACCATGGTTAACCAAAAGAGAATCAAAGTCAATCAAAGTTAACCATGGTCAGCCAAAGTCAATCAAAAGTCGACCATGGTCAACCAAATCAAACCAAAAGTCAATTATGGTCAACCGTACTCAACAAAAAGTATACCATCGTCAACAAAATTCAATCATGATCAACCATGGACAACCATGGCTAATCATGGTCAACCATGGACAACCATGGCTAATCATGGTCAACCATAGTCAACCATGGTCAACCATGGTCTACCATGCTCAACCATAGTCAACCAAAGTCAAACATGGTCAAACAAAGTCAACCATAGCCAACCATAGTTAACCAAAAGTCAAACACATTATGGTTAATAAAAAAGGCAACGAAGCTCAAATAATGTTAACCTTGGGAAACCAAATTCAACCATGGTCAACCAGAAGTCAACTATGGTTGAATAAAAAAGTAAACCATGGTTAAGTAATGTTAACTATGGTCAACTAGATTCAGTTATGGTCAACCATAGTCAGCCAAATGCAATCAAAAGTCAACCATGGTCAACCAAAAGTCAACCATGGTCAAAAAAATTCAACCATGGTCAAACAAAAAAATAAACCAAAGCAAACCAAATTCAACCATGGTCAACCAAAATCCTACCAATATCAACCATGGTTAGCTAATGTCTACCATGGTTAAGCAAAAGTCAACCATGGTCAACCAAAGTCAACCATAGGAAACCAAATTCAACCAATGTTAACCAAAATCAACTATGGTCAGTCGTAATCAAACATGGTCATCCATGGTCGACTATGGTTGAACCAAATGTCAACCATGGTCAACCAAAGTAAACCATGGTCAACTAAAGTCAACCATTATCAACCAAATACAACCACATTCATCTATGGTAAACCAAAGTCAATCTTGGTCAACCAAAGCCAATCATGGTCAACTATAGTCAACTAAAGTCAACCATAGTTATCCATTGTCAGCCATGATTAACCATGGTCAACCAAAGTCAACCATGGTTACCCAAAAGTCAATCATGTTCAAACAAAGTCAAGTATGGTCAATCATGGTCAACCATTGTCAACAAAAAATAAACCAAAGTAAACCAAATTCAACCATGGTCAACCAAATCCCAACCAATGTCAACCATGGTGATTTAATGTCAACCATGGTTAAGCAAAAGTTAACCAAAACATTAACCATGGTCAACCAAAGTCATCCATAGTAAACCAAATTCGACCATGTTCAACCAAAGTCAACCATGGTGAGTCATAGTCAAATATGGTTAGCCATGGTAAACCAAAGTCAACCATGGTCAACAAGAAGTCAACTATGGTTAAACAAAAAGTGAACCATGGTCAACTAAAGTAAACCGTGGTCAACTAAAGTCAACCATAGTCAACTAAATTTAATAATGGTTAACCAAAATAAGCCATGGTCAACCATAGTAAACAAAAATCAATTAAAAATCAACCAAGCTCAACCATGGTTATTGATGATCAGCGATGGTAAACCATGGTTAACCAAAGTCAACCATGGCCAACCAAAGTCAACCATAAGTCAACCATGGTCAACCATTATCAACCAAATTCAATAATAGTCAACCCAGTTCAACCAAATTCAACAATAGTCAACCCTATTCAACCATATTCAACAATAGTCAACTAAAGTCAACCCTTGTGTCACCCATGATTAAGCAAATAAGTCAACAATATGATATTAAAATCAACTATATAAAGTCAACCATATGATATATTAAAATCTATCGAAGTCAACCATCACCAACCATGGGAAACTATAGTTAACCATGGTTAACCATTGTCAACCATGCTCAACCATAGTCAACCATGGGAAACTATAGTGAGTCATGGTCAACCATTGTCAAGTATCATTGACCACTATGAACCATAATCAACAGTGGCTAACCATGGTCAATCATGGCCAACCATTGTCAAACATAGTCATCCATGGTCAACTAAGATCAACCATACTCAACCATGGTCAAACATTATTAACCGTTATCAACCATAGTCAACCATGGTTAACCAAAGTCAACCATGGTCAATTAGAGTCAGCCATGCTGAACCATGTTCAACCAAATTCAACCATATTCAACCATGGTTAACCGAAGTTAGTCATGGTTAACCATGGTCATCCAAAGTCAACCATGGTCAACAAAATTCAACCATAGTCAACCATAATCACCCATCTTGAACCATGTTCAACCAAAGTCAACCATGTTAAACAATGGTCAACAAAATTCAACTATGGTCAACCATGGTCGACCAACGTCAACCATGGTCGACCAAAATCATCCAATATGAAGTAGAGTCAACCATTGACAACCATGGTCAACGAGGGTTAATCATAGTCAACCATGGTCAACCAAATCCAACCATGTTCAACCATGGACAACCAAAGTCAACCACAGTTAACCAAAGTCATGCATAGTCGACCACGATCAACCAAAGTTGACCATTGATTGACTATGGTAAACCATGGTTGACTTTGGTCGACCAAAATCAAACATGCTTAATAATGGTCAACCAACCATGGTCAACCATAGTCAACCATGCTTAATAATGGTTAGCCAACCATGGTCAACCATAGTCAACCATGCTTAACATTTGTCAACCATGATCAATCAAACATGATCAACCATGGTTAACTATTATATTTAATTATTATTATTATTAACCATATTATTTATTATTATTTAATTTTAATTAATATTTTTTTATAAATAATTAGTATTTTTTTATAAATAACAATTATTATAATAAATAATAATTAAAACTTTACAAATTTTTCTCTCATACCAACTGTCAACTAGCAAGCCATATTAATAATTAATATAGCTTATATACGTGGATCAATGTATATTAACTACATTTAAATGTGTGGCCATGGTTGATATACACGGATAGACATATATAAACTATATTAATTATTAATATGGCTTGCTAGTATAACAAGACATTTAGACTAACAAAGAAACATTCGAAAAAAACGAAAATTAAGAAAATTACAATAGATATGATGTACTCATATCACCCTATATCCAACTCACTGAAATTTCGCAAAATCACAATCAATTTATTGTTAGAATTACAATTTCATCCATTCCGTTGAATTTAGAAACCATTATAGTCCAAAGTTTTAGCGGTAGGAGAAAGAAATAACTTTTAATTGAAAGATTCAATGCATTTTCATCGAAAAGAAAACACTGATGTCAAAATAATGTCATCTGCGAAAGCAAGCAAAAAAAAACCTGAACCAAAATCAAATCCATATAGGGGGCTTGGGCATTAAGAAGATTTTATGGCTTATCCTAATTTATCGGTGGCAAATATTTAGGAGCGAAAAAGTTTCATGACAGCTTTTCGAAAGTTGAAACGACGAGATTCTTTTATTTTATTCATTTATTCCTTTCAACTTTGTTAGATTATTATGGAATCTTGAATTTTTTCAGTTAGTTGAATACGATTATTATTTCAGATCGTCCTCTTTTCAAACTTCATCAAATTTGTCCAATAAAGTATTGAATAGTATTAATCATGTTTTTACGAGTCTATTTAAGAAGATAGATGTCCAATAAAGTATTGAATAGTATTAATCATGTTTTTACAGGTCTATTTAAGAAGATAGAGAGTGTACGTAGTACACTATATAAAATTTTCCAGGTTATATTTTTCCATTATTCTGAAAATTTTCAGAGATGGAATAAAGAAATTAAGATTGACATGTAACCACATGTTATTACGAGTCTATTTAAGAAGATAGAGAGTGTACGTAGTACACTATATAAAATTTTCCAGGTTATATTTTTCCATTATTCTGAAAATTTTCAGAGATGGAATAAAGAAATTAAGATTGACATGTAACCACATGTTAGCAATGGAGTATAATTCCGTTTGGATTCAAAGTTCATACATTCGAATTAAAAATATACAAATATTTAAAAACGAAGAAAAAAAAATCTAAAATAATGTATTTTTGATAAAGTTGTAATTAATGTATTTTAAAAAGTTTTAAAATAATATATTTTTATAAAATTTTAATTAATGTATTTTTATAAAATTTAATTATAATTTATTAATTTTTTTAAAACAATTATAATTTTATTTTAATTTATGTTTTATTAATTTTGAAAATAAAATAAAATTTTAAAAGATGTAAAACAATTTAATAAGGTTTATAAACGTTTTATCTTGGAATTGGATAGAAAATGCTACATTACATTAAATGGGTTTTAGGGAGAAGATTAAAGCATTATTGATTAATGTCTTTGCTGTTAAAAATTCAAGCGTTATTTATTACTAAATTAAATCGATTAGCTATTGAATTTAAAAGTCATTTTAGATTTGAATGGTATTGAAATTAATTAAACTTGGATGATGTTAGTGCAGGTGGGGAGAGGAGACCAAGGGTGGTATGCATAGCGTCATGAAGATATTTTAAGTTTATTTTATATATAATGCTTGATAAATTATCAATTTATCTTTCATTTTTATATCTAGTAAGATAAGATTTGAATTAACCCGAATGTGGGTGGTCAAGCCGAAGAGACACATGGTGATACCATGGAGCAGAGACTCCCGAGCCAATGAACTGGCGAGAGCACTCATGAGACTACAGTTAATGTGGTTGGGAATGATGGTGGAGTAAATGAGGTTGCAGTTAATGTAGTTGGGAATGATGGGGAGTTATAGTGCCAAGGTGGGCGAGCTCGGAGCTGGACAGGAATGTCTCTTCATCACCGCAAACCAATACCCCTAGGTACCATCTGTAACATCCCTCCAAATTGACCCTTATTATTATTGTTGTTGTTGTAAATGTAATTGTAATTATGTAAATGGCCCTAGTGAGGAGCTCAAGGCCAAGGCCCCACCAGCAACTTAAAAAACGAGCAACAACTTTCCATTAAGGGGGAAAGCGACAAGAGAAGTGTACAGTGTAGTGGAAACAGTGGTAGACAAAGAGGAGTCACCTTAATTCCTCAAAACACTTATACTTGATCACCTTAAGTTATTCATATTATTGTCTTAGATAAACAATAATGATTATTAATCACAAAATTAATATTCTAGCTCCTAATACCTTTTATGATCAAAGCTAGCTATTATACTAAGTCAAGACTACATAGACATCTGTATTATCTTATTCATATCAATATATACACTTAATATAATATAAAGGAAATAAATAATAGATATGATTATAGGTATAAGTTATTACCTTATGGTATTGGTATATATATGAATGAAGGATGGTGTTACCCTTTTTGGTAAGAGTATAACTTTATTATAAATAGATTAATATAACTGGATATCATAGTTTAAAGATTAAAGATAGAGTAAAAAAAAATAAAGCTTTTTCTTCTTAAAAGACTATATGATATAGTCAATTTATAAAGAGTATTATAATCTATTTTACAATTTAATATAAGAGAATAGTCTATGGGTATACAAAATACCAAGAAAATCATAAATGCGATATAGGTGGACTATGTCTACACTAATAAGGTCATGATTTATTATATTACTAACCGTATTTATGTATAGATTGTATATTTTAATATACAAACTTTATTGTGTAAAAGATCTAAATAGGTATGTATATAATTTTAAAAGTGAGCACATATAAGTGTAGTTAGACTAACAAATTAATACATATATGTTGGGAGTACTTGAGGGTTAAATAAGGGATTCGAATGGGCTGACCGAAACCTAAGATATTTTCGATTTGGAGGCGATTCATGTGGCTTCTCTTTTATTGCTAAAGAGTGGGAGGCTAGAGTGCTAGAATACTAATTAATTTCTTAAATCCAATTTGAGAAATTAGTGGCGAAGTGTCTCCTTGAGGGAAGATCTTAAACTCTTAATTCCCCGCCACCTATTTGAACTCCTAACCTAATTGCTGCCATTTGTCCCCATTCATGGAAGCATCCAATTCACTTAACTCGCCATCTGTCTTATTGGCAGAGCCAAGAATCCATGCAACCGAGGGGAGTAGAGGTATTGGGAGATTTAAGTTACTGCCAACTGGGCTTGTTAGGGGGCAGCATTCTACATTAGAATGATATCACCTGAGTGTTATGGAGTGAGCATTGCTGCGTTAGAGCGATGAATGATGGGGTAGGGATTAACTCTCGGGTAGAACGAAGATATCTCTACCTGAGTTCTCGTAACGACTCTCTGCAAGTGATATCCAGACAAAGGTATATTTTGTCAAGGATACAAATGGGCGATGTTAGGAGAGTCGGGGAATTAGCATGACGAACTGGAGCGTTACTTTTCCGAGGAGGCATAGAGGAAAGCGTTAACTTAACTCAGATAAGAAGTTCTAGGTTTTTAATTTGAGCGATTTCATACTTTTGTTTCCTCTTATCACCATTCGGGCTTTAGAGTTTTTCGATTTGAAACTATTTAAGATCTCTGCGTTAAACAAGACACTGCATTTTTACTGTGTTTTGAAGTATAGACTTCCGGGGTAGGAAGACTGATAAGGGCTAAATATATATTCGTATCAATCACTGTCTTCGAGTAGATCGCTAGGGCAGTATACCTTTAAGAAGCTGTGTTTGTTAGATCTTTTAGATCCTTGTAAAAACAGGTAGAATCATAACTTAAGTCTTTGGAAAAGCTCCGTTATATTATATGTGGTACTGTTTGGCGACGGCTGCTCATAACGCTTGACAGAACTATGCTGTAGGATAATCTTTTTTATTCGATTGGTAACCAATAGATGCTTAGTCTGTTTTTTACTGAGATCCGATTTAATTTACGTGCTGTCATTTCATATTTTCATTTGATTCACTTTCTCTTTTTATCTTCAATGTGTCGTTCAAAGCCAAGTTAATTATCTGATCTCTGGTAGATTATTTATTTGCATCCGAGCATAAATTCACCCAGTTCATCCACGGGCTTAGCGATAGAGTTAAGTAGCATCGTTGTTTGATAATTTTTTTTTATTTTTTTATTTTTCCTATGGAGCCGACTTATGAGATAAGTCGAATCACTCCATTTAGTTTGTGAGAAAGTGCATGTAATAAATTACCGTGTGAATATGTTTGTCACACGACAAGCATAATAGTTGTTATTAAGAATTAACTATACCGTGTGAATATGTTTGTCATACGATAAGCATAATAGTTGTTATTCAGAATTAACTATTTGGTAGCTTGATTTTAATTTGAATTATATATTGTGTGGGATTATTTTATATATATAGTTAGAACTTTGAAATGTGTTAAAAGAGAAAAGTTCATCATTATATTTATATTAAACTTAAAGTAATATGGGTGTAAATATATAAGGGAATGTATTTAAACTCTAGTATAGGGGTATATGATATATGCATCTTATTTATGGTAGTAGTTGTTTTTGCCGTATCGTATAATTCAGATACATGTTCTTTGTATTCCTTTATTGAGAAAGTTTATTTTGTTAAGTCTCTTTAAACTACATAGAAAAGAGTATAAAGCCTCCCTTAGGTTAAAAGCACTTTAGCATAATGAAAAGGGGTGATACTTTATTTAACCTTTAGATAAAAGTTTGAGGCATGTGGTATATTAATACTTTTAGCATAACAAGAATGATGTTATCCTTGGTTAAAATATTATAACAATATATTGAGAGGAAACTTCTTAGACTAGGTATAATATTACTATAATATTACTTAGTTTTCGTTTAGTTTTCGTTCTTTGAATTGGAAATTCAATACAAGGGTAAAAAGGAGGTTTAGTGAAAGGATTGTGATAATTATCACAAACACTAAATAAAATATAAGATGTAGATTGATGGAGGACTTACATAACAACAAATATGTTGCAGAATGTAATCTTTGATTTGAAGAAAATATAAGATGTAGATTGATGGAGGACTTACGGCAACAAATATATTGCAGAATGTAATCCTTGATTTGAAGAATAATATGATACAAAGGCTTTGTGCACGTAGCTCGAGTTCGGGTGAACCACTTGAATATGATATTGTAAATGTGTACTTGTGATGGAAATGTGTGTTTGTAAATGTGTGTTTGTAAATGCGTGCTTGTAATGGTTCGATATTCCTATACGAATGCATGTTGGTGTCGAATGATTCCTTGATATGAGATAGGTTCTTATTAATTATGTTATGATAATTATAAAGATGTACTGTCAAAGCACAATTAAGTTCCTTGCTACTTGGATAAGACTTCCATGAAGACAAGTAAGGTAAAAGTAGTAAGAACTCAGTATGAATTAATGTAATTAAATGAGTTGTTTTATCTTATATAATTATCAATTTGGAGGGAGGAAATATACTATACACTTGTAATGTGTCCTTGCATATAAATTCTTCAAATGCAATACAAAGAGTCTCACATATATTACTTATAGATAAAAGGATTATATAAATTTGGAAAATTTTGATTAGTGATAATGGATGAAATTAAATTAGTTATGCATATTGATTACTTCCTTGTATTAAATCATCTTCTGGAGTTTCATTTAAGAGATGCAAATTCTTAATTATCTTAAGTTGTTTATTTTATTTTATTTTAAATTACCATGGTGAAACGGGATAGTAAAATTGGGTATGTTACACCATCAACATTAAACTCGTAGGTGAGACTGCGAAAATCCCTCGTGCGACCTCCACAGCCATAATCCTCAAGTGGATTGATACGGCGGAAAGGAGTGATATCATCCTCATTTGCAATTTTAGCTGGGTGGTTGCAGTCGGTTTCGTTGCTCAGTAGTTTCCAGTTCGGGTAAGAGGAGCATTCACAATGCCACGACCGTGAGGTATCTCCAGGAGAGTTGTTGGCTACGGCATCGGGCATAGAGCTGAAAAGACAGGCAAAGATAAGGCCTCCATGAGTGGGTATGCGGATAATGTCTCAGGTCTAGTATCATTGCCTGATTGACGATTGGGAATCCAGCAGAGTTTATGAGTTTTTGAGATCCTAGCCTTGGGTAGCCATGGAAATGAGATAAATTACTACTGGCTAGGTCTAGTATCATTGCCTGATTGACGATTGGGAATCCAGCAGAGTTGTTGAGATCCTAGCCTTGGGTAGCCATGGAAACGAGATAAATTACTACTGGCTGGTTAAAAACATGATGGAGAATCTGGTGGAAGAAATTATTGCTAATTGGAACACAGACAAAACATTAATCCTGGACATCAGAGCCAGCCTGGTCCACTTGGATGAAAATCTTGTGAGCCTGGACTCCAGCTTCGTAGGGGGAAATACTCCATGGAGCGCTGCACCGTCATGCGTGCGAGTACCAGCGTGATAGTGATGCCAAGAACATGGAATCCCCTGCAGTTGGTGGGGTTACAGGAACTGTTGAAGTCTCGGCAGCTGGTGGTGGTGTTGTCTTGAATGTCAAGGACTCGGTCGTCGTTGAAGGAGAACCATTGGAGGCCAAGGCCACTCTGGAAGGCCCTTCCTTCTCGACTGCCTTCCCTGTACCATCTACCATCGGGTCCCTACAGTACAAGCGAGGCCCGGAGCATAGTACAAGCAAGGCCCGGAGCATAACAAAGGCAACGTTTCCCCAGTCGCAAAGTCAAGCCTCTGTCTCCCAGCTCCCTCCTTAGTGCTGGGAAGATGACTTCTTTGAAAGCTTCCCAATTGTAGAAGAAAAGCCAAATCCTCCACATGCAGAAGCAAGCTCCTAGGTTGGCCTTAATGGTTCCAATCTCTTGCTGTGTTTTTCAGTTTTTTTTGTTTACCTTGGCTCCATAAACTGTTTCTTTGTTCTTATTTGCTCTACAGTCTATTTTGTTGGGACTCTCACATCGCATGGTCTCCTCGCACAGGCTCTTTTTGTAAAGATAATAGTTTTTCTAGCATTTTTGAGCGCGTGGGGTGGTGGTTTCACTACCTCAGACTGCCTAGGCTTGTAAACATATATTTACTTTTTTCTCTTTTTTAATATATAGTTGCAACATTACAAATAAAGAAAGATAAGAATTAAATTAGTATTATGATTTAAAAAATCTTTCACTAATTCAATTGACATTGTCTAGTTTGAGGTTTTGTTGCTTCAATAGTTTAAATCATATCCACATCTTAAATTGTTTCCCTTGTTTGTTATGTGGGGAGCCTGCAATAAGGATTTGAAGATAGCATACAGTCCCCAATTAGAGCCAATGTAAAAGTATTGAACCATTTTAACGAGTTTTATAGAGCTCCTACAAACCAAAGACTTAGATTGATTCATGATGAATGTTCTTCTCGGTTTTTTATGGGTATTTTGATAGTGCATCAAAAGATAAGATTTGTGGTGGGGGCATGGTCATCAGGATGGATTCATACCTTTATTTTCTACTAAGAATGCGTTGTGGATATGGGAGCAATACTCAAGCCAAACTAATAGCTATGTGAGGCTTTTAGCTTTTGCCATTCTTAGAAACATCCTCGAAAGCCTTTTAGCTTTTGCTATAATTATCAAAAACATCTTGGAAATCCATGTGTTCAGGGATTCAAAAGTGATAGTGAACTGAGCCAATGGTCTTTGTAGTGGGTCTTTCTACACTACAGATGTCCTTATTAGATCATTGATGCAGCAGGACAATACAGCTCGTGGACAAGTTCAGTTATTTTTCTATCAAGCATATCTTTTGGGAGCTTAATGTTTTGACCGATGATCTTTTGAAGAAAGCTGTGGAGCTTAATGTTTTGACCGATGATCTTTGATCTTTCGAAGAAAGTTGTGGGTGATATAGAAGATCTACTTTATTTGAAAGAACATCAACTCAGGGTCAATAAAACTCTAGTAGAGTTTTGACTTATTGCTGAGTTTTGTCTTAGCTGGTTCAGCAAGGATAAGCAGCGGATTGACGTTTCTTGTGAACAGTTCCTTCTTTATTAGAAACACTAATGATAAATTGCATTTTTTTCCAAATATTAGTTTGAACATTTGCTCAGTTTTGTCCTAGCTGTTTCAGCAAGGATCAGCACCAGATTTACCTTTCTTGTGAAAAGTTGCTTCTTTATTCAAAAAAAACTTTACATTATCGATTCATTGAAATTGCATTTTTTTTCCAAATCTCAGTTTGAACATTTAAAAATTGCAATCTTAAACTAATTTATTACTTTTTTTAAATGATCAACAAAATATTAAAATAATTTATGATTTTTTTTAAAGTTAAATATATTAAAATAATTTATGATTTTTAAAAAGCTAAATATATTAAAATAATTTATGATTTTTTAAAAAGCTAAATAGCCAAAATTACGATTTACAAACTCACTAAATTTTAGCCAAAATTAGAGAAGAGACAATTCCGTTATTACATATTCCAGTTCTGGATATATATATGGAGCTGTATAAGGGTTAACTAAAAAGCTCTCTATTAGCCAGAATTTAGTAAAGCAATTTTTATCAAAATTGGATAATTAATTTAGATCAGACAAATAACAATTTCCAACCAAAAATTTCCAACAAATAACAATTTCCAACCAAAAATTTCACCTGTTTTGGACCAAAAATCACCAGAAAAACGGGGCATTTTGGTTATGTTTTATCCTACGCGTATATATATATATAACAGACAGATTACAAATATATATATATATAACAGACAGATTACAAATAGGCAATTAATTCCTTAACCCAATTTCAAATTAGAAATCTTGAATGTCAATTAGACGGCTTACGTACAAACAATTTACCAGAACTCTGATGAGTCGAATCCATTTTGTTTCATCCAATCCTTCCAAGGTCGACCTAATCTTATTTAACGAAGTTCTTAATATTAACTATTTCCTTCTTACAGAGAGGAATGCAGGAAAGGAGGAGCGTTGCTTTGCGTTGCTTCACTGATTTCTGCTTGAAATCTTTTCATTGCAGCGGAGGGCAAGCAAACGGGAACCAATATTCCTTGAACGCCACTTGTATTTCGGAGCGGGATGAAGAAGCTGGACACGCCTGGCACTGCTCCCACTCCCCCCTTTGCAGGTCCTCCGTAGGCCGGTTTTCCCCACCCGAAATCCACATCTCCGAAGCCGATTTTGGTAACGTCCGAAACAAGAAATGCTCCGACCACTGTGAAGTGAGGCCGCCCTTCCAATTCCATCAAATCTATCACCGACCGCATGTACTCGTCGTTCACAGCCGTTTTTGCTTCGTTGATCAATTTCACGGCAAAAGACAGCGGTCTTTTTGCCAGCTCTCCTGCGGTCGTCTTCGCGCATGCAAAGCTGATCGCATTCCCGTAGAAGCCTTCGGGAAGAGGTGGGTCAAACTTGTTTCGGGCGTCCAAGGGGAATATAAGCCGAACCTCTTGCTCCGCGGGTAGTTGTAGAGCCCTAGTTCTCAAACGCCACAAACAGGCCGATAGAACTTCGAAGGTTGGGGTCTTCGTGCCGTGGCCCACTGCTTGCCTCTTCAGAGACTCCATCTCCTTGGGTCCAAAAAAGAATGAATTGTGGCTCATCTCGTTCACGGGCACCATTTGCCCATCCTTGTCTTCGATTTGATTGTATTCATAAAGGGGGGATTTAACGGCAGGATTCGTCCGCGGTCGGAGGATTTCTCTTTTCCAAACGGGACGAACCGATGGCATCGGTAACCCCTTAGCCATTTCTCCGAGAGCGTTCATGAACTGAACAAGGCCAACGGCGTCGCACATGGTGTGGTTCAACCGCAGGGCGAATATGAACCCTCCGCATCTCAGCCGCGTTACCTGAAAGGTCATGATAACCAACACTCTCAGAAAACACAATTTCGACTCAAAGAAATAGCGGCCAAAGCAAAACCCGATAACAAATACAAACACAGATTAATGAAATAACCTGAATGAGAAGGAGAGGAGAATTCGTAAGAGTTTCCGAGCCCGGCACGTCCTGCAGCAGATCATCCCAGCAGGGAAATGGCGGCTGGAGGTCTCCGAATTCCTCGAGAGTAACGTCGGCATCAGCTTCCACAAACAGCACGCCTTCGCCCGTGCAGTCCACCACGAGCTTACCTTCAGCAGCGTCTCTGAGTCTTCCAGCAAAAGGATAGTAGAACACCAAAGCCTTGGCTAGCCTTTCTCTGATCACTCTGGCGGGATCTTCGCCCTTCTTCGACGGGTCGTACCGATAAAACTGCACGATCGGAATATGAAATCTGAGACCCGCTTGATCATCGATATTGGAAAGGTATAGAAACTCTTTCGGAGTAGGCAGGGAAGGAGCGACGAGGACCGCCGGCTTTCTGGTGACCTCGAATTTCAGAGATGCCATGAAAGATCAAAGTTGTCAATAATCAGCCGAAGCCTACGAATCGGGCAAGTAAGCAGAAATTGTTGCACAGCGCTTATAGAGACTTGAGGCAAACCAAATAGAAGATGCAGGATAAAGTAGCTGTGAGACCTGCATACGGGGACATTACCTTTATAAGCATCTTTGGGATTGAAGCAGCTTCTCACGGTCTCACCTCGCGGGCCAGCGCTGCTGACCATAACGAACAGAGAGGTGGTGCACAACTTGCCCAGTGAAAGATAATATTGAAAAAACACAGAGAAATGTCAGTTTAATGGAAGCCGGCGAACAATCAGAATAAAAATATGTTGATGTCGACAATTTTTTTATAGGTTATCCTAATTTTTCGGTACCAATATTTTCGGAAGATAGATATAGATAATTATACATGTGGATGTCGACATTTTTCTAGTTTTTCCTAATTTCTCGGTACCAATCTTTTCGCGGTACCAATCTTTTCGGAAAATAAATAATTATATAGTAAATGTCCAGATTTTGCTGGGCTTATCCAATTTCCTAGTGCCATATTTTTCGCAATAATTAGTTGTTGACTGAAGTTTAGTAGTTTGGACCTTATTTTTTCATAGGGAAATCCTTTAATTAGTTCCATAAGCTATCATTTCAGGACATATTAAAGTCAATATGTAACGTCCACATGTTGCACGACATATTGACGTTGGAGAAACTAAAACCACAAGTTAAAAGAGGGCCCATGACGCATTATGATTATTGTATGTTCGTAAAGTACCTCGCACAACCAAAAAAAACAAAACCCAAAAAACGTCGCAACAGTTGAACGGGTTTCGGCATCAATTTCGACATTTAATTTAGCTTATTTTTACATTTATAGCGCTAGCGCGTTTCTTTCACCATGATATCATTATTAAGAACTATACTAAACTTCATGGCCATGGAATATGGCATAGATTTTATTTGTGGTAGGATCATCATGATCTAAGATGATATCGTAGACCATAGTTTGAATCAAAACCATGGTTTTTGAGGCCCATGACATGACCAAGGTATAAACATATGTGACATCACCTAGATATAAACATATGTCTCTTCGGCTAGATATTTCTCTATAAGGATGATGGTCCATGTGTATGGTATAAGGCTAGATATTTCTCTATAAGGATGTTGGTCCATGTGCAAAGTATAAGGTCATGGTGCAAAACCTACATAAGAAATCATAAATTGTGAGTTACGTCTTAGGCCATATCATTTAGCTAGAAGGTTGAGAAGCCATGCCCAAGGCTTAAGGCAACCATACAAACCTTGTATTATGTATCTTCAGCCAATAATCAAGATTTTGTGGCCATTTTGAGGTCACACCATGTATTCTTAGTGATGAATTAGGTCATCCGACTCATCAATGTCCACAATTACCTGCATTACAGGAACACATGCAAATGCTTAACAACGACCCCAACATCTCGGTTGTCGAACTCGATCCAACCCCTAAGCCTCATGATAAATCACTGCGTATAAACCACCATTGTGCAATATGCGGTATTTACGGCCATTACTCACATCACTGTCATGATCTCCCAGATTACAGAGTAGCTCTCTACAAGATGAATAATTTGGACCTTGAGACAGTACCCCCCACAATTGAGGAGATCTACCCCCAGTATCACCCTCCTCCGGAGAGATTAACACCATTTATATGATCTCTTCGACTACCACTCCCTCGTCAGCCGATTTGACAACTCATAGTTTCCGCAATGATGAGGAGATTCTAGAATCTCTCGCCGCCCCGGATTATCCCTGGGACGACATGCACCATCGTTCCTATTTCCTCCCAAAAGAGTCCTCTTCCACCATAGCTACCCAATTTGTGGTTGAATCCAAAGATTTTCTTCCTGCCAAAGTCGACTGGTTTAAGGATCCCATCCCCGCTCCTGATGCCTTTGAGGAGGGTAACATGACCAACATCTTACCCGTCATCCACATCGATATCTCTGACCCACCTGGTGCTCTTGAAATCATTACATTAGGAGCCTCCTGCAGTGAGTATGAGATTGGAGAGTACAAATTTTTTTTCCAAGAGTTCCGTGATGTCTTTGCCTGGTCCTATACCGACATGCCTGGTCTTGACCCCGCTATCATAGAACACCACATTGACACCGCTGAGTTAGCGGGCCTAATAGATTACCTCGACCCTGGAATAAGGGGTATGATCAATCATTTTGACCCTACCCCATCACATATATCTCAGCACGTCGATGAACCCATCGTTCAAACCAACAAATATGTGATCCACAATCACAAGCCCTATGCACATAGCATGGGGGCAGGTCATTAACCCTGCTCACTTTTTCACATGCGTGATCTCAACCATTTTTGAGGTCACATATCCCTTGTATAGTTGATTTGATTTGATACACCTAGTATTTTGCCCCCGCGGGTCATCATTTTTCCCCACCACTGCATCCTTGGCTTGGTGGGCTCACCTTTATTTGCAACCATTTTTTAACCTAGTTATTTACTTTGACCATTCCGGAGTCCTTATGACCTCCGTTTTTCGCACCATTTGCACTGTCGGAGTCATATTTCCGTGCCCGTGACGATGCTTGAGATCATTTCTCGCTCTCACCAAGACCAATATCAACATTGTGTCCCGACACCTTGTCGCCCCGGTTTGCGTGCCACATCGGCCGTAGCCCGTTTTTGATATATTTTATATCATCAGATTCATTTTTCTGAGCCCGTGATGATGCTTGAGATCATTTCTCACTCTCACCCCCAGATTTTTCAGGTATTTTTTCCAAAACGCGTCACTTCGATTTGCGTGCCACTTCGACCGTTCTCCATTTTTTACACTTTTTCTATCGCCAGATTCATTTTTCCGAGCTCGTGATGATGCTTGAGATCATTTCTCGCTCTCACTAGGTGCAATTTCACCATTGTGTCCCGACACCTTGCTGCCTTGGTTTGCGCACCACATCGGTCGCCATCGGATTGTTCCACATTTTTACATGAGCCCTTCACTCCTGTCATACTGCAATTATTTTGTTATTTTTCCACCATTCATTATCCCGCAAGGAGGCCCACTAGTGTTCCCCCTTACCCTCGTTCTTGGTCCTCATAAATGTTCCTTGATTGAGCACTTCCTCCTTCCCTGGCCATTCCTTTTGTTCGGTAAAATTTTATCCATTTTTCGGGCCGGACAAGTCCTTTACGAAAAAGGCACTTAGGGAGTTTCTGTTAAGCTCTTTTCTGACTCCTAAAACAATGAAAAGATCGCCAAGCAATCTTGCTTCCTTTCATGCTCGTTAAAGTACCTGAAAGGGCATCTATCTGGTATAAGTTTAACCTTTTTCTGGACCTGGTAGACTACTTACGAAAAAGGAATACTCTAGTCACACCGGCTAGAAGAATTCTTCAATGCATCCTTTTATGATTCTTCGCGCCTTGGAGACTAACACACGAAAAAGCAACTCCCTGGAGTCTTCTTATCACTTTCAGACTCTCTAAAAATTGAAAGCATCCACGAGCATGAACTGTCCTGGGCTCGTACAAATCCACACGATAGTACCATTCCATTATTTTAGAGTCTTCTTATCGCTTTCAGACTCCTTAAAATTGAAAGCAATCACGAGCATGAACTGTCCTAGGCTCGTATAAATCCACACGACAGTACCATTTTACACACACTTCTTCTAGTTCTTTAACCCGTGACGAAGTCCCCCTGTGCCTCTTGGCACCATGATCGATCATCTCGGCAGCACCCCCAATCAGGTCGCCTTTGTTTAGAGTAGTCTGCAGTCTCCTGCCATTTTACACCAGCTTGAGTATCCCTCATCCGAGTCACTATCCTCGATCCATTACAGCTATGATCCCTTTCCCACCAGTCAGTTTCATATGCTGCCCGATCGTCCCTGCCATCATACTCTGAACAAAGGAAGTTTGAGTCCACCCACTCTACTTGCTTAGTTATCCTCCACAGTATGTCAGTCCTACCATCAGTACTCTCACACTTCGGTTCTCCACCTCGCGCTCCTATCAAGGAAACATCATTGCCTTGCTAGTTGCAGGTCTCCCTCTGTCGACAACAACCCCTCTATTCCAGAGGATAGACCCAGAGGTCCCTGCGCCTTGGACCCATCACCATTTGTGGTGAGTGCCTACAGACCATTTTGAGAGGAGTCATCATTGCCTCTCCGAGTGGTTGTTTCTCACATGCTCGACTTCAACACCTTGATCGCATCGTCGAGAATCGCGCAGGGTTTATATCCGTAGTTAGTGGAAGGGTTAGCTCCTAACACCGTAGTTAGTGGAAGCAAAGGCATTCAACCAATGAAATATACTTTGTAAATGATAAACAAACACTTAAATTAGATGTGTGTATAATAATGACTATAGAATTTCTTTCTTACCGAGAAAAACCTTTTGCGGATATGTAGTCTTTCAAGGTTAGGAAGTTGCTCGAATAAGTTGAGAAGAGGAAGAGGCTTCGGAATATGGATATCAATATTCTTCAACGATTTCAAGCTACCTATTATCTCCACAAATTTCTCTGCAGGAAAATGGTGCCTCTTCTCCCTCTGGAACTGGAACCTCTTCACTTATGTAGGTGTCCAATTCACTCTCTTCTAGAATTAACCCAATGCTATACTTCCATGCTCGGAAGTTATCATCCCCTCCAAGCTTATCCTCAAGCTTGGTGTGGTGAGACATCTTTAAAGAGTAATTCAAATGGAAATAGAAAAGGTTTAGGTCTTACCACTTGATTTGCAAAAATCTGGATCTGGAGCTGGATTAGGGTTTGTCACATAAACCCTAAAAATTCAAACTTTGAATTTCAAACTTCTGAAAGGATAGAAAGATGTGCCTTGATAAGCTGATCAAGATAGTATACTTAGAATTTGGAAACTGGAAAGTTTCACCCCTCAAATTTGCTTTTCAAACTTTTGGATTCACTGAGGAGGACCCTAAATTACGGTTTGATTTTCCCGGAGCTTCACCCATCAAAAAAGTTCGATATTGGTCTCTAAAATTCAATTTTTCAAAGGAGCTTCCAGCCATGGTCTCAGTTTTCAGAAATTCCAACTTTTGCAAAAGCGGCTTCACTAGACAGGACCCCAAACTAGGGTTTGATTTTCCCGGAGCTTCACCCAACCAAAAAATTCGATCCAAAGCTCAAAAATTTGATTTTTCCAAGGAGCTTCCATCCATGGTCTCAGATTTCAGAAATTCCACTTTTTGTGGAAACCCTAATTTTTAGGGCCAAAACTGAAAGTGCTCAAAATTGAATTCTGATTGGACAGAAAGATGCGCCTTGCTGAGGAGAGTCAATCTAGCCTCTTGCCTTTCCATATCTTTCGATCGAAACCCAAAAAACAAGAAGCCCTAGCTTCCGCAACTGCATAGTGTCTTCTTCTCAGGTTAGCTCTGATACCATGTTAATTTTGAGCATCAATTCAATATGATCTAAAATATTAACTGGGAGAATAACATGTATAGCATATCAATCACAAGAAGCAATCACAAGAGACAATAGACACACATAGTTTCCTTGGGGAAAACCATAAAGGTGAAAAACCCCAAAAAATTCCTCAGAGATAGATAGAGCAATGATAAAAAAACCCAAGCATAAGAGATAGTCTCCTAGCAGCAGCTTCTTCTCCTCCACTAGTGCGCTACTCTCCAATGAGTGTGTATTGGAGAAGTGAATGATCAAATAGAGTGCCTCCCACACTTTATTTATACTTGACTTGACTTGCCTAATAACCTTTAATAGGTCGGCCTCAACTTAACCACTTAACATAATGATGACAAGTCCGACCCCCAATAGGGTGGTCTAATAACCCTTTAACCCACACGACTTATACAGGGCCAACCCCATCAAGGTGGTCTAATAACCCATCAAGTATAAGTTATGACACTTATAATATAAATGACGACACTTCCGTATAGAGGAATAATACCATCTCTATAGGAGTACAACATACATATGTGAAATACATTCTGAAGTTACAAATACATCAACAACTAGGTGATTTTGAGTAGTATGTACATGTATCAAGGAATTGGGAATGAATTTATAGGGAGGAAAACCATGCCTTTGGACCTTCAGAAATAATTGATACATACATATCCATGAACAATGTCTCGAAGCACCACACATATGATGTTTTTGGGGTATACATGGAATTATGTATCTTTGTGGCCTTAGGGATTTAAACATGGTCAGTGGAAAATATCTAAACATAGGATCGTAAAGGAAGCTTCTATCCATCCATGTCTAAGAAATTTTCCTTCACCGACCACACATGGTCTCTTAAGGGTATAATTGGCCTATGATTGGAGATGTTGGTGCCATTAGGTGGTTTTAAGCAATACACAAGTGTCTTGGGGTCTTAGGAATGACATTTTATAGAAGAGGGTCATTCCTTTTGCCATAGATAAATTATTTAGGCATCCAAAGTCATTAATAATGCCATAAAGCACCACACATGGCTTCATAGTGTGTCAATGGAACTATGCATCCAAGTCATGGCGACTTATGGCATTGGACATGATCAAGGGAGGATTCATCAACCTTAGTCCCTAAATGAAACTTCTATCCATGTAGGGATAAGAGGGATACTTAAGCCAACAACAAATGGACTCATTAGGGTATTATCAGCTTATGATCGAGGTTGCTAGTGCAATTATATGGTTTTTAGTAATATCTATGTGTGTCAAGGGCTTGGGAATGATATTCTACGAAATTCAACTATGTGTTTGGCCCTAAATATCCTTTGAATCTGAAGGGCCATTAATAAACCCTTGATCTACCACACATGGCCTTTATGTAGGATATTTGGCCTCTAAGTGGTGACGTGGCACAATTTGAAGGTTTTGAGCACCCAGGATGGGTCATGAGGCCATAGACATTGCCAAGAGAGAAACTTAAGCCTTAGGATCTAAAGTAATCGTTTAGGTAGCCTACTACAAGAACAAAACCTTGAACCACCACACTCGATTTTCAAAGAGTATCAATTTCTTTTGAGTTGGGATATGGGTAGACAGGGCCAACAACATCACCTTTAACCATCACATATGATCTCTTAAGGCTATCCCTAGCGTCTTTGTGTAGATATGGGAACCATTATGACTTTTTTATCACTAGGCTTACTTGCTGAGGTCTTAACCATGGTTGATGTCGGAATCTTAGGAATTGGGATATATATTAATCTTTTAGGGATAAAGGTCTATAAATAATGCTCCAACCAACAAATTTGACATCTTGAGGGGATATTTGGCCTTATAGTGAGAATATGGGAACCATTAGAATTTTTTGAGCACTAGGTATGGGTCAAGGGACCTTAGACATGGTTAATGAGGGAAACTTGGGCTTTATGACCTAAAGGAAGCTTCTAGCTATAACCAAGAATACCATGTTGAATAACTACAATGGACCTTTCCATGATATCTTTGGCCTTTGAGTGTGGTTTTTCTCTCACAAGGAAATTTGTAGGGCTAAGTATAACTGTCAATGCCTTGGATATGCTTGGGGTGGGGATAATTTGTCTTAGGCCCTAAAGGAAACATTTTAGGAACTTGGGCTAAGAATAATGCCTACAACCACCACACATGACCTCCTAAGAGCATCATTTTCATCTAAATTGGTATATCGATGGCATTATAATTTTTTGAGAACTTGGTATGGCCCTTGGGTGCCCTAAACATGCTTGAGAGAGAAAAATTGGGCCTGAATCCCTTAAGAATGTTTTTAAGAATCCATGGCCAAGAAGGACAACTTGAACAAACACACATGGATTCTTTAGGGTATCTTTAGCATTTGGCTAGGGATTTTATACCATTATATGGTTTTGATTATTAGTCATGGGAAATGAGACTCTATACATGATCAAGGAAGGTATCATGTGACTTACTCCGTAAAGGAAGCTTCAAGGTGTCCAAGGCCATGAGTAATATTTTAAATAAATGCACATGACTACCTTAGGATATCCTTGGCCTAATAGAAAAGGTGACATCATCTTTAGGAGGTTTTGGGAATTATATATGAGTTTGAGGGCCTCAACATTGTGAAGGGAGGAAATCCAAGACTCAACCCTTAAAGGAAACTTCTGGTCATTCAAGGACAAAAATAATGCCTCAAACCACCACAAAGGACCTCTTGATGGTTTTGTTGACTATCAATGGGAATAGATGAGCGGATATATCATGGAGAACAATAGGTATGGGTCTCATGTCCTAGAGATGATGGGGGATGAAGCTTAGGTGTATTCCCTATAGGATTTCTAGGCATCCAAGGCCAATAAAAATGTCTAAGAGCATCACACATGACCTTCATAGGGTATATTTTTTCTCAAACTAAGATATGTGTTCCATTAGGAGTTTTTTAGCACTAGATATGCATCCCTAAATAAATCATTAAGTCAACCAAATCCATGAATTATAATTCCTCAAAGCACCATGTATGACTTCGTAGGGGTATCCATTGTACTATGTGTCTAAGTATTGTGGCCTTGGGGCCTTCAATATGGTTAATGGAGGATACCTAAACCTTCACCCCTAAAGGAATATTGTAGCCATCGAGGGGTAAGAATTTTGCCTCCACCAAATACACACAACCTGCTAACTATATAATTGGCATGTGATTGAGGATGTTGTTACCATTAGGTGGTTTTAAGTAGTATGCATATGTCTTAAGGTCTTGGTAATGATGTTCTAGGGACGAATATCATGCCTTTGGCCCTAAAGAAATCATTAAGGCATCTAGAGCCATGAAGGCTAGGTGGACTTAAAGCACCATTTATTACTTTAGAGGGGTATCTATGGCACTATGTATCTAGGTCTTGTGGCCTTGGGGACTTGGACATGGTTAGTGGAGGAGACCTGAATCTTGGGCTCTAAAATATTCTTCTATCCATCTAGGGATAATAATATTTCCTCCACTAACAACACATGGCATCTTGATGGTTTTGAGTAGTATTTACATGTCTCATGACTTTGGGAATGATGTTTCAGGGAAAATCACCATGCCTTTGTCCCTAAAGAAATGATTGAGGCATTGAGAGTGGCAAACAATACCTGAAGTGCCCTATATGCATGACCTTGCATGGATATCAATTCCACTATGTATCCATGTCATGCTGCCTTGGGGCCTTAGACATGGTGAAGGGAGGAGACTTGTACCTCTATACCTCAAGGAATGTTCTATCCATACAAGGATAAGAATATTGCCTCAACCAACCACACATGGCCTCGTGAGGGTATCATTGGCCTATGATTGAGGATATTAACACCATTTTGTGGTTTCAAGAAGTATGTAAGTGTCTTAGGGCCTTGGAATGGTTCCCTATAGAAGAAGGCCATGGCTTTGGCCCTAAATAAAAGATTAAGGAATCTACAGCCATGAACAATGCCTAAAAGCACCGTACATGACTTTGCAAGGGTATCCATTGAGATTTTTATCTAGTTTTGAGGGCCTTAAGGGCTTGGACATGGTCCGTGGAAGAGATGTGAATCTTGGGCCCTAAATAAATCACCCATGGCCTCTTGAGGGTATCATTGGATTATTATTAAGGATGACGATTCAATTAGGTGGGTTTGAGAAATATGTACGTGTCTCGATGCCTTGGGAATGACATTCTAGTGGAAAGAGCATGCCTTTATCCCTAAAGAAACCATTGAGGCATCCAAAACCATGAACAATCCTTTAAAGCACCGTGCATTACTTTGCAAGGGTATCCATGGTACTATGTATCAAATTCTTGGGGACTTGGGGGATTGGACATGGTCATGGGAGGATGCATGAAGCTCATTCCCTAAACAAAACTTCTATCCATCTAGGGATAAGAAGGATGTCTCCACCAACAACACGTGGAATTTTGAGGGTATCATTTGGCACATGATTGAGGATGTCAGTGCCATTAGGTGGTTTTGAGAATTATGTACATGTATTAGGGTGTTGGGAATAAATTTCTAGGGAGGAATACCATGTTTTTGGTCCTAGAGAAATCATTGAGCCATCTAGATCCATGAACAATGCCTTGAATAACATCACATGAATTTGTAGGGGTATCCATGGCACTATGCATCTAGTTCTTAACCAACTAGTAGTTAAGAGTGTGAGCAGAGCTGCGAAGCTAAAAAAACTAGTTGTGGAGTGCAACTTTTCTTTTGTTTGCATTCATTCCCAAAATACATAGAAAGAAAGATAAACAAGATACAAAGAGTATATTCCAGAATTATGTGCATCCAGTTGTGCAGAAAACTTGTCACCAAATGAAAACTTTTAAGACCAAATGAAAAATTTTTAGCCCTTGATATTATACTTTTAGTTTTCAATTTTAACGAGAACTATACAATCCAACCAAAAAATGAGTTTCTTAGTCATTACTATCATTCATACTAGGTTTCTTTAGTTATCCATATAACATATATGCATCCTCAAGATAAAAGTGAAGAGGAATGGGTAGCGCTGAAAGGTTTTCATTTATACATAAGTTATGGTAGTTGTCATGGATTCAATTATATATGCCATGACTTCCTCTTTTTCTATTAGTTATCCATATAACATATATGCATCCTCAAGATAAAAGTGAAGAGGAATGGGTAGTGTAAACTCAACAATAAAGCTTAAATCTTGAAACTTAATTACGCACTTGCCAGCGCCGGCATGGAACTTAGGCATGCACCCCATGAGTGAAGATTTAAAATGCTACGTACATGAAAACCAATGGATATATCCAAGTTAGAGTTTAATAGAAGAAAGCATATTATATTAATGTGTGGAAGACAAAAAGTGCTTCATGGCATGAAGACAAACCCTATTTTTATTTTAAATATGAGAACATTCCATGTTAAAGGGTTGAATAATAACAAGGAACATATTGATGGAATTTGAATTAAGGGTTTTCATTTATACATAAGTTATGATAGTTGTCATGGATTCAATTATATATGCCATGAATTCCTTCTATGATAAATAGAAGGAACTTAAAGCTCATATCAAAGTTGATCTCAAAGTACGAGAAGAAAACTATAAGAATTCAATACTCTTAATTACTGTTGCAAAAGCATGGTTGGCTTCACATGCATTCCTCCCAACTCTCAATTTACCATTGAAGGGCACATAAGCACATAAAAAACAAAAAATACAACAAAACACATGGAGGAAAATGGGGTCACCACTTGGAAATGAAACTAAAGATGGAATAAGACTCGCCTTGAAATTCAGCAAGGTTAAGTTTCTATTAAGATCGTAAAGATTTTCTTAATTATGTAATAACTTTGAGTCTTCTCGAGTTAGTTTGGGCCTAGGTTTAGGGTTTTTCTCTCGTTCCCAAACCGCTTTCGTTATGGTAACCAACTCCACTTCCCTTCGATCATCTTTCGAAGCAGATTGCGGCACTGAAGAAAGATGCATTGGTTCCAGGTTTTGCAAGGAGAGTCCGCTTTCGTTATGGTAACCAACTCCACTTCCCTTCCATCATCTTTAAAATTAGATTGCGGCATTGAAGAAATATGCATTGATTCCAGGTTTTGCAAGGAGAGGGGTGCGACCAGAATCAAGGAAAAAAAATTGTTTTTGTATTTTAGTCATCTTTCATGCATGTTCTTGTTCATAGCTTTTAAATTAGTTTGTTGATAGCAGGTAACTCTGTGAAGCCTACGGAGGAAGGAAAGAGGTTGGGATTTGAGTTTGATGTGACTATTTAAGGTATTTTTGGTTTTCCTTGTTCTTTCCACTGATTTTGTCATCCTTTTTTGGCATTAACCAGTGAAAAAGTTGTGCAGGAACATGAGCTTAACTAACCTGGTTACTGTATTATCGAATTCTCGGAGATTGGAACTATAATAAGGGGTCTTCTTTTTTAGGGTAATCTTTCCATTGTTAAAAGAATTATTTGTATTGCTACCTTGTATTTCATGTATGTATTAAAATAACACTGGTTGAATTTTTGCATATGCTTGGGAAAATAGAGAAACCGAGGTTGGATTTTCCATTTCATTTTTGCCTGTGGATTCTTGCCTGGTAAGATTATAATGTGGGTTGACCTTTTTGTGGTTTTCTCACCACATGTATTTTTTTTCTCATTAGTGACTCTGTTTTTTTATTTCCTCCTCTGGTACAGGGTCTACTCCTCGCTGCGGCTTCCTTGCATCCCTCTCACTGAGAAGTCTTTGCATATCTCGGGCATGCCAAACAAATGTGCTACTCGGATAGCCATTTCGCAGCAAATAAATTTGATAAAGGGAGGGGGGTTCCATCAACTACAACTAAGACTCAGGTTCGGTGATTTATTTTTAGGTAGAGGGAGGTCAGCCCTCGGTTCATTTACGAAAAGGAGAACAACCCCGGATTCGACTATGTAATTGCTAACCCTTTTAGGTTTTGTAAGCATTAGGTTGCCCAACTGCTCCAGGGTATTGGGTCTTTGATTCCCAGGCATAAAAATGTAACCAGATGATTTGTCTAAGCATTTTGTTGTTTCACTTTACCCATTTAGCAAACAAAATCGTTAAGGGCACAAAAGTATTTTTCATTGGGTCACTCCTAATTTTGTTTTTGTTTTTTTTAAGCATACAACACAAAATCTAGATTCTTATCGTGTTTTGTGAGTTTTTCCAAAAAATAAAAGGCAGATAAAAAGATACTATAAAATAGAGATTTTGTAATAAATTTGTTCTACGCATTTTATAACCCATCAAAGAATATTCGGCAAAATCATCCTTGTTGACAGGATTTAGCTAGTACTAAATGTCATCACTAGCCAAATAAATAGTCACGGCAGTGGTAGCATGATATATTGTTTGAAATTTTAACAAAAGAAAATTAATAGAAACCCTAAAGGACCCATTGGTGCACAAAGAAATCCATTAACTATATTAACGATAACATTCCTTTGCATCCAATCCAATGCTTGTCTATTAATCTATTTTTACTTAGATTGCTGCCTCATCTTCCCATGCTTTCTCTTCAGACGCCCCATTATGTATTGATTTGATAATTGCAGTGAAAATCATGTTATTATTAATAGAGGAAGTATGTGTCCTATCCGCAAAATCATACATTTTATCTCAATAGAAATTGTAAGTGGAGATTGCAATTCTTTATTGTTTTATTTGCAGAAAGAAAACAACACAACGCCCTTAACCGAAGCTAACAATTCCTGTGCTCGGTCATAGATGCTTGTCTTCAAAATTCACAAGGCCATAGCAATAGTATCTCACTTATCGTGCTTGATTCCATGACTCAGAAGTTTCACCACACAAATATGCAATTTAATAATCTTACGACAGCTAGGGAAATTGCCACTCTGTGGCTCTTCACTTGTGTCTATTTAATAATCTTATGACAACCAGGGAAATTGCCACTCTATGGCTCTTCACTTGTGTCTATTTAATGTACTGAATTGTTGATTTTGTTAATGATGGATTAAAACCAAATAAGCTTTAATAAAATGTTTTAATATACATCTTTTAACCTTGTTAATAAGTATATATACGTGTGTGTGGTGCAAAAAAAATATAAATCACATATTATATACAAATATATATAATATGTGATTTATATTTTTTTGTACCATTTATTATTTTATGGTGCTTTGCACCACTTGTTATTTTATGGTGCTTTGCACCATATACAAGTTTGTGTATATTAAATAATAATAATAATAATAATAATTTTGGTGTTTTGCACCAAAAAGTCTTAATCCATGTTGGATTGGTTTTGGTGTTTTGCACCACAAACCTTCAATCCACCTAAGATTGGTTTTGGTGGTTTGCACCATACACCATGGAATGCCACATATTCATTTAACACCAAAAACAACGTTTTTACAAACACCACTTTTGCACCATAAATATTAGCACCACTTGCGTATCCCCGCATTATCACCACTTTTGCACCACTATTTGGAAATTGAGGATTTCCCAAATCCTTTACAAATAGTGGTGCTAATATGAGGCTAAAGTACCCATTTTCTTATAGTGCGAAAATCCAATTATGAGACAGAGTTATTTGGTGATAGAATTGAGAAAATACAAGTGTGAATAACAGAGAAGAAGAGAGAACAAAGGTTGGAACTACTTGATAAACCTAGTGAAGGCTAGAATCTCAAGAATTTAGTAGCTTGGACCTTTCTATGCCCACCCTGAATAACACTGGAGGGAAGGGGCACCTGAGGGATTGTGCAGCAGAGAAGGGGACCTTCCTTGTGTTGGGTGTGGTACATATTGTGGGTGCCATGACTATTTGAGTTTAGTTGAGATGTTTGTAGCTCTGCGGTTGAGCTCATTGGCTTAGCATCCCCCTCCTTTGTCTCTTGCATGCTTGATAAACCCAACTGTGTGTTGGCTTAGCACGACTGTTTGTGTGAAACCATGGTTGTGAGTGAGCTTGTTTAGTTCCTCCTTAGTGGATACACATCCCAGCTCGGGGGTGGTCTCTCTGCTGAAAGAATATAGGCTGGACATGGACCTATTCTTGGGTGGAACGTTTCTCTCACATAGCCAGTTGTTTGGACAGCTTCATCATAAAGATAAGTGTTCCCTGTGGTTAAATTATGATCATTCTGATTCTGAATGTTTAACTATTCATTTTAATTGAATGAAATGATTATCTTAAGTTAGTTGGGATGAAGCCTGTGCATAGCATGAGAAGAGGATTGATTCTCTGCATGTTGTTTCATCATTCTCCTTGGGATAAATATGCTGATGCATTCCATTTTGTGTGTGTGTTAATATGTTTGAATTCCACTGTATAATTTAATTATGCATTTTATTAAATCGTGAATTTAGTCATATGGATTGGGGAAGAATTAGACTCACCCCATGTTGCGTTCATGTTCCCTATGTGGGTCTAGATGACGGGAGGGCATGTGACAAGAAGACAAGTGGTAGAGCATTCAAGAATCGATTCCATATGTGAGGGAAGATTGACAGATATTGAAGAAGCAGTTCCAGATCTTTTACATGGATTCAATATCTCTTTTATTTTTGGATTTTTTGTCCAAAGTTTAGCAACAGTTTTTGATGAATCTCTATATAAATGTTATCATTTAAATGTAAATTCAGAGGGGTTATAGTCGATAGGATGGTTGTTGACTCTTGAAGTGAAATTCCTGTGTATGCAAATTTTAAAATCTTTTTGATCAGTTAGGCGGCAATGAGATGACGCTCTTGAAGACTCATGACAGTATCTTGTAAGCGTATGTGATTTCCTCTGTTTATTTGATATCTATTTCCTCTTGTGATTTAATGCATAACGATATTATGTATTGAGGAGATTTTGTCTACTTTGCTTCATCTTCTATGAAGAGTTCTTGCTAGTTGCTTCATCCTCGGTTATAATTGATATTATTCATGTTCATCAAGTCATTTCTGTGTACAACTCAGACAGATTATATGATGGTTGTGTTCATATCTAGACTGTGTAATTATCTTCTTTTAGTGGTTTCATAGTCTTTCCCTATTTTCTTCATCCATTCATCCACTGACTACAAACTTAAACTCGGCTTGTAATGTACCTGATTTCCCGTAACATGTGTTAATCATTCCCTTAAATGATCATAATCCTTATTGATTCATTTCTTGGATTTCCTTTGGGCCCAACCAACCCATTCAAAATTTATTCATCCCTGGAGCTTAAGATGTGCTATCCATGCCCTCTCAGCAGTCAGAGTGCATCTTTTAGCAGAAATGGGTAATAAGGAGTACGAAGAGGTTTACAAGGCTCATTGTCTACAAATCCAACTCTCCTTCATGGGTTTTCCAGGTTCCTCCTTTTGTGTAATTCTTATACTCTCTGCAATCTCTTGTTTTGGGTATTGTCTTTTGTTCTTTGTTTTTGTATTTGGCTCATGCTCCACTCAAATGGGTCATCTACATATTTTCCTATGAGTTGTATATTCTTCATATAACTATTTTGGGCTCCTGTGGGTATGAGTTTGTGTCATTCATGATGGTTGAACATTGTTATTGTTAGTGGTATCAAAATTTTAAAGGGTGTTCGGTCTTCCTGTGTTGTCATGCTCACCTTCGGAAGGATGTATCCTTCCCTAAACTTGTTATTTTTAAATTCCCATAGTTAAGGTAGCAATTATGTTTCTAATGTCTCCCCCCTCATTCTAAAACCAAACTCTTCATATAAGACTAGGTCTATCCCTCTCATGCACAATAGATTCTTCTTTCCTCAAGCTATCTCCTCTGAGTTTCTTCTGCCCTCAAGATTTTTGTTAGACCCTCATGCTGTGAATTTTTCCTATTCTAAATTACGCCTAGTGTGAATTGTTGTCACTCATGAAAGAAGAAGTATAAGTGTTTTGTTCTATGCTATAGGAAAAGAAAGGTAGGAAGATACCATTAAGTAATTTGCAAGCCTTTTACTCACAATTGGAACACCTGTAATATTCCTAGAAAAGATCTTTGTAATAGCTCCAACTCTTACTTTTGATGTTTTGTAAATCTGTGTTAATCCTATGAATATTTTGGAAGTTGTTCACTAGATGTTGAGTAGAACAATGTAGAAAATTCTTGAATAGGAAATAGTTGGGCAGTGTTATCATAGGAAATATAAGAATTCAATAGCATCTAAGGACAATATGTATCAAATTTGGTAATTTTTTTTACAAAATTTTGTATGGTCTCGCCAAAACACTTCTTTTTTAAATTTATAGAAAATATCTATTATTGTAAAAAAAATAAGAATTTCAAAAAAGTAATTTTTTCATATATTTAACTTTAACATTTATTGTAGTAAATTGTATTTTTTATAAAAGAACTATATTTTTGACAATGTAGCTATTGTATTTGAAAATTAATTTGAAATCAATAAAATACTATACAAAAAAATTTCGATCCAAAAATTCAAAAGCATATTTCACATTAATTAAAAAAATCTGATTTCTTCTTCATTCAGAGAATAGAATATGAATAAACAAATTTAAATATTTAAAAGTGTAATACATTATTGTTTATATTTTATATTTAGTGAGATACTTTAGAAGGTTTGATAGTTCAATGAAAGATTCAACAAGACATTTACAAGGTTTAGGTTTATAATTATGTGAAAGATTCACCATGATTTTACAAGATTTTATAATTTTGTGAAAGATTTGCTCATATTTTACAAGATTTTATACTTCTGTGAAAGATTCGCCCAAAAACTATACATGCATATTATATTAGTCAGAAAATAGCCTTCACCCTTTCCCATGCATCATGGGAACCACCCATTTTTTATACCTATAAATTTGTTGTTAAATTTTTCCATGGTGATCGGGATTCAACTACTAATATTCAATGGATTTAATAATGAATTGGAGCATATAATGTTTCCTACCTTCCTAGACAGAGAGATTCTAATACGTACATCTTATCTGCACCAGGGTATGCACAATAAAGTCCTATATGGGATTCCTTGAGGATAATTCTTTGAATATATCCATCTTGAGGTACATATGTCCCCCTTAAGGTAACAAGAAAGTATTTATGCACAATGGATTCTTGAGAATGGAGTAATAGAATTTACGATTTACAAATATTAAGGATTATTCATAAATAAATGAAAGCTTGACCTTAGATACGTTTCCTATAATATTATGTAGATAATGATGTGAATCATAAAACTACAAAAGAAAGTAAAATACAAGAGAGTGACAAAACATTTCAAATATTTTGAAGGACTAAATATTTCAATATCAAAACAAACTAAAAATATCACATGCTCAATTCTTTGCTCTTAAAATTTTAGATGAAACCATAAAAATAGTGACATCTTTGGTTTCTCTATGTGGAATTTTATCCAAATACAAATGAGATCCAAATAATGAGTCTTTAAAAACATGAGACAATGTTTCTTTATGGAATTTACAAATTTCCAATAGCATAAATAAAAGAGAGTTAAAAACATGTTTCCTCTCATGAGGAGGGATGGGGATCTTGCAAATATTAAATAACACAAAACCCCTGGGAGAATGAAAAGGGAAGAGAAGTTCATCAAGGCCCTATATGTGTGATCCTAACACTAGAATCAAGATAGTGTGGAAAAAGACTAACCATAAATGAAATTAAGAAAGGGGGATTTTGAATGGCCTAAACACTTACACAATGTGGAGGTAAAAAAGACTAACCATAAATGAAATTAAGAAAGGGGGATTTTGAATGGCCTAAACACTTACACAATGTGGAGGTAAATAATCTCTCATATGAATCCTTACTTTTCTAAAAAAAAAATTATATATATTTCCTAAATTCAACTAATAGTGAAACATTTATTCATTCATATTTAAGATAACAGTTGATAATAAAAATCATTGCAAAAGGAATCTAAATTTTAAATACTCATTGAACTTATAGTAAATTTAGTAAATATAACTTACTGTGATTTGCATGTTTCTTAACTTCTGATTCCCCATTCAAATTAGCTACAGGTAGTGATCTTGGTGGGAAAAGGAACTTGGTCAAAGACGAAAGAATTTCCTCCCAACCAACTCCTCAACCAAGAAGGTTGATGCCCCAGACTTAGCTTACATTAACAAAAACTATACCAACTTTCCAAATTACGAACAAAAATTATTCAACTTCCACCTCCGTAACTTTATTCCCACTCTTACAAGTTAGGTGCCTCTACTCAACCACATATATTTAGATATTATCTCGGATAATGGATCAAGATTGTTTTACCCTCAATGATCCAAAGAAAAAACATATATTCATCCTGCACAAAGGAAGACATTGCAGTAATCGACAATGGGTAACACTCAAATAAATGACTATAGACTAACGAGACTCAATTATCCATTTGCATCTAGATAACAATAGAACTATACTATATCTTCGTATTGTAAAAATACTATCATGCAACAATACTATGAAATATAAAACATAAACAATAACCAAACAAACAATGAATATTACAAACATAAAATTGAATAACCAGATCTATAAGTCATGAATTATGATATTACATTCAATATTTAAAAGATTGAAAAATATCACTGAGTATGATGTAGCATCCAACAAGCTAATTAGGATTTAAACACTAATTTAATCTAGCTCTAATTTATAAGTTGGGTAATTTAGGGAAGGGTAAATAAATTTAAAACCATTAATATAAAATTTTTTCTAATTTGTACATAAATTCAATGGGTTTTAAGAATTAACTAGTTCCATTTCTTTTTATTTCAATTTAACTAATTTAACCAAATAAATCTTAGCCCCTTTTCTCTTCATCTTCCAGTACCTTCCATAACTTCATATTTGGGGGAACAACTCTCCTCCTAACAAAACTTCAACAAAAGTTTAGGCCCCCGAGTACCCAACAAATAATCCTATTCTAGACTACATTCACAAATGCCCTCAATCATCTTCTTCAATAGTTCATCAAACTAGAAAACTCAGTAGGAAAAACAAAAAAAATAGTCAACAACCCTTAGTAAAAACCATCCACAATAATACAACAAACCAACGTCAAAAGCCCTCAATCAAGAAAAATAGATCCCCTACTACTGGACCAGACCTCATAAGCAAATTCATGAATCACCTTTCTTTCCCTAACTTCCTCTTTTATGCATAAAATTCAATTTATTCATTAATTTAGATTTATTTCATATGGGTGCCATCTGGGCCTATACACTTTAATCCTACTAATCTTAAATATTTTTAACTTAGCTTTATTCATAATGTTGATGCTTAATTTATCTTTAATTTCTCTAATCTAATAAATATTATTTATTAATATACTTTATAAAAACTAACTATACTTTTTTTTTGTCTAGGGGAATCGACAAAGGAGATTGGGTCGGTACTCGCATGACACAGGGTCTAGGGGTCCAATCTCGCTGCCACTATACCCCTAGGTGCAACCACAAGGCCGAAGTCATGGCGCACAATACAAGTTGGGGGGAATCGAACACATGACCTGCCATTTACAACCAATTTCAACTTAACCACTTGAGCTATCCCCACGGGCAAAAAAAAAAACTAAATATACTTATGTTTACTAATTATTCCAATTTTTAGGAAGTTACTTCATATCATATCCTTCCTCAATCCTCTTTTATGACAAAACACCATATTTTGATAAATTTGATTACAAAGTTATAGAATTATATGCAATTACATATGTTAAATAACGTCCATTTATAGAACATATAAAAAATTGATGTTATTAATTACGTCGTAAGGTGTCTTATTTCAACTCCGGGGGTGGAGTAGGCTTAGCCGAATTTATAAAAAAATAAATTCTAATAGGTTAGATTGATTATACTGTGAATATTCTTAGTCGCGTCCACTTATGGATGGATGAGGTTTTACAAATTAAACTTTGAGCATCTTGTTTGCAGTTATAAAAAATTTATTTAATTTCTTTTTTTTGGTAAATCCACATGGCATGGTGGTCCGCTCCTTGCTCCCTCATCTAAATGGTAATGCTTCAGTGGACAGCTCCACCATCTAGAAGTAGCTGCTCCACTACTGGGTAATGCTTCAGTGACTAGATCCACCATCCACGAGTAGCCCTCCACTACTGCTTAATTTGATTCCCTGTAGTCCTTTCTTCTTGTTTTGATCAGTTAGGGTTTCGTTCCATTCATGAAATGGGGAAATCATGGGGAAATCTGTAATGTCCCTTGTTAGTAATTTTATTAAAATGGCAATTTTCCACTTTTTTTCCCTAGTTCGACCTTTGACTAGTTTTGATCTCTAGGTCCCAAATTTGCCCCAAATGATCCCAAATATTCTGAGAAGGTATATGAATGATATTAGAACATAAATATGTGTTTCATGGATTCCTTTGGACCTTTAAAATACTTATTCAAATCCTCTTTCAATTCTGGTCAATGTAGGTAACTTTACTAGTGATTTCCCTTTGACTAGTATTGGTCTCTAGGTCTCAAATTAACTCCAAATGCCTTCAAATATTCAAGGAAGGTGTATGAATGATATTAGGAATTGAATATGATTTTCAGGTATGAAATATGGCCACCAAAAGACCTCTGCAAACTCTCTTAAGATTCTGGACCAAGTATGCAATTTTACTAGTAATTTGGGGTTCAAATCCCTCTGAGGTAAGTACTGAAAATGGCTTCCCAAATGCCTCCAAACCCACTCAAATTTCTGAACAGAGGTAGGTAATGTATTAAGGATGTTATTAAGGTCTCATGTGCACCATTAATTGATTATTATATCTGTTCCAACCCTCTCCCATTCAACTTCAAAAATCACTAATTCGACCCTTGGGGAAATGACACTATTTCTTCTCCCAATGCAATTAAACTGAGTAAAGATACTTCAAATGCTCAAGCACAGTACATGAAACTTGTAGAATACATCCATGGCAGTATATTGATCACAAATAGATTAGATAATCATCCATTCATTCGAAATCATCAGCATTACATTGATTCACAACAAGGTAGTGTGGAAATGGCACTGTTCTTTCATTAAAATTGAGATTTATACATTTCTACTTGGAATTTCGACATGAAACTTTCTAGAGATGAAGAACAGAGTATTTAATTCATATTACAAAATAAATGGGGCATTATAAGCTCCCCCAAAGAGTACAATAGCTCACCAAAAATGCCCTCCCTCAAGCATCAAGAATATGCCATCAAAATTGAAAATGGTTGAAGGAGTGTGCTGCAATAGAAGAAACCATGAGTTTCCCTGTAGCTTACACCTACAAATAAAGACTCCATTAAAGCTCCAAATTAAAGGTCTGAATGGCCTTTCTAATTACCAACTTGGATGGGAATCTTTCACCCTCGAAATTGGCTAAGGCAAGAAACTAGTCATCCACTAGCTCTCCCTCTTCACAAATGCAATTGCAAATTCTACAAATGATCAAAAGCTGGTGTCAATATTTTCTATTGACATTTATAAAGTTCTGATGTCCTCCATGGGTCGAATTCCTTCCAAGAGACTCATGCCAACTCAAGTTGGGAAGAGATTCCAAAGAACGCCACTTGTACACCAATTCCTAGTCTCCCACTTCCACCAAATCACATGTGGAAGCATCTTAGCTGCCCTAACACCCTTGAGTGCCCTCTTGGAGTCTATTTTTAACCCTGACATGTCATATATGTCATATATCAACCTTCAGGTTTGATTTGTGTCATAGCTGTCATAGCATCTTCATCATTGTTGTCATAGAGCTAGGGAATCTAGCCCAAGTGTCTCACTATATCCAAATTGCCTCTTCCTCTTCCATGGGAGTTACTCTTCCTCTATATTTCGACCTTGGATGAGTCATGCCATGAATAATACCTTTTGGACTCCCCCAATTATGTTACCATTCACCTTGAATTCGAATTGGTGAGAGAATGATGCCAATTGTAGTGGGGAAATCTAGCCATATGTGGGTCCCACTTCCTCCATGTGTCTTCATGATCAAATGCCACTTTGATTTTCACTTGTATATATTTATTTATATCCTTTATTAAATATTTATGCCATTATAATGTTCAAACATCATTTATTATCCCTATTATTCCAAATCCCAAAGCTTCCACCCCAAACCTAGGAAACTAGTAATTTTCCTCCTTGGCAATTATTTGACCTTTAGCATCAATTTGACAAACTCTAATGAATAGGGCCAATGTGATTAGACCATTGTGACCCAATGCCAAATTTGAGACATGACAAATCCTCCCTTCCCAATATTGCTTGTCCTCAAGCAATTTTAAACATGGGTGTTGAAGAACCCGCTTTCTGTATAATTCTTTGAAGTTGCCATTGAATTGCCCAACCTTGAGTCTTTGAGTTTCCATGAAGATTTTAGAGAGGAACCACCATGCTTGCTACTGCACTACTCTGATAAAAATCACTTTATTAAGTGGGAAATCCATCTCCCATACTTCTTGTTTCCCCAAAAAATTGAAACCAATGAGACAAAAATTATTCCAGGGTCCCATTGCTTGTATTGCACCCCAACAATTAAGAGTTATCTCCAACCCATACCATCAGATAAGAGGATTCCTGGATCCCATTTTCTTGTATGCATTCTTCCGAACATCATGAGTACAAAATATATATCATCAAAGTACATAACAACATAATGAAATGTACATAAAGGAGATGCTTCATCAAAGAGTCATGAAAGTGCTTATACCTACAAGCATGTAGACCACCATTTTCCAAGTGCATACAATCTTCAAGTGACCCATCAAATCTGCTCCAATGACATAGGTGAGGATCCCATGTCCTATAATGTTGCTCCAAAAGGATGTGATATGCATCAAAATATTCAGGCATGTATTCTTTCGTCCAAGAAGTGAATGAAGAATCTCCACTAAAATCTAAACCAAATAATGAGCAGAAAAAACAAGGAGACTTCAAAGGACTCAAAGAAGTCTCACCCATACATCCATGAATGTGAGAATAATAAATACATATCAAAGTATGTGGCTGCCAACAATTTTTTTTTCCAATCACAAATTTATTCACCCAAGTGTTGGATGAAGTTCCTCCGACATCAAATGAATCAAGTGTTGAGCAAGAAAAACCATGAGTCTTCAAGTGACTCAAATGCATATCATAGGTGCATCCATGTAGATGTGCATCATTATAAAGTGACAAATGATGTTGCTGCAAATGTGAATAAGAATTTGCTCCAACCATGTCATCATAAAAAGTAAATCTAGGAGTTCCATACTCCTCATGTGGCACCATCAAAAAGAACCCTTTCACCCATACTTCATTGAGACTAATACTGCAAAACATGGAATTGTAGGATGTAGGATAATGAACTAACTCACCCAAATGATAAAAAAGTGCAGAAGTTTCATCATGGGAAGGATCCATATGGGTAGTATCATGCAGCTCCTTCAAAAGTGTGAAACCTTTGTCATAGATGGGTTCCAATGTAGAGGAATCATGCTCTTCTTTAAAAATTGCATAACCTTCATCAAGAGACAATTCAAGTTCCTCTTCCACCACATCAAGTGTTTGGATCTCTTCAAGTTCATCTTTAAACATATCAAGAACATTCAAATTTCCACATTTCTCATGATCCACCATGTCATGAGAATCCTCCAAACAATCTACCATTTGACAATCTAAAACATAGGAGGAAAAACAAGTATCTTGCAACTTTTCAAGAAGTTGCTCATTTTGAATTGTGAGCTTATGATTATCCTCATTATTCTTCAAGTATGCATCATGTAACAATTCATTAAGCTCAAAAAAATGGTTTCTACCAAAAAGCAAAGACATGAAATTAACTTTGATGTGGCACATTGCTCTTTGAATCTTCTCCATGTCTTCAAGGAAGGATGTTTCCTCCAATGAAGTAGCTCTCCAACAAGAATTTGACACCAAAGCTTGAGTGTCATGGAGAATGTTGAGGGATTCTTGGATCTTCTTTTCATTCATCTTTAAGGACCCTTCAAGAAAATGAGGATCTTGCAAATGAACCTCCTCATCTTCTTCATTTTTGCTTGGACCAACTTCATGAAGCTCAAGTGGTGATGGGGAAGTTGATCTTGGTTCTTCATGAAACGCTACAAGGTCTTCATTATCATGCTTAATGGAACTTGAGCTTGCAGCAACACTTTCAAAAGTGATCTCTATGTCACCAACATAGAGGTGTGAGCACCCATCAGTAGGTACTCCTTCATAGTTTAAGCATCCATCAGTAGATGCTCTTTGGTTCATGTCTAATCTAGAAGGTGTCTCAAAATGATCTTCCATATTTTCAATAGAATCTTCTTCATGCTCTTGTGACGTCTCTTCATTTTTATCCTTCAAGCAAGATGATGCATTTTTCCCCTTATTTTTCTTATGATTAATATCTTTGGAATCTTTTTTTGAAGAATTCCCAAAAGCCCTCCTCAAGTGGGACATAATTTCATGCACACACATATGATACTCACTCCAAGGTTCTTTACAAGAAGGGCATAAACCTTTCTTTACTAACTCCACATCTTCATTTTTGGGCCTATTTTCAAAAACATGTTCAACATAGTACTCAAAAGACATGGAATTTTGTGTATTTTTGCTCGAAGCAAGATATTCTTGATATTTTTTATATTGTTGGGGCAAGGTTTTATATTTTGCTCTCCATCTTTGGAACTCACTCATAGAATTATCCTTGGTTGGTGTGACACACTCATATTCATCAGATTTAAAGTCATAATAATAATCTTCATTTCTCTTGAAATTTTAAGAAGTGTTGCATGATGGCACCTCTTCCTCGTACCATTCACATTCTACTTCATATTGCTCATAAGCATCTACATATTCCTCATAAGAATTGTACTCATAGGATTCATCATAATAGTAAGACATGGATACCAATTATTCTTGAATGTATGTACCTAATCCACAGGTGCAAGGACCATGTTCTGATACCACTATAATGTCCCTTGTTAGTAATTTTATTACAATGGCAATTTTCCACTTTTTTTCCCTAGTTCGACCTTTGACTAGGTTTGATCTCTAGGTCCCAAATTTGCCCCAAATGATCCCAAATATTCTGAGAAGGTATATTAATTATATTATAACATAAATATGTGTTTTAGGGATGCCTTTGGACCTTTAAAATACTTATTCAAATCCTCTTTCAATTCCGGTCAATGTAGGTAACTTTACTAGTGATTTTCCTTTGACTAATATTGGTCTCTAGGTCTCAAATTGACTCCAAATGCCTTCAAATATTCAAGGAAGGTGTGTGAATGATATTAAGACTTGAATATGATGTTCAGGGATGAAATATGGCCACCAAAAGACCTCTGCAAACTCTCTTAAGATTCTGGACCAAGTATGCAATTTTACTAGTAATTTGGGGTTCAAATCCCTCTGAGGTAAGTACTAAAAATGGCTTCCCAAATGCCTCCAAACCCACTCAAATTTCTGAATAGAGATAGGTAATGTATTAAAGATGTTATTAAAGTCTCATGTTCACCATTAATTGATTATTATATATGTTCCAACCCTCTCCCATTCAACTACAAAAATCACCAATTCGACCCTTGGGGAAATGGCACTATTTCTTATCCCAATGCAATTAAACTGAGTAAAAATACTTCAAATGCTCAAGTACAGTACATGAAACTTGTAGAATACATCCATGGAAGTATACTGATCACAAATAGATCAGATAATCATCCATTCATTCGAAATCATCAGGATTACATTGATTCACAATAGGGTAGTGGGGAAATGGCACTGTTCTTTCATTAAAATTGAGATTTATACATTTCTACTTGGAATTTCGACATGAAACTTTCTGGATATGAATAACAGATTATTTACTTCATATTACAAAAGAAATGGGGCATTATAAGCTCCCCCAAAGTGTACAATAGCTCACCAAAAATGCCCTCCCTCAAGGATCAAGAATATGCCATCAAAACTGGAAATGGTTGAAGGAGTGAGCTGCAATAGAAGAAACCATGAGCTGCCTTGTAGCTTACACCTGCAAATAAAGACTCCATTAAAGCTCCAAATGAAAGGTCTGAATGGCCTTTCCAATTACCAACTTGGATGGGAATCTTTCACCCTCAAAATTGGCTAAGGCAAGAAACTAGTCATCCACTAGCTCTCCCTCTTCACAAATGCAATTGCAAATTCTACAAATGATCAAAAGATGGTTTCATTCTTTGTTATTGACATTTATAAAGTTCTAATATCCTCCATGGGTCGAATTCCTTCCAAGAGACTCATGCCAACTCAAGTTGGGAAGAGATTCCAAAGAACGCCACTTGTACACTAATTCCTAGTCTCCCACTTCCACCAAATCACATGTGGAAGCATCTTATCTGCCCTAACACCCTTGAGTGCCCTCTTGGAGTTTATTTTTAACCCTGACATGTCATATATGTCATATGTCAGCCTCCAGGTCTGATTTGTGTCATAGGTTTCATAGCATCTTCATCATTGTTGTCATAGAGCTAGAGAATCTAGCCCAAGTGTCTCACTATATCCAAATTGCCTCTTCCTCTTCCATGGGAGTTACTCTTCCTCTATATTTCGAATTTGGATGAGTCATGCCATGAATAATACCTTTTGGACTCCCCCAAGTATGATACCATTCACCTTGAATTCGAATTGGTGAGAGAATGATGCCAAGTGTAGTGGGGAAATCTAGCCATATGTGGGTCCCACTTCCTCCATGTGTCTTCATGATCAAATGCCACTTTGATTTTCACTTGTATATATTTATTTAGCTCCTTTATTAAATATTTCTGTCATTCTAATGTTCAAACACCATTTATTATCTCTATTATTCCAAATTGCAAAGCTTCCACCCCAAACCTAGGAAAATAGTAATTTTCCTCCTTGGCAATTATTTGACCTTTAGCATCAATTTGACAAAATCTAATGAATAGGGCCAATGTGATTAGACCATTGTGACCCAATTCCAAATTTGGAACATGACAAAATCGATGATGGGTTTGTGTATGCAGCGGATGAAGATCTTTAAATTCATGGGTTTGTGTATGGAGCATCATGATAGCAAGCTCATCAACTTCTTGATCACTACACATTGATGATCACCAGGTATTTAAATTATTTTCTGTTTTATCTTGGATATGTTCTTCTCCGTATTCAAGATTCATTTCTGCTATCATCTTCTTATATTTGAACTGGATGTTGCGGTCTCTACAGGTGTCCCATCCATACGTGTTCGATGATCGGTTCCTTAAACGAGCTGAAGAAATATACAAGGGGTTTCTGTACCTTATCAGACATATGCACATTTGGGTATTCACTTCAATCTCGAATCTTCTGTTTTTATGCAAAGGGAAAGTCTTCAGAAACTGTATTTCCTCTTTTCTGGTACTGATTTTACTCACGGAAGGTTTTCGTATTGCTTTCACAATGTTATTTTACTGGAATGTATTGCTTTCACAATGTTATTTTACTGCAATCCATTAGCACCAAGAAGTATGCTTAGAGTCTTGCTGACTTACTAAATCCTACATAAAAACGCATGCATGATAATATACAGGTACATTGTGTTAAATTTGGATAATATAATGTTTGTTCTACCCACAGTCTTTTAATTCCTTACCTATGGTTTGATCGCCAATGCTTAATGAGCCTTTAGTTCAAGTAATCGTAGCATCTCTCAGAGTACTCTATAATGTGGAATTTTTTTTATGGAAAAAAATGGATAATATGAGCAGGTTCCTTCCATTGTTCACATTGTCATTAGTTTTTGAAGGGCGATTGTATAAGTTCACTGAAGACTGGTCTGGGAACCAAACATAATACCAAATTTTGTAGGAAGAATGTTCTCTGGAATCCAATCGTTTTTTGCAGGCATTTATTAATCTCTACACCAGCAATACATGTAGCTCTTCACGAAGCATAAATGGATTTAAAATTCATTGCTCTATCATGTGGCTGTCTCCATATGAAGATTTAGAATGAAAAAATACGGACTTGTATTGCAACAAGCTTCTTTGTCATCGCTTTTTCTCGTTTATTTTGGTTTCAAATGGAATCTCTTGCGCTGAAATTAAGTGGAAATCCAATCTGCACTAAAATTAAGTGGAAATCCAATCTGTATTGAATTTCAGTGCAATTAATTTCATCGGGAAAGATTGCTAAGTCTATACAAATTGTTTAGACTGCCACCATTTCCCTTCTCTTGCATTTAGTTATGTATTGTATTCCTACAGGATATCTATTTATCTTTAATAATGGCTAACATACCCTTGAAACATCGTAGAACTTGCAAAAAATCTAAGTTGTAGTTAATAACTGCAGGTAAAATTCACATCTCACCATAGTAGGAAGCATTGTTACATCTCAGCCTTTAATCAAACCACTACAGTCACTAACTTGCAAAATATTGCGTGCAATGAGAAATAAGAGTGTGCAGCGTTACATTCAGCCTCCTCTGTGCAAAGAAAACGATGAGATCATATAAGAAGAGTTTGATCTTGGCATCTGTAAAAAATTCCTTAGTAATGATCACTGGCACCTCGAATTTGTCCAGCAGGAAAACTCACTTTTTAGTGAATAATGTAATGCAATACATTGTATATATTTGCAATACTTTAATAATCTAATGCAATACTTTTCACTTTTCCATTTAGTATATATTTGCTTGATTTATTGAGTGATCCGTGAATCATGTTATTTGCTTGAGCTATTTTCCATCCTTTAGACAACACCCAATTTCATTTTCTGAGCTATATTTGTAGTCTGAATATTTTTGCACATGCAAAGGCCTCATTTAAATTCGAGAGCCTCATATCCAGATAGAATGAGTATATCCAAATAGAATGTTAATTATTAATATTTAAATTTGTCACCTTTATTTAATTAAATTTTAATTTTTTTGTTAAGAAGATTTAAGATTTTCAAGTCACAACCAAGATTGATTAAGATTTACAAGGCATGAGTCACCAATCTACCAATATTTAAGATTTACAAGGAACTTCATTGTGTAGGCAAATAAACCCTAATTGGCTACCATTTAGAATTGATTTTTATATTAGAAAACATCTTGATAAATTTATATTCATAAATTTACTTTTGAAGTTTACACCTTAAATTTTCAAAATGATTATAAAAACATTTGACAAAAAAATTTAATGATCAAACATATATTCATATATAATTTTTTAATTATATATATAAGATGATATATGGTAATATATATCCGACCATGGTACATACATTATGTTAATTGTTACAATTTTAAATCCATTATTACACAATACACAGTTTTAAATATTTAGTATTAAACTTGTAACTTACATATTTTGTTTCATTCTGTTATTACAAAATATTAATATTTTCACACTAGGTTTTATGCTTATATTCATTTAATGATCATGTTCTTCCAATAAAACATTATTAAGTATCCGTAAATTATATACAAACAATGTTTTAAAGTAATTCTTTATCGTTTGATCGTCGTTATTGATGTTCCGTCATATTTAATTTTTTAATTTACTTTTTTTTAAATAATATTTTTAAAATAATTTAATTATATATATGATTTATAATTGAATGATAAATATTTTCTATATATTATTTATTTTAATTTTAATTCTCCTAATAAATAAATAAAGCTATAAAACTAAATATATATATATATATATATATAAACAATGTTTTAAAATAATGTTCCACTATTTTAAAATACATAATAATTTTATTTTATATATTCAATATTATTAAATCTTCAATAAAAAATAAATTTGATTTTGTTAATGTTTAATTTGATTTTTTTAAATTATATAATTTTTTTTTTAAATTTAAAAATAATAATATTTTATATTTACTTATGTATAATATAAATATTATATTTATTAATCAAAGTGATGATCTTCAATTATTTCAATTTAAATTAAGTTGTTAAGTTAAAAATGATATAATTTATAATAACAAAAAAGGTATTTCATATAATATACATATAATGTATAAGTAGTTTTAATTATATTTTTTCATAATATTTTTTTACTTAAGTTTTTTAAGTTATTAATTTTGAATTGAAAATTGAAAATTATTTTATTATTTTTTTCCAAAGCGTTCCTTAAAATATATTAATAAATATATTGCCAAATTTAAATGTGATGTTGATGAAATTATACCCAACCATAGTCAACTAACATCATATAAACTCAATGAGAGCATAGTAGCTTTGTGGGTATAAAAATTCTCAAGTTTACATATTCTTTAATCTTATTTTAAGAAATTAATTTGAGATTTATTTACCTTTTTACATTACAATGATTATCAATTTACATAAAATTCATTTAATTAGAAGTGTTTAATAGATAAAATTCAAAAGTTTATATTTTTTATTTTTGATAAATTTATTTCAATTTATTAATTCATTTAATTAGAAGTGTTTAATAGATAAAATTCAAAAGCATAAATTATTAATTCTTGATCAATTTATTTAAAATTATTAATTAAACTAACTAAATTATTATTTTTTGATAAATTTATTTCAAATTTAAATGTGACATTGTGAAATTATGCTCAACCATACTCAACTAACATCATATAAACAGAATGAGAGCATAGTAGCTTTGAGGGTATAAAAATTCTCAAGTTTACATATTATTTAATCTTATTTTAAGAGATTAATGTGGGATGTATTTACCTTTTTACATTATAATGATCATCAATTCACATAAAATTCATTTAATTAGAAGTGTTTCATAGATAGAATCCAAACGTTTATATTTTTTATTTTTAATAATATTTTTTAATTTTAAGCTAAGATGGATTAAAATACAAGATTTGGTTTGGTTTTTGATATTTTGTCTCTTAAATAAATAAAAATATATTTTGCAAGTGAAAATAATTCATCCTATCCTATTATATATATAAAGAAGATGTGGTTTTTCACATTGAATCCACATCATCAAATCTACATCAATATGAATCCACATGCAACCCTTAAGTATGGAGCATGCCCATGAAATTTGAATTTGGATATATTTATCACTACAATTCCCAAGATCATTACTAAACCACATCCAAGAAACTAAAAAATTAAATTATATATATATATATATATATATATATATATATATATATTCATTGATATTAAATAATCAACACCACAATGAAATGTGTTGCATTAAAAACATACTTATAAAAACAAACTTTAATGATATTTTTGTTCATATAGACACAAAATATATACTAGCACAACCAATTAACTTCGTGTGGTCGGTGAATAACAAAAGGACACAAATTAAGTGCCACAAATAAGTTTTATGTTACTTGTTCTCCATGCATACTTGTAGTCACTCGTTGTCGATCTATGCTTCAGCTACATGTAAACCATGGTTAAATATAGTAAACCATGGTTAACCAAGTCAACCATTGTAAACCAATGTGAACCATTCTCAAACAACCAAAATCAACTAAAGTCAACCATGCATGAACAACCAAATTCAACCAAAGTCAACCGTTCCCAAACAACCAAAGTCAACCATGCCCAAACAATCCATTCACCCATGCCCAAAAAATGTAAGCCAAACTCAACCAAACGAAGAAAAACATGGCCAATCAAAACAACTAAAGTCAACCATAGTTAACCAAATCCAACCAAAGTCAACCAAATTCAACCAACCATAGTCAACCATGGTCAACCAAAATTAAAGCCAAAATCAACCATAGTCAACCAATGTCAACTGTTCTCAACCATTCTCTTCCACGGTCAACCATGTAGAACTAATGTCAACTAAAGTTTACTAAAATTCAACCATGGTTAAAAAAAGTCAATCATGGTCAAACATTGTCAACCATGTGTAATAATAGTCAACCAAGGTCAACCAAAAGTCATCCGTGGTCAACCATAGTTAACCATGGTCAGCTAAAAGTCAACCATAGGCCAACAAAGTAAGCCAAATTCAACCATGGTAAACCAAATTCAACCATGGTCAATCAAAGTCAATCGTTTTCCACCATGGTTAACCTTGGTCCGCAACAGTCAACCATGGTCAACGAAAATCAATAATGGTGAACCAAAATTCAACCAAAGTCAACCAAAAGTAAACCAAATTAAACCATGGTTAACCAAAAGTGAATCAAAGTCAATCAAAGTTAACCATGGTCAGCCAAAGTCAATTAAAAGTCGACCATGGTCAACCAAATCAAACCAAAAGTCAATTATGGTCAACCATAGTCAACAAAAAGTATACCATGGTCAACAAAATTCAATCATGGTCAACCATGGATAACCATGGCTAATCATGGTCAACCATGGATAACCATGGCTAATCATGGTCAACCATGGATAACCATGGCTAATCATGGTCAACCATAGTCAACCATGGTCTACCTTGCGCAACCATAGTCAACCAAAGTCAAATAAAAGTCAAACATGGTCAAACAAAGTCAACCATAGTTAACCAAAAGTCAACCAAAGTCAAACACATTATGGTTAATAAAAAAGTCAAGAAAGCTCAAGTAAAGTCAACCTTGGGAAGCCAAATTCAACCATGATCAGCCAGAAGTCAACTATGGTTGAATAAAAAAGTAAACCATGGTCAACTAATGTTAACTGTGGTCAACCAGATTCAGTTATGGTCAACCATAGTCAGCCAAAAGCAACCAAAAGTCAACCATGCCAATCAAAAGTCAACCATGGTCAAACAAAGTCAACCATGGTCAAACAAAAAAAAATCAAAGTAAACCAAATTCAACCATGGTCAACCAAAATCCTACCAATGTCAACCATGGTCAGCTAATGTCAACCATGGTTAAGCAAAAGTCAACCATGGTCAACCATAGTAAACCAAATTCAACCAATGTTAACCAAAGTCAACTGTGGTCAACCAAAGTCAACTATGGTCAGTCATAATCAAACATGGTCGAACCAAATGTCAACCATGCTCAACCAAAGTAAACCATGGTCAACTAAAGTCAACCATTATCAACCAAATACAACCACATTCATCTATGGTAAACCAAAGTCAATCTTGGTCAACCAAAGTCAATCATGGTCAACTATAGTCAACCAAAGTCAACCATAGTTATCCATTGTCAGCCATGATTAACCATGGTCAACCAAAGTCAACCATGGTTACCCAAAAGTCAATCATGTTCAAACAAAGTCAAGTATGGTTAATCATGGTCAACCATTGTCAACAAAAAATAAATCAAATTCAACCATGGTCAACCAAATCCCAACCAATTTCAACCATAGTTAAACAAAAGTCAACCAAAACATTAACCATGGTCAACCAAAATCATCCATAGTATACCAAATTCGACCATGTTCAACCAAAGTCAACCATTGTTAGTCATAGTCAAATATGGTCAGCCATGGTAAACCAAAGTCAACCATGGTCAACAAGAAGTTAACTATGGTTAAACAAAAAGTGAACCATGGTCAACTAAAGTCAACCATAGTCAACCAAATTTGTAATGGTTAACCAAAGTAAGCCATGGTCAACCATAGTAAACAAAAATCAATTAAAAATCAACCAAACCCAACCATGGTTATTGATGATCAACCATGGTAAACCATGGTCAACCGAAGTCAACCATGGCCAACCAAAGTCAACCATAAGTCAACCATGGTCAACCATTATCAACCAAATTCAACAATAGTCAACCCAATTCAACCAAATTCACCAATAGTCAACCCTATTCAACCATATTCAATAATAGTCAACTAAAGTCAACCCTTATGTCACCCATGATTAAGCAAATAAGTCAACCATATGATATTAAAATCAACTATATAAAGTCAACCATATGATATATTAAAATCAATCGAAGTTAACCATCACCAACCATGGGAAACTATAGTTAACCATAGTCAACCATTGTCAACCATGCTCAGCCATAGTCAACCATGGGAAACTATAGTGAGTCATGGTCAACCATTGTCAAGTATCGTCAACCACTGTGAACCATAATCAACAGTGGCTAACCATGGTCAACCATGGCTAACCACGGTCAACCAAAGTCAACCATGGCTACTTTGGTCAACCACCATTTTCCATGGTAAATCATGGTTAGGAAAAGTCAACCATGGTCAACCAAAGTCAACTATAATCAACCATAGTCAACCATAGTCGGCCATGGTCACCCATGTTCAACCAAAGTTAACCATGGTATACCATGTTAAACAATGGTTAACCAAAGTCAACTATCGTCAACGATGGTTAAACATCATCAACCATGGTTAACCATAATCATGCACAGTCAACCAAAGACATCTTGGGTAAACCATGGTCAACCATGGTAAATCATAGTGAATGATGGTCAACCATGGTCAACCATGGACATCCAAATTCAACCATTATCAAACATAGTCATCCATGGTCAACTAGGGTCAACCATACTCAACCATGGTCAAACGTTGTTAACCGTTATGAACCATAGTCAACCATAGTTATCCATGGTCAACCAAAGTCAACCATGGTCAATTAGAGTCAGCCATGCTGAACCATGTTCAACCAAATTCAACCATATTCAACCATGGTTAACTGAAGTTAGCCATGGTTAACCATGGTCATCCAAAGTCAACCATGGTCAACAAAATTCAACCATGGTCATCCATCTTGAACCATGTTCAACCAAAGTCAACCATGTTAAACAATGGTCAACAAAATTCAACTATGGTCAACCATGGTCAACCAATGTCAACCATGGTCGACCAACGTCAACCATGGTCGACCAAAATCATCCAGTATGAAGCAGAGTCAACCATTGACAACCATGGTCAACTAGGGTTAATCATAGTCAACCATGGTCAACCAAAGTCAACCATGTTCAACCATGGTAAACCATATTCAACCATGGACAACCAAAGTCAACCACAGTTAACCAAAGTCATGCATGGTCGACCACGATCAACCAAAGTTGATCATTGATTGACCATGGTAAACCATGGTTGACTTTGGTCAAGCAAAGTCAAACATGCTTAATAATGGTCAGCCAACCATGGTCAACCATTGTCAACCATGCTTAACATTTGTCAACCATGGTCAACCAAACATGATCAATCATGGTTAACCATTATATTTAATTATTATTATTATTATTATTAACTATATTATTTATTATTATTTAATTTTAATTAATATTTTTTTTATTAATAATTAGTATTTTTTTTTTATAATAACAATTATTATAATAAATAATAATTAAAACTCTACAAATTTTCCTCTCACACCAACCATCAACTAGCAAGCCATATTAGAAATTAATATGGATTATATACGTGGATCGACGTATATTGACATATCAACTATATTTAAATGTGTGGCTATGGTTGATATATGCCAATGGACATATATAAGCCATATTAATTATTAATATGGCTTGCTAGTATAACAAGGCATTTAGACTAACAAAGAAACATACGAAAAAGCACAAGCATTAAGAAAATTGAAATAGATATGATGTACTCATATCACCCTATTTCCAACTCACTGAAATTTCGCAAAATCACAATCAATTTATTGTTGGAATTACAATTTTATCCATTCCGTAGAATTTAGAAACCATTATAGTCCAAAGTTTTAGCGGTAGGAGAAAGAAATAACTTTTAATTTTAGTTGTAGGAGAAAGAAATAACTTTTAATTGAAAGATTCAATGCATTTTCATCGAAAAGAAAATACTGATGTCAAAATAATGTCATCCGCGAAAGCAAGAAAAAAAAACCTGAACCAAAATCAAATCCATATAGGGGGTTGGGTATTAAGAAGATTTTAGGGCTTATCCTAATTTATCGGTGGCAAATATTTAGGAGCGAAAAAGTTTCATGGCAGCTTTTTGAAAGTTGAAACGACGAGATTCTGTTATTTTATTCATTTATTCCTTTCAACTTTGCCGGATTATTATGGAATCTTGAGTTTTTTCAATTAGTTGAATAAGATTATTATTTCAGATCGTCCTCTTTTCAAACTTCATCAAATTTGTCCAGTAAAGTATTGAATAGTATTAATCATGTTTTTACGAGTCTATTTAAGAAGATAGAGAGTGTACGTAGTAGACTATATAAAATTTTCGAGGATATAGAATAAAGAAATTAAGATTGACATGTAACCATATGTTAGCAATGGAATATAATTCCGTTTGGATTCAAAGTTCATACATTCGAATTAAAAATATACAAATATTTAAAAACGAAGAAAAAAATATCTAAACTAATGTATTTTTGATAAAGTTGTAATTAATGTATTTTAAAAGGTTTTAAAATAATATATTTTTATAAAATTTTAATTAATGTATTTTTTAAAATTTTAATTATATTTTATTAATTTTTTTGAAAACAATTATAATTTATGTTTTATTAATTTTGAAAAAAAAAATTAAAAATGTAAAACAATTTAATAAGGTTTATAAAAGTTTTATCTTGGAATTGGATAGAAAAGGATACATTACATTAAATGGGTTTTAGCGAGAAAGATTAAAGCATCTTTGATTAATGTCCTTGCTGTTAAAAATTGGCAATGAATATGCACCCCGCAGTAGACAATTTAAGTCTGCTGCAGGGGCTCTGACATACCTTCAAATTCTGTGCACAGTCAGAACTTTTCGGTAAGCGAAATCGACGCATCTCCATATCTATCATACCATATCCATACCCATCATGATGCAATGGAGAATGCCCATACCATCGCCTGACCCATGAACCCGTTCGATTGGATGGATACCAATTACCCCATGCGTCATCGATGGAATTTGAATTTTGTAAAGGCGCCAGGGGTCTTCAATTTGAATTGTTTCGCCCGCCACAGATTTAAATTTGAATTTTTTTTTCCCGCCATGGATTTGAAAAAGGGAAGCAATCAGTAATGGCTGCATAGATCTTTGGACATTCTTTCACAAGTAAATTGAGGGCGTAGTAAATGAGAGAGTTCACTACGATGCGGCCTTCCTGAGGAGGATTGCAGTCTAAGAGGTAGCCGAGGAGTAGATGCATGGATCACAAATCTTCCAAATGCGACCAATTTCGAAATTCTCATTTTCAGCAATGATCACGTAGTTACTAGTACTTTTGTACTGTAGTCTCTCAGCCAAATAAGAGTAATATTTGCGAATCCAAAGAGAAAATTGTAGAGCGAGGGGGGTCGAACAATCCTCGAAAGTTTGGGACACCGCCACTAGTGGCGTTGTATCGGAGGAGTGTTTCATTTGTTGTTCTGCTTCAGCAAAAACACAGGGAACAGCATCCATTATCAATCGATGAATGAGTGCTAAAGACTTCACAGTGACCATCCAGTTTTTTGTTCGGTGTTGAGCTATTTATATATCACTATAGATAGCCTTCATAAAATGTCAACCCGGGAAGGTAGACTTAGAGGCACAAGCACAGGAAATGCAGGATTGAAATCTAAACTAGTCTAACCTAATGTCTGAAAACACACACACTATTTGAAATCAAATCTAAAGCTAAGAAAACTTGAAATTGAAAGGAAACTAATCTAGTGCTAAAATATAAAGCAAGAAATTGAATTTGAAATTCATTTTGCTAAAAAGAAAATTTGAATCTAATCAATCTATAATGTCTCTATTCCTAAACAAAACACTTCTAAATCAACCTCTAAGAATAACAAGAACTGAAATGCATTGCCTTAAAAATGAAATATAAATCTGATCTAGTTCTAAGGCTTTTGCTTATGAAAATCAAAACAGTGCTGAACTGAAGCAAAAAGGTGCAAAACAGGTGCAGAATCAAAAGTGCAGAACGTTTAACAAGGTGCAGAACAGAACAGGAAGTGCAGAATGGAACAGTAACACTTCTTGCTTTGTTTCAAACTCAAATTAATTTCTAGTTTCTCGTTTCCATTTTAATTTAGTTTCTAGTTTCCCCTGTTTTCTATATTCTATTTTTTAATCTAACTCTAAAGAAATTACTATTCTATTCTTCAATCTACAAAAGCCATAATTAAAATTTCCACTTTCCATAAATAACATGAAACCTGTTTATCCAAAATGCTAACTCTATTCTTAATTATTTCTATCAAATTATTCATCTAAAATCAAACCTACATTAATCCCATGCTACTTTCATATAAAGAACTACACAATCCATTTAATCTAACCAATATAAAATTATAACAAAAACAACAATCCATCAACATTCAACCTATTTCTATGAATGTAATTCTACAAATCTGTAATATAAGTTAATCTAGAATTTAACTATTAACAAGTAATCTAACTACATTAACAGAATGCATTCAATTGAATCTACAGTGCTCTGATCGGAATCCTAATATGTTCGTTATTTTAATAGAAATCTACAATCTAGTATATACACAATCTAAGCTTGGCAAACAGATTCAAAACTTGAACAATGTTATCCTCTACAACGTGCTTCTATCTCCTGCAATCACACTATCTCTTCATGCCTGAAAATTTAATGAAACATTTTCATTTTCAATCTTAATCAAATACCCTACGCTCCGTGCACTGAGCAAACTCTAATAGAATGAAATCTGAACTATATATCTTTCTAATCTATCATTTATAAAACAGATTCAATAACACAGTAATATAGAAAGCAATGATCTCTTAAAAAAAACACAACTCTAACATCTACTATAATGAAATGAGGAGATCCACTACCTCTGTTGGTGGGCCCTCCCACAGAGATAGAGATCTCTGCTATGCCTCAGGAAAGATCAACTATCATTCTATATCCATTCAAATAGAGCTACTTCATTCAAAGGCACACCTTGCTAAACACAGTAAATCAGCTTCATATATTCCAAATGCTTTCAACAATACTCATTTCAAGAGTTGTATACATCCCTAGCTCTCTTCTATTTCCATCTCAAGCTTTATTTATACATGAACAAATGGACAAAATCCATCCCAAAATTCAGAAATTCGAGCAACTACCCAGAAAACGGCCAACACCAAATCTGGCAAAACCACGTCTGTTCCGGAAGGGATTTCTTCACATTCGTTCAGAAATTCTGAAAAATGCCCGCGGTTAGGGGTAAATGGGGCCATTTGTGAAGTGGGTTTCGAACCGTTTTGAACAATTCCCAACCGTTTGCTCAGAAATTCAGCCCGAAATCAGGGTCCTGATCAAGGACGGAAATGCCATTTTGAGCGAATGACATCCCCAGAACAGCACTGGATAACTGCACCTGCATCCTGGAAGCGATTGGAAATCAAACAAGATGTTATCCTGAGCAATAAAATCCCCCAAATCTCTGGTTCAGCCAACATAGATCTTCTTTGGAGCGCCGGGACAAGCGTTGGGCCAAATAACCAAAAGACTCCTGTATAAAAGAAATAAAGACTCATTAATTGACCCATTATTAAATGAAAACTAAAGGTTCCATTATATACATAAAACAAAGCAAAATAATAAATAAACAATTAAAAAGTCACTTACCAAAGCTCCTAGCAATGTTGCTCTTCAAAAGGCATAACCATGCACAAAACAACACTAAATAAAGCTGATGATTACTTGGTTTCATGAGACTTAAACTAGAAAATATTGTGCTGAACAGTCAAAATAGGAGGTCAACATTCGGCTTACCCGCTCTTCGGCAGCTTGTTTTATATAACGTCTTAGCTCATAATTTTCCGTTGCAGACAACAAATTGAGGAAGTATTTTTCCTTGGGAAGGATATGATTGTGTCGTGTAGCTTTAACAACTGTAATGTCTATATCCGCAAGCCTGGTATTGATTGATGGAGGCGTATTGACAAAACCAACATAGCTCATATTGGAAAATCCAACAAAAACGCCGTCCTTCAGTGCCCCAATCTTCCCTAAATGCGCAGCACATATACGACAGCTGCGCATATACATAAGTTTTCATATATGCGCAACAACTTTCGTATATGCGCAGCTGCGCATATACGAAAGCTTCCGTATATACGCAGTTGTGCAAATACGCAAGTTTCCATATATGCGCAACAACTTTCGTATATACGTAGTTGCGCACATATGGAAGCTTCCGTATATACGTAGTTGCACATATATGAAAACTTCTGTATATACTCTTACGCATATACGAAGCTTTCGTATATGCATATATACGGAAGCTGTTGCGCATATACGAAAGCCAATGCATATACAGAAGCTTCCATATATGGGCAACAACTTCCGTATATGCCTTGCGCATATACGGAAGCTGCACATATTCAGCTACGTAACTTCCATATATGCGCAGTTTCCGTGTATGCACAACAACTACCGTGTAGTGTATATACTGGTATATACACCAGTCTATATACCAAAATATACACTGGTGTATATTTCGGTATACTGTTGTATATACTAGTATATATACTGGAAGATACACCAGTGTATATACCAAAATATACACTGGTGTATATTTCGGTATATAGACTGGTGTATATACCAGTATATACACCAGTCTATATACCAAAATATACTAGTATATATACCAGAATATACATTGGTGTATATTCTGATGGTGATGAGATAATGATGAAGATGATGATGATGATGATGGTAGTGGTGATGAGGATGATGTCAACGATGATGATGATGATGATGATGATGATGATGATGATGATGGTGATGACGACGACGACGATGATGATGATGGTGGTGGTGGTGGTGGTGATGACGACGACAACGATGTCGATGATGATGATGAAAATGATGATGATGATGATGAAGATGATGAGGATGATGATGATGATGAGTATATTTTGGTAGGGTGATGACAAAGATCAGGATGAAGATGATGATGATGATTTACACGGTATATACACCAATGTATATTCAGGTATATAGACTGGTGTATATACTTGTGTATAGAATCGTGTATATATCGATATATAGAATCATGTATATACCAATATAAGTAGGACAAGTATATATATTAGTGTATATATCGGTATATACACTGGTGTATATACTGAAATATACACTAGTGTATAAATGGATATGCCTATATACCGGAATATAAACCAGTGTATATACCGGTATATACACCAGTCTATATACCGAAATATACACCAGTGTATATTCCGATATATAGACTGGTGTGTATACTAGAATAAACACTAGTGTATATACCTGTATATACACCAGTGTATATTTCGGTATATACACTGGTGTATATTCCTATATATAGGCATACTAGTGTATATAGGCATACCAGTATATACACAGTGTATATTTCAATATATAGGCATATTGGTGTATATAAGCATACTAGTATATACACTAGTGTATATTCCGGTATATACATTGGTGCATATTCCAGTATATAGACTGGTGTATATTCTGGTATATACACTAGTCTATATACCGGAATATACACTGGTGTATATTTCGGTATATAGATTGGTGTATATACACTGTGTATATACTAGTATATACACCGATGTATATACTATTATATACACTAGTGTATATACGAGTATATACACTAGTGTATATACAAGTATATATGTATATATACTAGGTATATATTGGTATATATACTAGTTTATGCACCATTCTCGTAGACATCAAATTCTTTGTGCTTCCTCCATGTAATATCCCGCTTTCTCCCTTAGGATTTATGCAACAAAAAGTACAACTGTTGTAACATCCCATTTTTATATCCCTATTATTTTTGGTAAATATAATTGTACCGAGTGAAATGAGGTGCACTCGGCTCATAAAATAAAAAATTATGGAAAGTACTTAAAAAAAATCCATGTTGGTTCATAAAATAAAATATTATGAAAAGTAATTAAAAAATAGATGTTCGCTTATAAAATAAAAACTTAAAACTTAAACCCAGATCTATCAATCAAGAGAGATCAAATTTCTTCGTTTAAATTAAAAAAAAGAAATACACATCAAGAAATTGGATCCCTTTTGGTACTTGATAGATACGGGTTTAAGATGGATCTATGCTGGTAGTTATATACATTAATCCGTAGACAGATGTCTCTGAGAATGTGGGGATTGTATCATCCCCAGACGACGGTCCTAGAATTGATCCGTAGACAGATGTCTCTGAGAATGAGGGGATTGTATCATCCCCGGACTTTGGTCCCAGAATTGATCCATAGAAAGATGTCTCCGAGAATGAGGGGATTGTATCATCCCCGGACTTCGGTCCCAGAATTGATCTGTAGACATCTGTCTCCGAGAATTGATGATAGGACTGCATTGTCCCTGGACATTTGGTTCAAAATGTACGTGATAGGATTGCATTGTCCTTGGACTCATGTCCTAAAATGATAAGGATTGATCATCTTAGAAGTAGATCTTGATTGCATCATCCATAGACATGAGACTTGTCTAAAATTGATAAGGATTGATCATCCTGAAATTGGATCATGTGTATTGCAGATTATGCTACTATGACGATGTTGATGATCGTGTGATGACGATGCTAATGATTGTGTGATGACGATGACGATGCTGATGATTGTGTGATGAAGATGTCGTAGATCGAGATGATCCAGATGCTGTAGATCGAGATGATCCAGATACTGTAGACCGAGAGATCCAGATGACGATCTTGTAGATGTTTGGGTACTGTAGAAGATGAAGACTCAATACTGAAGATGTTGATGTTCTGGTATTGAAGATCTTGAAGATGTTCCAGTAACTGTTTGAGTTACTGATGATGTATAAAGAAAGCTTCCAATGATTTCTAGATGTATCATGTACCATGTAGTTGATGACTCCTTGCTCCTGCAGATGTTGTTATAATATCCTTCTCATTAAGGGGGAGTGTTGAAATATTGTAACTTCAAAGAATATTATATTTGTATTTTATTATTCCGAAGATGGTACATTCCTCCGTGGTGACCCTATCATATATCCAGAGATGTTTATTCCTCTGAGAGAGTGTGGTAACTAGGGTTATTAGATCTCCCATGTGAGGTCGGCCCTGAGTTTATTATTTGGGGGTTATTAGACTCTCTTGGGAGAGGTCGGCCCCATTAGGGTAATAAGCTAAGGTCAGTTGGGAAACAAGTATAAGTAGAGGAGGTTGTTCCTCACTTATCTCATTCATTCATCCACTTGGGAGTAGCACACAAGTGAGAGAGAGGTTTGTAAAGGAGGAGAAGGAGCTCTAGTCTTGGACTACATCTTGTATTTGGTTGATTATCTATATTGAGGAAAGCTTTGCTGGGTTTTCTACCCCATGAGGGTTTCCCAGGGTAAATCTTTGTCTATCTTGTGATTGTGTTTTTTCCAATGATCTTGCTAATCAAATTAGGCTAAAATTAATAGTATGTACATAATTAAATCAAAGAGTTATCATATTTAATTATTGAATAATTAGACTTATTATTTATAAAAGAAAAGTTTACTTATGTAAATAACATGCATAAAGGTTATGCATAAGATATTTCTCATGTTACTATTATTATTAATATTATTAATAGTATTATTATTACTTGTGATCTAACTTAAAGATACATCTAATTGTAACAAAATAAAGGTCCTAGATCAACTATGAGTGAATAACTAATAAAATATATTTCATAGATATTATAATTCAAATTAAATTAAAAGTTGAATATTATTATTTAAACTCAAACAGCTATATTCCAAACAAACTCACCTATATAAAGAAGGGCAGATCCCAAGAGAGGGATCATATTTTCCTACTATCATTCTCTTATGGTATTGGAAGAGAATTATTCCACAAAACTGGAGGAGCTTACTACTTTTCCCAGATCTGATCAGCAGCCTATCCTAGATCCTCTATTTCTCTCATTGCATGTTGGAACCAGCTCGGGGGGATCCATTTAGAACCAGGAATGATCTAAGGGTCATGGTTGGGAGGAACATGGTAGTCCCAAGGTTATTCAGCTAAAAATAACCCTACAAGTCATCTAGGTCAATACTTTTTCCATTAACTAGTGTTTGAGTGTGCAGGTTCTGCAAGGGAAGATCAAGCATCAAGAATCAGGTATGCACTATAAATTTTCCATACAGTTCAATTCAATTTAGAAATTAAAGTAGGAATTAAGATATAGCATTCATGTTTCTGTACATTATAGTGTTATTTCCATTTTTTTTGGAGCAAGGGCCAAATGGCATGGGCTCTGAGGGTTTAAAATCTAGGCTTAAGTTTCATTTATCATTCCTATTGAATTTAAACATCTGCCCTAAACTGTTACAAGGATCTTGCAGGGATAACCTAGCTAGCATGTGCTAGATACCTATATAGATAGAATCACTAATATCAAACTGTTATTAAATATCGTTGATACCTGAACCATCATCCTTACAATAAGGAAATCGCGTTTCTCAAACCCTTAACACTATACTTTTAAACTATTCAATTATGAAAAGGCTAGGGTCTCACACTTTCTACCGAGGATCTCCCAAGGGTCCACAGGAATTCTTCACAGAACCAACATAGTCAAATAACTTAGTTTCTTTCATTTATTAATTTCAAGGAATAAAAAAATAACGCAGGTTAGGTTTACGATACTCTCTGCCAAACTTTTAAACTTTGAGTATCACTGGTATCTTCAAACACGCAGCATAAGACTACGCAACCACTTCCAAGCAAAACAAACCACCAGGCACAATTTCCCTATCTAGGGTTTTCGGTATTTTTGTTGTCTTCTTATGATCATTTAAATCACAAACTTAGACAAAACCCAACATCACAACACAGGAATAAAAAATGCTTAATCCAACATTCACCCTTTAAATAAACATTCATCCATTTTGAAATCACGACGTCTTAGGGTCAAACCCCTGTCTGATAAGTTTTACATTTAAACTACACTATAGAGATCCCTTGATAGCATGGACCTCTATCGGTTCATAGCCTTTTACCAACTTAAACGCAGCTTAAAACATTACAGAAAATTATCTTTTGTCTACACTAGGGTCAAAGCGTCGAGCCACATCAAAAGAAAACTAAAGTCTAGGGATCGAATCCCTTGACTTGCCATCACAACCATAAAACGTAGGACCCAGAAAGCAAAACACGATATCATTACCAATGCTAGGGCTAAATTCATAAGACCACATAAAAATAAGAAATTTAAAGAACTATTAAACCCTGGGTTTGCCGTACATATAAAATATAGAGAATAATTACAGTTAGAAGTCTATAGAAGACCCCAGAAGTTAACATTTACACCGTCCATTTATACAAAGCACTAAATCTAAGACAACTCCAGAACACATCCAAACGCCATAAACCAAGTCGCATTTCAACTACAAATTTAAATAGCATTACATTATCAACAATAGGGAAATCAAGCCCATCGTTACAGTATGCCCAGGTAATTAAAGAAGTGTTCTTCCCATTCTCAACAACTGGAGATAGCCTATTACATGAAAACATTTCAGCCATTACAAAGTGCCTTTTTTTCAACAAAAACGAAATACCCAGTACTGGAAGCTCAAGGTTGGTACAGGAGGTAAAACAAAGAATCCACTCCTTCAAAGAATCCTGGAGGTAAAACAAAGAATCCTCTCCTTCAAAGAATCCTGGAGGTAAAACAAAGAATCCTCTCCTTCACAATAAAATCGCCATACAGGCTAAACACCCAGACAAAGTTGTGGTGTATTACATTTAAGGAGTGTATCGAATCTAGTCCTAAGTTTCCACTCTAAATCCAATACTCAAAACCTACGCCTTACATTACAAAGTATACCAACTGTAGAAAAACTTATGTTGAAGGGAGGAGGGGGCCATTAAGGCACCAGACTTACCCCAGTTGTGTAGCTGCGCCTATCTCCATAACCAGCTCAACCGACCATCACTCGGGTTCTTACCAGTGTCAAACCCTGAGACAAGTTAGTTAATCCTCAAACCAAATCGATACTGCTGAAAACAAGTAAAACGAAACCAATAAACAAGTTGTTTACCTCATTCATTCATGTAGTTAGCAAGGCTAGCCTGCCATAGGTGCCTCCGGGGCCTGGAGGGTTTCATCCTCCTCTTCTCACAAGCAGAAATGAACAACTACGAATTGTTGCACCAGGGTCAATCAACCCTTAGGGTTTAACCCTAAAAGTGCTTACCAGCTGGCTACCACTATTATCGTTGGATTCCATTGATGTGTTTCCCATTCCATATGCCTTTATTGGTACCCCTCCTTTTCTATTTTCGAAGTTCCTTCTAACTCATAAGATGGCTTTAATCATTGGTTAGGGTAATGTATTCAAGCACATATTTATGTTCACGCAAATTCCAGGAAGTAAAACACCTAGATAATTCTTTTGGGTACCTACACCACCAAGTAAAGTCAAACTTTAGCATAAAATGCGAAGAAAGCCTGGCCTAGGATGCCAGAGTCCACCCCTCCAAACATAAAGATGCCCTTCTAAAATACAATCATGTGAGGAGATAATCGACAAGTTAAAATCATATAGATATAACTGGTAAATGGAAACGGCAATAAGAATGCATATAAACATCCAATCTATCAACCAAGATATAAACCATTAGCCGAAGGGATTGTATAAACAAAGAACCAAAATTCATTTGCTTCCGCAGAACCATACAGTCGAAACCCAAAAAACTTTGATTGTAACCCATAGTTGTTTCTTGGACGAGAGCATCGTATATCAAAGCCATTTATAACCTTACATTTCTACAAGTGTTTTTCTCAGTGCTGAGGTTAATTTACTAAAACATCTAGATAAAAGGGTAGTATTATGGTGCATAGAATTTTTTTTAATTTTTTACCGTTTTAGGGACATTACAAGAAATCCCATAAAGGTATTTAGACACTCGACCAACACAAGATGAATGGATTTATTTAGTTGTGGTAGAGGAGCTTCAAATTACTTGATAGAGGAAATTTTAGTTTCTCTATTCTTATTTCTCACACCCACGGGGTTTTCATGGCATTTAAGCAAGGATTTACCAAGCTTTATATAGAAAGCCTTATAGTTCCTTTTTTTAAATGGTTATAAATATAATGCCTCAAATTATAGCTCCATTATGATTAGTGATCTTACTGTTTTAAAGTTATATGGTATAATTTTAGAAAATAAGATTAGCATGCAGCTTAAAAAACATGATAGAGAGCTAATACGTCAATTTTTGAAGTTATCTCTCAACATTATATGATTTAATTACTCTTAGGATTATAGGTGAAGAGTGTTAAAATAAAAAGGAGAATCTCATATGTTCTTCTGTTGACTTCAAAAAATATTTTGATACCATTATTGGAAATAACTTATGGAAAACATTGGGAGATATTGGGGTTCAATTCAAGTTGCACACTATAGTGTTAAGGTTATATGAGAGATTCATTACCAAATTTATTAGAAACAAGAGTTGGTCATAAGAAAATAATTGTAATATACGTATCAAGTAGTGATATACTTTGTCCCCTAGTCTTGTTATTATTTATATAGACAATTTAGTAGCTTGCATTGTTGCTAGTATGAACCTCACAAGAGTAGTTATCATCCTCCTCCTAAGCTTAAATTTCTCAAAACAATTTGCACCAACTCTCAAAGTACTGAGTAAGATAACAAAACAAAGATATCATCATCAAATCTCGAAGTTTTACTTATCCAAATTTTGTTTGAGATAAACCAAAATTTGGAAAAAATCCCTTCATAAAAGTATTTTTGAATTGACATCCATCATAAGATAAATTAAGAATACACTATTGAAAAGATGAGTGAATATTGAAACTTATCTTTTTTAGATCTTAAAAATTGTTTTAGAAAATCCTTTAAAAAATATTCTTTTAATACACTATTTGTATTTTTATTCAATACTATTAATAAAAACTATTATATAAAATTATAAAGTTTTAAAATTTAAACTTTTATACAAACATACCATTAAGATTGTAAATCTTCTCTTTCAATGAATCTCAATTATTCTTTTAAAAATAGTTATATTTTAACATAACTATCAATTAATAATCAAAACCATTTTTAATTGAATATATATTATAAATATGCTTTTATTAGGGATTATTTATAACACTCTCATCATAATAATTAATAAAGTATATATATATATATATATATATTTCCAGCAGAATATATATATATATATATATATATATATATATATATATATATATATATATATATATATATATATATATTATTTTGATATTTCATAAATAAAACACGTTAAAGGAATTTTTTTTGGACAATTTTCATCGTAAGTTGTTTTTTTATAAATTATTTACAATTTATAATATATTTTAATTTTAATCTTTTTTTTGTTTGCTAGCCTTTGGTTTAAGAAACTATGACTCGGAGGTATTTAAGTAGTCTAACTCACCCGTAAAGGGAATTGAACCCAAGTTCCTATTGTGATTTTATTCTTTTAATTATATTATATTGTAATTTAAAATATTGTGAATATACACATTTAAAAACTAAAAAATGATATTTTAAAATGAGAAATACACAACATTAAAAGTTAGAATTTTCTTATAAATTTCATTATTTTAAAAAAATAATTTGATTGGTAAAACTACTTTGCTGAAAATTTTAAAAAATAGAGAGATTTCATTAATTTTTTTAGGTTATGTTAATTTATTTTCAATACAAACAAATTTTTCTACTTATAAAAATTGTAGTATTATATATATATACTTAGCCCACCGAGTTAGGGCCTGTAATCAAGATTGATAATTCAAAATTAAAATAAAATGGAAACCCTATTTGTTCTTCTATCCTCACACCATAAAAGATAGATAGCACTGAATTCAACCAAATAATGCATGCCTTCTATTGTAGATAGAGTTAAAAATAGTAAATAACATGACCCTGCTTTAAAAAGATAAAAATAAGAACTTCATAAATGATATATCCACAAAAAGAAAAAAATTTGATTAGAAAAAGATAATACTCTAACCCCCATATATATGCCTTAAATGTCTAGTATCATGAAACATACTATATACTCTTTGTTATAATCTTTTGAAAACATATAACAAGTATATTGCTTAGAACAATACCGAGGAGCTACATTTTCTTGAACACTAAAATATTGAAATGGGTGAGACCTTGTGATATTCATATTTTCATGGATCTCATTTACTTAGTACTATGAATGCGTTAATCTTAGTATAGTAGAAGAAATATCTTTATATAGTAGAAAAAATATCTTTTAATATAATAATAGGCTTTTTACACTCCAACAAATTTAGGTTATCCACATTTAGCCAATAAATTTGTTATTCAAAAAATTTAGGTTATCCACATATTAAGCTAATTAAAATTCTTATCTAAAAATTGAAACCATAATATTATTTAATTGTTTGAAAGAATTTAAAATTTAAATATTTATTTTTACATATAGGTGAAATGTAACATTGTTTCCCTTAATTTTATTTGTAATAAAAGTGTTATCATTGTTTCAATAAATTTTCATGTTTCATGAGATATCATATTATTTATTTAATTATATTAATGAAAAATTAACTCAATGAAAAAATAAATATTTAAATTTACAATTTTTTGATAAATCTATATTTATTGACATAAATCAAATGATTAATATAATTGTTACTAATGTAAGCTAATCACATACAATACAGTTTTCACTATTTAAAGTAATGTGATTGTTACTTATAATATAAACTAATCACATACAGTACAATAATGTAAACTAATCATATATAATACAATATATTACTTATCACATACAATACAATACATTACTAATCACATGACGTAAGACTCCTCTTGATTACAATGGCTCCTCTTGGTTACCGTGGAGTGGCATGTGATTGTAATTAGTTGTATACGCTACATATATCCAAGATTATTCATATTCACATAAGAAGTTTCCTGACTGTGGAATGGCATGTGATTAGCATACATTCAAGATGTATGATGTAAGTCTCCTCTTGGTTACACATTTCACGATCACCTTAAACTAAATTCTTAGCATAGATTTAGATTTTACAATGTTTAGTATAATGTTTGAGGTTTTTGTTGCAAATTTGTAAGTATTATCTTCAACATAACCGAAAGAGATGTTGCGAATGCTATTGCAATATAGTGTGTCCTTTCTTCTTCCACAACCATAACATGTTGTGGATATTGTTGCAATGTATTGAACATCGTTGGTTCATATACACTGGTTTATATGCATGCATCATTTTTATCTTTAATCTGAATAAAATTCAAAATTAAACTGACAACATACATCACATTTAATTAATACATAAAACTGCTCAAATGTTATGATAAAGTTACATTTTTGGAGAAAATTGCTATCTAATATATATATGTTCAATGAAAATAGAAATGGTCAACCCAAAAAAAACCACCGCACTTGTAAACTTTTGGAATTCCACAAGTCAATAATTTAAAGCGACCACTTGGAGTTATTTTGTAAACCCACGTTCAATCGTTAGCCAAAAAATATCACTGCACCTACAAACTTTCATAATTCAGCCTGCAGATGATCTAACAGACCACTCTAGAGTTCTTTTATAAACCCACATTCAGTGCTTACTAGATTTGCAAGAAAATTATTTGTTGTTTAGTAACTAGAAACAGTAACGTTTACAGGGAAGAAACAAATATTTGGCCAAGGTCATACTTTAGCATTGCTTCTCAACTGTTTTTTCGGTCTTTTCGGGCCTCCACCAAGATAAATGCTCAGGGACGTGTCGCCTAGGGAGTTTTCTGGGCACAACCACACAAGACCAGGTTGAGAACTAGTTTTGGTCAAGTTTCATTGGTTTGTCGTTCGCCCACAGCCGAATAGGTGATCCCCAACAATTGTTTTCTATGATGGTATTGAACACATTTATGCACAATACTTGCATTATCTACGGCGTAGAATTTTTTCTGTATGTATTAATTAGATCTATTCAGAAAATTGTTTTCATTCCATTAATAAATTTTCAAAATAATTTGCAAGATCATGGAATAAGAGAATGCAGAAAATCTGTACAAACTAAGCCATGTTTTCTACATCTTCTGTTTTTAGTGTAATATCACACTTGGATTTTTCAACATCAAGAGAATTAAACTCTGACAAAAGCATGATGGAAATGAAACTTTTATTGATTTCAATTACAAAGAGATCCACAGGGCTAACAATCATGAATCTAGAATTTATGTGGAAGTTTCAAAAATTAGAATACATAGACAAGTCCACTTTGATATTGAATTTCATTCAATAAAACCTATCCTTGTCCAAATTGCATCTAGATCCTGTGTGAGATCTCTGCCTTTCAGAGTCGTCCTAATGCCTTCATACACCGAGAACGAAGTTATTGCGCTCTGGGAAAGCTACGTAGCAATGATCTCGTGAGGTGGGATCCTCTCAAAATCCCTGCCACCATTGTCTTCTTCATCATTAATGTTAACATCAACTATCCCATGAATTTCCCAGTAATTATCTTTTCTCTTCTCTTTCCATTACATCTGAAACTAAGCGAGAATATTCACAGGTGCAGAAGATTGATGCCTTGTTCTATTATTCTCTTCATGACGAGATTCTTCTGGAATAATCTTCAATGATCTCCTACTATTATTACTATTTCCGTCCTTAGTTCCCTTTGCTCTGCACCCTGTGACAACATTACACTGATTTTCTTGTAAGCCAACCTTCTTGGCTTCAGTATCATTAACACCATCCCATGTATCATTCTCGTTAAAATATTCCATCATCTCACAATAATCATCAAGGCTTCTAGACTGCTGAAACCCAAAGAGCTTGTAAATATGATATTTCTCCTCAATTTTAGGCTTGGCAAGCATAGAACTACTCCCATCCATGGTAACCCAATATTTTTCTTCAAAATCCCACTTCTAAAATTCTATATTAAGCCTATCATTAGATTGAGCGAATTCTAAGATTTTTGGCTCCACGTAGAGCTTCCTCCCAAAAACTTTGCCAAAATAGATATAAACCAACTCTTGATCACCGCATGTGAAGCTACCCGAATCCTGAGATTGAACAAATCTAAGTTATTTTTTGCAGGCCCAATATTTTTCATTTGTCCTCTCTGTAATCACCACGAGATCAATTTTCATGAGAGCTCTGCTCCAATATCTTGTGTGCTAGTACTTTTTGAGGCCTAAAACAAATTTTCAAGAAGTTATGCAATCTGTCAGGCTGAAATCCGACACGACCATGATCAAAATCCGAATAACTATACATTTTTCTGGTTTTTCTTCTTTGTCAAGTTTTAGAAGTCAAAATATGAACCTGAAAAGGAACTAATAGCCAAGAAAGAAAACCAGAAGCTCAAAGATCTTTATAGTTTCTGACTCTGAAGATTTGGAAAAACGTGACAATATTTATGGAATGGAATTTGAACGCTCATTTACCATGACAAATGACTTCAACGCATGTTCGTCACAGTACCAACATACCCATCTTATCAAAGGGCCCGTGGAAGATATCACCTGCGATTTCAAAATCAAAACAATTGTTGAGCGAGGGAACAGAGAGGAACAATAAACTACGATATTAGATGAAAAATCCAGCTACGTTGTCAACACAATGCATGGCATAAAAATTATATAGCGGAGCTCGTTCACCATGGACAATATCAGCTTGGAGCTAAAGCTAGAGTTGCAGATGCAGTTCCAAGAATTTTTTAGTTCCAACGAATTGGCATTCAAACCAAAATTTTGAATTGAGCATGGAGGGAACCACTCACGTACCCGGGAGCCTGGGTATTTCAAAATTCAAATTTCGCTCACAGCTGTGGTTGTGGGAGCTAAACCAAAAATTTGAATTGAGCACGGAGGGAACCACTCACATTACCCGGGAGCCCGATTATTTCAAAATTCAAATTTCACTTGCAACTAGCGGATGAATGAGACCTTTCGGATGCCATGGCATGCCCACGCATAGCTATGGCATGCGCACGTTTAGCATGCATGATAAATGCGAGACCTTTTAGATGCCATGGCATGCGCACGCATAGAATGGATGATAAACTTGTACATGTTCCGGTAACTCTAAGTGGATTGTCGACATCTCTGGCTGGAAAGTTCCACCTGCGCAAGAGAGTTGAGTGTACGTCAAAGCCCCTGCAGCAGACTTAAATAGTCTACTGCGGGGTGCATATGGCTTGCCTTAAAAATTCATGCGTTATTCATTACTAAATTAAATCGATTAGCTATTGAATTTAAAAGTTATTTTAGATTTGAATGGTATTGAAATTAATTAAACTTGGATGATGTTGGTGCAGGCGGGGAGAGGAGACCAAGGGTGGTACGCATAGCGTCATGGAGATATTTTGTTAGTTTTATTTAATGGTATTTGGATTTTTTATTTTTCTATTTCATAATTTTCAAAGATTTTTATCTGAATTATGCTCATCTAATTTATAAGTTATGAAGTTTATTTTATATATAATGCTTGATAAATTATCAATTTATCTTTAGAATGAGCTACAAGTGGAATTACACACTTAGACTCTCTAGAATACGAGCTAGGGTTTCTGCAACGTCCCAATGGAGCCGCCGCCAGACCCTGGTCGCACCGGTCCGGAGGCTGGCCGCCCTCCCATCATCGACCTGTTCAAAGATCTGGTAGCTTCCCTACCTGCCTCCTCGCGAGCCCCGTCCCAACCCGACTCCAGGTTTGTCAAGAGAACAGAGGTACCTGAAGTGAAGCTCACCTCAACCGCCTCGAAGTGCAAAGCCATTGCGTTAGCAGAAAACGGACTGGCCGGACACTTCACGGGGCTTTGGCCCTCGCCCCGCTCTACTGAAGCTTGGCTCAACAAAAATTGGCGTCCTCTAATCCAAGGTGAAGTGCAGCAAATCTTCTGTGGGAAAGGGTTTTTTGTCTTCTACTTCGAGAAAAAAGAGGACCGGGACTTAATCTTCAGGAATGGACCATATTTCATGGGGCCAAGGGGAATGTACCTCAACAAATGGGATCTCTCCTTCGACCCAGAAAAAGATATCCCAAGGGCAGTCCCTGTCTGGGTAAAACTACCGCATCTCCCCCTCTACTGTTGGAATGATGAAGATTTACGGGCTATTGGCAACTCTCTGGGGAAATACATTGACAAGTCAGAGCCAAAACCTCCCATGTTTTCTTGTGCAAGAATATGCGTTGAAGTCGACCTGGAGAAGGGCCTCCCAGAAGCAATAGACTTAGCTATGGAAGGATGGAAGCCACAGACAAACAGTGGACTATGAACAAATCCCCTTTAAATGTAAGGTCTGTCACGAATACGGGCACTTTGCGAGGCTATGTCCCAAAAGGAAAATGCCAGAGGTGGAAGAAACTCAAGGGGGAGAATGGAATGAAGTCTCAAAGAAAAAGGGGAACAAGAACAATGCAAGTGCAGCGAACAAACCCCCTCCAAAAACCACAGAGCTTTCCAACAAATTTCAGGTCCTGAGCAGCGAAGAAAACGAAGAAGAACAAGAGCAAGAAAAGCAACCTGAAGAACAACAGGGAGACCAAGATCATATTGGAAATGAGGACAAGAACCAAACCCCATCTTCCCCTCAACACGCAGGGGATGGAATAGAACCTTCATTAACCTCAGGAGGCTCAGTAACAAGAGCTAAAGCAAAACAAATACAGGAAGAAACCTCGGAGAGTAAAGAAGAAGAGCAGGAGCCCATAGCCAAAAGAGGAAGAAGACTAAACAAAACTATCAGAGAACAAGAAGCAGCCAGAGAAAGGGCGGCGGGAAAGCAAACCAGTTTGGATCAACATGTCAGAATTCTGTCCAGTTCGAAACAGACTCAGGAGGAAAGAAAGGACAGAGCAGGTCCTCTCCAAATCAAAAAATAATGAAAATAGTCTCTTGGAACTGTAGAGGATTAGGCGGGAAGCAAAAAGCAGAAGCAATAAAAAGATTAAAAAAAATGGAGAACATTTCAATCCTCACAATCCAAGAGACTAAAATGCAAAAGGAAGACTGCATCAGCACCATGAAGAAAGTATGGCCCAAAGGAAAAGGAATTGCAGTCAATGCAATAGGAGCATCAGGAGGACTCATATCCCTATGGGATGAAAGTAAGTATACGTGTCTCTCATCTGAAATAAATCGATACTGGATATTTATTGAGCTAGAAGATATCTCAAACAATGATAGGTTCTGGATAGGAAATATTTATGGGCCAACTTTGTATGGCCAAAAGGAACAGTTTTGGAATCAGCTGATAGATATGCGACCCGTCCTAGCAAATGCCCCGTGTATCCTAGCAGGCGACTTCAATGTCACCATCTCAGCGCTGGAGAGAAAAGGAGGATCTAAAATCAGAGATCCATTCGGAGAAAGGATGGAAGATCTGATTTCGGAATGGAACCTAGTAGACATCAAGCCCAAGCAAGGTGTCTACACTTGGAACAATAAGAGGGTGGGTCCAAACCACATTGCTGCTCGCCTGGACCGTTTTCTCATCAGCTCCTCCTTCCTCCTCAAACCAAAAATCCCTGAATCCAAACTTCTAGCCTCAGCCACCTCAGACCACAGACCCATCGACCTCTTCTTCACCTCCCCAGGCAACCTGGGCCCCCTCCCCTTCAGGCTCAACCCGATTTGGCTTGAAAATCAACTCTGTATGAACGAAGTTGTCTCAATCTGGAAGCAATTTATACCTGGATCCCCTGGCTATATATGGGAGACCAAATTAAAGCTAATAAAAAAAGCACTAAAAATATGGGCAAAGCAAAATAGCTCAAATCCAGGAGAAGAGCTAGACAAGTTACAAAAGGAAATGGAACAACATCAACTCAAAATGGAGCAGAATACAGTTACAGTAGAAATGCTGAGAGAAGAAAAGAATCTGGATGAAGCAATTCAAAACATAGCCAGAAAAGAAGAAGAGGAATGGAGGCTTAAATCAAGATGTCTCTGGTTGAAGGCAGGAGACAGGAACACCAAATTCTTCCATGCCCAATGCAAAGAAAGATACAGGAAAAACAATATTCTGAGCCTCACAAGAGAAGATGGCCAAAAGATAGAAGGACAGGACAACATTCTTCAAGAAGCCAAAGCCCACTTTGAAAGGTTATATAATGAAAATGAGGAAATCACCAACGAGGAGTTAGAACAAATGAGCATGGAAATCCCTGCGCTCATCTCTGATTCTGACAATAAGAGTTTAATGGACCAGATTACAGAAGAGGAAGCGAGGAATGCTGTCTGGTCCCTGCATCCAGAAAAGGCCCCAGGCCCGGATGGACTCCCTATTCTTTTTTATAGGAAATTCTGGATCTGGCTTAAAAAAGACTTGATCAGAATGCTCAATTGGACCAAGGGAAGAGCCAGAATTGGAGGGGCTACTAATTCCACTTTCATAGCTCTCATTCCTAAGGAGAAACATCCCCTCTCCATAGGAAGATTCCGCCCCATCTCACTCTGCAACTCCTCCTACAAAATCCTCACGAAAATCATAGCAAACAGAATCAAAAGGCTCCTTCCTAGAATCATATCCCCAAATCAAGGAGGATTCATGGCGGAACGGCAAATCTATGACAACATCCTACTTGTTCAAGAGGCAATACACTCGAGCATTCAAAGAAAAGACCCAGGTATGGCTATTAAATTGGATATGGCAAATGCCTTTGATAGAGTAAGACATGAATTTCTCTACAAAGTAATGGCAAAATTTGGTTTTGGGGAAGACTTCATAGGATGGATTAAAGCTTGTATTGGTTCCCCTTGGATCGCCCCTCTAGTTAATGGCAGACCCTCTCCCTTCTTCCGCCTGACAAGGGGATTCAGGCAAGGCTGTCCCCTCTCCCCAAGCCTTTTTGTCATCATAGCAGATTCCCTGAGTAGAAAGCTAAATATTCAACAAATGAATGGCTCCCTTCCAGGCATAGTAATTTCCAAAAATGCTCCCCCTATTAACCATGCACAGTTTGCCGATGATACCATTTTTCTAGGAAGTGCATCGTCCATCATAGCTTACAGATTCAAAACAACCCTCGACCTCTTCCTTCGCGCATCTGGGGGGAAAACTAACAGCCAAAAATGCAACATTTACAGTTGGAACTGTGGGAATCTCCTCCTTAGAAATATAGCCCTCATCCTTGGCTTCAAACCCTGTTTTGATTGGACAGCTTTCAAGTACTTAGGTATCCCAATCACTCACAAAAAAACTACTACAGCCTCCTGGCAGCCGATATTGGAAAAGATCAAGAATAAGATTAACTCCTGGGGCTCAAGATGGCTTAATCTAGCTGGTAGAGTGACCCTGATTAAAGCAGTCCTCTCTTCTCTTCCCATCTACACTGGAGCCATCCTTCTCGCCCCTAAGACCGTCATGAACAATATATGCTTGGAAATCAGAAAGTTTCTCTGGCAGGGAGGCAGATCTCAAGGCAAAAAGTTCCACCTAGTCAATTGGAACAATGTCAAGGAGAATAGGAAAAGAGGGGGCTTGGGCATTCGGGATCCAGCAGAGATGAGCAAAGCTCTGGGAGCCAAAATGGTCTGGAGATTGGTATCTGGACCAAAGGAATGGTGGAAGGAGGCAATCAAGAATAAATATACCAGAGGGCCAAGACAGAGATGTCTTAACAAAATGAAGAAGAACATTGGTACTGCCATCTGGAAGCTCATGCTTGATTCAGGAGACATAATCAAAGATAACATGTACTGGGTTCCAGGGAATGGAAACAAAATCAACATATGGACAGATAGCATAAATGGAGAACAGCCTATGGGCGAGATCCAGGAAATCCAGAATATCAAACTCTGGCTTCAAGATGCAGGAGTAATAAAGCTGGCAGATATGGCCACATGGACATCCACAGGGAAATGGAAGGACTGGAAAAACATGAACCCTCCAGGCCATCTTTTAGACAGCTACAAAACTTTCATGCAACTGCTGAATGGGAAATCCCCCTTAAGCGTCAGATCCAAGGACACCAGAGGCTGGGGGAAAGCTGGGGAATACTCAGTCAAAGATGACTATGCAATGCTCACCAGGAACAATAACCCTCTGCAAACAAAGTGGAAGAAAATCTGGAACAGAGATAGTATCCCAAAGATAAATTGCTTCTATTGGATCCTCGCCCACAACAAGCAACTGACAGCTGACAATCTCAAGCAACGAGGTATTGAAGGCCCCTCTCGATGTCCATTGTGCCAAAACGCGGAGGAGACTGCACAACACCTCTTCCTGGATTGCACCTATGCCAGACAGGTTTGGAATGCGGTCCTCGACCCTCTGATCCACCCAGTCTCTTGCCCTAGACAGTTGAAACAGATGTTGGAGAACTGGAATCACAAAATCCAGGGAGGCTCAAAAAACAAACCCACCTTCTCTAGAATCTGGAAGCTAATCCCCATGAACATTTGTTGGCAAATCTGGTTGGAAAGAAATAGAAGAATATTTGAAGACAAATCAAGATCAGAGGAGAGGCTAGCAAACAAAGCAATAACACTTATCTCTGAGTCATTGAAATCCAAAAGAGTGGTGCTTTGTGCCAAGGAAGCTCTAAATTGGAATGAATTTCAATGGAGTCAAAGGTTCTTAGCAGTGAGTTCACTTCAGTCCAATTCCCCTTCAGCCTGGCATGAGTGGGAAATCAGAAAAGATCAAGTAATCTTTGGGAAATGGTGGAAGGAACAAGCAAGATACACAATCTTCTTTGATTGATCATCCTGAAATTGGATCATGTGTATTGCAGATTATGCTACTATGACGATGTTGATGATCGTGTGATGACGATGCTAATGATTGTGTGATGACGATGACGATGCTGATGATTGTGTGATGAAGATGTCGTAGATCGAGATGATCCAGATGCTGTAGATCGAGATGATCCAGATACTGTAGACCGAGAGATCCAGATGACGATCTTGTAGATGTTTGGGTACTGTAGAAGATGAAGACTCAATACTGAAGATGTTGATGTTCTGGTATTGAAGATCTTGAAGATGTTCCAGTAACTGTTTGAGTTACTGATGATGTATAAAGAAAGCTTCCAATGATTTCTAGATGTATCATGTACCATGTAGTTGATGACTCCTTGCTCCTGCAGATGTTGTTATAATATCCTTCTCATTAAGGGGGAGTGTTGAAATATTGTAACTTCAAAGAATATTATATTTGTATTTTATTATTCCGAAGATGGTACATTCCTCCGTGGTGACCCTATCATATATCCAGAGATGTTTATTCCTCTGAGAGAGTGTGGTAACTAGGGTTATTAGATCTCCCATGTGAGGTCGGCCCTGAGTTTATTATTTGGGGGTTATTAGACTCTCTTGGGAGAGGTCGGCCCCATTAGGGTAATAAGCTAAGGTCAGTTGGGAAACAAGTATAAGTAGAGGAGGTTGTTCCTCACTTATCTCATTCATTCATCCACTTGGGAGTAGCACACAAGTGAGAGAGAGGTTTGTAAAGGAGGAGAAGGAGCTCTAGTCTTGGACTACATCTTGTATTTGGTTGATTATCTATATTGAGGAAAGCTTTGCTGGGTTTTCTACCCCATGAGGGTTTCCCAGGGTAAATCTTTGTCTATCTTGTGATTGTGTTTTTTCCAATGATCTTGCTAATCAAATTAGGCTAAAATTAATAGTATGTACATAATTAAATCAAAGAGTTATCATATTTAATTATTGAATAATTAGACTTATTATTTATAAAAGAAAAGTTTACTTATGTAAATAACATGCATAAAGGTTATGCATAAGATATTTCTCATGTTACTATTATTATTAATATTATTAATAGTATTATTATTACTTGTGATCTAACTTAAAGATACATCTAATTGTAACAAAATAAAGGTCCTAGATCAACTATGAGTGAATAACTAATAAAATATATTTCATAGATATTATAATTCAAATTAAATTAAAAGTTGAATATTATTATTTAAACTCAAACAACTATATTCCAAACAAACTCACCTATATAAAGAAGGGCAGATCCCAAGAGAGGGATCATATTTTCCTACTATCATTCTCTTATGGTATTGGAAGAGAATTATTCCACAAAACTGGAGGAGCTTACTACTTTTCCCAGATCTGATCAGCAGCCTATCCTAGATCCTCTATTTCTCTCATTGCATGTTGGAACCAGCTCGGGGGGATCCATTTAGAACCAGGAATGATCTAAGGGTCATGGTTGGGAGGAACATGGTAGTCCCAAGGTTATTCAGCTAAAAATCACCCTACAAGTCATCTAGGTCAATACTTTTTCCATTAACTAGTGTTTGAGTGTGCAGGTTCTGCAAGGGAAGATCAAGCATCAAGAATCAGGTATGCACTATAAATTTTCCATACAGTTCAATTCAATTTAGAAATTAAAGTAGGAATTAAGATATAGCATTCATGTTTCTGTACATTATAGTGTTATTTCCATTTTTTTTGGAGCAAGGGCCAAATGGCATGGGCTCTGAGGGTTTAAAATCTAGGCTTAAGTTTCATTTATCATTCCTATTGAATTTAAACATCTGCCCTAAACTATTACAAGGATCTAGCAGGGATAACCTAGCTAGCATGTGCTAGATACCTATATAGATAGAATCACTAATATCAAACTGTTATTAAATATCGTTGATACCTGAACCATCATCCTTACAATAAGGAAATCGCGTTTCTCAAACCCTTAACACTATACTTTTAAACTATTCAATTATGAAAAGGCTAGGGTCTCACACTTTCTACCGAGGATCTCCCAAGGGTCCACAGGAATTCTTCAAAGAACCAACATAGTCAAATAACTTAGTTTCTTTCATTTATTAATTTCAAGGAATAAAAAAATAACGCAGGTTAGGTTTACGATACTCTCTGCCAAACTTTTAAACTTTGAGTATCACTGGTATCTTCAAACACGCAGCATAAGACTACGCAACCACTTCCAAGCTAAACAAACCACCAGGCACAATTTCCCTATCTAGGGTTTTCGATATTTTTGTTGTCTTCTTATGATAATTTAAATCACAAACTTAGACAAAACCCAACATCACAACACAGGAATAAAAAATGCTTAATCCAACATTAACCCTTTAAATAAACATTCATCCATTTTGAAATCACGACGTCTTAGGTTCAAACCCCTGTTTGATAAGTTTTACATTTAAACTACACTATAGATATCCCTTGATAGCATGGACCTCTATCGGTTCATAGCCTTTTACCAACTTAAACGCAGCTTAAAACATTACAGAAAATTATCTTTTGTCTACACTAAGGTCAAAGCGTCGAGCCACATCAAAAGAAAACTAAAGTCTAGGGATCGAATCCCTTGACTTGCCATCACAACCATAAAACGCAGGACCCAGAAAGCAAAACACGATATCATTACCAACGCTAGGGCTAAATTCATAAGACCACATAAAAATAAGAAATTTAAAGAACTATTAAACCCTGGGTTTGCCGTACATATAAAATATAGAGAATAATTACAGTTAGAAGTCTATAGAAGACCCCAGAAGTTAACATTTACACCGTCCATTTATACAAAGCACTAAATCTAAGACAACTCCAGAACACATCCAAACGCCATAAACCAAGTCGCATTTCAACTACAAATTTAAATAGCATTACATTATCAACAATAGGGAAATCAAGCCCATCGTTACAGTATGCCCAGGTAATTAAAGAAGTGTTCTTCCCATTCTCAACAACTGGAGATAGCCTATTACATGAAAACATTTCAGCCATTACAAAGTGCCTTTTTTTCAACAAAAACGAAATACCCAGTACTGGAAGCTCAAGGTTGGTACAGGAGGTAAAACAAAGAATCCTCTCCTTCAAAGAATCCTGGAGGTAAAACAAAGAATCCTCTCCTTCACAATAAAATCGCCATACAGGCTAAACACCCAGACAAAGTTGTGGTGTATTACATTTAAGGAGTGTATCGAATCTAGTCCCAAGTTTCCACTCTAAATCCAAAACTCAAAACCTACGCCTTACATTACAAAGTATACCAACCGTACAAAAACTTATGTTGAAGGGAGGAGGGGGCCATTAAGGCACCAGACTTACCCCAGTTGTGTAGCTGCGCCTATCTGCATAACCAGCTCAACCGACCATCACTCGGGTTCTTACCAGTGTCAAACCCTGAGACAAGTTAGTTAATCCTCAAACCAAATCGATACTGCTGAAAACAAGTAAAACGAAACCAATAAACAAGTTGTTTACCTCATTCATTCATGTAGTTAGCAAGGCTAGCCTGCCATAGGTGCCTCCGGGGCCTGGAGGGTTTCATCCTCGTCTTCTCACAAGCAGAAATGAACAACTACGAATTGTTGCACCAGGGTCAATCAACCCTTAGGGTTTAACCCTAAAAGTGCTTACCAGCTGGCTACCACTATTATCGTTGGATTCCATTGATGTGTTTCCCATTCCATATGCCTTTATTGGTACCCCTCCTTTTCTATTTTCGAAGTTCCTTCTAACTCATAAGATGGCTTTAATCATTGGTTAGGGTAATGTATTCAAGCACATATTTATGTTCACGCAAATTCCAGGAAGTAAAACACCTAGATAATTCTTTTGGGTACCTACACCACCAAGTAAAGTCAAACTTTAGCATAAAATGCGAAGTAAGCCTGGCCTAGGATGCCAGAGTCCACCCCTCCAAACATAAGGATGCCCTTCTAAAATACAATCATGTGAGGAGATAATCGACAAGTTAAAATCATATAGATATAACTGGTAAATGGAAACGGCAATAAGAATGCATATAGACATCCAATCTATCAACCAAGATATAAACCATTAGCCGAAGGGATTGTATAAACAAAGAACCAAAATTCATTTGCTTCCGCAGAACCATACAGTCGAAACCCAAAACACTTTGATTGTAACCCATAGTTGTTTCTTGGACGAGAGCGTCGTGTATCAAAGCCATTTATAACCTTACATTTCTACAAGTGTTTTTCTCAGTGCTGAGGTTAATTTACTAAAACATCTAGATAAAAGGGTAGTATTATGGTGCATAGAATTTTTTTTAATTTTTTACCGTTTTAGGGACATTACAAGAAATCCCATAAAGGTATTTAGACACTCGACCAACACAAGATGAATGGATTTATTTAGTTGTGGTAGAGGAGCTTCAAATTACTTGATAGAGGAAATTTTAGTTTCTCTATTCTTATTTCTCACACCCACGGGGTTTTCATGGCATTTAAGCAAGGATTTACCAAGCTTTATATAGAAAGCCTTATAGTTCCTTTTTTTAAATGGTTATAAATATAATGCCTCAAATTATAGCTCCATTATGATTAGTGATCTTACTGTTTTAAAGTTATATGGTATAATTTTAGAAAATAAGATTAGCATGCAGCTTAAAAAACATGATAGAGAGCTAATACGTCAATTTTTGAAGTTATCTCTCAACATTATATGATTTAATTACTCTTAGGATTATAGGTGAAGAGTGTTAAAATAAAAAGGAGAATCTCATATGTTCTTCTGTTGACTTCAAAAAATATTTTGATACCATTATTGGAAATAACTTATGGAAAACATTGGGAGATATTGGGGTTCAATTCAAGTTGCACACTATAGTGTTAAGGTTATATGATAGATTCATTACCAAATTTATTAGAAACAAGAGTTGGTCATAAGAAAATAATTGTAATATACGTATCAAGTAGTGATATACTTTGTCCCCTAGTCTTGTTATTATTTATATAGACAATTTAGTAGCTTGCATTGTTGCTAGTATGAACCTCACAAGAGTAGTTATCATCCTCCTCCTAAGCTTAAATTTCTCAAAACAATTTGCACCAACTCTCAAAGTACTGAGTAAGATAACAAAACAAATATATCATCATCAAATCTCGAAGTTTTACTTATCCAAATTTTGTTTGAGATAAACCAAAATTTGGAAAAAATCCCTTCATAAAAGTATTTTTGAATTGACATCCATCATAAGATAAATTAAGAATACACTATTGAAAATATGAGTGAATATTGAAACTTATCTTTTTTAGATCTTAAAAATTGTTTTAGAAAATCCTTTAAAAAATATTCTTTTAATACACTATTTGTATTTTTATTCAATACTATTAATAAAAACTATTATATAAAATTATAAAGTTTTAAAATTTAAAATTTTATACCAACATACCATTAAGATTGTAAATCTTCTCTTTTAATGAATCTCAATTATTCTTTTAAAAATAATTATATTTTAACATAACTATCAATTAATAATCAAAACCATTTTTAATTGAATATATATTATAAATATGCTTTTATTAGGGATTATTTATAACACTCTCATCATAATAATTAATAAAGTATATATATATATATATATATATATATATATATATATATATATATATATATATTTCCAGCAGAATATATATATATATATATATATATATATTATTTTGATATTTCATAAATAAAACACGTTAAAGGAATTTTTTTTGGACAATTTTCATCGTAAGTTGTTTTTTTTATAAATTATTTACAATTTATAATATATTTTAATTTTAATCTTTTTTTTGTTTGCTAGCCTTTGGTTTAAGAAACTATGACTCGGAGGTATTTAAGTAGTCTAACTCACCCGTAAAGGGAATTGAACCCAAGTTCCTATTGTGATTTTATTCTTTTAATTATATTATATTGTAATTTAAAATATTGTGAATATACACATTTAAAAACTAAAAAATGATATTTTAAAATGAGAAATACACAACATTAAAAGTTAGAATTTTCTTATAAATTTCATTATTTTAAAAAAATAATTTGATTGGTAAAACTACTTTGCTGAAAATTTTAAAAAATAGAGAGATTTCATTAATTTTTTTAGGTTATGTTAATTTATTTTCAATACAAACAATTTTTTCTACTTATAAAAATTGTAGTATTATATATATATACTTAGCCCACCGAGTTAGGGCCTGTAATCAAGACTGATAATTCAAAATTAAAATAAAATGGAAACCCTATTTGTTCTTCTATCCTCACACCATAAAAGATAGATAGCACTGAATTCAACCAAATAATGCATGCCTTCTATTGTAGATAGAGTTAAAAAATAGTAAATAACATGACCCTGCTTTAAAAAGATAAAAATAAGAACTTCATAAATGATATATCCACAAAAAGAAAAAAATTTGATTAGAAAAAGATAATACTCTAACCCCCATATATATGCCTTAAATGTCTAGTATCATGAAACATACTATATACTCTTTGTTATAATCTTTTGAAAACATATAACAAGTATATTGCTTAGAACAATACCCAGGAGCTACATTTTCTTGAACACTAAAATATTGAAATGGGTGAGACCTTGTGATATTCATATTTTCATGGATCTCATTTACTTAGTACTATGAATGCGTTAATCTTAGTATAGTAGAAGAAATATCTTTATATAGTAGAAAAAATATCTTTTAATATAATAATAGGCTTTTTACACTCCAACAAATTTAGGTTATCCACATTTAGCCAATAAATTTGTTATTCCAAAAATTTAGGTTATCCACATATTAAGCTAATTAAAATTCTTATCTAAAAATTGAAACCATAATATTATTTAATTGTTTGAAAGAATTTAAAATTTAAATATTTATTTTTACATATAGGTGAAATGTAACATTGTTTCCCTTAATTTTATTTGTAATAAAAGTGTTATCATTGTTTCAATAAATTTTCATGTTTCATGAGATATCATATTATTTATTTAATTATATTAATGAAAAATTAACTCAATGAAAAAATAAATATTTAAATTTACAATTTTTTGATAAATCTATATTTATTGACATAAATCAAATGATTAATATAATTGTTACTAATGTAAGCTAATCACATACAATACAGTTTTCACTATTTAAAGTAATGTGATTGTTACTTATAATATAAACTAATCACATACAGTACAATAATGTAAACTAATCATATATAATACAATATATTACTTATCACATACAATACAATACATTACTAATCACATGACGTAAGACTCCTCTTGGTTACAATGGCTCCTCTTGGTTACCGTGGAGTGGCATGTGATTGTAATTAGTTGTATACGCTACATATATCCAAGATTATTCATATTCACATAAGAAGTTTCCTGACTGTGGAATGGCATGTGATTAGCATACATTCAAGATGTATCATGTAAGTCTCCTCTTGGTTACACATTTCACGATCACCTTAAACTAAATTCTAAGCATAGATTTAGATTTTACAATGTTTAGTATAATGTTTGAGGTTTTTGTTGCAAATTTGTAAGTATTATCTTCAACATAACTGAAAGAGATGTTGCGAATGCTATTGCAATATAGTGTGTCCTTTCTTCTTCCACAACCATAACATGTTGTGGATATTGTTGCAATGTATTGAACATCGTTGGTTCATATACACTGGTTTATATGCATGCATCATTTTTATCTTTAATCTGAATAAAATTCAAAATTAAACTGACAACATACATCACATTTAATTAATACATAAAACTGCTCAAATGTTATGATAAAGTTACATTTTTGGAGAAAATTGCTATCTAATATATATATGTTCAATGAAAATAGAAATGGTCAACCCAAAAAAAACCACCGCACTTGTAAACTTTTGGAATTCCACAAGTCAATAATTTAAAGCGACCACTTGGAGTTATTTTGTAAACCCACGTTCAATCGTTAGCCAAAAAATATCACTGCACCTACAAACTTTCATAATTCAGCCTGCAGATGATCTAACAGACCACTCTAGAGTTCTTTTATAAACCCACATTCAGTGCTTACTAGATTTGCAAGAAAATTATTTGTTGTTTAGTAACTAGAAACAGTAACGTTTACAGGGAAGAAACAAATATTTGGCCAAGGTCATACTTTAGCATTGCTTCTCAACTGTTTTTTCGGTCTTTTCGGGCCTCCACCAAGATAAATGCTCAGGGACGTGTCGCCTAGGGAGTTTTCTGGGCACAACCACACAAGACCAGGTTGAGAACTAGTTTTGGTCAAGTTTCATTGGTTTGTCGTTCGCCCACAGCCGAATAGGTGATCCCCAACAATTGTTTTCTATGATGGTATTGAACACATTTATGCACAATACTTGCATTATCTACGGTGTAGAATTTTTTCTGTATGTATTAATTAGATCTATTCAGAAAATTGTTTTCATTCCATTAATAAATTTTCAAAATAATTTGCAAGATCATGGAATAAGAGAATTCATAAAATCTGTACAAACTAAGCCATGTTTTTCTACATCTTCTGTTTTTAGTGTAATATCACACTTGGATTTTTCAACATCAAGAGAATTAAACTCTGACAAAAGCATGATGGCAATGAAACTTTTATTGATTTCAATTACAAAGAGATCCACAGGGCTAACAATCATGAATCTAGAATTTATGTGGAAGTTTCAAAAATTAGAATACATAGACAAGTCCACTTTGATATTGAATTTCATTCAATAAAACCTATCCTTGTCCAAATTGCATCTAGATCCTGTGTGAGATCTCTGCCTTTCAGAGTCGTCCTAATGCCTTCATACACCGAGAACGAAGTTATTGCGCTCTGGGAAAGCTATGTAGCAATGATCTCGTGAGGTGGGATCCTCTCAAAATCCCTGCCACCATTGTCTTCTTCATCATCAATGTTAACATCAACTATCCCATGACTTTCCCAGTAATTATCTTTTCTCTTCTCTTTCCATTACATCTGAAACTAAGCGAGAATATTCACAGGTGCAGAAGATTGATGCCTTGTTCTATTATTCTCTTCATGACGAGATTCTTCTGGAATAATCTTCAATGATCTCCTACTATTATTACTATTTCCGTCCTTAGTTCCCTTTGCTCTGCACCCTGTGACAACATTACACTGATTTTCTTGTAAGCCAACCTTCTTGGCTTCAGTATCATTAACACCATCCCATGTATCATTCTCGTTAAAATATTCCATCATCTCACAATAATCATCAAGGCTTCTAGACTGCTGAAACCCAAAGAGCTTGTAAATATGATATTTCTCCTCAATTTTAGGCTTGGCAAGCATAGAACTACTCCCACCCAATATTTTTCTTCAAAATCCCACTTCTAAAATTCTATATTAAGCCTATCATTAGATTGAGCGAATTCTAAGATTTTTGGCTCCACGTAGAGCTTCCTCCCAAAAACTTTGCCAAAATAGATATAAACCAACTCTTGATCACCGCATGTGAAGCTACCCGAATCCTGAGATTGAACAAATCTAAGTTATTTTTTGCAGGCCCAATATTTTTCATTTGTCCTCTCTGTAATCACCACGGGATCAATTTTCATGAGAGCTCTGCTCCAATATCTTGTGTGCTAGTACTTTTTGAGGCCTAAAACAAATTTTCAAGAAGTTATGCAATCTGTCAGGCTGAAATCCGACACGACCATGATCAAAATCCGAATAACTATACATTTTTCTGGTTTTTCTTCTTTGTCAAGTTTTAGAAGTCAAAATATGAACCTGAAAAGGAACTAATAGCCAAGAAAGACAACCAGAAGCTCAAAGATCTTTATAGTTTCTGACTCTGAAGATTTGGAAAAACGTGACAATATTTATGGAATGGAATTTGAACGCTCATTTACCATGACAAATGACTTCAACGCATGTTCGTCACAGTACCAACATACCCATCTTATCAAAGGGCCCGTGGAAGATATCACCTGCGATTTCAAAATCAAAACAATTGTTGAGCGAGGGAACAGAGAGGAACAATAAACTACGATATTAGATGAAAAATCCAGCTACGTTGTCAACACAATGCATGGCATAAAAATTATATAGCGGAGCTCGTTCACCATGGACAATATCAGCTTGGAGCTAAAGCTAGAGTTGCAGATGCAGTTCCAAGAATTTTTTAGTTCCAACGAATTGGCATTCAAACCAAAATTTTGAATTGAGCATGGAGGGAACCACTCACGTACCCGGGAGCCTGGGTATTTCAAAATTCAAATTTCGCTCACAGCTGTGGTTGTGGGAGCTAAACCAAAAATTTGAATTGAGCACGGAGGGAACCACTCACATTACCCGGGAGCCCGATTATTTCAAAATTCAAATTTCACTTGCAACTAGCGGATGAATGAGACCTTTCGGATGCCATGGCATGCCCACGCATAGCTATGGCATGCGCACGTTTAGCATGCATGATAAATGCGAGACCTTTTAGATGCCATGGCATGCGCACGCATAGAATGGATGATAAACTTGTACATGTTCCGGTAACTCTAAGTGGATTGTCGACATCTCTGGCTGGAAAGTTCCACCTGCGCAAGAGAGTTGAGTGTACGTCAAAGCCCCTGCAGCAGACTTAAATAGTCTACTGCGGGGTGCATATGGCTTGCCTTAAAAATTCATGCGTTATTCATTACTAAATTAAATCGATTAGCTATTGAATTTAAAAGTTATTTTAGATTTGAATGGTATTGAAATTAATTAAACTTGGATGATGTTGGTGCAGGCGGGGAGAGGAGACCAAGGGTGGTACGCATAGCGTCATGGAGATATTTTGTTAGTTTTATTTAATGGTATTTGGATTTTTTATTTTTCTATTTCATAATTTTCAAAGATTTTTATCTGAATTTTGCTCATCTAATTTATAAGTTATGAAGTTTATTTTATATATAATGCTTGATAAATTATCAATTTATCTTTAGAATGAGCTACAAGTGGAATTACACACTTAGACTCTCTAGAATACGAGCTAGGGTTTCTGCAACGTCCCAATGGAGCCGCCACCAGACCCTGGTCGCACCGGTCCGGAGGCTGGCCGCCCTCCCATCATCGACCTGTTCAAAGATCTGGTAGCTTCCCTACCTGCCTCCTCGCAAGCCTCGTCCCAACCCGACTCCAGGTTTGTCAAGAGAACAGAGGTACCTGAAGTGAAGCTCACCTCAACCGCCTCGAAGTGCAAAGCCATTGCGTTAGCAGAAAAAGGACTGGTCGGACACTTCATGGGGCTTTGGCCCTCGCCCCGCTCTACTGAAGCTTGGCTCTACAAAAATTGGCGTCCTCTAATCCAAGGTGAAGTGCAGCAAATCTTCTGTGGGAAAGGGTTTTTTGTCTTCTACTTTCTAGAAAAAAGAGGACCGGGACTTAATCTTCAGGAATGGACCATATTTCATGGGGCCAAGGGGAATGTACCTCAACAAATGGGATCTCTCCTTCGACCCAGAAAAAGATATCCCAAGGGCAGTCCCTGTCTGGGTAAAACTACCGCATCTCCCCCTCCACTGTTGGAATGATGAAGATTTACGGGCTATTGGCAACTCTCTGGGGAAATACATTGACAAGTCAGAGCCAAAACCTCCCATGTTTTCTTGTGCAAGAATATGCGTTGAAGTCGACCTGGAGAAGGGCCTCCGAGAAGCAATAGACTTAGCTATGGAAGGATGGAGCCACAGACAAACAGTGGACTATGAACAAATCCCCTTTAAATGTAAGGTCTGTCACGAATACGGGCACTTTGCGAGGCTATGTCCCAAAAGGAAAATGCCAGAGGTGGAAGAAACTCAAGGGGGAGAATGGAATGAAGTCTCAAAGAAAAAGGGGAACAAGAACAATGCAAGTGCAGCGAACAAACCCCCTCCAAAAACCACAGAGCTTTCCAACAAATTTCAGGTCCTGAGCAGCGAAGAAAACGAAGAAGAACAAGAGCAAGAAAAGCAACCTGAAGAACAACAGGGAGACCAGGATCATATTGGAAATGAGGACAAGAACCAAACCCCATCTTCCCCTCAACACGCAGGGGATGGAATAGAACCTTCATTAACCTCAGGAGGCTCAGTAACAAGAGCTAAAGCAAAACAAATACAGGAAGAAACCTCAGAGAGTAAAGAAGAAGAGCAGGAGCCCATAGCCAAAAGAGGAAGAAGACTAAACAAAACTATCAGAGAACAAGAAGCAGCCAGAGAAAGGGCGGCGGGCAAGCAAACCAGTTTGGATCAACATGTCAGAATTCTGTCCAGTTCGAAACAGACTCAGGAGGAAAGAAAGGACAGAGCAGGTCCTCTCCAAATCAAAAAATAATGAAAATAGTCTCTTGGAACTGTAGAGGATTAGGCGGGAAGCAAAAAGCAGAAGCAATAAAAAGATTAAAAAAAATATAGAACATTTCAATCCTCACAATCCAAGAGACTAAAATGCAAAAGGAAGACTGCATCAGCACCATGAAGAAAGTATGGCCCAAAGGAAAAGGAATTGCAGTCAATGCAATAGGAGCATCAGGAGGACTCATATCCCTATGGGATGAAAGTAAGTATACATGTCTCTCATCTAAAATAAATCGATACTGGATATTTATTGAGCTAGAAGATATCTCAAACAATGATAGGTTCTGGATAGGAAATATTTATGGGCCAACTTTGTATGGCCAAAAGGAACAGTTTTGGAATCAGCTAATAGATATGCGACCCGTCCTAGCAAATTCCCCGTGTATCCTAGCAGGCGACTTCAATGTCACCATCTCAGCGATGGAGAGAAAAGGAGGATCCAAAATCAGAGATCCATTCGGAGAAAGGATGGAAGATCTGATTTCGGAATGGAACCTAGTAGACATCAAGCCCAAGCAAGGTGTCTACACTTGGAACAATAAGAGGGTGGGTCCAAACCACATTGCTGCTCGCCTGGACCGTTTTCTTATCAGCTCCTCCTTCCTCCTCAAACCAAAAATCCCTGAATCCAAACTTCTAGCCTCAGCCACCTCAGACCACAGACCCATCGACCTCTTCTTCACCTCCCCAGGCAACCTGGGCCCCCTCCCCTTCAGGCTCAACCTGATTTGGCTTGAAAATCAACTCTGTATGAACGAAGTTGTCTCAATCTGGAAGCAATTTATACCTGGATCCCCTGGCTATATATGGGAGACCAAATTAAAGCTAATCAAAAAAGCACTAAAAATATGGGCAAAGCAAAATAGCTCAAATCCAGGAGAAGAGCTAGACAAGTTACAAAAGGAAATGGAACAACATCAACTCAAAATGGAGCAGAATACAGTTACAGTAGAAATGCTGAGAGAAGAAAAGAATCTGGATGAAGCAATTCAAAACATAGCCAGAAAAGAAGAAGAGGAATGGAGGCTTAAATCAAGATGTCTATGGTTGAAGGCAGGAGACAGGAACACCAAATTCTTCCATGCCCAATGCAAAGAAAGATACAGGAAAAACAATATTCTGAGCCTCACAAGAGAAGATGGCCAAAAGATAGAAGGACAGGACAACATTCTTCAAGAAGCCAAAGCCCACTTTGAAAGGTTATATAATGAAAATGAGGAAATCACCAACGAGGAGTTAGAACAAATGAGCATGGAAATCCCTGCGCTCATCTCTGATTCTGACAATAAGAGTTTAATGGACCAGATTACAGAAGAGGAAGCGAGGAATGCTGTCTGGTCCCTGCATCCAGAAAAGGCCCCAGGCCCGGATGGACTCCCTATTCTTTTTTATAGGAAATTCTGGATCTGGCTTAAAAAAGACTTGATCAGAATGCTCAATTGGACCAAGGGAAGAGCCAGAATTGGAGGGGCTACTAATTCCACTTTCATAGCTCTCATTCCTAAGGAGAAACATCCCCTCTCCATAGGAATATTCCGCCCCATCTCACTCTGCAACTCCTCCTACAAAATCCTCACGAAAATCATAGCAAACAGAATCAAAAGGCTCCTTCCTAGAATCATATCCCCAAATCAAGGAGGATTCATGGCGGAACGGAAAATCTATGACAACATCCTACTTGTTCAAGAGGCAATACACTCGAGCATTCAAAGAAAAGACCCAGGTATGGCTATTAAATTGGATATGGCAAATGCCTTTGATAGAGTAAGACATGAATTTCTCTACAAAGTAATGGCAAAATTTGGTTTTGGGGAAGACTTCATAGGATGGATTAAAGCTTGTATTGGTTCCCCTTGGATCGCCCCTCTAGTTAATGGAAGACCCTCTCCCTTCTTCCGCCTGACAAGGGGATTAAGGCAAGGCTGTCCCCTCTCCCCAAGCCTTTTTGTCATCATGGCAGATTCCCTGAGTAGAAAGCTAAATATTCAACAAATGAATGGCTCCCTTCCAGGCATAGTAATTTCCAAAAATGCTCCCCCGATTAACCATGCACAGTTTGCCGATGATACCATTTTTCTGGGAAGTGCATCATCCATCATAGCTTACAGATTCAAAACAACCCTCGACCTCTTCCTTCGCGCATCTGGGGGGAAAACTAACAGCCAAAAATGCAACATTTACAGTTGGAACTGTGGGAATCTCCTCCTTAGAAATATAGCCCTCATCCTTGGCTTCAAACCCTGTTTTGATTGGACAGCTTTCAAGTACTTAGGTATCCCAATCACTCACAAAAAAACTACTACAGCCTTCTGGCAGCCGATATTGGAAAAGATCAAGAATAAGATTAACTCCTGGGGCTCAAGATGGCTTAATCTAGCTGGTAGAGTGACCCCGATTAAAGCAGTCCTCTCTTCTCTTCCCATCTACACTGGAGCCATCCTTCTCGCCCCTAAGACCGTCATGAACAATATATGCTTGGAAATCAGAAAGTTTCTCTGGCAGGGAGGCAGATCTCAAGGCAAAAATTTCCACCTAGTCAATTGGAACACTGTCAAGGAGAATAGGAAAAGAGGGGGCTTGGGCATTCGGGATCCAGCAGAGATGAGCAAAGCTCTGGGAGCCAAAATGGCCTAGAGATTGGTATCTGGACCAAAGGAATGGTGGAAGGAGGCAATCAAGAATAAATATACCAGAGGGCCAAGACAGAGATGTCTTAACAAAATGAAGAAGAACACTGGTACTGCCATCTGGAAGCTCATGCTTGATTCAGCAGACATAATCAAAGATAACATGTACTGGGTTCCAGGGAATGGAAACAAAATCAACATATGGACAGATAGCATAAATGGAGAACAACCTATGGGCGAGATCCAGGAAATCGAGAATATCAAACTCTGGCTTCAAGATGCAGGAGTAATAAAGCTGGCAGATATGGCCACATGGACATCCACAGGGAAATGGAAGGACTGGAAAAACATGAACCCTCCAGGCCATCTTTTAGATAGCTACAAAACTTTCATGCAACTGCTGAATGGGAAATCCCCCTTAAGCGTCAGATCCAAGGACACCAGAGGCTGGGGGAAAGCTGGGGAATACTCAGTCATAGATGGCTACGCAATGCTCACCAGGAACAATAACCCTCTGCAAACAAAGTGGAAGAAAATCTGGAACAGAGATAGTATCCCAAAGATAAATTACTTCTATTGGATCCTCTCCCACAAAAAGCAACTGACAGCTGACAATCTCGAGCAACGAGGTATTGAAGGCCCCTCTCGATGTCCATTGTGCCAAAACGTGGAGGAGAATGCACAACACCTCTTCCTGGATTGCACCTATGCCAGACAGGTTTGGAATGCGGTCCTCGACCCTCTGATCCACCCAGTCTCCTGCCCTAGACAGTTGAAACAGATGTTGGAGAACTGGAATCACAAAATCCTGGGAGGCTCAAAAAACAAACCCACCTTCTCTAGAATCTGGAAGCTAATCCCCATGAACATTTGTTGGCAAATCTGGCTGGAAAGAAATAGAAGAATATTTGAAGACAAATCAAGATCAGAGGAGAGGCTAGCAAACAAAGCAATAACACTTATCTCTGAGTCATTGAAATCCAAAAGAGTGGTGCTTTGTGCCAAGGAAGCTCTAAATTAGAATGAATTTCAATGGAGTCAAAGGTTCTTAGCAGTGAGTTCACTTCAGTCCAATTCCCCTTCAGCCTGGCATGAGTGGGAAATCAGAAAAGATCAAGTAATCTTTGGGAAATGGTGGAAGGAACAAGCAAGATACACAATCTTCTTTGATTGATCATCCTGAAATTGGATCATGTGTATTGCAGATTATGCTACTATGACGATGTTGATGATCGTGTGATGACGATGCCAATGATTGTGTGATGACGATGACGATGCTGATGATTGTGTGATGAAGATGTTGTAGATCGAGATGATCCAGATGCTGTAGATCGAGATGATCCAGATACTGTAGACCGAGAGATCCAGATGACGATCTTGTAGATGTTTGGGTACTGTAGAAGATGAAGACTCAATACTGAAGATGTTGATGTTCTGGTATTGAAGATCTTGAAGATGTTCCAGTAACTGTTTGAGTTACTGATGATGTATAAAGAATTCTTCCAATGATTTCTAGATGTATCATGTACCATGTAGTTGATGACTCCTTGCTCCTGCAGATGTTGTTATAATATCCTTCTTATTAAGGGGGAGTGTTGAAATATTGTAACTTCAAAGAATATTATATTTGTATTTTATTATTCCGAAGATGGTACATTCCTCCGTGGTGACCCTATCATATATCCAGAGATGTTTATTCCTCTGAGAGAGTGTGGTAACTAGGGTTATTAGATCTCCCATGTGAGGTCGGCCCTGAGTTTATTATTTGGGGGTTATTAGACTCTCTTGGGAGAGGTCGGCCCCATTAGGGTAATAAGCTAAGGTCAGTTGGGAAACAAGTATAAGTAGAGGAGGTTGTTCCTCACTTATCTCATTCATTCATCCACTTGGGAGTAGCACACAAGTGAGAGAGAGGTTTGTAAAGGAGGAGAAGGAGCTCTAGTCTTGGACTACATCTTGTATTTGGTTGATTATCTATATTGAGGAAAGCTTTGCTGGGTTTTCTACCCCATGAGGGTTTCCCAGGGTAAATCTTTGTCTATCTTGTGATTGTGTTTTTTCCAATGATCTTGCTAATCAAATTAGGCTAAAATTAATAGTATGTACATAATTAAATCAAAGAGTTATCATATTTAATTATTGAATAATTAGACTTATTATTTATAAAAGAAAAGTTTACTTATGTAAATAACATGCATAAAGGTTATGCATAAGATATTTCTCATGTTACTATTATTATTAATATTATTAATAGTATTATTATTACTTGTGATCTAACTTAAAGATACATCTAATTGTAACAAAATAAAGGTCCTAGATCAACTATGAGTGAATAACTAATAAAATATATTTCATAGATATTATAATTCAAATTAAATTAAAAGTTGAATATTATTATTTAAACTCAAACAGCTATATTCCAAACAAACTCACCTATATAAAGAAGGGCAGATCCCAAGAGAGGGATCATATTTTCCTACTATCATTCTCTTATGGTATTGGAAGAGAATTATTCCACAAAACTGGAGGAGCTTACTACTTTTCCCAGATCTGATCAGCAGCCTATCCTAGATCCTCTATTTCTCTCATTGCATGTTGGAACCAGCTCGGGGGGATCCATTTAGAACCAGGAATGATCTAAGGGTCATGGTTGGGAGGAACATGGTAGTCCCAAGGTTATTCAGCTAAAAATCACCCTACAAGTCATCTAGGTCAATACTTTTTCCATTAACTAGTGTTTGAGTGTGCAGGTTCTGCAAGGGAAGATCAAGCATCAAGAATCAGGTATGCACTATAAATTTTCCATACAGTTCAATTCAATTTAGAAATTAAAGTAGGAATTAAGATATAGCATTCATGTTTCTGTACATTATAGTGTTATTTCCATTTTTTTTGGAGCAAGGGCCAAATGGCATGGGCTCTGAGGGTTTAAAATCTAGGCTTAAGTTTCATTTATCATTCCTATTGAATTTAAACATCTGCCCTAAACTGTTACAAGGATCTAGCAGGGATAACCTAGCTAGCATGTGCTAGATACCTATATAGATAGAATCACTAATATCAAACTGTTATTAAATATCGTTGATACCTGAACCATCATCCTTACAATAAGGAAATCGCGTTTCTCAAACCCTTAACACTATACTTTTAAACTATTCAATTATGAAAAGGCTAGGGTCTCACACTTTCTACCGAGGATCTCCCAAGGGTCCACAGGAATTCTTCACAGAACCAACATAGTCAAATAACTTAGTTTCTTTCATTTATTAATTTCAAGGAATAAAAAAATAACGCAGGTTAGGTTTACGATACTCTCTGCCAAACTTTTAAACTTTGAGTATCACTGGTATCTTCAAACACGCAGCATAAGACTACGCAACCACTTCCAAGCAAAACAAACCACCAGGCACAATTTCCCTATCTAGGGTTTTCGGTATTTTTGTTGTCTTCTTATGATAATTTAAATCACAAACTTAGACAAAACCCAACATCACAACACAGGAATAAAAAATGCTTAATCCAACATTCACCCTTTAAATAAACATTCATCCATTTTGAAATCACGACGTCTTAGGGTCAAACCCCTGTCTGATAAGTTTTACATTTAAACTACACTATAGAGATCCCTTGATAGCATGGACCTCTATCGGTTCATAGCCTTTTACCAACTTAAACGCAGCTTAAAACATTACAGAAAATTATCTTTTGTCTACACTAGGGTCAAAGCGTCGAGCCACATCAAAAGAAAACTAAAGTCTAGGGATCGAATCCCTTGACTTGCCATCACAACCATAAAACGCAGGACCCAGAAAGCAAAACACGATATCATTACCAACGCTAGGGCTAAAGTCATAAGACCACATAAAATAAGAAATTTAAAGAACTATTAAACCCTGGGTTTGCCGTACATATAAAATATAGAGAATAATTACAGTTAGAAGTCTATAGAAGACCCCAGAAGTTAACATTTACACCGTCCATTTATACAAAGCACTAAATCTAAGACAACTCCAGAACACATCCAAACGCCATAAACCAAGTCGCATTTCAACTACAAATTTAAATAGCATTACATTATCAACAATAGGGAAATCAAGCCCATCGTTACAGTATGCCCAGGTAATTAAAGAAGTGTTCTTCCCATTCTCAACAACTGGAGATAGCCTATTACATGAAAACATTTCAGCCATTACAAAGTGCCTTTTTTTCAACAAAAACGAAATACCCAGTACTGGAAGCTCAAGGTTGGTACAGGAGGTAAAACAAAGAATCCTCTCCTTCAAAGAATCCTGGAGGTAAAACAAAGAATCCTCTCCTTCACAATAAAATCGCCATACAGGCTAAACACCCAGACAAAGTTGTGGTGTATTACATTTAAGGAGTGTATCGAATCTAGTCCTAAGTTTCCACTCTAAATCCAAAACTCAAAACCTACGCCTTACATTACAAAGTATACCAACCGTAGAAAAACTTATGTTGAAGGGAGGAGGGGGCCATTAAGGCACCAGACTTACCCCAGTTGTGTAGCTGCGCCTATCTCCATAACCAGCTCAACCGACCATCACTCGGGTTCTTACCAATGTCAAACCCTGAGACAAGTTAGTTAATCCTCAAACCAAATCGATACTGCTGAAAACAAGTAAAACGAAACCAATAAACAAGTTGTTTACCTCATTCATTCATGTAGTTAGCAAGGCTAGCCTGCCATAGGTGCCTCCGGGGCCTGGAGGGTTTCATCCTCCTCTTCTCACAAGCAGAAATGAACAACTACGAATTGTTGCACCAGGGTCAATCAACCCTTAGGGTTTAACCCTAAAAGTGCTTACCAGCTGGCTACCACTATTATCGTTGGATTCCATTGATGTGTTTCCCATTCCATATGCCTTTATTGGTACCCCTCGTTTTCTATTTTCGAAGTTCCTTCTAACTCATAAGATGGCTTTAATCATTGGTTAGGGTAATGTATTCAAGCACATATTTATGTTCACGCAAATTCCAGGAAGTAAAAAACCTAGATAATTCTTTTGGGTACCTACACCACCAAGTAAAGTCAAACTTTAGCATAAAATGCGAAGTAAGCCTGGCCTAGGATGCCAGAGTCCACCCCTCCAAACATAAGGATGCCCTTCTAAAATACAATCATGTGAGGAGATAATCGACAAGTTAAAATCATATAGATATAACTGGTAAATGGAAACGGCAATAAGAATGCATATAGACATCCAATCTATCAACCAAGATATAAACCATTAGCCGAAGGGATTGTATAAACAAAGAACCAAAATTCATTTGCTTCCGCAGAACCATACAGTCGAAACCCAAAACACTTTGATTGTAACCCATAGTTGTTTCTTGGACGAGAGCATCGTATATCAAAGCCATTTATAACCTTACATTTCTACAAGTGTTTTTCTCAGTGCTGAGGTTAATTTACTAAAACATCTAGATAAAAGGGTAGTATTATGGTGCATAGAATTTTTTTTAATTTTTTACCGTTTTAGGGACATTACAAGAAATCCCATAAAGGTATTTAGACACTCGACCAAAACAAGATGAATGGATTTATTTAGTTGTGGTAGAGGAGCTTCAAATTACTTGATAGAGGAAATTTTAGTTTCTCTATTCTTATTTCTCACACCCAAGGGGTTTTCATGGCATTTAAGCAAGGATTTACCAAGCTTTATATAGAAAGCCTTATAGTTCCTTTTTTTAAATGGTTATAAATATAATGCCTCAAATTATAGCTCCATTATTATTAGTGATCTTACTGTTTTAAAGTTATATGGTATAATTTTAGAAAATAAGATTAGCATGCAGCTTAAAAAACATGATAGAGAGCTAATACGTCAATTTTTGAAGTTATCTCTCAACATTATATGATTTAATTACTCTTAGGATTATAGGTGAAGAGTGTTAAAATAAAAAGGAGAATCTCATATGTTCTTCTGTTGACTTCAAAAAATATTTTGATACCATTATTGGAAATAACTTATGGAAAGCATTGGGAGATATTGGGGTTCAATTTAAGTTGCACACTATAGTGTTAAGGTTATATGAGAGATTCATTACCAAATTTATTAGAAACAAGAGTTGGTCATAAGAAAATAATTGTAATATACGTATCAAGTAGTGATATACTTTGTCCCCTAGTCTTGTTATTATTTATATAGACAATTTAGTAGCTTGCATTGTTGCTAGTATGAACCTCACAAGAGTAGTTATCATCCTCCTCCTAAGCTTAAATTTCTCAAAACAATTTGCACCAACTCTCAAAGTACTCAGTAAGATAACAAAACAAAGATATCATCATCAAATCTCGAAGTTTTACTTATCCAAATTTTGTTTGAGATAAACCAAAATTTGGAAAAAATCCCTTCATAAAAGTATTTTTGAATTGACATCCATCATAAGATAAATTAAGAATACACTATTGAAAAGATGAGTGAATATTGAAACTTATCTTTTTTAGATCTTAAAAATTGTTTTAGAAAATCCTTTAAATAATATTCTTTTAATACACTATTTGTATTTTTATTCAATACTATTAATAAAAACTATTATATAAAATTATAAAGTTTTAAAATTTAAACTTTTATACAAACATACCATTAAGATTGTAAATCTTCTCTTTTAATGAATCTCAATTATTCTTTTAAAAATAATTATATTTTAACATAACTATCAATTAATAATCAAAACCATTTTTAATTGAATATATATTATAAATATGCTTTTATTAGGGATTATTTATAACACTCTCATCATAATAATTAATAAAGTATATATATATATATTCTGCTGGAAATATATATATATATATATATATATATATATATATATATATATATATATATATTATTTTTATATTTCATAAATAAAACACGTTAAAGGAATTTTTTTTGGACAATTTTCATCGTAAGTTGTTTTTTTATAAATTATTTACAATTTATAATATATTTTAATTTTAATCTTTTTTTTGTTTGCTAGCCTTTGGTTTAAGAAACTATGACTCGGAGGTATTTAAGTAGTCTAACTCACCCGTAAAGGGAATTGAACCCAAGTTCCTATTGTGATTTTATTCTTTTAATTATATTATATTGTAATTTAAAATATTGTAAATATACACATTTAAAAACTAAAAAATGATATTTTAAAATGAGAAATACACAACATTAAAAGTTAGAATTTTCTTATAAATTTCATTATTTTAAAAAAATAATTTGATTGGTAAAACTACTTTGCTGAAAATTTTAAAAAATAGAGAGATTTCATTAATTTTTTTAGGTTATGTTAATTTATTTTCAATACAAACAATTTTTTCTACTTATAAAAATTGTAGTATTATATATATATACTTAGCCCACCGAGTTAGGGCCTGTAATCAAGATTGATAATTCAAAATTAAAATAAAATGGAAACCCTCTTTGTTCTTCTATCCTCACACCATAAAAGATAGATAGCACTAAATTCAACCAAATAATGCATGCCTTCTATTGTAGATAGAGTTAAAAATAGTAAATAACATGACCCTCCTTTAAAAAGATAAAAATAAGAACTTCATAAATGATATATCCACAAAAAGAAAAAAATTTGATTAGAAAAAGATAATACTCTAACCCCCATATATATGCCTTAAATGTCTAGTATCATGAAACATACTATATACTCTTTGTTATAATCTTTTGAAAACATATAACAAGTATATTGCTGAGAACAATACCGAGGAGCTACATTTTCTTGAACACTAAAATATTGAAATGGGTGAGACCTTGTGATATTCATATTTTCATGGATCTCATTTACTTAGTACTATGAATGTGTTAATCTTAGTATAGTAGAAGAAATATCTTTATATAGTAGAAAAAATATCTTTTAATATAATAATAGGCTTTTTACACTCCAACAAATTTAGGTTATCCACATTTAGCCAATAAATTTGTTATTCCAAAAATTTAGGTTATCCACATATTAAGCTAATTAAAATTCTTATCTAAAAATTGAAACCATAATATTATTTAATTGTTTGAAAGAATTTAAAATTTAAATATTTATTTTTACATATAGGTGAAATGTAACATTGTTTCCCTTAATTTTATTTGTAATAAAAGTGTTATCATTGTTTCAATAAATTTTCATGTTTCATGAGATATCATATTATTTATTTAATTATATTAATGAAAAATTAACTCAATGAAAAAATAAATATTTAAATTTACAATTTTTTGATAAATCTATATTTATTGACATAAATCAAATGATTAATATAATTGTTACTAATGTAAGCTAATCACATACAATACAGTTTTCACTATTTAAAGTAATGTGATTGTTACTTATAATATAAACTAATCACATACAGTACAATAATGTAAACTAATCATATATAATACAATATATTACTTATCACATACAATACAATACATTACTAATCACATGACGTAAGACTCCTCTTGATTACAATGGCTCCTCTTGGTTACCGTGGAGTGGCATGTGATTGTAATTAGTTGTATACGCTACATATATCCAAGATTATTCATATTCACATAAGAAGTTTCCTAACTGTGGAATGGCATGTGATTAGCATACATTCAAGATGTATGATGTAAGTCTCTTCTTGGTTACACATTTCACGATCACCTTAAACTAAATTCTAAGCATAGATTTAGATTTTACAATGTTTAGTATAATGTTTGAGGTTTTTGTTGCAAATTTGTAAGTATTATCTTCAACATAACCGAAAGAGATGTTGCGAATGCTATTGCAATATAGTGTGTCCTTTCTTCTTCCACAACCATAACATGTTGTGGATATTGTTGCAATGTATTGAACATCGTTGGTTCATATACACTGGTTTATATGCATGCATCATTTTTATCTTTAATCTGAATAAAATTCAAAATTAAACTGACAACATACATCACATTTAATTAATACATAAAACTGCTCAAATGTTATGATAAAGTTACATTTTTGGAGAAAATTGCTATCTAATATATATATGTTCAATGAAAATAGAAATGGTCAACCCAAAAAAAACCACCGCACTTGTAAACTTTTGGAATTCCACAAGTCAATAATTTAAAGCGACCACTTGGAGTTATTTTGTAAACCCACGTTCAATCGTTAGCCAAAAAATATCACTGCACCTACAAACTTTCATAATTCATCCTGCAGATGATCTAACAGACCACTCTAGAGTTCTTTTATAAACCCACATTCAGTGCTTACTAGATTTGCAAGAAAATTATTTGTTGTTTAGTAACTAGAAACAGTAACGTTTACAGGGAAGAAACAAATATTTGGCCAAGGTCATACTTTAGCATTGCTTCTCAACTGTTTTTTCGGTCTTTTCGGGCCTCCACCAAGATAAATGCTCAGGGACGTGTCGCCTAGGGAGTTTTCTGGGCACAACCACACAAGACCAGGTTGAGAACTAGTTTTGGTCAAGTTTCATTGGTTTGTCGTTCGCCCACAGCCGAATAGGTGATCCCCAACAATTGTTTTCTATGATGGTATTGAACACATTTATGCACAATACTTGCATTATCTACGGTGTAGAATTTTTTCTGTATGTATTAATTAGATCTATTCAGAAAATTGTTTTCATTCCATTAATAAATTTTCAAAATAATTTGCAAGATCATGGAATAAGAGAATGCAGAAAATCTGTACAAACTAAGCCATGTTTTCTACATCTTCTGTTTTTAGTGTAATATCACACTTGGATTTTTCAACATCAAGAGAATTAAAATCTGACAAAAGCATGATGGCAATGAAACTTTTATTGATTTCAATTACAAAGAGATCCACAGGGCTAACAATCATGAATCTAGAATTTATGTGGAAGTTTCAAAAATTAGAATACATAGACAAGTCCACTTTGATATTGAATTTCATTCAATAAAACCTATCCTTGTCCAAATTGCATCTAGATCCTGTGTGAGATCTCTGCCTTTCAGAGTCGTCCTAATGCCTTCATACACCGAGAACGAAGTTATTGCGCTCTGGGAAAGCTACGTAGCAATGATCTCGTGAGGTGGGATCCTCTCAAAATCCCTGCCACCATTGTCTTCTTCATCATCAATGTTAACATCAACTATCCCATGACTTTCCCAGTAATTATCTTTTCTCTTCTCTTTCCATTACATCTGAAACTAAGCGAGAATATTCACAGGTGCAGAAGATTGATGCCTTGTTCTATTATTCTCTTCATGACGAGATTCTTCTGGAATAATCTTCAATGATCTCCTACTATTATTACTATTTCCGTCCTTAGTTCCCTTTGCTCTGCACCCTGTGACAACATTACACTGATTTTCTTGTAAGCCAACCTTCTTGGCTTCAGTATCATTAACACCATCCCATGTATCATTCTCGTTAAAATATTCCATCATCTCACAATAATCATCAAGGCTTCTAGACTGCTGAAACCCAAAGAGCTTGTAAATATGATATTTCTCCTCAATTTTAGGCTTGGCAAGCATAGAACTACTCCCATCCATGGTAACCCAATATTTTTCTTCAAAATCCCACTTCTAAAATTCTATATTAAGCCTATCATTAGATTGAGCGAATTCTAAGATTTTTGGCTCCACGTAGAGTTTCCTCCCAAAAACTTTGCCAAAATAGATATAAACCAACTCTTGATCACCGCATGTGAAGCTACCCGAATCCTGAGATTGAACAAATCTAAGTTATTTTTTGCAGGCCCAATATTTTTCATTTGTCCTCTCTGTAATCACCACGAGATCAATTTTCATGAGAGCTCTGCTCCAATATCTTGTGTGCTAGTACTTTTTGAGGCCTAAAACAAATTTTCAAGAAGTTATGCAATCTGTCAGGCTGAAATCCGACACGACCATGATCAAAATCCGAATAACTATACATTTTTCTGGTTTTTCTTCTTTGTCAAGTTTTAGAAGTCAAAATATGAACCTGAAAAGGAACTAATAGCCAAGAAAGACAACCAGAAGCTCAAAGATCTTTATAGTTTCTGACTCTGAAGATTTGGAAAAACGTGACAATATTTATGGAATGCAATTTGAACGCTCATTTACCATGACAAATGACTTCAACGCATGTTCGTCACAGTACCAACATACCCATCTTATCAAAGGGCCCGTGGAAGATATCACCTGCGATTTCAAAATCAAAACAATTGTTGAGCGAGGGAACAGAGAGGAAAAATAAACTACGATATTAGATGAAAAATCCAGCTACGTTGTCAACACAATGCATGGCATAAAAATTATATTGCGGAGCTCGTTCACCATGGACAATATCAGCTTGGAGCTAAAGCTAGAGTTGCAGATGCAGTTCCAAGAATTTTTTAGTTCCAACGAATTGGCATTCAAACCAAAATTTTGAATTGAGCATGGAGGGAACCACTCACGTACCCGGGAGCCTGGGTATTTCAAAATTCAAATTTCGCTCACAGCTGTGGTTGTGGGAGCTCAACCAAAAATTTGAATTGAGCACGGAGGGAACCACTCACATTACCCGGGAGCCCGATTATTTCAAAATTCAAATTTCACTTGCAACTAGCGGATCAATGAGACCTTTCGGATGCCATGGCATGCCCACGCATAGCTATGGCATGCGCACGTTTAGCATGCATGATAAATGCGAGACCTTTTAGATGCCATGGCATGCGCACGCATAGAATGGATGATAAACTTGTACATGTTCCGGTAACTCTAAGTGGATTGTCGACATCTCTGGCTGGAAAGTTCCACCTGCGCAAGAGAGTTGAGTGTACGTCAAAGCCCCTGCAGCAGACTTAAATAGTCTACTGCGGGGTGCATATGGCTTGCCTTAAAAATTCATGCGTTATTCATTACTAAATTAAATCGATTAGCTATTGAATTTAAAAGTTATTTTAGATTTGAATGGTATTGAAATTAATTAAACTTGGATGATGTTGGTGCAGGAGGGGAGAGGAGACCAAGGGTGGTACGCATAGCGTCATGGAGATATTTTGTTAGTTTTATTTAATGGTATTTGGATTTTTTATTTTTCTATTTCATAATTTTCAAAGATTTTTATCTGAATTATGCTCATCTAATTTATAAGTTATGAAGTTTATTTTATATATAATGCTTGATAAATTATCAATTTATCTTTAGAATGAGCTACAAGTGGAATTACACACTTAGACTCTCTAGAATACGAGCTAGGGTTTCTGCAACGTCCCAATGGAGCCGCCGCCAGACCCTGGTCGCACCGGTCCGGAGGCTGGCCGCCCTCCCATCATCGACCTGTTCAAAGATCTGGTAGCTTCCCTACCTGCCTCCTCGCGAGCCCCGTCCCAACCCGACTCCAGGTTTGTCAAGAGAACAGAGGTACCTGAAGTGAAGCTCACCTCAACCGCCTCGAAGTGCAAAGCCATTGCGTTAGCAGAAAACGGACTGGCCGGACACTTCACGGGGCTTTGCCCCTCGCCCCGCTCTACTGAAGCTTGGCTCAACAAAAATTGGCGTCCTCTAATCTGAGGTGAAGTGCAGCAAATCTTCTGTGGGAAAGGGTTTTTTGTCTTCTACTTCGAGAAAAAAGAGGACCGGGACTTAATCTTCAGGAATGGACCATATTTCATGGGGCCAAGGGGAATGTACCTCAACAAATGGGATCTCTCCTTCGACCCAGAAAAAGATATCCCAAGGGCAGTCCCTGTCTGGGTAAAACTACCGCATCTCCCCCTCCACTGTTGGAATGATGAAGATTTACGGGCTATTGGCAACTCTCTGGGGAAATACATTGACAAGTCAGAGCCAAAACCTCCCATGTTTTCTTGTGCAAGAATATGCGTTGAAGTCGACCTGGAGAAGGGCCTCCGAGAAGCAATAGACTTAGCTATGGAAGGATGGAGCCACAGACAAACAGTGGACTATGAACAAATCCCCTTTAAATGTAAGGTCTGTCACGAATACAGGCACTTTGCGAGGCTATGTCCCAAAAGGAAAATGCCAGAGGTGGAAGAAACTCAAGGGGGAGAATGGAATGAAGTCTCAAAGAAAAAGGGGAACAAGAACAATGCAAGTGCAGCGAACAAACCCCCTCCAAAAACCACAGAGCTTTCCAACAAATTTCAGGTCCTGAGCAGCGAAGAAAACGAAGAAGAACAAGAGCAAGAAAAGAAACCTGAAGAACAACAGGGAGACCAGGATCATATTGGAAATGAGGACAAGAACCAAACCCCATCTTCCCCTCAACACGCAGGGGATGGAATAGAACCTTCATTAACCTCAGGAGGCTCAGTAACAAGAGCTAAAGCAAAACAAATACAGGAAGAAACCTCGGAGAGTAAAGAAGAAGAGCAGGAGCCCATAGCCAAAAGAGGAAGAAGACTAAACAAAACTATCAGAGAACAAGAAGCAGCCAGAGAAAGGGCGGCGGGCAAGCAAACCAGTTTGGATCAACATGTCAAAATTCTGTCCAGTTCGAAACAGACTCAGGAGGAAAGAAAGGACAGAGCAGGTCCTCTCCAAATCAAAAAATAATGAAAATAGTCTCTTGGAACTGTAGAGGATTAGGCAGGAAGCAAAAAGCAGAAGCAATAAAAAGATTAAAAAAAATGGAGAACATTTCAATCCTCACAATCCAAGAGACTAAAATGCAAAAGGAAGACTGCATCAGCACCATGAAGAAAGTATGGCCCAAAGGAAAAGGAATTGCAGTCAATGCAATAGGAGCATCAGGAGGACTCATATCCCTATGGGATGAAAGTAAGTATACATGTCTCTCATCTGAAATAAATCGATACTGGATATTTATTGAGCTAGAAGATATCTCAAACAATGATAGGTTCTGGATAGGAAATATTTATGGGCCAACTTTGTATGGCCAAAAGGAACAGTTTTGGAATCAGCTGATAGATATGCGACCCGTCCTAGCAAATGTCCCGTGTATCCTAGCAGGCGACTTCAATGTCACCATCTCAGCGCTGGAGAGAAAAGGAGGATCTAAAATCAGAGATCCATTCGGAGAAAGGATGGAAGATCTGATTTCGGAATGGAACCTAGTAGGCATCAAGCCCAAGCAAGGTGTCTACACTTGGAACAATAAGAGGGTGGGTCCAAACCACATTGCTGCTCGCCTGGACCGTTTTCTCATCAGCTCCTCCTTCCTCCTCAAACCAAAAATCCCTGAATCCAAACTTCTAGCCTCAGCCACCTCAGACCACAGACCCATCGACCTCTTCTTCACCTCCCCAGGCAACCTGGGCCCCCTCCCCTTCAGGCTCAACCCGATTTGGCTTGAAAATCAACTCTGTATGAACGAAGTTGTCTCAATTTGGAAGCAATTTATACCTGGATCCCCTGGCTATATATGGGAGACCAAATTAAAGCTAATAAAAAAAGCACTAAAAATATGGGCAAAGCAAAATAGCTCAAATCCAGGAGAAGAGCTAGACAAGTTACAAAAGGAAATGGAACAACATCAACTCAAAATGGAGCAGAATACAGTTACAGTAGAAATGATGAGAGAAGAAAAGAATCTGGATGAAGCAATTCAAAACATAGCCAGAAAAGAAGAAGAGGAATGGAGGCTTAAATCAAGATGTCTCTGGTTGAAGGCAGGAGACAGGAACACCAAATTCTTCCATGCCCAATGCAAAGAAAGATACAGGAAAAACAATATTCTGAGCCTCACAAGAGAAGATGGCCAAAAGATAGAAGGACAGGACAACATTCTTCAAGAAGCCAAAGCCCACTTTGAAAGGTTATATAATGAAAATGAGGAAATCACCAACGAGGAGTTAGAACAAATGAGCATGGAAATCCCTGCGCTCATGTCTGATTCTGACAATAAGAGTTTAATGGACCAGATTACAGAAGAGGAAGCGAGGAATGCTGTCTGGTCCCTGCATCCAGAAAAGGCCCCAGGCCCGGATGGACTCCCTATTCTTTTTTATAGGAAATTCTGGATCTGGCTTAAAAAAGACTTGATCAGAATGCTCAATTGGACCAAGGGAAGAGCCAGAATTGGAGGGGCTACTAATTCCACTTTCATAGCTCTCATTCCTAAGGAGAAACATCCCCTCTCCATAGGAAGATTCCGCCCCATCTCACTCTGCAACTCCTCCTACAAAATCCTCACGAAAATCATAGCAAACAGAATCAAAAGGCTCCTTCCTAGAATCATATCCCCAAATCAAGGAGGATTCATGGCGGAACGGCAAATCTATGACAACATCCTACTTGTTCAAGAGGCAATACACTCGATCATTCAAAGAAAAGACCCAGGTATGGCTATTAAATTGGATATGGCAAATGCTTTTGATAGAGTAAGACATGAATTTCTCTACAAAGTAATGGCAAAATTTGGTTTTGGGGAAGACTTCATAGGATGGATTAAAGCTTGTATTGGTTCCCCTTGGATCGCCCCTCTAGTTAATGGCAGACCCTCTCCCTTCTTCCGCCTGACAAGGGGATTAAGGCAAGGCTGTCCCCTCTCCCCAAGCCTTTTTGTCATCATGGCAGATTCCCTGAGTAGAAAGCTAAATATTCAACAAATGAATGGCTCCCTTCCAGGCATAGTAATTTCCAAAAATGCTCCCCCTATTAACCATGCACAGTTTGCCGATGATACCATTTTTCTGGGAAGTGCATCGTCCATCATAGCTTACAGATTCAAAACAACCCTCGACCTCTTCCTTCGCGCATCTGGGGGGAAAACTAACAGCCAAAAATGCAACATTTACAGTTGGAACTGTGGGAATCTCCTCCTTAGAAATATAGCCCTCATCCTTGGCTTCAAACCCTGTTTTGATTGGACAGCTTTCAAGTACTTAGGTATCCCAATCACTCACAAAAAAACTACTACAGCCTCCTGGCAGCCGATATTGGAAAAGATCAAGAATAAGATTAACTCCTGGGGCTCAAGATGGCTTAATCTAGCTGGTAGAGTGACCCTGATTAAAGCAGTCCTCTCTTCTCTTCCCATCTACACTGGAGCCATCCTTCTCGCCCCTAAGACTGTCATGAACAATATATGCTTGGAAATCAGAAAGTTTCTCTGGCAGGGAGGCAGATCTCAAGGCAAAAAGTTCCACCTAGTCAATTGGAACACTGTCAAGGAGAATAGGAAAAGAGGGGGCTTGGGCATTCGGGATCCAGCAGAGATGAGCAAAGCTCTGGGAGCCAAAATGGTCTGGAGATTGGTATCTGGACCAAAGGAATGGTGGAAGGAGGCAATCAAGAATAAATATACCAGAGGGCCAAGACAGAGATGTCTTAACAAAATGAAGAAGAACACTGGTACTGCCATCTGGAAGCTCATGCTTCATTCAGCAGACATAATCAAAGATAACATGTACTGGGTTCCAGGGAATGGAAACAAAATCAACATATGGACAGATAGCATAAATGGAGAACAGCCTATGGGCGAGATCCAGGAAATCCAGAATATCAAACTCTGGCTTCAAGATGCAGGAGTAATAAAGCTGGCAGATATGGCCACATGGACATCCACAGGGAAATGGAAGGACTGGAAAAACATGAACCCTCTAGGCCATCTTTTAGACAGCTACAAAACTTTCATGCAACTGCTGAATGGGAAATCCCCCTTAAGCATCATATCCAAGGACACCAGAGGCTGGGGGAAAGCTGGGGAATACTCAGTCATAGATGGCTATGCAATGCTCACCAGGAACAATAACCCTCTGCAAACAAAGTGGAAGAAAATATGGAACAGAGATAGTATCCCAAAGATAAATTACTTCTATTGGATCCTCGCCCACAACAAGCAACTGACAGCTGACAATCTCAAGCAACGAGGTATTGAAGGCCCCTCTCGATGTCCATTGTGCCAAAACGTGGAGGAGACTGCACAACACCTCTTCCTGGATTGCACCTATGCCAGACAGGTTTGGAATGCGGTCCTCGACCCTCTGATCCACCCAGTCTCCTTCCCTAGACAGTTGAAACAGATGTTGGAGAACTGGAATCACAAAATCCAGGGAGGCTCAAAAAACAAACCCACCTTCTCTAGAATCTGGAAGCTAATCCCCATGAACATTTGTTGGCAAATCTGGCTGGAAAGAAATAGAAGAATATTTGAAGACAAATCAAGATCAGAGGAGAGGCTAGCAAACAAAGCAATAACACTTATCTCTGAGTCATTGAAATCCAAAAGAGTGGTGCTTTGTGCCAAGGAAGCTCTAAATTGGAATGAATTTCAATGGAGTCAAAGGTTCTTAGCAGTGAGTTCACTTCAGTCCAATTCCCCTTCAGCCTGGCATGAGTGGGAAATCAGAAAAGATCAAGTAATCTTTGGGAAATGGTGGAAGGAACAAGCAAGATACACAATCTTCTTTGATTGATCATCCTGAAATTGGATCATGTGTATTGCAGATTATGCTACTATGACGATGTTGATGATCGTGTGATGACGATGCTAATGATTGTGTGATGACGATGACGATGCGTATGATTGTGTGATGAAGATGTCGTAGATCGAGATGATCCAGATGCTGTAGATCGAGATGATCCAGATACTGTAGACCGAGAGATCCAGATGACGATCTTGTAGATGTTTGGGTACTGTAGAAGATGAAGACTCAATACTGAAGATGTTGATGTTCTGGTATTGAAGATCTTGAAGATGTTCCAGTAACTGTTTGAGTTACTGATGATGTATAAAGAAAGCTTCCAATGATTTCTAGATGTATCATGTACCATGTAGTTGATGACTCCTTGCTCCTGCAGATGTTGTTATAATATCCTTCTCATTAAGGGGGAGTGTTGAAATATTGTAACTTCAAAGAATATTATATTTGTATTTTATTATTCCGAAGATGGTACATTCCTCCGTGGTGACCCTATCATATATCCAGAGATGTTTATTCCTCTGAGAGAGTGTGGTAACTAGGGTTATTAGATCTCCCATGTGAGGTCGGCCCTGAGTTTATTATTTGGGGGTTATTAGACTCTCTTGGGAGAGGTCGGCCCCATTAGGGTAATAAGCTAAGGTCAGTTGGGAAACAAGTATAAGTAGAGGAGGTTGTTCCTCACTTATCTCATTCATTCATCCACTTGGGAGTAGCACACAAGTGAGAGAGAGGTTTGTAAAGGAGGAGAAGGAGCTCTAGTCTTGGACTACATCTTGTATTTGGTTGATTATCTATATTGAGGAAAGCTTTGCTGGGTTTTCTACCCCATGAGGGTTTCCCAGGGTAAATCTTTGTCTATCTTGTGATTGTGTTTTTTCCAATGATCTTGCTAATCAAATTAGGCTAAAATTAATAGTATGTACATAATTAAATCAAAGAGTTATCATATTTAATTATTGAATAATTAGACTTATTATTTATAAAAGAAAAGTTTACTTATGTAAATAACATGCATAAAGGTTATGCATAAGATATTTCTCATGTTACTATTATTATTAATATTATTAATAGTATTATTATTACTTGTGATCTAACTTAAAGATACATCTAATTGTAACAAAATAAAGGTCCTAGATCAACTATGAGTGAATAACTAATAAAATATATTTCATAGATATTATAATTCAAATTAAATTAAAAGTTGAATATTATTATTTAAACTCAAACAGCTATATTCCAAACAAACTCACCTATATAAAGAAGGGCAGATCCCAAGAGAGGGATCATATTTTCCTACTATCATTCTCTTATGGTATTGGAAGAGAATTATTCCACAAAACTGGAGGAGCTTACTACTTTTCCTAGATCTGATCAGCAGCCTATCCTAGATCCTCTATTTCTCTCATTGCATGTTGGAACCAGCTCGGGGGGATCCATTTAGAACCAGGAATGATCTAAGGGTCATGGTTGGGAGGAACATGGTAGTCCCAAGGTTATTCAGCTAAAAATCACCCTACAAGTCATCTAGGTCAATACTTTTTCCATTAACTAGTGTTTGAGTGTGCAGGTTCTGCAAGGGAAGATCAAGCATCAAGAATCAGGTATGCACTATAAATTTTCCATACAGTTCAATTCAATTTAGAAATTAAAGTAGGAATTAAGATATAGCATTCATGTTTCTGTACATTATAGTGTTATTTCCATTTTTTTTGGAGCAAGGGCCAAATGGCATGGGCTCTAAGGGTTTAAAATCTAGGCTTAAGTTTCATTTATCATTCCTATTGAATTTAAACATCTGCCCTAAACTGTTACAAGGATCTAGCAGGGATAACCTAGCTAGCATGTGCTAGATACCTATATAGATAGAATCACTAATATCAAACTGTTATTAAATATCGTTGATACCTGAACCATCATCCTTACAATAAGGAAATCGCGTTTCTCAAACCCTTAACACTATACTTTTAAACTATTCAATTATGAAAAGGCTAGGGTCTCACACTTTCTACCGAGGATCTCCCAAGGGTCCACAGGAATTCTTCACAGAACCAACATAGTCAAATAACTTAGTTTCTTTCATTTATTAATTTCAAGGAATAAAAAAATAACGCAGGTTAGGTTTACGATACTCTCTGCCACACTTTTAAACTTTGAGTATCGCTGGTATCTTCAAACACGCAGCATAAGACTACGCAACCACTTCCAAGCAAAACAAACCACCAGGCACAATTTCCCTATCTAGGGTTTTCGGTATTTTTGTTGTCTTCTTATGATAATTTAAATCACAAACTTAGACAAAACCCAACATCACAACACAGGAATAAAAAATGTTTAATCCAACATTCACCCTTTAAATAAACATTCATCCATTTTGAAATCACGACGTCTTAGGGTCAAACCCCTGTCTGATAAGTTTTACATTTAAACTACACTATAGAGATCCCTTGATAGCATGGACCTCTATCGGTTCATAGCCTTTTACCAACTTAAACGCAGCTTAAAACATTACAGAAAATTATCTTTTGTCTACACTAGGGTCAAAGCGTCGAGCCACATCAAAAGAAAACTAAAGTCTAGGGATCGAATCCCTTGACTTGCCATCACAACCATAAAACGCAGGACCCAGAAAGCAAAACACGATATCATTACCAACGCTAGGGCTAAAGTCATAAGACCACATAAAAATAAGAAATTTAAAGAACTATTAAACCCTGGGTTTGCCGTACATATAAAATATAGAGAATAATTACAGTTAGAAGTCTATAGAAGACCCCAGAAGTTAACATTTACACCGTCCATTTATACAAAGCACTAAATCTAAGACAACTCCAGAACACATCCAAACGCCATAAACCAAGTCGCATTTCAACTACAAATTTAAATAGCATTACATTATCAACAATAGGGAAATCAAGCCCATCGTTACAGTATGCCCAGGTAATTAAAGAAGTGTTCTTCCCATTCTAAACAACTGGAGATAGCCTATTACATGAAAACATTTCAGCCATTACAAAGTGCCTTTTTTTCAACAAAAACGAAATACCCAGTACTGGAAGCTCAAGGTTGGTACAGGAGGTAAAACAAAGAATCCTCTCCTTCAAAGAATCCTGGAGGTAAAACAAAGAATCCTCTCCTTCACAATAAAATCGCCATACAGGCTAAACACCCAGACAAAGTTGTGGTGTATTACATTTAAGGAGTGTATCGAATCTAGTCCTAAGTTTCCACTCTAAATCCAAAACTCAAAACCTACGCCTTACATTACAAAGTATACCAACCGTAGAAAAACTTATGTTGAAGGGAGGAGGGGGCCATTAAGGCACCAGACTTACCCCAGTTGTGTAGTTGCGCCTATCTCCATAACCAGCTCAACCGACCATCACTCGGGTTCTTACCAATGTCAAACCCTGAGACAAGTTAGTTAATCCTCAAACCAAATCGATACTGCTGAAAACAAGTAAAACGAAACCAATAAACAAGTTGTTTACCTCATTCATTCATGTAGTTAGCAAGGCTAGACTGCCATAGGTGCCTCCGGGGCCTGGAGGGTTTCATCCTCCTCTTCTCACAAGCAGAAATGAACAACTACGAATTGTTGCACCAGGGTCAATCAACCCTTAGGGTTTAACCCTAAAAGTGCTTACCAGCTGGCTACCACTATTATCGTTGGATTCCATTGATGTGTTTCCCATTCCATATGCCTTTATTGGTACCCCTCCTTTTCTATTTTCGAAGTTCCTTCTAACTCATAAGATGGCTTTAATCATTGGTTAGGGTAATGTATTCAAGCACATATTTATGTTCACGCAAATTCCAGGAAGTAAAACACCTAGATAATTCTTTTGGGTACCTACACCACCAAGTAAAGTCAAACTTTAGCATAAAATGCGAAGTAAGCCTGGTCTAGGATGCCAGAGTCCACCCCTCCAAACATAAGGATGCCCTTCTAAAATACAATCATGTGAGGAGATAATCGACAAGTTAAAATCATATAGATATAACTGGTAAATGGAAACGGCAATAAGAATGCATATAGACATCCAATCTATCAACCAAGATATAAACCATTAGCCGAAGGGATTGTATAAACAAAGAACCAAAATTCATTTGCTTCCGCAGAACCATACATTCGAAACCCAAAACACTTTGATTGTAACCCATATTTGTTTCTTGGACGAGAGCATCGTATATCAAAGCCATTTATAACCTTACATTTCTACAAGTGTTTTTCTCAGTGCTGAGGTTAATTTACTAAAACATCTAGATAAAAGGGTAGTATTATGGTGCATAGAATTTTTTTTAATTTTTTCCGTTTTAGGGACATTACAAGAAATCCCATAAAGGTATTTAGACACTCGACCAAAACAAGATGAATGGATTTATTTAGTTGTGGTAGAGGAGCTTCAAATTACTTGATAGAGGAAATTTTAGTTTCTCTATTCTTATTTCTCACACCCAAGGGGTTTTCATGGCATTTAAGCAAGGATTTACCAAGCTTTATATAGAAAGCCTTATAGTTCCTTTTTTTAAATGGTTATAAATATAATGCCTCAAATTATAGCTCCATTATTATTAGTGATCTTACTGTTTTAAAGTTATATGGTATAATTTTAGAAAATAAGATTAGCATGCAGCTTAAAAAACATGATAGAGAGCTAATACGTCAATTTTTGAAGTTATCTCTCAACATTATATGATTTAATTACTCTTAGGATTATAGGTGAAGAGTGTTAAAATAAAAAGGAGAATCTCATATGTTCTTCTGTTGACTTCAAAAAATATTTTGATACCATTATTGGAAATAACTTATGGAAAGCATTGGGAGATATTGGGGTTCAATTTAAGTTGCACACTATAGTGTTAAGGTTATATGAGAGATTCATTACCAAATTTATTAGAAACAAGAGTTGGTCATAAGAAAATAATTGTAATATACGTATCAAGTAGTGATATACTTTGTCCCCTAGTCTTGTTATTATTTATATAGACAATTTAGTAGCTTGCATTGTTGCTAGTATGAACCTCACAAGAGTAGTTATCATCCTCCTCCTAAGCTTAAATTTCTCAAAACAATTTGCACCAACTCTCAAAGTACTGAGTAAGATAACAAAACAAAGATATCATCATCAAATCTCGAAGTTTTACTTATCCAAATTTTGTTTGAGATAAACCAAAATTTGGAAAAAATCCCTTCATAAAAGTATTTTTGAAATGACATCCATCATAAGATAAATTAAGAATACACTATTGAAAAGATGAGTGAATATTGAAACTTATCTTTTTTAGATCTTAAAAATTGTTTTAGAAAATCCTTTAAAAAATATTCTTTTAATACACTATTTGTATTTTTATTCAATACTATTAATAAAAACTATTATATAAAATTATAAAGTTTTAAAATTTAAACTTTTATACAAACATACCATTAAGATTGTAAATCTTCTCTTTTAATGAATCTCAATTATTCTTTTAAAAATAATTATATTTTAACATAACTATCAATTAATAATCAAAACCATTTTTAATTGAATATATATTATAAATATGCTTTTATTAGGGATTATTTATAACACTCTCATCATAATAATTAATAAAGTATATATATATATATATATATATATATATATATATATATATATTTCCAGCAGAATATATATATATATATATGCTCGAAATATATATATATATATATATATATATATATTATTTTGATATTTCATAAATAAAGCACGTTAAAGGAATTTTTTTGGACAATTTTCATCGTAAGTTGTTTTTTTATAAATTATTTACAATTTATAATATATTTTAATTTTAATCTTTTTTTTGTTTGCTAGCCTTTGGTTTAAGAAACTATGACTCGGAGGTATTTAAGTAGTCTAACTGCGGGGTGCATATGGCTTGCCTTAAAAATTCATGCGTTATTCATTACTAAATTAAATCGATTAGCTATTGAATTTAAAAGTTATTTTAGATTTGAATGGTATTGAAATTAATTAAACTTGGATGATGTTGGTGCAGGCGGGGAGAGGAGACCAAGGGTGGTACGCATAACGTCATGGAGATATTTTGTTAGTTTTATTTAATGGTATTTGGATTTTTTATTTTTCTATTTCATAATTTTCAAAGATTTTTATCTGAATTTTGCTCATCTAATTTATAAGTTATGAAGTTTATTTTATATATAATGCTTGATAAATTATCAATTTATCTTTAGAATGAGCTACAAGTGGAATTACACACTTAGACTCTCTAGAATACGAGCTAGGGTTTCTGCAACGTCCCAATGGAGCCGTCGCCAGACCCTGGTCGCACCGGTCCGGAGGCTGGCCGCCCTCCCATCATCGACCTGTTCAAAGATCTGGTAGCTTCCCTACCTGCCTCCTCGCGAGCCCCGTCCCAACCCGACTCCAGGTTTGTCAAGAGAACAGAGGTACCTGAAGTGAAGCTCACCTCAACCGCCTCGAAGTGCAAAGCCATTGCGTTAGCAGAAAAAGGACTGGTCGGACACTTCACGGGGCTTTGGCCCTCGCCCCGCTCTACTGAAGCTTGGCTCAACAAAAATTGGCGTCCTCTAATCCAAGGTGAAGTGCAGCAAATCTTCTGTGGGAAAGGGTTTTTTGTCTTCTACTTCGAGAAAAAAGAGGACCGGGACTTAATCTTCAGGAATGGACCATATTTCATGGGGCCAAGGGGAATGTACCTCAACAAATGGGATCTCTCCTTCGACCCAGAAAAAGATATCCCAAGGGCAGTCCCTGTCTGGGTAAAACTACCGCATCTCCCCCTCCACTGTTCGAATGATGAAGATTTACAGGCTATTGGCAACTCTCTGGGGAAATACATTGACAAGTCAGAGCCAAAACCTCCCATGTTTTCTTGTGCAAGAATACGCGTTGAAGTCGACCTGGAGAAGGGCCTCCCAGAAGCAATAGACTTAGCTATGGAAGGATGGAGCCACAGACAAACAGTGGACTATGAACAAATCCCCTTTAAATGTAAGGTCTGTCACGAATACGGGCACTTTGCGAGGCTATGTCCCAAAAGGAAAATGCCAGAGGTGGAAGAAACTCAAGGGGGAGAATGGAATGAAGTCTCAAAGAAAAAGGGGAACAAGAACAATGCAAGTGCAGCGAACAAACCCCCTCCAAAAACCACAGATCTTTCCAACAAATTTCAGGTCCTGAGCAGCGAAGAAAACGAAGAAGAACAAGAGCAAGAAAAGCAACCTGAAGAACAACAGGGAGACCAGGATCATATTGGAAATGAGGACAAGAACCAAACCCCATCTTCCCCTCAACACGCAGGGGATGGAATAGAACCTTCATTAACCTCAGGAGGCTCAGTAACAAGAGCTAAAGCAAAACAAATACAGGAAGAAACCTCGGAGAGTAAAGAAGAAGAGCAGGAGCCCATAGCCAAAAGAGGAAGAAGACTAAACAAAACTATCAGAGAACAAGAAGCAGCCAGAGAAAGGGCGGCGGGCAAGCAAACCAGTTTGGATCAACATGTCAGAATTCTGTCCAGTTCGAAACAGACTCAGGAGGAAAGAAAGGACAGAGCAGGTCCTCTCCAAATCAAAAAATAATGAAAATAGTCTCTTGGAACTGTAGAGGATTAGGCGGGAAGCAAAAAGCAGAAGCAATAAAAAAGATTAAAAAAAATGGAGAACATTTCAATCCTCACAATCCAAGAGACTAAAATGCAAAAGGAAGACTGCATCAGCACCATGAAGAAAGTATGGCCCAAAGGAAAAGGAATTGCAGTCAATGCAATAGGAGCATCAGGAGGACTCATATCCCTATGGGATGAAAGCAAGTATACATGTCTCTCATCTGAAATAAATCGATACTGGATATTTATTGAGCTAGAAGATATCTCAAACAATGATAGGTTCTGGATAGGAAATATTTATGGGCCAACTTTGTATGGCCAAAAGGAACAGTTTTGGAATCAGCTGATAGATATGCGACCCATCCTAGCAAATGCCCCGTGTATCCTAGCAGGCGACTTCAATGTCACCATCTCAGCGCTGGAGAGAAAAGGAGGATCTAAAATCAGAGATCCATTCGGAGAAAGGATGGAAGATCTGATTTCGGAATGGAACCTAGTAGACATCAAGCCCAAGCAAGGTGTCTACACTTGGAACAATAAGAGGGTGGGTCCAAACCACATTGCTGCTTGCCTGGACCGTTTTCTCATCAGCTCCTCCTTCCTCCTCAAACCAAAAATCCCTGAATCCAAACTTCTAGCCTCAGCCACCTGAGACCACAGACCCATCGACCTCTTCTTCACCTCCCCAGGCAACCTGGGCCCCCTCCCCTTCAGGCTCAACCCGATTTGGCTTGAAAATCAACTCTGTATGAACGAAGTTGTCTCAATTTGGCAGCAATTTATACCTGGATCCCCTGGCTATATATGGGAGACCAAATTAAAGCTAATCAAAAAAGCACTAAAAATATGGGCGAAGCAAAATAGCTCAAATCCAGGAGAAGAGCTAGACAAGTTACGAAAGGAAATGGAACAACATCAACTCAAAATGGAGCAGAATACAGTTACAGTAGAAATGCTGAGAGAAGAAAAGAATCTGGATGAAGCAATTCAAAACATAGCCAGAAAAGAAGAAGAGGAATGGAGGCTTAAATCAAGATGTCTCTGGTTGAAGGCAGGAGACAGGAACACCAAATTCTTCCATGCCCAATGCAAAGAAAGATACAGGAAAAACAATATTCTGAGCCTCACAAGAGAAGATGGCCAAAAGATAGAAGGACAGGACAACATTCTTCAAGAAGCCAAAGCCCACTTTGAAAGGTTATATAATGAAAATGAGGAAATCACCAACGAGGAGTTAGAACAAATGAGCATGGAAATCCCTGCGCTCATCTCTGATTCTGACAATAAGAGTTTAATGGACCAGATTACAGAAGAGGAAGCGAGGAATGCTGTCTGGTCCCTGCATCCAGAAAAGGCCCCAGGCCCGGATGGACTCCCTATTCTTTTTTATAGGAAATTCTGGATCTGGCTTAAAAAATACTTGATCAGAATGCTCAATTGGACCAAGGGAAGAGCCAGAATTGGAGGGGCTACTAATAACACTTTCATAGCTCTCATTCCTAAGGAGAAACATCCCCTCTCCATAGGAAGATTCCGCCCCATCTCACTCTGCAACTCCTCCTACAAAATCCTCACGAAAATCATAGCAAACAGAATCAAAAGGCTCCTTCCTAGAATCATATCCCCAAATCAAGGAGGATTCATGGCGGAACGGCAAATCTATGACAACATCCTACTTGTTCAAGAGGCAATACACTCGAGCATTCAAAGAAAAGACCCAGGTATGGCTATTAAATTGGATATGGCAAATGCTTTTGATAGAGTAAGACATGAATTTCTCTACAAAGTAATGGCAAAATTTGGTTTTGGGGAAGACTTCATAGGATGGATTAAAGCTTGTATTGGTTCCCCTTGGATCGCCCCTCTAGTTAATGGCAGACCCTCTCCCTTCTTCCGCTTGACAAGGGGATTAAGGCAAGGCTGTCCCCTCTCCCCAAGCCTTTTTGTCATCATGGCAGATTCCCTGAGTAGAAATCTAAATATTCAACAAATGAATGGCTCCCTTCCAGGCATAGTAATTTCCAAAAATGCTCCCCCTATTAACCATGCACAGTTTGTCGATGATACCATTTTTCTGGGAAGTGCATCGTCCATCATAGCTTACAGATTCAAAACAACCCTCGACCTCTTCCTTCGCGCATCTGGGGGGAAAACTAACAGCCAAAAATGCAACATTTACAGTTGGAACTGTGGGAATCTCCTCCTTAGAAATATAGCCCTCATCCTTGGCTTCAAACCCTGTTTTGATTGGACAGCTTTCAAGTACTTAGGTATCCCAATCACTCACAAAAAAACTACTACAGCCTCCTGGCAGCCGATATTGGAAAAGATCAAGAATAAGATTAACTCCTGGGGCTCAAGATGGCTTAATCTAGCTGGTAGAGTGACCCTGATTAAAGCAGTCCTCTCTTCTCTTCCCATCTACACTGGAGCCATCCTTCTCGCCCCTAAGACCGTCATGAACAATATATGCTTGGAAATCAGAAAGTTTCTCTGGCAGGGAGGCAGATCTCAAGGCAAAAAGTTCCACCTAGTCAATTGGAACACTGTCAAGGAGAATAGGAAAAGAGGGGGCTTGGGCATTCGGGATCCAGCAGAGATGAGCAAAGCTCTGGGAGCCAAAATGGTCTGGAGATTGGTATCTGGACCAAAGGAATGGTGGAAGGAGGCAATCAAGAATAAATATACCAGAGGGCCAAGACAGAGATGTCTTAACAAAATGAAGAAGAACACTGGTACTGCCATCTGGAAGCTCATGCTTCATTCAGCAGACATAATCAAAGATAACATGTACTGGGTTCCAGGGAATGGAAACAAAATCAACATATGGACAGATAGCATAAATGGAGAACAGCCTATGGGCGAGATCCAGGAAATCCAGAATATCAAACTCTGGCTTCAAGATGCAGGAGTAATAAAGCTGGCAGATATGGCCACATGGACATCCACAGGGAAATGGAAGGACTGGAAAAACATGAACCCTCTAGGCCATCTTTTAGACAGCTACAAAACTTTCATGCAACTGCTGAATGGGAAATCCCCCTTAAGCATCATATCCAAGGACACCAGAGGCTGGGGGAAAGCTGGGGAATACTCAGTCATAGATGGCTATGCAATGCTCACCAGGAACAATAACCCTCTGCAAACAAAGTGGAAGAAAATCTGGAACAGAGATAGTATCCCAAAGATAAATTACTTCTATTGGATCCTCGCCCACAACAAGCAACTGACAGCTGACAATCTCAAGCAACGAGGTATTGAAGGCCCCTCTCGATGTCCATTGTGCCAAAACGCGGAGGAGACTGCACAACACCTCTTCCTGGATTGCACCTATGCCAGACAGGTTTGGAATGCGGTCCTCGACCCTCTGATCCACCCAGTCTCCTGCCCTAGACAGTTGAAACAGATGTTGGAGAACTGGAATCACAAAATCCAGGGAGGCTCAAAAAACAAACCCACCTTCTCTAGAATGTGGAAGCTAATCCCCATGAACATTTGTTGGCAAATCTGGCTGGAAAGAAATAGAAGAATATTTGAAGACAAATCAAGATCAGAGGAGAGGCTAGCAAACAAAGCAATAACACTTATCTCTGAGTCATTGAAATCCAAAAGAGTGGTGCTTTGTGCCAAGGAAGCTCTAAATTGGAATGAATTTCAATGGAGTCAAAGGTTCTTAGCAGTGAGTTCACTTCAGTCCAATTCCCCTTCAGCCTGGCATGAGTGGGAAATCAGAAAAGATCAAGTAATCTTTGGGAAATGGTGGAAGGAACAAGCAAGATACACAATCTTCTTTGATTGATCATCCTGAAATTGGATCATGTGTATTGCAGATTATGCTACTATGACGATGTTGATGATCGTGTGATGACGATGCTAATGATTGTGTGATGACGATGACGATGCTGATGATTGTGTGATGAAGATGTCGTAGATCGAGATGATCCAGATGCTGTAGATCGAGATGATCCAGATACTGTAGACCGAGAGATCCAGATGACGATCTTGTAGATGGTTGGGTACTGTAGAAGATGAAGACTCAATACTGAAGATGTTGATGTTCTGGTATTGAAGATCTTGAAGATGTTCCAGTAACTGTTTGAGTTACTGATGATGTATAAAGAAAGCTTCCAATGATTTCTAGATGTATCATGTACCATGTAGTTGATGACTCCTTGCTCCTGCAGATGTTGTTATAATATCCTTCTCATTAAGGGGGAGTGTTGAAATATTGTAACTTCAAAGAATATTATATTTGTATTTTATTATTCCGAAGATGGTACATTCCTCCGTGGTGACCCTATCATATATCCAGAGATGTTTATTCCTCTGAGAGAGTGTGGTAACTAGGGTTATTAGATCTCCCATGTGAGGTCGGCCCTGAGTTTATTATTTGGGGGTTATTAGACTCTCTTGGGAGAGGTCGGCCCCATTAGGGTAATAAGCTAAGGTCAGTTGGGAAACAAGTATAAGTAGAGGAGGTTGTTCCTCACTTATCTCATTCATTCATCCACTTGGGAGTAGCACACAAGTGAGAGAGAGGTTTGTAAAGGAGGAGAAGGAGCTCTAGTCTTGGACTACATCTTGTATTTGGTTGATTATCTATATTGAGGAAAGCTTTGCTGGGTTTTCTACCCCATGAGGGTTTCCCAGGGTAAATCTTTGTCTATCTTGTGATTGTGTTTTTTCCAATGATCTTGCTAATCAAATTAGGCTAAAATTAATAGTATGTACATAATTAAATCAAAGAGTTATCATATTTAATTATTGAATAATTAGACTTATTATTTATAAAAGAAAAGTTTACTTATGTAAATAACATGCATAAAGGTTATGCATAAGATATTTCTCATGTTACTATTATTATTAATATTATTAATAGTATTATTATTACTTGTGATCTAACTTAAAGATACATCTAATTGTAACAAAATAAAGGTCCTAGATCAACTATGAGTGAATAACTAATAAAATATATTTCATAGATATTATAATTCAAATTAAATTAAAAGTTGAATATTATTATTTAAACTCAAATAGCTATATTCCAAACAAACTCACCTATATAAAGAAGGGCAGATCCCAAGAGAGGGATCATATTTTCCTACTATCATTCTCTTATGGTATTGGAAGAGAATTATTCCACAAAACTGGAGGAGCTTACTACTTTTTCCAGATCTGATCAGCAGCCTATCCTAGATCCTCTATTTCTCTCATTGCATGTTGGAACCAGCTCGGGGGGATCCATTTAGAACCAGGAATGATCTAAGGGTCATGGTTGGGAGGAACATGGTAGTCCCAAGGTTATTCAGCTAAAAATCACCCTACAAGTCATCTAGGTCAATACTTTTTCCATTAACTAGTGTTTGAGTGTGCAGGTTCTGCAAGGGAAGATCAAGCATCAAGAATCAGGTATGCTCTATAAATTTTCCATACAGTTCAATTCAATTTAGAAATTAAAGTAGGAATTAAGATATAGCATTCATGTTTCTGTACATTATAGTGTTATTTCCATTTTTTTTGGAGCAAGGGCCAAATGGCATGGGCTCTGAGGGTTTAAAATCTAGGCTTAAGTTTCATTTATCATTCCTATTGAATTTAAACATCTGCCCTAAACTGTTACAAGGATCTAGCAGGGATAACCTAGCTAGCATGTGCTAGATACCTATATATATAGAATCACTAATATCAAACTGTTATTAAATATCGTTGATACCTGAACCATCATCCTTACAATAAGGAAATCGCGTTTCTCAAACCCTTAACACTATACTTTTAAACTATTCAATTATGAAAAGGCTAGGGTCTCACACTTTCTACCGAGGATCTCCCAAGGGTGCACAGGAATTCTTCACAGAACCAACATAGTCAAATAACTTAGTTTCTTTCATTTATTAATTTCAAGGAATAAAAAAATAACGCAGGTTAGGTTTACGATACTCTCTGCCAAACTTTTAAACTTTGAGTATCACTGGTATCTTCAAACACGCAGCATAAGACTACGCAACCACTTCCAAGCAAAGCAAACCACCAGGCACAATTTCCCTATCTAGGGTTTTCGGTATTTTTGTTGTCTTCTTATGATAATTTAAATCACAAACTTAGACAAAACCCAACATCACAACACAGGAATAAAAAATGCTTAATCCAACATTCACCCTTTAAATAAACATTCATCCATTTTGAAATCACGACGTCTTAGGGTCAAACCCCTGTCTGATAAGTTTTACATTTAAACTACACTATAGAGATCCCTTGATAGCATGGACCTCTATCGGTTCATAGCCTTTTACCAACTTAAATGCAGCTTAAAACATTACAGAAAATTATCTTTTGTCTACACTAGGGTCAAAGCGTCGAGCCACATCAAAAGAAAACTAAAGTCTAGGGATCGAATCCCTTGACTTGCCATCACAACCATAAAACGCAGGACCCAGAAAGCAAAACACGATATCATTACCAACGCTAGGGCTAAAGTCATAAGACCACATAAAAATAAGAAATTTAAAGAACTATTAAACCCTGGGTTTGCCGTACATATAAAATATAGAGAATAATTACAGTTAGAAGTCTATAGAAGACCCCAGAAGTTAACATTTACACCGTCCATTTATACAAAGCACTAAATCTAAGACAACTCCAGAACACATCCAAACGCCATAAACCAAGTCGCATTTCAACTACAAATTTAAATAGCATTACATTATCAACAATAGGGAAATCAAGCCCATCGTTACAGTATGCCCAGGTAATTAAAGAAGTGTTCTTCCCATTCTCAACAACTGGAGATAGCCTATTACATGAAAACATTTCAGCCATTACAAAGTGCCTTTTTTTCAACAAAAACGAAATACCCAGTACTGGAAGCTCAAGGTTGGTACAGGAGGTAAAACAAAGAATCCTCTCCTTCAAAGAATCCTGGAGGTAAAACAAAGAATCCTCTCCTTCACAATAAAATCGCCATACAGGCTAAACACCCAGACAAAGTTGTGGTGTATTACATTTAAGGAGTGTATCGAATCTAGTCCTAAGTTTCCACTCTAAATCCAAAACTCAAAACCTACGCCTTACATTACAAAGTATACCAACCGTAGAAAAACTTATGTTGAAGGGAGGAGGGGGCCATTAAGGCACCAGACTTACCCCAGTTGTGTAGCTGCGCCTATCTCCATAACCAGCTCAACCGACCATCACTCGGGTTCTTACCAATGTCAAACCCTGAGACAAGTTAGTTAATCCTCAAACCAAATCGATACTGCTGAAAACAAGTAAAACGAAACCAATAAACAAGTTGTTTACCTCATTCATTCATGTAGTTAGCAAGGCTAGACTGCCATAGGTGCCTCCGGGGCCTGGAGGGTTTCATCCTCCTCTTCTCACAAGCAGAAATGAACAACTACGAATTGTTGCACCAGGGTCAATCAACCCTTAGGGTTTAACCCTAAAAGTGCTTACCAGCTGGCTACCACTATTATCGTTGGATTCCATTGATGTGTTTCCCATTCCATATGCCTTTATTGGTACCCCTCCTTTTCTATTTTCGAAGTTCCTTCTAACTCATAAGATGGCTTTAATCATTGGTTAGGGTAATGTATTCAAGCACATATTTATGTTCACGCAAATTCCAGGAAGTAAAACACCTAGATAATTCTTTTGGGTACCTACACCACCAAGTAAAGTCAAACTTTAGCATAAAATGCGAAGTAAGCCTGTCCTAGGATGCCAGAGTCCACCCCTCCAAACATAAGGATGCCCTTCTAAAATACAATCATGTGAGGAGATAATCGACAAGTTAAAATCATATAGATATAACTGGTAAATGGAAACGGCAATAAGAATGCATATAGACATCCAATCTATCAACCAAGATATAAACCATTAGCCGAAGGGATTGTATAAACAAAGAACCAAAATTCATTTGCTTCCGCAGAACCATACAGTCGAAACCCAAAACACTTTGATTGTAACCCATAGTTGTTTCTTGGACGAGAGCATCGTATATCAAAGCCATTTATAACCTTACATTTCTACAAGTGTTTTTCTCAGTGCTGAGGTTAATTTACTAAAACATCTAGATAAAAGGGTAGTATTATGGTGCATAGAATTTTTTTTAATTTTTTCCGTTTTAGGGACATTACAAGAAATCCCATAAAGGTATTTAGACACTCGACCAACACAAGATGAATGGATTTATTTAGTTGTGGTAGAGGAGCTTCAAATTACTTGATAGAGGAAATTTTAGTTTCTCTATTCTTATTTCTCACACCCACGGGGTTTTCATGGCATTTAAGCAAGGATTTACCAAGCTTTATATAGAAAGCCTGATAGTTCCTTTTTTTAAATGGTTATAAATATAATGCCTCAAATTATAGCTCCATTATGATTAGTGATCTTACTGTTTTAAATTTATATGGTATAATTTTAGAAAATAAGATTAGCATGCAGCTTAAAAAACATGATAGAGAGCTAATACGTCAATTTTTGAAATTATCTCTCAACATTATATGATTTAATTACTCTTAGGATTATAGGTGAAGAGTGTTAAAATAAAAAGGAGAATCTCATATGTTCTTCTGTTGACTTCAAAAAATATTTTGATACCATTATTGGAAATAACTTATGGAAAACATTGGGAGATATTGGGGTTCAATTCAAGTTGCACACTATAGTGTTAAGGTTATATGAGAGATTCATTACCAAATTTATTAGAAACAAGAGTTGGTCATAAGAAAATAATTGTAATATACGTATCAAGTAGTGATATACTTTGTCCCCTAGTCTTGTTATTATTTATATAGACAATTTAGTAGCTTGCATTGTTGCTAGTATGAACCTCACAAGAGTAGTTATCATCCTCCTCCTAAGCTTAAATTTCTCAAAACAATTTGCACCAACTCTCAAAGTACTGAGTAAGATAACAAAACAAAGATATCATCATCAAATCTCGAAGTTTTACTTATCCAAATTTTGTTTGAGATAAACCAAAATTTGGAAAAAATCCCTTCATAAAAGTATTTTTGAATTGACATCCATCATAAGATAAATTAAGAATACACTATTGAAAAGATGAGTGAATATTGAAACTTATCTTTTTTAGATCTTAAAAATTGTTTTAGAAAATCCTTTAAAAAATATTCTTTTAATACACTATTTGTATTTTTATTCAATACTATTAATAAAAACTATTATATAAAATTATAAAGTTTTAAAATTTAAACTTTTATACAAACATACCATTAAGATTGTAAATCTTCTCTTTTAATGAATCTCAATTATTCTTTTAAAAATAATTATATTTTAACATAACTATCAATTAATAATCAAAACCATTTTTAATTGAATATATATTATAAATATGCTTTTATTAGGGATTATTTATAACACTCTCATCATAATAATTAATAAAGTATATATATATATATATATATATATATATATATATATATTTCCAGCAGAATATATATATATATATATATGCTGGAAATATATATATATATATATATATTATTTTGATATTTCATAAATAAAACACGTTAAAGGAATTTTTTTGGACAATTTTCATCGTAAGTTGTTTTTTTATAAATTATTTACAATTTATAATATATTTTAATTTTAATCTTTTTTTTGTTTGCTAGCCTTTGGTTTAAGAAACTATGACTCGGAGGTATTTAAGTAGTCTAACTCACCCGTAAAGGGAATTGAACCCAAGTTCCTATTGTGATTTTATTCTTTTAATTATATTATATTGTAATTTAAAATATTGTGAATATACACATTTAAAAACTAAAAAATGATATTTTAAAATGAGAAATACACAACACTAAAAGTTAGAATTTTCTTATAAATTTCATTATTTTAAAAAAATAATTTGATTGGTAAAACTACTTTGCTGAAAATTTTAAAAAATAGAGAGATTTCATTAATTTTTTTAGGTTATGTTAATTTATTTTCAATACAAACAATTTTTTCTACTTATAAAAATTGTAGTATTATATATATATACTTAGCCCACCGAGTTAGGGCCTGTAATCAAGACTGATAATTCAAAATTAAAATAAAATGGAAACCCTATTTGTTCTTCTATCCTCACACCATAAAAGATAGATAGCACTAAATTCAACCAAATAATGCATGCCTTCTATTGTAGATAGAGTTAAAATAGTAAATAACATGACCCTGCTTTAAAAAGATAAAAATAAGAACTTCATAAATGATATATCCACAAAAAGAAAAAAATTTGATTAGAAAAAGATAATACTCTAACCCCCATATATATGCCTTAAATGTCTAGTATCATGAAACATACTATATACTCTTTGTTATAATCTTTTGAAAACATATAACAAGTATATTGCTTAGAACAATACCGAGGAGCTACATTTTCTTGAACACTAAAATATTGAAATGGGTGAGACCTTGTGATATTCATATTTTCATGGATCTCATTTACTTAGTACTATGAATGCGTTAATCTTAGTATAGTAGAAGAAATATCTTTATATAGTAGAAAAAATATCTTTTAATATAATAATAGGCTTTTTACACTCCAACAAATTTAGGTTATTCACATTTAGCCAATAAATTTGTTATTCCAAAAATTTAGGTTATCCACATATTAAGCTAATTAAAATTCTTATCTAAAAATTGAAACCATAATATTATTTAATTGTTTGAAAGAATTTAAAATTTAAATATTTATTTTTACATATAGGTGAAATGTAACATTGTTTCCCTTAATTTTATTTGTAATAAAAGTGTTATCATTGTTTCAATAAATTTTCATGTTTCATGAGATATCATATTATTTATTTAATTATATTAATGAAAAATTAACTCAATGAAAAAATAAATATTTAAATTTACAATTTTTTGATAAATCTATATTTATTGACATAAATCAAATGATTAATATAATTGTTACTAATGTAAGCTAATCACATACAATACAGTTTTCACTATTTAAAGTAATGTGATTGTTACTTATAATATAAACTAATCACATACAGTACAATAATGTAAACTAATCATATATAATACAATATATTACTTATCACATACAATACAATACATTACTAATCACATGACGTAAGACTCCTCTTGATTACAATGGCTCCTCTTGGTTACCGTGGAGTGGCATGTGATTGTAATTAGTTGTATACGCTACATATATCCAAGATTATTCATATTCACATAAGAAGTTTCATGACTGTGGAATGGCATGTGATTAGCATACATTCAAGATGTATCATGTAAGTCTCCTCTTGGTTACACACTTCACGATCACCTTAAACTAAATTCTAAGCATAGATTTAGATTTTACAATGTTTAGTATAATGTTTGAGGTTTTTGTTGCAAATTTGTAAGTATTATCTTCAACATAACCGAAAGAGATGTTGCGAATGCTATTGCAATATAGTGTGTCCTTTCTTCTTCCACAACCATAACATGTTGTGGATATTGTTGCAATGTATTGAACATCGTTGGTTCATATACACTGGTTTATATGCATGCATCATTTTTATCTTTAATCTGAATAAAATTCAAAATTAAACTGACAACATACATCACATTTAATTAATACATAAAACTGCTCAAATGTTATGATAAAGTTACATTTTTGGAGAAAATTGCTATCTAATATATATATGTTCAATGAAAATAGAAATGGTCAACCCAAAAAAAACCACCGCACTTGTAAACTTTTGGAATTCCACAAGTCAATAATTTAAAGCGACCACTTGGAGTTATTTTGTAAACCCACGTTCAATCGTTAGCCAAAAAATATCACTGCACCTACAAACTTTCATAATTCAGCCTGCAGATGATCTAACAGACCACTCTAGAGTTCTTTTATAAACCCACATTCAGTGCTTACTAGATTTGCAAGAAAATTATTTGTTGTTTAGTAACTAGAAACAGTAACGTTTACAGGGAAGAAACAAATATTTGGCCAAGGTCATACTTTAGCATTGCTTCTCAACTGTTTTTTCGGTCTTTTCGGGCCTCCACCAAGATAAATGCTCAGGGACGTGTCGCCTAGGGAGTTTTCTGGGCACAACCACACAAGACCAGGTTGAGAACTAGTTTTGGTCAAGTTTCATTGGTTTGTCGTTCGCCCACAGCCGAATAGGTGATCCCCAACAATTGTTTTCTATGATGGTATTGAACACATTTATGCACAATACTTGCATTATCTACGGTGTAGAATTTTTTCTGTATGTATTAATTAGATCTATTCAGAAAATTGTTTTCATTCCATTAATAAATTTTCAAAATAATTTGCAAGATCGTGGAATAAGAGAATGCAGAAAATCTGTACAAACTAAGCCATGTTTTCTACATCTTCTGTTTTTAGTGTAATATCACACTTGGATTTTTCAACATCAAGAGAATTAAACTCTGACAAAAGCATGATGGCAATGAAACTTTTATTGATTTCAATTACAAAGAGATCCACAGGGCTAACAATCATGAATCTAGAATTTATGTGGAAGTTTCAAAAATTAGAATACATAGACAAGTCCACTTTGATATTGAATTTCATTCAATAAAACCTATCCTTGTCCAAATTGCATCTAGATCCTGTGTGAGATCTCTGCCTTTCAGAGTCGTCCTAATGCCTTCATACACCGAGAACGAAGTTATTGCGCTCTGGGAAAGCTACGTAGCAATGATCTCGTGAGGTGGGATCCTCTCAAAATCCCTGCCACCATTGTCTTCTTCATCATCAATGTTAACATCAACTATCCCATGACTTTCCCAGTAATTATCTTTTCTCTTCTCTTTCCATTACATCTGAAACTAAGCGAGAATATTCACAGGTGCAGAAGATTGATGCCTTGTTCTATTATTCTCTTCATGACGAGATTCTTCTGGAATAATCTTCAATGATCTCCTACTATTATTACTATTTCCGTCCTTAGTTCCCTTTGCTCTGCACCCTGTGACAACATTACACTGATTTTCTTGTAAGCCAACCTTCTTGGCTTCAGTATCATTAACACCATCCCATGTATCATTCTCGTTAAAATATTCCATCATCTCACAATAATCATCAAGGCTTCTAGACTGCTGAAACCCAAAGAGCTTGTAAATATGATATTTCTCCTCAATTTTAGGCTTGGCAAGCATAGAACTACTCCCATCCATGGTAACCCAATATTTTTCTTCAAAATCCCACTTCTAAAATTCTATATTAAGCCTATCATTAGATTGAGCGAATTCTAATATTTTTGGCTCCACGTAGAGCTTCCTCCCAAAAACTTTGCCAAAATAGATATAAACCAACTCTTGATCACCGCATGTGAAGCTACCCGAATCCTGAGATTGAACAAATCTAAGTTATTTTTTGCAGGCCCAATATTTTTCATTTGTCCTCTCTGTAATCACCACGAGATCAATTTTCATGAGAGCTCTGCTCCAATATCTTGTGTGCTAGTACTTTTTGAGGCCTAAAACAAATTTTCAAGAAGTTATGCAATCTGTCAGGATGAAATCCGACACGACCATGATCAAAATCTGAATAACTATACATTTTTCTGGTTTTTCTTCTTTGTCAAGTTTAAGAAGTCAAAATATGAACCTGAAAATGAACTAATAGCCAAGAAAGACAACCAGAAGCTCAAAGATCTTTATAGTTTCTGACTCTGAAGATTTGGAAAAACGTGACAATATTTATGGAATGGAATTTGAACGCTCATTTACCATGACAAATGACTTCAACGCATGTTCGTCACAGTACCAACATACCCATCTTATCAAAGGGCCCGTGGAAGATATCACCTGCGATTTCAAAATCAAAACAATTGTTGAGCGAGGGAACAGAGAGGAAAAATAAACTACGATATTAGATGAAAAATCCAGCTACGTTGTCAACACAATGCATGGCATAAAAATTATATAGCGGAGCTCGTTCACCATGGACAATATCAGCTTGGAGCTAAAGCTAGAGTTGCAGATGCAGTTCCAAGAATTTTTTAGTTCCAACGAATTGGCATTCAAACCAAAATTTTGAATTGAGCATGGAGGGAACCACTCACGTACCCGGGAGCCTGGGTATTTCAAAATTCAAATTTCGCTCACAGCTGTGGTTGTGGGAGCTCAACCAAAAATTTGAATTGAGCACGGAGGGAACCACTCACATTACCCAGGAGCCCGATTATTTCAAAATTCAAATTTCACTTGCAACTAGCGGATGAATGAGACCTTTCGGATGCCATGGCATGCCCACGCATAGCTATGGCATGCGCACGTTTAGCATGCATGATAAATGCGAGACCTTTTAGATGCCATGGCATGCGCACGCATAGAATGGATGATAAACTTGTACATGTTCCGGTAACTCTAAGTGGATTGTCGACATCTCTGGCTGGAAAGTTCCACCTGCGCAAGAGAGTTGAGTGTACGTCAAAGCCCCTGCAGCAGACTTAAATAGTCTACTGCGGGGTGCATATGGCTTGCCTTAAAAATTCATGCGTTATTCATTACTAAATTAAATCGATTAGCTATTGAATTTAAAAGTTATTTTAGATTTGAATGGTATTGAAATTAATTAAACTTGGATGATGTTGGTGCAGGCGGGGAGAGGAGACCAAGGGTGGTACGCATAGCGTCATGGAGATATTTTGTTAGTTTTATTTAATGGTATTTGGATTTTTTATTTTTCTATTTCATAATTTTCAAAGATTTTTATCTGAATTATGCTCATCTAATTTATAAGTTATGAAGTTTATTTTATATATAATGCTTGATAAATTATCAATTTATCTTTAGAATGAGCTACAAGTGGAATTACACACTTAGACTCTCTAGAATACGAGCTAGGGTTTCTGCAACGTCCCAATGGAGCCGCCGCCAGACCCTGTTCGCACCGGTCCGGAGGCTGGCCGCCCTCCCATCATCGACCTGTTCAAAGATCTGGTAGCTTCCCTACCTGCCTCCTCGCGAGCCCCGTCCCAACCCGACTCCAGGTTTGTCAAGAGAACAGAGGTACCTGAAGTGAAGCTCACCTCAACCGCCTCGAAGTGCAAAGCCATTGCGTTAGCAGAAAAAGGACTGGTCGGACACTTCACGGGGCTTTGGCCCTCGCCCCGCTCTACTGAAGCTTGGCTCAACAAAAATTGGCGTCCTCTAATCCAAGGTGAAGTGCAGCAAATCTTCTGTGGGAAAGGGTTTTTTGTCTTCTACTTCGAGAAAAAAGAGGACCGGGACTTAATCTTCAGGAATGGACCATATTTCATGGGGCCAAGGGGAATGTACCTCAACAAATGGGATCTCTCCTTCGACCCAGAAAAAGATATCCCAAGGGCAGTCCCTGTCTGGGTAAAACTACCGCATCTCCCCCTCCACTGTTGGAATGATGAAGATTTACGGGCTATTGGCAACTCTCTGGGGAAATACATTGACAAGTCAGAGCCAAAACCTCCCATGTTTTCTTGTGCAAGAATATGCGTTGAAGTCGACCTGGAGAAGGGCCTCCCAGAAGCAATAGACTTAGCTATGGAAGGATGGAGCCACAGACAAACAGTGGACTATGAACAAATCCCCTTTAAATGTAAGGTCTGTCACGAATACGGGCACTTTGCGAGGCTATGTCCCAAAAGGAAAATGCCAGAGGTGGAAGAAACTCAAGGGGGAGAATGGAATGAAGTCTCAAAGAAAAAGGGGAACAAGAACAATGCAAGTGCAGCGAACAAACCCCCTCCAAAAACCACAGAGCTTTCCAACAAATTTCAGGTCCTGAGCAGCGAAGAAAACGAAGAAGAACAAGAGCAAGAAAAGCAACCTGAAGAACAACAGGGAGACCAGGATCATATTGGAAATGAGGACAAGAACCAAACCCCATCTTCCCCTCAACACGCAGGGGATGGAATAGAACCTTCATTAACATCAGGAGGCTCAGTAACAAGAGCTAAAGCAAAACAAATACAGGAAGAAACGTCGGAGAGTAAAGAAGAAGAGCAGGAGCCCATAGCCAAAAGAGGAAGAAGACTAAACAAAACTATCAGAGAACAAGAAGCAGCCAGAGAAAGGGCGGCGGGCAAGCAAACCAGTTTGGATCAACATGTCAGAATTCTGTCCAGTTCGAAACAGACTCAGGAGGAAAGAAAGGACAGAGCAGGTCCTCTCCAAATCAAAAAATAATGAAAATAGTCTCTTGGAACTGTAGAGGATTAGGCGGGAAGCAAAAAGCAGAAGCAATAAAAAGATTAAAAAAAATGGAGAACATTTCAATCCTCACAATCCAAGAGACTAAAATGCAAAAGGAAGACTGCATCAGCACCATGAAGAAAGTATGGCCCAAAGGAAAAGGAATTGCAGTCAATGCAATAGGAGCATCAGGAGGACTCATATCCCTATGGGATGAAAGTAAGTATACATGTCTCTCATCTGAAATAAATCGATACTGGATATTTATTGAGCTAGAAGATATCTCAAACAATGATAGGTTCTGGATAGGAAATATTTATGGGCCAACTTTGTATGGCCAAAAGGAACAGTTTTGGAATCAGCTGATAGATATGCGACCCGTCCTAGCAAATGCCCCGTGTATCCTAGCAGGCGACTTCAATGTCACCATCTCAGCGCTGGAGAGAAAAGGAGGTTCTAAAATAAGAGATCCATTCAGAGAAAGGATGGAAGATCTGATTTCGGAATGGAACCTAGTAGACATCAAGCCCAAGCAAGGTGTCTACACTTGGAACAATAAGAGGGTGGGTCCAAACCACATTGCTGCTCGCCTGGACCGTTTTCTCATCAGCTCCTCCTTCCTCCTCAAACCAAAAATCCCTGAATCCAAACTTCTAGCCTCAGCCACCTCAGACCACAGACCCATCGACCTCTTCTTCACCTCCCCAGGCAACCTGGGCCCCCTCCCCTTCAGGCTCAACCCGATTTGGCTTGAAAATCAACTATGTATGAACGAAGTTGTCTCAATCTGGAAGCAATTTATACCTGGATCCCCTGGCTATATATGGGAGACCAAATTAAAGCTAATCAAAAAAGCACTAAAAATATGGGCAAAGCAAAATAGCTCAAATCCAGGAGAAGAGCTAGACAAGTTACAAAAGGAAATGGAACAACATCAACTCAAAATGGAGCAGAATACAGTTACAGTAGAAATGCTGAGAGAAGAAAAGAATCTGGATGAAGCAATTCAAAACATAGCCAGAAAAGAAGAAGAGGAATGGAGGCTTAAATCAAGATGTCTCTGGTTGAAGGCAGGAGACAGGAACACCAAATTCTTCCATGCCCAATGCAAAGAAAGATACAGGAAAAACAATATTCTGAGCCTCACAAGAGAAGATGGCCAAAAGATAGAAGGACATGACAACATTCTTCAAGAAGCCAAAGCCCACTTTGAAAGGTTATATAATGAAAATGAGGAAATCACCAACGAGGAGTTAGAACAAATGAACATGGAAATCCCTGCGCTCATCTCTGATTCTGACAATAAGAGTTTAATGGACCAGATTACAGAAGAGGAAGCGAGGAATGTTGTCTGGTCCCTGCATCCAGAAAAGGCCCCAGGCCCGGATGGACTCCCTATTCTTTTTTATAGGAAATTCTGGATCTGGCCTAAAAAAGACTTGATCAGAATGCTCAATTGGACCAAGGGAAGAGCCAGAATTGGAGGGGCTACTAATTCCACTTTCATAGCTCTCATTCCTAAGGAGAAACATCCCCTCTCCATAGGAAGATTCCGCCCCATCTCACTCTGCAACTCCTCCTACAAAATCCTCACGAAAATCATAGCAAACAGAATCAAAAGGCTCCTTCCTAGAATCATATCCCCAAATCAAGGAGGATTCATGGCGGAACGGCAAATCTATGACAACATCCTACTTGTTCAAGAGGCAATACACTCGAGCATTCAAAGAAAAGACCCAGGTATGGCTATTAAATTGGATATGGCAAATGCCTTTGATAGAGTAAGACATGAATTTCTCTACAAAGTAATGGCAAAATTTGGTTTTGGGGAAGACTTCATAGGATGGATTAAAGCTTGTATTGGTTCCCCTTGGATCGCCCCTCTAGTTAATGGCAGACCCTCTCCCTTCTTCCGCCTGACAAGGGGATTAAGGCAAGGCTGTCCCCTCTCCCCAAGCCTTTTTGTCATCATGGCAGATTCCCTGAGTAGAAAGCTAAATATTCAACAAATGAATGGCTCCCTTCCAGGCATAGTAATTTCCAAAAATGCTCCCCCTATTAACCATGCACAGTTTGCCGATGATACCATTTTTCTGGGAAGTGCATCGTCCATCATAGCTTACAGATTCAAAACAACCCTCGACCTCTTCCTTCGCGCATCTGGGGGGAAAACTAATAGCCAAAAATGCAACATTTACAGTTGGAACTGTGGGAATCTCCTCCTTAGAAATATAGCCCTCATCCTTGGCTTCAAACCCTGTTTTGATTGGACAGCTTTCAAGTACTTAGGTATCCCAATCACTCACAAAAAAACTACTACAGCCTCCTGGCAGCCCATATTGGAAAAGATCAAGAATAAGATTAACTCCTGGGGCTCAAGATGGCTTAATCTAGCTGGTAGAGTGACCCTGATTAAAGCAGTCCTCTCTTCTCTTCCCATCTACACTGGAGCCATCCTTCTCGCCCCTAAGACCGTCATGAACAATATATGCTTGGAAATCAGAAAGTTTCTCTGGCAGGGAGGCAGATCTCAAGGCAAAAAGTTCCACCTAGTCAATTGGAACACTGTCAAGGAGAATAGGAAAAGAGGGGGCTTGGGCATTCGGGATCCAGCAGATATGAGCAAAGCTCTGGGAGCCAAAATGGTCTGGAGATTGGTATCTGGACCAAAGGAATGGTGGAAGGAGGCAATCAAGAATAAATATACCAGAGGGGCAAGAGAGAGATGTCTTAACAAAATGAAGAAGAACACTGGTACTGCCATCTGGAAGCTCATGCTTGATTCAGCAGACATAATCAAAGATAACATGTACTGGGTTCCAGGGAATGGAAACAAAATCAACATATGGACAGATAGCATAAATGGAGAACAGCCTATGGGCGAGATACAGGAAATCCAGAATATCAAACTCTGGCTTCAAGATGCAGGAGTAATAAAGCTGGAAGATATGGCCACATGGACATCCACAGGGAAATGGAAGGACTGGAAAAACATGAACCCTCCAGGCCATTTTTTAGACAGCTACAAAACTTTCATGCAACTGCTGAATGGGAAATCCCCCTTAAGCGTCAGATCCAAGGACACCAGAGGCTGGGGGAAAGCTGGGGAATACTCAGTCAAATATGGCTATGCAATGCTCACCAGGAACAATAACCCTCTGCAAACAAAGTGGAAGAAAATCTGGAACAGAGATAGTATCCCAAAGATAAATTACTTCTATTGGATCCTCGCCCACAACAAGCAACTGACAGCTGACAATCTCAAGCAACGAGGTATTGAAGGCCCGTCTCGATGTCCATTGTGCCAAAACGCGGAGGAGACTGCACAACACCTCTTCCTAGATTGCACCTATGCCAGACAGGTTTGGAATGCGGTCCTCGACCCTCTGATCCACCCAGTCTCCTGCCCTAGACAGTTGAAACAGATGTTGGAGAACTGGAATCACAAAATCCAGGGAGGCTCAAAAAACAAACCCACCTTCTCTAGAATCTGGAAGCTAATCCCCATGAACATTTGTTGGCAAATCTGGCTGGAAAGAAATAGAAGAATATTTGAAGACAAATCAAGATCAGAGGAGAGGCTAGCAAACAAAGCAATAACACTTATCTCTGAGTCATTGAAATCCAAAAGAGTGGTGCTTTGTGCCAAGGAAGCTCTAAATTGGAATGAATTTCAATGGAGTCAAAGGTTCTTAGCAGTGAGTTCACTTCAGTCCAATTCCCCTTCAGCTTGGCATGAGTGGGAAATCAGAAAAGATCAAGTAATCTTTGGGAAATGGTGGAAGGAACAAGCAAGATACACAATCTTCTTTGATTGATCATCCTGAAATTGGATCATGTGTATTGCAGATTATGCTACTATGACGATGTTGATGATCGTGTGATGACGATGCTAATGATTGTGTGATGACGATGACGATGCGTATGATTGTGTGATGAAGATGTCGTAGATCGAGATGATCCAGATGCTGTAGATCGAGATGATCCAGATACTGTAGACCGAGAGATCCAGATGACGATCTTGTAGATGTTTGGGTACTGTAGAAGATGAAGACTCAATACTGAAGATGTTGATGTTCTGGTATTGAAGATCTTGAAGATGTTCGAGTAACTGTTTGAGTTACTGATGATGTATAAAGAAAGCTTCCAATGATTTCTAGATGTATCATGTACCATGTAGTTGATGACTCCTTGCTCCTGCAGATGTTGTTATAATATCCTTCTCATTAAGGGGGAGTGTTGAAATATTGTAACTTCAAAGAATATTATATTTGTATTTTATTATTCCGAAGATGGTACATTCCTCCGTGGTGACCCTATCATATATCCAGAGATGTTTATTCCTCTGAGAGAGTGTGGTAACTAGGGTTATTAGATCTCCCATGTGAGGTCGGCCCTGAGTTTATTATTTGGGGGTTATTAGACTCTCTTGGGAGAGGTCGGCCCCATTAGGGTAATAAGCTAAGGTCAGTTGGGAAACAAGTATAAGTAGAGGAGGTTGTTCCTCACTTATCTCATTCATTCATCCACTTGGGAGTAGCACACAAGTGAGAGATAGGTTTGTAAAGGAGGAGAAGGAGCTCTAGTCTTGGACTACATCTTGTATTTGGTTGATTATCTATATTGAGGAAAGCTTTGCTGGGTTTTCTACCCCATGAGGGTTTCCCAGGGTAAATCTTTGTCTATCTTGTGATTGTGTTTTTTCCAATGATCTTGCTAATCAAATTAGGCTAAAATTAATAGTATGTACATAATTAAATCAAAGAGTTATCATATTTAATTATTGAATAATTAGACTTATTATTTATAAAAGAAAAGTTTACTTATGTAAATAACATGCATAAAGGTTATGCATAAGATATTTCTCATGTTACTATTATTATTAATATTATTAATAGTATTATTATTACTTGTGATCTAACTTAAAGATACATCTAATTGTAACAAAATAAAGGTCCTAGATCAACTATGAGTGAATAACTAATAAAATATATTTCATAGATATTATAATTCAAATTAAATTAAAAGTTGAATATTATTATTTAAACTCAAACAGCTATATTCCAAACAAACTCACCTATATAAAGAAGGGCATATCCCAAGAGAGGGATCATATTTTCCTACTATCATTCTCTTATGGTATTGGAAGAGAATTATTCCACAAAACTGGAGGAGCTTACTACTTTTCCCAGATCTGATCAGCAGCCTATCCTAGATCCTCTATTTCTCTCATTGCATGTTGGAACCAGCTCGGGGGGATCCATTTAGAACCAGGAATGATCTAAGGGTCATGGTTGGGAGGAACATGGTAGTCCCAAGGTTATTCAGCTAAAAATCACCCTACAAGTCATCTAGGTCAATACTTTTTCCATTAACTAGTGTTTGAGTGTGCAGGTTCTGCAAGGGAAGATCAAGCATCAAGAATCAGGTATGCACTATAAATTTTCCATACAGTTCAATTCAATTTAGAAATTAAAGTAGGAATTAAGATATAGCATTCATGTTTCCGTACATTATAGTGTTATTTCCATTTTTTTTGGAGCAAGGGCCAAATGGCATGGGCTCTGAGGGTTTAAAATCTAGGCTTAAGTTTCATTTATCATTCCTATTGAATTTAAACATCTGCCCTAAACTGTTACAAGGATCTAGCAGGGATAACCTAGCTAGCATGTGCTAGATACCTATATAGATAGAATCACTAATATCAAACTGTTATTAAATATCGTTGATACCTGAACCATCATCCTTACAATAAGGAAATCGCGTTTCTCAAACCCTTAACACTATACTTTTAAACTATTCAATTATGAAAAGGCTAGGGTCTCACACTTTCTACCGAGGATCTCCCAAGGGTCCACAGGAATTCTTCACAGAACCAACATAGTCAAATAACTTAGTTTCTTTCATTTATTAATTTCAAGGAATAAAAAAATAACGCAGGTTAGGTTTACGATACTCTCTGCCAAACTTTTAAACTTTGAGTATCACTGGTATCTTCAAACACGCTGCATAAGACTACGCAACCACTTCCAAGCAAAACAAACCACCAGGCACAATTTCCCTATCTAGGGTTTTCGGTATTTTTGTTGTCTTCTTATGATAATTTAAATCACAAACTTAGACAAAACCCAACATCACAACACAGGAATAAAAAATGCTTAATCCAACATTCACCCTTTAAATAAACATTCATCCATTTTGAAATCACGACGTCTTAGGGTCAAACCCCTGTCTGATAAGTTTTACATTTAAACTACACTATAGAGATCCCTTGATAGCATGGACCTCTATCGGTTCATAGCCTTTTACCAACTTAAACGCAGCTTAAAACATTACAGAAAATTATCTTTTGTCTACACTAGGGTCAAAGCGTCGAGCCACATCAAAAGAAAACTAAAGTCTAGGGATCGAATCCCTTGACTTGCCATCACAACCATAAAACGCAGGACCCAGAAAGCAAAACACGATATCATTACCAACGCTAGGGCTAAAGTCATAAGACCACATAAAAATAAGAAATTTAAAGAACTATTAAACCCTGGGTTTGCCGTACATATAAAATATAGAGAATAATTACAGTTAGAAGTCTATAGAAGACCCCAGAAGTTAACATTTACACCGTCCATTTATACAAAGCACTAAATCTAAGACAACTCCAGAACACATCCAAACGCCATAAACCAAGTCGCATTTCAACTACAAATTTAAATAGCATTACATTATCAACAATAGGGAAATCAAGCCCATCGTTACAGTATGCCCAGGTAATTAAAGAAGTGTTCTTCCCATTCTCAACAACTGGAGATAGCCTATTACATGAAAACATTTCAGCCATTACAAAGTGCCTTTTTTTCAACAAAAACGAAATACCCAGTACTGGAAGCTCAAGGTTGGTACAGGAGGTAAAACAAAGAATCCTCTCCTTCAAAGAATCCTGGAGGTAAAACAAAGAATCCTCTCCTTCACAATAAAATCGCCATACAGGCTAAACACCCAGACAAAGTTGTGGTGTATTACATTTAAGGAGTGTATCGAATCTAGTCCTAAGTTTCCACTCTAAATCCAAAACTCAAAACCTACGCCTTACATTACAAAGTATACCAACCGTAGAAAAACTTATGTTGAAGGGAGGAGGGGGCCATTAAGGCACCAGACTTACCCCAGTTGTGTAGCTGCGCCTATCTCCATAACCAGCTCAACCGACCATCACTCAGGTTCTTACCAATGTCAAACCCTGAGACAAGTTAGTTAATCCTCAAACCAAATCGATACTGCTGAAAACAAGTAAAACGAAACCAATAAACAAGTTGTTTACCTCATTCATTCATGTAGTTAGCAAGGCTAGCCTGCCATAGGTGCCTCCGGGGCCTGGAGGGTTTCATCCTCCTCTTCTCACAAGCAGAAATGAACAACTACGAATTGTTGCACCAGGGTCAATCAACCCTTAGGGTTTAACCCTAAAAGTGCTTACCAGCTGGCTACCACTATTATCGTTGGATTCCATTGATGTGTTTCCCATTCCATATGCCTTTATTGGTACCCCTCCTTTTCTATTTTCGAAGTTCCTTCTAACTCATAAGATGGCTTTAATCATTGGTTAGGGTAATGTATTCAAGCACATATTTATGTTCACGCAAATTCCAGGAAGTAAAACACCTAGATAATTCTTTTGGGTACCTACACCACCAAGTAAAGTCAAACTTTAGCATAAAATGCGAAGTAAGCCTGTCCTAGGATGCCAGAGTCCACCCCTCCAAACATAAGGATGCCCTTCTAAAATACAATCATGTGAGGAGATAATCGACAAGTTAAAATCATATAGATATAACTGGTAAATGGAAACGGCAATAAGAATGCATATAGACATCCAATCTATCAACCAAGATATAAACCATTAGCCGAAGGGATTGTATAAACAAAGAACCAAAATTCATTTGCTTCCGCAGAACCATACAGTCGAAACCCAAAACACTTTGATTGTAACCCATAGTTGTTTCTTGGACGAGAGCATCGTATATCAAAGCCATTTATAACCTTACATTTCTACAAGTGTTTTTCTCAGTGCTGAGGTTAATTTACTAAAACATCTAGATAAAAGGGTAGTATTATGGTGCATAGAATTTTTTTTAATTTTTTACCGTTTTAGGGACATTACAAGAAATCCCATAAAGGTATTTAGACACTCGACCAACACAAGATGAATGAATTTATTTAGTTGTGGTAGAGGAGCTTCAAATTACTTGATAGAGGAAATTTTAGTTTCTCTATTCTTATTTCTCACACCCAAGGGGTTTTCATGGCATTTAAGCAAGGATTTACCAAGCTTTATATAGAAAGCCTTATAGTTCCTTTTTTTAAATGGTTATAAATATAATGCCTCAAATTATAGCTCCATTATTATTAGTGATCTTACTGTTTTAAAGTTATATGGTATAATTTTAGAAAATAAGATTAGCATGCAGCTTAAAAAACATGATAGAGAGCTAATACGTCAATTTTTGAAGTTATCTCTCAACATTATATGATTTAATTACTCTTAGGATTATAGGTGAAGAGTGTTAAAATAAAAAGGAGAATCTCATATGTTCTTCTGTTGACTTCAAAAAATATTTTGATACCATTATTGGAAATAACTTATGGAAAGCATTGGGAGATATTGGGGTTCAATTTAAGTTGCACACTATAGTGTTAAGGTTATATGAGAGATTCATTACCAAATTTATTAGAAACAAGAGTTGGTCATAAGAAAATAATTGTAATATACGTATCAAGTAGTGATATACTTTGTCCCCTAGTCTTGTTATTATTTATATAGACAATTTAGTAGCTTGCATTGTTGCTAGTATGAACCTCACAAGAGTAGTTATCATCCTCCTCCTAAGCTTAAATTTCTCAAAACAATTTGCACCAACTCTCAAAGTACTCAGTAAGATAACAAAACAAAGATATCATCATCAAATCTCGAAGTTTTACTTATCCAAATTTTGTTTGAGATAAACCAAAATTTGGAAAAAATCCCTTCATAAAAGTATTTTTGAATTGACATCCATCATAAGATAAATTAAGAATACACTATTGAAAAGATGAGTGAATATTGAAACTTATCTTTTTTAGATCTTAAAAATTGTTTTAGAAAATCCTTTAAATAATATTCTTTTAATACACTATTTGTATTTTTATTCAATACTATTAATAAAAACTATTATATAAAATTATAAAGTTTTAAAATTTAAACTTTTATACAAACATACCATTAAGATTGTAAATCTTCTCTTTTAATGAATCTCAATTATTCTTTTAAAAATAATTATATTTTAACATAACTATCAATTAATAATCAAAACCATTTTTAATTGAATATATATTATAAATATGCTTTTATTAGGGATTATTTATAACACTCTCATCATAATAATTAATAAAGTATATATATATATATATATATATATATATATATTCTGCTGGAAATATATATATATATATATATATATATATATTATTTTTATATTTCATAAATAAAACACGTTAAAGGAATTTTTTTTGGACAATTTTCATCGTAAGTTGTTTTTTTATAAATTATTTACAATTTATAATATATTTTAATTTTAATCTTTTTTTTGTTTGCTAGCCTTTGGTTTAAGAAACTATGACTCGGAGGTATTTAAGTAGTCTAACTCACCCGTAAAGGGAATTGAACCCAAGTTCCTATTGTGATTTTATTCTTTTAATTATATTATATTGTAATTTAAAATATTGTAAATATACACATTTAAAAACTAAAAAATGATATTTTAAAATGAGAAATACACAACATTAAAAGTTAGAATTTTCTTATAAATTTCATTATTTTAAAAAAATAATTTGATTGGTAAAACTACTTTGCTGAAAATTTTAAAAAATAGAGAGATTTCATTAATTTTTTTAGGTTATGTTAATTTATTTTCAATACAAACAATTTTTTCTACTTATAAAAATTATAGTATTATATATATATACTTAGCCCACCGAGTTAGGGCCTGTAATCAAGATTGATAATTCAAAATTAAAATAAAATGGAAACCCTATTTGTTCTTCTATCCTCACACCATAAAAGATAGATAGCACTAAATTCAACCAAATAATGCATGCCTTCTATTGTAGATAGAGTTAAAAATAGTAAATAACATGACCCTCCTTTAAAAAGATAAAAATAAGAACTTCATAAATGATATATCCACAAAAAGAAAAAAATTTGATTAGAAAAAGATAATACTCTAACCCCCATATATATGCCTTAAATGTCTAGTATCATGAAACATACTATATACTCTTTGTTATAATCTTTTGAAAACATATAACAAGTATATTGCTTAGAACAATACCGAGGAGCTACATTTTCTTGAACACTAAAATATTGAAATGGGTGAGACCTTGTGATATTCATATTTTCATGGATCTCATTTACTTAGTACTATGAATGTGTTAATCTTAGTATAGTAGAAGAAATATCTTTATATAGTAGAAAAAATATCTTTTAATATAATAATAGGCTTTTTACACTCCAACAAATTTAGGTTATCCACATTTTGCCAATAAATTTGTTATTCCAAAAATTTAGGTTATCCACATATTAAGCTAATTAAAATTCTTATCTAAAAATTGAAACCATAATATTATTTAATTGTTTGAAAGAATTTAAAATTTAAATATTTATTTTTACATATAGGTGAAATGTAACATTGTTTCCCTTAATTTTATTTGTAATAAAAGTGTTATCATTGTTTCAATAAATTTTCATGTTTCATGAGATATCATATTATTTATTTAATTATATTAATGAAAAATTAACTCAATGAAAAAATAAATATTTAAATTTACAATTTTTTGATAAATCTATATTTATTGACATAAATCAAATGATTAATATAATTGTTACTAATGTAAGCTAATCACATACAATACAGTTTTCACTATTTAAAGTAATGTGATTGTTACTTATAATATAAACTAATCACATACACTACAATAATGTAAACTAATCATATATAATACAATATATTACTTATCACATACAATACAATACATTACTAATCACATGACGTAAGACTCCTCTTGATTACAATGGCTCCTCTTGGTTACCGTGGAGTGGCATGTGATTGTAATTAGTTGTATACGCTACATATATCCAAGATTATTCATATTCACATAAGAAGTTTCCTAACTCTGGAATGGCATGTGATTAGCATACATTCAAGATGTATGATGTAAGTCTCCTCTTGGTTACACATTTCACGATCACCTTAAACTAAATTCTAAGCATAGATTTAGATTTTACAATGTTTAGTATAATGTTTGAGGTTTTTGTTGCAAATTTGTAAGTATTATCTTCAACATAACCGAAAGAGATGTTGCGAATGCTATTGCAATATAGTGTGTCCTTTCTTCTTCCACAACCATAACATGTTGTGGATATTGTTGGAATGTATTGAACATCGTTGGTTCATATACACTGGTTTATATGCATGCATCATTTTTATCTTTAATCTGAATAAAATTCAAAATTAAACTGACAACATACATCACATTTAATTAATACATAAAACTGCTCAAATGTTATGATAAAGTTACATTTTTGGAGAAAATTGCTATCTAATATATATATGTTCAATGAAAATAGAAATGGTCAACCCAAAAAAAACCACCGCACTTGTAAACTTTTGGAATTCCACAAGTCAATAATTTAAAGCGACCACTTGGAGTTATTTTGTAAACCCACGTTCAATCGTTAGCCAAAAAATATCACTGCACCTACAAACTTTCATAATTCAGCCTGCAGATGATCTAACAGACCACTCTAGAGTTCTTTTATAAACCCACATTCAGTGCTTACTAGATTTGCAAGAAAATTATTTGTTGTTTAGTAACTAGAAACAGTAACGTTTACAGGGAAGAAACAAATATTTGGCCAAGGTCATACTTTAGCATTGCTTCTCAACTGTTTTTTCGGTCTTTTCGGGCCTCCACCAAGATAAATGCTCAGGGACGTGTCGCCTAGGGAGTTTTCTGGGCACAACCACACAAGACCAGGTTGAGAACTAGTTTTGGTCAAGTTTCATTGGTTTGTCGTTCGCCCACAGCCGAATAGGTGATCCCCAACAATTGTTTTCTATGATGGTATTGAACACATTTATGCACAATACTTGCATTATCTACGGTGTAGAATTTTTTCTGTATGTATTAATTAGATCTATTCAGAAAATTGTTTTCATTCCATTAATAAATTTTCAAAATAATTTGCAAGATCGTGGAATAAGAGAATGCAGAAAATCTGTACAAACTAAGCCATGTTTTCTACATCTTCTGTTTTTAGTGTAATATCACACTTGGATTTTTCAACATCAAGAGAATTAAACTCTGACAAAAGCATGATGGCAATGAAACTTTTATTGATTTCAATTACAAAGAGATCCACAGGGCTAACAATCATGAATCTAGAATTTATGTGGAAGTTTCAAAAATTAGAATACATAGACAAGTCCACTTTGATATTGAATTTCATTCAATAAAACCTATCCTTGTCCAAATTGCATCTAGATCCTGTGTGAGATCTCTGCCTTTCAGAGTCGTCCTAATGCCTTCATACACCGAGAACGAAGTTATTGCGCTCTGGGAAAGCTACGTAGCAATGATCTCGTGAGGTGGGATCCTCTCAAAATCCCTGCCACCATTGTCTTCTTCATCATCAATGTTAACATCAACTATCCCATGACTTTCCCAGTAATTATCTTTTCTCTTCTCTTTCCATTACATCTGAAACTAAGCGAGAATATTCACAGGTGCAGAAGATTGATGCCTTGTTCTATTATTCTCTTCATGACGAGATTCTTCTGGAATAATCTTCAATGATCTCCTACTATTATTACTATTTCCGTCCTTAGTTCCCTTTGCTCTGCACCCTGTGACAACATTACACTGATTTTCTTGTAAGCCAACCTTCTTGGCTTCAGTATCATTAACACCATCCCATGTATCATTCTCGTTAAAATATTCCATCATCTCACAATAATCATCAAGGCTTCTAGACTGCTGAAACCCAAAGAGCTTGTAAATATGATATTTCTCCTCAATTTTAGGCTTGGCAAGCATAGAACTACTCCCATCCATGGTAACCCAATATTTTTCTTCAAAATCCCACTTCTAAAATTCTATATTAAGCCTATCATTAGATTGAGCGAATTCTAAGATTTTTGGCTCCACGTAGAGCTTCCTCCCAAAAACTTTGCCAAAATAGATATAAACCAACTCTTGATCACCGCATGTGAAGCTACCCGAATCCTGAGATTGAACAAATCTAAGTTATTTTTTGCAGGCCCAATATTTTTCATTTGTCCTCTCTGTAATCACCACGAGATCAATTTTCATGAGAGCTCTGCTCCAATATCTTGTGTGCTAGTACTTTTTGAGGCCTAAAACAAATTTTCAAGAAGTTATGCAATCTGTCAGGCTGAAATCCGACACGACCATGATCAAAATCCAAATAACTATACATTTTTCTGGTTTTTCTTCTTTGTCAAGTTTTAGAAGTCAAAATATGAACCTGAAAAGGAACTAATAGCCAAGAAAGACAACCAGAAGCTCAAAGATCTTTATAGTTTCTAACTCTGAAGATTTGGAAAAACGTGACAATATTTATGGAATGGAATTTGAACGCTCATTTACCATGACAAATGACTTCAACGCATGTTCGTCACAGTACCAACATACCCATCTTATCAAAGGGCCCGTGGAAGATATCACCTGCGATTTCAAAATCAAAACAATTGTTGAGCGAGGGAACAGAGAGGAACAATAAACTACGATATTAGATGAAAAATCCAGCTACGTTGTCAACACAATGCATGGCATAAAAATTATATAGCGGAGCTCGTTCACCATGGACAATATCAGCTTGGAGCTAAAGCTAGAGTTGCAGATGCAGTTCCAAGAATTTTTTAGTTCCAACGAATTGGCATTCAAACCAAAATTTTGAATTGAGCATGGAGGGAACCACTCACGTACCCGGGAGCCTGGGTATTTCAAAATTCAAATTTCGCTCACAGCTGTGGTTGTGGGAGCTCAACCAAAAATTTGAATTGAGCACGGAGGGAACCACTCACATTACCCGGGAGCCCGATTATTTCAAAATTCAAATTTCACTTGCAACTAGCGGATGAATGAGACCTTTCGGATGCCATGGCATGCCCACGCATAGCTATGGCATGCGCACGTTTAGCATGCATGATAAATGCGAGACCTTTTAGATGCCATGGCATGCGCACGCATAGAATGGATGATAAACTTGTACATGTTCCGGTAACTCTAAGTGGATTGTCGACATCTCTGGCTGGAAAGTTCCACCTGCGCAAGAGAGTTGAGTGTACGTCAAAGCCCCTGCAGCAGACTTAAATAGTCTACTGCGGGGTGCATATGGCTTGCCTTAAAAATTCATGCGTTATTCATTACTAAATTAAATCGATTAGCTATTGAATTTAAAAGTTATTTTAGATTTGAATGGTATTGAAATTAATTAAACTTGGATGATGTTGGTGCAGGCGGGGAGAGGAGACCAAGGGTGGTACGCATAGCGTCATGGAGATATTTTGTTAGTTTTATTTAATGGTATTTGGATTTTTTATTTTTCTATTTCATAATTTTCAAAGATTTTTATCTGAATTATGCTCATCTAATTTATAAGTTATGAAGTTTATTTTATATATAATGCATGATAAATTATCAATTTATCTTTAGAATGAGCTACAAGTGGAATTACACACTTAGACTCTCTAGAATACGAGCTAGGGTTTCTGCAACGTCCCAATGGAGCCGCCGCCAGACCCTGGTCGCACCGGTCCGGAGGCTGGCCGCCCTCCCATCATCGACCTGTTCAAAGATCTGGTAGCTTCCCTACCTGCCTCCTCGCGAGCCCCATCCCAACCCGACTCCAGGTTTGTCAAGAGAACAGAGGTACCTGAAGTGAAGCTCACCTCAACCGCCTCGAAGTGCAAAGCCATTGCGTTAGCAGAAAAAGGACTGGTCGGACACTTCACGGGGCTTTGGCCCTCGCCCCGCTCTACTGAAGCTTGGCTCAACAAAAATTGGCGTCCTCTAATCCAAGGTGAAGTGCAGCAAATCTTCTGTGGGAAAGGGTTTTTTGTCTTCTACTTCGAGAAAAAAGAGGACCGGGACTTAATCTTCAGGAATGGACCATATTTCATGGGGCCAAGGGGAATGTACCTCAACAAATGGGATCTCTCCTTCGACCCAGAAAAAGATATCCCAAGGGCAGTCCCTGTCTGGGTAAAACTACCGCATCTCCCCCTCCACTGTTGGAATGATGAAGATTTACGGGCTATTGGCAACTCTCTGGGGAAATACATTGACAAGTCAGAGCCAAAACCTCCCATGTTTTCTTGTGCAAGAATATGCGTTGAAGTCGACCTGGAGAAGGGCCTCCCAGAAGCAATAGACTTAGCTATGGAAGGATGGAGCCACAGACAAACAGTGGACTATGAACAAATCCCCTTTAAATGTAAGGTCTGTCACGAATACGGGCACTTTGCGAGGCTATGTCCCAAAAGGAAAATGCCAGAGGTGGAAGAAACTCAAGGGGGAGAATGGAATGAAGTCTCAAAGAAAAAGGGGAACAAGAACAATGCAAGTGCAGCGAACAAACCCCCTCCAAAAACCACAGAGCTTTCCAACAAATTTCAGGTCCTGAGCAGCGAAGAAAACGAAGAAGAACAAGAGCAAGAAAAGCAACCTGAAGAACAACAGGGAGACCAGGATCATATTGGAAATGAGGACAAGAACCAAACCCCATCTTCCCCTCAACACGCAGGGGATGGAATAGAACCTTCATTAACCTCAGGAGGCTCAGTAACAAGAGCTAAAGCAAAACAAATACAGGAAGAATCCTCGGAGAGTAAAGAAGAAGAGCAGGAGCCCATAGCCAAAAGAGGAAGAAGACTAAACAAAACTATCAGAGAACAAGAAGCAGCCAGAGAAAGGGCAGCGGGCAAGCAAACCAGTTTGGAAGCATCCATTCATGGAAGCATCCAATTCACTTAACTCGCCATCTGTCTTATTGGCAGAGCCAAGAATCCATGCAACCGAGGGGAGTAGAGGTATTGGGAGATTTAAGTTACTGCCAACTGGGCTTGTTAGGGGGCAGCATTCTACATTAGAATGATATCACCTGAGTGTTATGGAGTGAGCATTGCTGCGTTAGAGCGATGAATGATGGGGTAGGGATTAACTCTCGGGTAGAACGAAGATATCTCTACCTGAGTTCTCATAACGACTCTCTGCAAGTGATATCCAGACAAAGGTATATTTTGTCAAGGATACAAATGGGCGATGTTAGGAGAGTCGGGGAATTAGCATGACGAACTGGAGCGTTACTTTTCCCAGGAGGCATAGAGGAAAGCGTTAACTTAACTCAGATAAGAAGTTCTAAGTTTTTAATTTGAGCGATTTTATACTTTTGTTTCCTCTTATCACCATTCGGACTTTAGAGTTTTTCGATTTGAAACTATTTAAGATCTCTGCGTTAAACAAGACACTGCATTTTTACTGTGTTTTGAAGTATAGACTTCCGGGGTAGGAAGACTGATAAGGGCTAAATATATATTCGTATCAATCACTGTCTTCGAGTAGATCGCTAGGGCAGTATACCTTTAAGAAGCTGTGTTTGTTAGATCTTTTAGATCCTTGTAAAAACAGGTAGAATCATAACTTAAGTCTTTGGAAAAGCTCCGTTATATTATATGTGGTACTGTTTGGCGACGGCTGCTCATAACGCTTGACAGAACTATGCTGTAGGATAATCTTTTTTATTCGATTGGTAACCAATAGATGCTTAGTCTGTTTTTTACTAATCTCTAAGAACCCTATCGATACATAGATCCGATTTAATTTACGTGCTGTCATTTCATATTTTCATTTGATTCACTTTCTCTTTTTATCTTCAATGTGTCGTTCAAAGCCAAGTTAATTATCTGATCTCTGGTAGATTATTTATTTGCATCCGAGCATAAATTCACCCAGTTCATCCACCGGCTTAAGGATAGAGTTAAGTAGCATCGTTGTCCATTTTGAGTTTGATAATTTTTTTTTATTTTTTTATTTTTCCTATGGAGCCGACTTATGAGATAAGTCGAATCACTCCATTTAGTTTGTGAGAAAGTGCATGTAATAAATTACCGTGTGAATATGTTTGTCACACGATAAGCATAATAGTTGTTATTAAGAATTAACTATACCGTGTGAATATGTTTGTCACACGATAAGCATAATAGTTGTTATTAAGAATTAACTATTTGGTAGCTTGATTTTAATTTGAATTATACATTGTGTGGGATTATTTTATATATATAGTTAGAACTTTGAAATGTGTTAAAAGAGAAAAGTTCATCATTATATTTATATTAAACTTAAAGTAATATGGGTGTAAATATATAAGGGAATGTATTTAAACTCTAGTATAGGGGTATATGATATATGCATCTTATTTATGGTAGTAGTTGTTTTTGCCATATCGTATAATTCAGATACATGTTCTTTGTATTCCTTTATTGAGAAAGTTTATTTTGTTAAGTCTCTTTAAACTACATAGAAAAGAGTATAAAGCCTCCCTTAGGTTAAAAGCACTTTAGCATAATGAAAAGGGGTGATACTTTATTTAATCTTTAGATAAAAGTTTGAGGCATGTGGTATATTAATACTTTTAGCATAACAAGAATGATGTTATCCTTGGTTAAAATATTATAACAATATATTGAGAGGAAACTTCTTAGACTAGGTATAATATTACTATAATATTACTTAGTTTTTGTTTAGTTTTAGTTCTTTGAATTGGAAATTCAATACAAGGGTAAAAAGGAGGTTTAGTGAAAGGATTGTGATAATTATCACAAACACTAAATAAAATATAAGATGTAGATTGATGGAGGACTTACGGCAACAAATATGTTGCAGAATGTAATCCTTGATTTGAAGAATAATATGATACAAAGCCTTTGTGCACGTAGCCCGAGTTCGGGTGAACCACTTGAATATGATCTTGTAAATGTGTACTTGTGATGGAAATGTGTGTTTGTAAATGCGTGCTTGTAATGGTTCGATATTCCTATACGAATGCATGTTGGTGTCGAATGATTCCTTGATATGAGATAGGTTCTTGCTAATTATGTTATGATAATTATAAAGATGTACTGTCAAAGCACAATTAAGTTCCTTGCTACTTATAAGACTTCCATGAAGACAAGTAAGGTAAAAGTAGTAAGAACTCACTATGAATTAATGTAATTAAATGAGTTGTTTTATCTTATATAATTATCAATTTGGATGGAGGAAATATACTATACACTTGAGGAAATATACTATACACTTGTAATGTGTAATGTGTTGTAATGTGTAATGTGTCCTTGCATATAAATTCTTCAAAGGCAATACAAAGAGTCTCACATATATTACTTATAGATAAAAGGATTGTATAAATTTGGAAAATTTTGATTATCAATTTGGATGGAGGAAATATACTATACACTTGTAATGTGTCCTTGCATATAAATTCTTCAAAGGCAATACAAAGAGTCTCACATATATTACTTATAGATAAAAGGATTGTATAAATTCGGAAAATTTTGATTATCAATTTGGATGGGGGAAATATACTATACACTTGTAATGTGTAATGTGTCCTTGCATATAAATTCTTCAAAGGAAATACAAAGAGTCTCACATATATTACTTATAGATAAAAGGATTGTATAAATTTGGAAAATTTGTCTCACATATATTACTTATAGATAAAAGAGTTGTATAAATTTGGAAAATTTTGATTAATGATAATGGATGAAATTAAATTAGTTATGCATATTGATTACTTCCTTGTATTAATCATCTTCTGGAGTTTCATTTAAGAGATGCAAATTCTTAATTATCTTAAGTTGTTTTTGTTTTTTTTTAAATTACCATGGTGAAACGGGATAGTAAAATTGGGTATGTTACACCATCAACATTAAACTCGTAGGTGAGACTGTGAAACTCCCTCGTGCGACCTCCAGAGCCATAATCCCCAAGTGGATTGATACGACGGAAAGGAGTGATATCATCCTCATTTGCAATTTTAGCTGGGTGGTTGCAGTCGGTTTCGTTGCTCAGTAGTTTCCAGTTCGGGTATGAGGAGCATTCACAATGCCACGACCGTGAGGTATCTCCGGGAGAGTTGTTGGCCGCGGCATCGGGCGTAGAGCTGAAAAGACAGGCAAAGATAAGGCGTCCATGAGTGGGTATGCAGATAATGTCTCAGGTCTAGTATCATTGCCTGATTGACGACTGGGAATCCAGCAGAGTTGTTAAGATCCTAGCCTTGGGTAGCCATGGAAACGAGATAAATTACTACTGGCTGGTTAAAAACATGATGGGGAATCTGGTGGAAGAAATTATTGCTAATTGAAACACGACCAAAACATTAATCCTGGACATCAGAGCCAGCCCGGTCCACTTGGATGAAAAGCTTGTGAGCCTGGACTCCAGCTTCGCAGGGGGGAAATACTCCATGGAGCACTGCACTGTCATGCGTGCAAGTACCAGCGTGATAGTGATGCCAAGAACGTGGAATCCTCTGCAGTTGGTGGGGTTACAGGAACTGTTGAAGCCTCGACAGCTGGTGGTGGTGTTGTCTTGAATGTCAAGGACTCTGTCGTCGTTGAAGGAGAACCATTGGAGGCCAAGGCCACTCTAGAGGCCACGTTGCCTTCCTTCTCGATTGCCTTCCCTGTACCATCTACCATCGGGTCCCTACAGTACAAGCGAGGCCCGGAGCATAACAAAGGCAACGTTTCCCCCAGTCGCAAAGTCGAGCCTCTGTCTCCCAACTCCCTCCTCAGTGCTGGGAAGATGACTTCTTTGAAAGCTTCCCAATTGTAGAAGAAAAGCCAAATCCTCTACATGCAGAAGCAAGCTCCTAGGTTGGCCTTAATGGTTCCAATCTCTTGCTGTGTTTTTCAGTTTTTTTGTTTACCTTGGCTCCATAAACTGTTTCTTTGTTCTTATTTGCTCTACAGTCTGTTTTGTTGGGACTCTCACATCGCATGGTCTCCTCGCACAGGCTCTTTTCGTAAAGATAATAGTTTTTCTAGCATTTTGGAGCGCCTGGGGTGGTGGTTTCACTACCTCAGACCGCCTAGGCTTGTAAACATATATGTACTTTTTTCTCTTTTTTAATATTTAGTTGCAGCATTACAAATAAAGAAAGATAAGATTTAAATTAGTATTATGATTTAAAAAATCTTTCACTAGTTCAATTGGCATTCTCTGGTTTGAGGTTTTGTTGCTTCAATAGTTTAAATCATTTCCACATCTTAAATTGTTGCCCTTGTTTGTTATGTGGGGAGCCTGCAATAAGGATTTGAAGATAGCATACAGTCCCCAATTAGAGCCAATGTAAAAGTATTGAGCCATTTTAACGAGTTTTATAGAGCACCTACAAACCAAAGACCTAGATTGATTCATGATGAATGTTCTTCTCGGTTTTTTATGGGTATTTTGATAGTGCATCAAAAGATAAGATTTGTGGTGGGGGCATGGTCATCAGGATGGATTCATATCTTTATTTTCTACGAAGAATGGGTTGTGGATATGGGAGCAATACTCGAGCCAAACTAATAGCTATGTGAGGCCTTTAGCTTTTAGCTTTTTCCATTCTTAGAAACATCCACGAAAGCCTTTTATCTTTTTCTATAATTATCAAAAACATCTTGGAAATCCATGTGTTCAAGGATTCAAAAGTGATAGTGGACTGAACCAATGGTCTTTATACACTACAGATGTCCTTATTAGATCATTGATGCAGCAGGACAATACAGCTCGTGGACAAGTTCAGTTATTTTTCTATCAAGCATATCTTTTGGGAGCTTAATGTTTTGACCGATGATCTTTTGAAGAAAGCTGTGGAGCTTAATGTTTTGACCGATGATCTTTCGAAGAAAGTTGTGGGTGATATAGAAGATCTACTTTATTTGGAAGAACATCAACTCAGGGTCAATAAAACTCTAGTAGAGTTTTGACTTATTGCTGAGTTTTGTCTTAGCTGGTTCAGGAAGGATAAGCAGCAGATTGACCTTTCTTGTGAACAGTTCCTTCTTTATTAGAAACACTAATGATAAATTGCATTTTTTTCCAAGATCAGTTTGAACATTTGCTCAGTTTTGTCCTAGCTGTTTCAGCAAGGATCAGCACCAGATTTACCTTTATTGTGAAAAGTTGCTTCTTTATTCAAAAAAAACTTTACATTATCGATTCATTGAAATTGCATTTTTTTTCCAAATCTCAGTTTGAACATTTAAAAATTGCAATCTTAAACTAATTTATTACCTTTTTTTAAATGATCAACAAAATATTAAAATAATTTATAATTTTTTTAAAAGTTAAATATATTAAAATAATTTATGACTTTTTAAAAAGCTAAATAGCCAAAATTACGTTTTACAAACTCACTAAATTTTAGCCAAAATTAGAGAAGAGACAATTCCGTTATTACATTTTTTTTTTCAACCGAAAAAAAAAAACGTACTATTGTTATTCATTGAATGAAATAGTACAAAGATCTTCACCTTCTTCAAAAAAAGGTACATTCTGCATAATCACATCCGTGATCCCAAAGTTCATGTCAGAGTTTACAAAATTTTCAAGCCAAGACTGATCATATCAGAATAGACAGAGTCCTTACAAAGGATATAATCAAAATTGACAAAAACATTCTTAGAAGAAGAAAATTTCACCACATTCCAGCAAACTAGAATCCAGCCACTCCTCCCAATGGAGAAATCCTTCAATTCCAGATAATGCTTGCTTTGATAAGTTATCAGCCTGTTCATTGTGTTCACGATAGATATGAGCAAAGGAGATTTGATCCTGCTTGTCAATCTCCAATCTAGTCCTCCTACACCAGTGAGAAAGTGCAATAACATTTATGTCAAACTCTTTGACTTCCCACTTGATTGTGACATGTGAATCACCATAAACCATAATATTAACTAACCCAAAAATATTGGCACACTTCAGAACACACCACAGTGCTAATAGTTCCGCTTTCATATTACTACCAGTTCCACAGTTTAGCCGAAGGGTATAATAATGATCCACATTCAGAAAAATAACACCACTCGCAGCACACAACCCATTCTGAGCCGCCCCATAAAAGAACAAAGTAGGTTTGTTAACCGAAAAAGAAAACTGTCCAATCCTTCTATCCACCACAGGTGCAACATTTTCTGAATACAGTTGAGTTAAATTTGAAGCAAGAAGACCACAAGCAACAACATCCGGCAGATTATCCTGAAAAGTACACAAATTTCTGAAATGCCAAAGAGCCCAAGTAATAAAAACAGGGAGCTATATAGTGACACTGGAATCACGAGACCAATTCAACAAGGCCACCCCAAAATCAACCTGGTCCCATGACTTGGAGCATGCCATCTTTGAACTGCAAAGGTCCCACACTTTCTTACCAAAAGAGCAGAAAACAAACAGATGATTTATAGACTCAGCATCTTCCTTGCATAAAATACACCAATTTGGTCCCTTCCACCCATGCTTAGAGAGATTATCCCAGGTTTTTAGAGTACCTTGTAAAATATGCCATAAAAAAAATTTGTGCTTTAAAGAAATATTCCACTTCCAAATCTTTTTATACCACCAGTGTTGTGGAAATATGTACTTCGCCTGCATAATCCTGGCATATGTGGTTTTTGCAGTAACAATACCATTTTTATCATTCCCACACCACAGCAATCTATCTTCTTGTTCTGATATATTTATACCAGCCGAACTAAGAGAACTAATATATGAGTCCCAAGAGATGGTGTCCTCACCAATCAATCCCAAATCAGAAGGCTGTAACCAATAAGTCCGTCCATATGGATTCCTGATACAATGTAAGAAAGATAGACCATATATTTTAATATAATCCAGAATCTTATTTGAAAGACAGATAGGGTCATTAATACCCAGAATGAAGTCTTTGCCAACCCTAATGGTCTTCCCGTTACCAACATGCCATCTCAAGTCGCGAATGATCCAACCCGAAACTTTTAACAGACCCCGCCATAAAGGAGAAACAACAAAACTCATAGGCATCTTCAATCTAATCCACTCTACCAAATTCATATTAATGTATTTCACAAATGATATCTTAGACCAAGGATTTTGATTGAAGAGACACCGCCAGAGACTTTTTGCTCTAAGAGCAATGTTGAAGGATTTAATATCCTTAATCCCCCAGCCACCAAATAGCTCAGGTCTAGAGACCGACTCCCAGCTCGTCATCACCAAAGATGCTCTATCCATACCACCGGTCCACAAGAATTTAAAAATCAGTCTCCTTAAAATATTCAAAATATAAGATGGGACCTCAAGGAGAGAAAACCAATATACAGGAATACCTATCAGAACAGCCTTGACCAATGTTAATCTACCTCCCACCGAAAGTAATCTAAAAGCCCAATGTGAGATCCTAGCCTCAAATTTTCGAACCAACCACCACCAATCCTTGATCTAATAATTATTGGGTCTCAAGAAAAAACCCAAATACTTGATACCATCTTCTAATGGATGACAACTGTAAGGCATAATTGAAGCAATACCATTTCTCACATCTGAAACCACATTATGGTAATAAAAGCTAGACTTTGACAGGCTGATCTTCATCCCAGAAATGCGATAGAAGCAATTCAAGATATTCCTGAAAACCCCCCACTCCGCAACAGAAGCCATACCAGCCAACAAAACATCATCCACAAAAATCAGATGTGTTATAACACATTCTACCCCCAATGCAATACCTTTCAGCAATCCCTCCTGTTTGGAAAAATTTAACATCCTGCTAAGAGCATCCACAACCAAAAGAAACAATAAAGGGGATAATGGACATCCCTATCTAATTCCCCTCGAACACTTGAAAAAAGAAGATGGTGAACCGTTTATCAGTATAGCAATGCTAGCCGAATTGACACAAGACATGATCCAATTTATGACCAACGGGGGCATCCCAATTTGGATCAAAATAAGCCTTAAGAAAGTCCAATTTATCCGATCGTACGCCTTTTCCAGATCAAGTTTGAGCAGCATAGCACTGATCTTCTTACTCTTTATAGAATGTAGCAATTCCTGAGATGCCCCAATGGCATCATGAATCTGTCTATTACGCAAAAAACCAAACTGTTCAGCAATTATGTGATCCGAGAGAGCCAATTTAATCCTCTGAGCAATGATTTTTGAAACTAACTTATAAGCCAAATTGTAGAGGGCAATAGGCCTATAATCACCAAAGTGTTCTGGCTTACCCTTTTTTGGAATCAGAGTAACAAAGGAAGAATTCAAAGCACCTGAAGTGAAGCCATGTAATCTTGTATGTTCCACCATTTGCAAAAGCTCTGGGCCCATGATCTCAAAGAAATGTGAGTAAATTTCCACGGGCCACCCATCCGGGCCAGGGCTTTTCTCACATGCAAATAGTTTCAACCACCTCCTCCAGTGAAACCTCCTCCCCAAGATTAACAGCCTCCTCATCTGTAAAAAACCTGGGAAAGAGTTCTGCAATTTTGATTTGTTCCCTCGGATCACAAATACCTTCCTCTTTATAAACATTTCCAAAATGCCTGATAGCTTCCAACTTTAAACTCTCATCACCAGAACAACATTCACCATAAGCATTTGTCAATTCCTAAATAGAATTCATATTTCGACGAGCCGACGCAAAGGTATGGAAAAACTTAGTGTTTTGATCACCATGTTTGATCCATACAGCCCTGCTTTTTAACCGCCATTCCATCTCCTCCTTGAGCTGGAAAGCATCTCTTTTCTTCTCAAGTTGCTTAACAACATCAAAATCCGCCAGTCTTATCTCTCCTTCCATATTTTCCTTATACATCTTTTGAAGCTCATCTTCAATATAAGCCAACTCCATCCTATCAGCTTTCTTCTTCTGCTCCACCCATTCCTTCACAACACCTTTCAGATTGCGCATCTTATTACAAATAACATCTAATGCATTTCCACCTTCCACACTTGCAGAAATCCAGTAATCTTTTACCAACTTACAGAAATCTTCCTCCAACAACCAGGAGTGGTTAAATTTAAAAGGAACAAAAGATTTCTCCCCATAATCATCGAACTGAAAAAAGATGGGCCAGTGATCAGATAACTTAATTCCATGAACCCAAGATCTATATTTTTGAAACTTTTCTAACAAAGACACCTTCACCAAAAAACGATCGAGTCGTTTATGTACACCATCAATACCCCCTCTACCATTGCTCCATGATGGACTTAATTTTTCCGGTTCAATGTCAATAAGTTCATGCTTCAACAATAAATTATTAAAAAAATCCGCCAACGGATCAAGTCTTGCTTTACAACCCCAAATTTCCGAAGGAGACAAAGTAAAATTTAGGTCGCCTGCGAAAATAAGATCCTTATCATTCAAAAGACCAAAACCAGAAAGGGATTGCCAAAAACTCTGCCTGTTCGAATAAGGAGCATAACAATTGAAGACCGAGAAACTAAGGTTCAAACCAATACAATAACCCTTCAACAGAATTCCCCACTCTGTCCTGTAAGCATTGAAAGAAAATAACTGAGGGTTCCAAGCAACAACCAACCCCCCAGATTGTCCAGAAGCATCCACAACAGCTATCTCCCATAAGGGTAAAATACAGCCAAGTTTTGAAACAGCATCAGCTCTAGAGCACATTGTTTCTTGTAGTAATACAATACCAGGTCTAGTATCAGAAAAAAGGTTGGAAAGGGCCCTAGCCCTAATAACCCCCCCCAACCCACGCACATTCAAAGAGACGATAGACATTAAGAACTATCATCACCAGGCAACTGTGCTCTAAGACCCGAATCGATACCACTATTAGCACCACACTTCTCAAAAACCAACCCATCAGACTGCAAATTCCCAGGGACAGTGACTTTTTTCTTGTTCTTCGACTTCCTTATCGTCACATTCTGGAACTTTGGTGGAATAGGCAGAATATTGGAATCTCGAGTAGGGTTTTTAGAAAAAATATCAAGAGGTTCTAAAATACCCTTCTCCCTAATACCCAAGTCCCCCAGAACAGCAGAGACAACAACATCCACAGGTTTTTCCGAGGGAATCTCAGCAGACCCACAAACAGAAACATCCGTCACAAACAGATTATTCCCACTATTATGACCCTCCGACGAAATATATGGGCACTGTAAAGTGTGATAAGGTTCGGCCCCATCAACAGATATCAGACAATCTTCAACCCTATCAGACCTGGGAGCAGGCATGGACAGGTCACTAAACTTTGAAGTCCCATCGACCGAAACCGGACCTTCACCACCCCTATCAACACCAATGGCAGGCCCATATTTGGACAAGCCATGTCTTAACTGAACCTCCCCCAAAGAAATCCTCTTATCCAATTCCAACTCTTTATCCGATATAAAGTCTAATTCTTCTTTTGAAAGATCAGTAAAGGCAGCATCCAGAGAAAAATTTAACTTACCCGTAGCAGGAGTCTTCGGCGAAGCTAGCTTCTGAGAGTCCAAAAAATTTTCTGACAGCAATGCAGGAACCTTGATTTCCACTTTCTTCGGACTAGACAGACGAATGGGGCATTTAGTCCTGATATGACCTACCTCCTTGCAATGAAAGCATCGAAACGGAACCCTAAAAAAATACAACAACTGGGTCTAGCACTTCTCCCCCCAGACAATCTCAACAGCTTTCGGCAAACCCAGACGCACATCAATTTCCACCAGCACTTTCACGTAACGTCTATCAATACCATAGATAGAATTCTTGTCAACCCTAATACACTTACCTACAGAGTTTGCCAACCCCTCCACAATTTCCTCTGTCCAAATCTCAATAGGGAGTCCTGGTATTATCATCCACAAATGACGAATACCCAAACGCTGATGAACCGGGTCAAAATTTATATGCCACCTTTTCAAGTTCAACGAACCTTCTTTAAACAGCCAGGTCCCTTCAAGAATCCGCAACATAGACTCCGCAGACGGGAAAATAAACAAAATCCATTTATTTACCAGTAAATTTATCCGCGGAGTGTTACCCACCACCGGCGTCCAATGGTTCTTCACCCACTCAACAATGTCCACTTTTGAACTAGAAACAAACTCCAAGCGACCCACCAACGCTCTATCCGCGAGCATTTCAACCCTATCCAGATTTGACGCCGCAAGGATAACAAATCTCTCCAACCCTTCTCTTGCCTTAAGCGTCTTCACCTTCCGCCGACACTTAGCTTTCACCCCAGCCAGATTAGGGTTATCACCATCTCGTCGCGCAGAAGATGTATGAGTTACAGACCGGTGTTCAACCACCAGATAAGGGTTTCCACCATCTCGTCGCTTAGTAGGTGTATGAGATGCAGACCAGGGCTCAACCACCGGACCGGACAAATGACCCGAATGGGAAGAAACCCCACCCACCGGGGTCTTCATGGCTAAATCACCGAAACAACCGGTGCAAACAAGCACCTATCCCCAACAGAAAGACAACTGGCCTCCACCAAAAAATCTGCTGACACGTAAACCCCCGTACACATACAAGCGTCCGTAAACAGAGAAAGTGCCAATCATACCCCTCCACAACCAAAAACGCCATCACATCGACCAAATCCAGAAGATTTTGCAGTCTTTTCCTGCAAAACCCTAGATATGCCCATCATCTCCCGGCACGATCCATATTTCCTTCAATTATTACATATTCTAGTCCTGGATATATATATGGAGCTGTATAAGGGTTAATTAAAACGCTTTCTATTAGCCAGAATATAGCAAAGCAATTTTTATCAAAATTGGGTAATTAATTTAGATCAAACAAATAACAATGTTCAGCCAAAAATTTCACCTATTTTGGACCAAAAATCACCGAAAAAACGAGGCGTTTTGGTTGTGTTTTATCCAGCGCGTATATATATATAACAGACAGATTACAAATAGGCAATTAATTCCTTAACCCAATTTCAAATTAGAAATCTTGTATATATAACAGACAGATTACAAATAGGCAATTAATTCCTTAACCCAATTTCAAATTAGAAATCTTGAATGTCAATTAGACGGCTTACGTACAAACAATTTACCAAATCCATTTTGTTTCATCCAATCCTTCCAAGGTCGACCTAATCTTATTTAACGAAGTTCTTAATATTAACTATTTCCTTCTTACAGAGAGGAATGCAGGAAAGGAGGAGCGTTGCTTTGCGTTGCTTCACTGATTTCTGCTTGAAATCTTTTCATTGCAGCGGAGGGCAAGCAAACGGGAACCAATATTCCTTGAACGCCACTTGTATTTCGGAGCGGGATGAAGAAGCTGGACACGCCTGGCACTGCTCCCACTCCCCCCTTTGCAGGTCCTCCGTAGGCCGGTTTTCCCCACCCGAAATCCACATCTCCGAAGCCGATTTTGGTAACGTCCGAAACAAGAAATGCTCCGACCACTGTGAAGTGAGGCCGCCCTTCCAATTCCATCAAATCTATCACCGACCGCATGTACTCGTCGTTCACAGCCGTTTTTGCTTCGTTGATCAATTTCACGGCAAAAGACAGCGGTCTTTTTGCCAGCTCTCCTGCGGTCGTCTTCGCGCATGCAAAGCTGATCGCATTCCCGTAGAAGCCTTTGGGAAGAGGTGGGTCAAATTTGTTTCGGGCGTCCAAGGGGAATATAAGCCGAACTTCTTGCTCCGCGGGTAGTTGTAGAGCCCTAGTTCTCAAACGCCACAAACAGGCCGATAGAACTTCGAAGGTTGGGGTCTTCGTGCCGTGGCCCACTGCTTGCCTCTTCACAGACTCCATCTCCTTGGGTCCAAAAAAGAATGAATTGTGGCTCATCTCGTTCACGGGCACCATTTGTCCATCCTTGTCTTCGATTTGATTGTATTCATAAAGGGGGGATTTAACGGCAGGATTCGTCCTCGGTCGGAGGATTTCTCTTTTCCAAACGGGACGAACCGATGGCATCGGTAACCCCTTAGCCATTTCTCCGAGAGCGTTCATGAACTGAACAAGGCCAACGGCGTCGCACATGGTGTGGTTCAACCGCAGGGCGAATATGAACCCTCCGCATCTCAGCCGCGTTACCTGAAAGGTCATGATAACCAACACTCTCAGAAAACACAATTTCGACTCAAAGAAATAGCGGCCAAAGCAAAACCCGATAACAAATACAAACACAGATTAATGAAATAACCTGAATGAGAAGGAGAGGAGAATTCGTAAGAGTTTCCGAGCCCGGCACGTCGTGCAGCAGATCATCCCAGCAGGGGAATGGCGGCTGGAGGTCTCCAAGTTCCTCGAGAGCAACGTCGGCATCAGCTTCCACAAACAGCACGCCTTCGCCCGTGCAGTCCACCACGAGCTTACCTTCAGCAGCGTCTCTGAGTCTTCCAGCAAAAGGATAGTAGAACACCAAAGCCTTGGCTAGACTTTCTCTGATCACTCTGGCGGGATCTTCGCCCTTCTTCGACTGGTCATACCGATAAAACTGCACGATCGGAATATGAAATCTGAGACCCGCTTGATCATCGATATTGGAAAGGTATAGAAACTCTTTCGGAGTAGGCACGGAAGGAGCGACGAGGACCGCCGGCTTTCTGGTGACATTGAATTTCAGAGATGCCATGAAATATCAAAGTTGTTGATAATCAGCCGAAGCCTACGAATCGAGCAAGTAAGCAGAAATTGTTGCACAGCGCTTATAGAGACTTGAGGCAAACCAAATAGAAGATGCAGGATAAAGTAGCTGTGAGACCTGCATACGGGGACATTATCTTTATAAGCATCTTTGGGATTGAAGCAGCTTCTCACGGTCTCACCTGGCGGGCCAGCGCTGCTGACCATAACGAACAGAGAGGTGCTCCACAACTTGCCCAGTGAAAGATAATATTGAAAAAACACAGAGAAATGTCAGTTTAATGGAAGCAGGCGAACAATCACAATAAAAATATGTTGATGTCGACAATTTTTTTATAGGTTATCCTAATTTTTCGGTACCAATATTTTCGGAACATAGATATAGATAATTATATATGTGGATGTCGACATTTTTCTAGTTTTTCCTAATTTCTCGGTACCAATCTTTTCGGAAAATATATAATTATATAGTGAATGTCCAGATTTTGCTGGGCTTATCCAATTTCCTAGTGCCATATTTTTCGCAATAATTAGTTGTTGACTGAAGTTTAGTAGTTTCAGACCTTATTTTTTCATACGGAAATCCTTTCATTAGTTCCATAAGCTATCATTTCACGATATATTAAAGTCAATATGTAACGTCCACATGTTGCACGACATATTGACGTTGGAGAAACTAAAACCACAAGTTAAAAGAGGGCCCATGACGCATTATGCTTATTGTATGTTCGTAAAGTACCTCGCACCACCAAAAAAATACAAAACCCAAAAAACGTCGCAACATATGAACGGGTTTGGGCATCACTTTCGACATTTAATTTAGCTTATTGTTTACATTTATAGCGCTAGCGCGTTTCTTTCACCATCATAGCATTATTAAGAACTATACTTAACTTCATGGCCATGGAATATGGCATAGATTTTATTTGTGGTAGGATCATCATGATCTAAGATGATATCATAGACCATAGTTTGAATCAAAACCATGGTTTTTGAGGCCCATGACATGACCAAGGTATAACATATGTGACATGACCTAGATATAAACATATGTCTCTTTGGCTAGATATTTCTCTATAAGGATGATGGTCCATGTGTATGGTATAAGGCTAGATATTTCTCTATAAGGATGTTGGTCCATGTGCAAGGTATAAGGTCATGGTGCAAAACCTACATAAGAAATCATAAATTATGAGTTACGTCTTAGGCCATATCATTTAGCTAGAAGGTTGAGAAGCCATGCCCAAGGCTTAAGGCCACTATACAAACCTTGTATTATGTATCTCCAACCAACAATCAAGATTTTGTGGCCATTTTGAGGTCACACCATGTATTCTTCACAAGGTCTAGGTCATTGTTTGAGGTTAAAATCCAAGGTTTAAAGCCTAACAATTTATTGTAGGGCTCATGGGGCATGCAAAATGCCCATGACCACTAAACAATCGCTAAATATGGAACATTTATCCTATGATAGTCCTTGGGGCTTATAACATGATCCAAAGACAAAATCAATAATCTTAGGCCATTTATTATCCTTTGGGAATCTTCTTCCATGTTTGGAGCCCTAAGCCATCACACATACACTAAATAGGAAAACTACAGCCTGCGAGTGGCATATGGTCACCATTTAGAGGTTTGGCATGCAAAGGATGGTCTTTGGGGCCTATTCCATGTTCCAACGCCAAATCAAAGGCCTTAAGCCATAAAATATTCCTATGGGAATCAATGATCATATATAGGGCCCCAATCCATGTTGTGAATAGCAAATCTTTACCCTCAAAGTAGGATATCGTCAACATATAAAGGTTCAGCATGCCAACGATGGCTCACAAAGCTTGGGATAATTTATTTATTCTATTAGGCTATAGAATTTGTCTCTAGGGCTCATGGGTCATGCATACGACCTTAGACTTCCATGTAGGCCCTACATAGAGAATATTTTCCATATGAGTGGGATGCGGTGTGCATTTCAATGTTTACATACCATGGATGGATCTCATTGCCTAAGACATGGTCTAGGGTAGGCACCAAGAATCTGTAGCCATAAAATTTGATTATGAGATTCACGAGCCATATGTGTGGCCTTGCGGTATTAAATAGGCCTTGTACAAAGAATATTTAGCTTGAAAGTGGGAGGAGATGGATATTCCAATATTTTCAACATAATCGATGGATCTATGTGTCAAGGCCATGGTTTAAGGTGAAAGGATATGGTTAAATACTGACTAATCTCCTCTATAGCTCATGGACCATGTCTTAAGGTGCCTTTAGCCTATGTGTGATATATGGTCACCATTTTAAGTATTGGCACACTGGGTATTCTCATCAATGTATTTTCAATGGCCCGAGGCTAAAATATAATGCCTTAGATTATTCATGGGTCTCAAGTAAATCCATAGGCGATCACATGGGCCTACGTCTATAATCTTTGGATTCTACGCAACATGTGTTTCCCATTTCAAATTTTGCATTAAAATCATTGTTTTGGAATGCCCAAGCCATTTTTAGGTCCAAAATGCAAGTTCTAGGCCATAACATTTTCCTACATGCATGTGGACCATGTGCTCCTTTCCAATAAACCACACAAGGCCTATGTACAAAGGCATTCTTCTAACAAAAAAATATCAACATTTTCAATTTTTTAACTCTAGGGTTTGTTCTTCGAGAATAATGCATATTTTAAGGCTAAAAGCTAAGCTCATATGTATCCAAAGTTGTATATGAGGATCATTGACTATTTTCAAATCCTTAATCCACCATAGAACCCTATAGAAATATACTTTATTCCATGAATGGACTATGGTCCAACAATTATAATCATTGGTTGTAGTAAGGAAGTAATTGATGGCCCAAGAAGTGGATCACGGGAAAATATCACAAAATTATCACCAATTTAATGATCTCGAGGGTCAATGACCCTTTATACGGTTGTATAAAACTGGATTGGCCCTCCATGTGCCCACTATTGGGCCAACACAAGGTATCTTTCCCAAGTCATTGCTTCCATTACCACAAAATCACATCTATTGGAAACCATCATTTGGCACCAGAAACTATGGACCTATTCATTAACATAAGATCATATTGATAATGAGATATGGGAAAGGTACTAAACCACTACACATGGAGTAGATAATGAGTCTTTAGCATATGATACATATAGTGACTTGATAGTATTTGTCTGGGGAAGCAAGGATGTGCTTGTATACAAGAACATAGATAATATTTATTTTTCATAAGATTGTTTAATAATTGTCGAAATGATTTAGTATAGACAAGCATTATGACAAACTTTTTTAAATTTGTGTTTGTATAAATTGTGTTAGATAAAAAAAATTGTTAGAGAACTATAATGTGGTAGATATATGATCGCATTCAAAATGAAAGAGATATTTAAAAATGAAGATTGCGCTAGCAATATTTGAAAGTCCAGTTTTCTTTGCAAGATTTTACATTTACATAATGGTAGTGAGATATTTACAATATCTATCTAGTGTTTTGGGGACATGAAACTCCTACCTACCAGTGAATGTTGTAGCTAATTTAGTTGTAAGATGAAGATAAGAAATTTCACGTTTAATCTTACATAAACTAAACCATAACCATTTATTATAAGTTGTTAGTATCTATGTATTCGATGATATTTTTATATATGATAACCATATTCATCTAATATGAAATAGCATGAACTAATAGTTTTGATTAATTTAGATTCCAAATATATAAATTTAAAGAAATGTTGCTATCTCTTTTTTTTTCTTGTCACGTGTCATAAGTTAGAAAATATAGGCGTACCTAGTATAACTTTTAATCACATTAGAGGACATGATAGAGGAAGTGGATAGAGTGGACTAGATCTTGGGTTTGACTAAAGGTACATGGATATTTGAATACTCAGGGAAAAGGTGTTATAGGTCAGCCCTAGATGATGAGACTTATGAAGAGTCAAGGGGTAAAAACAAAGATGTGATCTCATCTTTTGTTGAAAGGGGAAAATAGGGTTTTGAGTTAAAAGTTAGTTTGGCTATAATAACTATCATTAATAATGGACCGATCTAAACGTAAGTGAAGATATCTTGAGAAGGTTGCTTCATCAATTCTAGATGAAGGCATGGTGATCTATGGTTTTGGAATTAATGTTGGTGTTGGTGACATTGTGTATCTCAATTTTTTCAAAGGGAAAAAGTTTGTAGGTAGTATGGAGTGCAAGGTGAAACCAATAAAACAAGAAATGTGATTAAAGTTTCTTCAAGTTTTGAGAAATATCATTAAAATTTGTTCTTAATTTTCATTGGGAGAAACATTGCCTATGAATCCTTTATTGGTAGGGTGAAGAAGCTTGAACAAGAGGAGGTTGGAAGAAGTAGGGGGAGGAGGTTTTAGAAGGTGGTAAAACAAAAACATTATAAGTCTAAATTCTTTTCAGAAGGAACTGAAAATGGAACATGTGTTAGATTACGTTGGAAAGACCCTATTAGTAACATTTCATAGAAGTTAAATTTTACATTGATCCTTAAATCCCTCGTCACAAAAGGTAAAGGCATTAGTTATTGGATGTGGCTAAACTTACAATCTATTAGCTAACAACTAAATGAGTCTTATATTCATATAGGAATGGGTGAAAGGAGGATCTTAAAAGGTGGTTAGTTCTAGGGATCTATGTTCTTGTCGCTAAGAGATTGGATGGCACATTTTGACTTCAAAATGGAGGTGGCTACAAAAATAACAATATAGATCAAATTATCAAGGTTGTTGATGGAGTTCTAGTTGGAAAATATCATGAGGGAGATAGGAAATTAAATATTCTGGAGTGGACATTAGAAGTTGACACCCCATTTATTACCACTATATTTAGGTCAATATCTTGTATTCTTGTCGAATTACATGTAGCACCTAACTTCTAGAGAACTCTATCTTCGAGAAACACATCTACTATTTATAGTTTAGACTAAAGTAGCATTTGTATTATTATAGGCACTTATGATTTGATAAAATGTCTTCTACTTTTTTGAAAATAAATGTAATACATGTATACCAAAAAAATTGAATTGAACACTAAATTGAGAAGGGGAATATATGCACTCATCATTTGAACTAAATCTATGATTCTAGTGGTTGATTAATTCTTGCTTAAATAATGATGTGAGAAAAAAAAATATTTTACCCCATGATAATTAGACATAAATAAATGGTGAATATGTGCATAATATGCTTTCTATTCCAACAAATAATCATAATTAACATATAAGAAAAACATGAAATAGTAAATACTTTTAAACTATGGAATTTGGTATAATGGTAATTTAAATTAAGAATAAAACATTGTTTCTATACATTTGGATAGTCCAAGGGATATCCTTCTCCCAACTCCATTTTATTCACATAAGACTTGTTTTGGATAGTCGATTTACCATGCATCCTTATGTTGTGACCTACTTCAAGTCCCGGG